>CM069435.1:36149462-37394462 GCA_035610365.1 Aquatica leii | reverse complement strand
CCGGAAAAAGAAAGACCAAACAGTTCTGTTTGAAAAGGTTTTGTTACGCAAAATGTTTATACCTATACCATGTGGTTTGACATTAACCTCAATCTGAATCACGTTGTATGTGCTCTGAAGTAATTATTTTGTTTAAAAACTGATATTTTTAAGATTTGTGTTTAATATTTGCGTATTTATAAATATATTCTTTTAAATGTTTTAAAATGTGTGAAGATTTAAAAAGTTTGTAAAACGAACTACTGAGCTTTGTTGTACTAAGGCCATCGGGCGCACAGATGATAGAAATTTGGTAATGTAATTTGTAAATTTTGATTTTTTTAAATAATTTTAAATAAATGCATTTTAATAAAAAAATTTAAAACATATATTGTTCTATTACTGTTTATTTAAATTGAACACGAATTATAATTAAGCATGTTTGCAAAATAGATTATGAGAGGTCGAAAAATAGAAAATTTCCCATGTTGATTTATTTTATAACATAAAACTTGTAAGTAATATTAAAAAAAGCTTTGATTTCTACAAATTTATTTTAAAACGTTTATGCTTCAATAAATAAATTACTAACGTGTATATACGTTCAATAGATGATATTTCTTTGACCAAGGTTATTCGGAAATTATTTATTTTTTAATAAAAATTCTTTTTATTACAATAAGATCAAAGAAATGCTTTCTTTTTAAATTTTTTTGAAACTTATATTTACAACATTTCAAACCTGACGCATTTATTTTTATCAATAAAGAATATACATTACATAAAAAATATTCAAAACAGGTTAAAAAATAACCTAAAAGTAAAACTTTTAAAACTGCGTTTATGTTGTCAGTAACATAAATAAATATTAGTTTGTTGTGATAATTATTATTAAATTTGTTTGTAGTTATATATATAGTTTTCGTTTTGTTTATTCAACATTCAATTACATTTTAATTACAGAATCATTAATCAATAAAATTTGATTAGAATTAACACTAAGATGTAATATATTAAGTATGTACATAAACTACACGATGGCAACAACGTACCTAAAAAAAATCGATACCTTATTATTGCTTGTGGTTTTTAGTTAATCCTGAAATGTCTCTAATCGTTGTTTACAGCATTATTCAGAACGTTAACAACCACAGCACGGATTATTCTGTTGAATACAAGCAATAATTGGAATTCCAAAAACCAATTAAGCAATATCGTTATTTATTGAGAATATCAAAAAAAAATTACTGTTACAAGCAGATTTTTTAAAATTTGATAAATTAACTATGAAAACTTACGAGTAACTCAATCATTCCTTTGTCTTGGCTTTCCTTTAAAATGAAATTAACTTGTTAGGTTTGTGTAAATTTTCAATCAAATCATTTTAAAAGTAAATATAAATAATTTGTAATTAAGGACTTGCATTTTATAATACCAAACAAAAAAACTTTAGTATAATATTTAATTACTATATTTTATATTCTTAAGAAAAACATATTTAATACTACAGTAATTCTATAAAAATGAGATTAATAATAACAATAATTTGTTACAACTTAATGTTTTAGTTTCTTAAATATTTAACTAAACAATTAGAGTAAATAATTATTATTTTTGAGATAAAATCGAAAAACTTTTCTTTTTGTGAAACGATAAAGAATGCCATTTTTTCAATTTAAAGAAAAATAAATTGACACAATTAATGTAAACCAAATTTTTGACAGTGTGTTTCTGGAAAATTATTTATGTAAAAATTAAATAAAATTGTAGTTATTAATGAAAACACAAATCTTTTGCTAAACTTCATTTTTTCTAAAAACCTATCTATTCAGTATTGTTATAGCTATTAATAATATGAGTGCAAAAACACAAGCTTAAAGTTCGAGGTTGTCTTTATGCAACGAGACGTAGTCGAGTCAAGTTATTTCTGAAGTTTGGTGCCAACTATAATACGTGTTTTTGTAAAACTGGCCACAGGAAAGAAATGGAAAAAGGTAAGTTTAAAATACAAAAAAACTAAAACACAAATAAAAGCTACTAACAACTTTCCCAAATTAAATTCACCTCCGACTACCGATGATGAAGCAGAGATAGTTAGAGTAGATAATGAGACACCTCAAAACTTTATTTGTCTACATGACCAATTTTCTCAAACCTAGCAACAACGATGTAGAAAATCTTGTCAATTTTAGTAAACACAATACCTCCTTCGCGACAAAAAATTAGAAGAAGAAAATTGCGAAAACGTAACCAAACGGACTTTATCGAAAACTTAAACAAACTAAAGACCAAATAAAGCAATTGAAAAGAAAGTTAAAGTTAAGCTACCGAAAATTAATAACACGAAGAGATGAGAAGAAGAAACTGGCTCGCCCGATTTTGAAAGTAAATTTAAATACAAACCGTACTGTGAAATCCTCGCCAAATACCAAAATTAAGCAGATAACACAGGGGTACGATATTTCTCAAGAGATTAAAAAACGTTTGTTATTTAGTAAAGCTTTATGTGCTCCAATAAAAGATAATTAAAAAAAAAATATCTAACGTAAAAGAGAAAGAAATAGTTTTCAAATTTGTCAGCGGAAGAATAGTACAAAAATACCAAATGATCGGACATACTAAACATATAGTTTCATACAGAATTTACCAAAAACATATAGACAATTTAAAAAAGAAAAAGAAATAGTGAAAAAGCTTGAGAAATAACAGAATACATTACAAAGTGTTTGGAAAAAGATACAAATTCAAAAATGTGTCCGCAAAAACGAGATTTTATTAGAAAGAGAAAATTAAAAAAGCAAAAGAATTATTGTTATCTGTATAAAATATTTGTTAAAGAAAACAATGTTAAATTCCACAAACCACACTTCTTCGATATAGGCCATTTTAGATAGTACCTCCCAAACAAAAAGATAGACAGACATGTTCTTGCATTAGTCATAAAAATTTATAGTATCCAAATTACATAAAAATAATATAATAAAAGCTAAAAATTACACAGAGTTAATAAGCAGTTTGTAATAGTGAAAATATTAATTATATGTTTCGACGGTGTATTGCATGCAGCAAAAATGTGTGTCGACCAACAGAGAAAGCAAAACTTAAGCTATTTGAAAAAATCTCATTTGAGCAGTGGTAGTCAATAACTAAAAAAAATTCAGAGCGAGTTAAAGAAAATTAGAAGAACTATCAAAACGGAAAAAAGCATTACTGCTACTAGATCTGTTAAATAAGCGGATAACCAAGTTTTTAAAACATAATTTTAACATGATTCATCAATTAAAGCAACTGCAGTTTAAGAAGGAAACAATGTCTTCGAAAGACCTGGTAATTCAGGTTGACTTTTCAGAAATTATGTTACTAAGTTGTCATCAGAGATACGCTCTATGCACTTTAGAGCTTCCAAAAGAAAAAAATTTCTGTATACGGGAATTTGTTATTTTCACACAGACAATCTTTTCTAGCTGTAGCATTTTTCTTTTTTTTTGTAAGTAATAACTTACATCATCAGTCTCACGCAATATAAGCTCATCTAGAGAAAATACTAGCTGATTTAGTTTTACAAAAACCGCATACTTTAAAAATTAAATTTTTTACTCTAATGGACCGACGTTTCAGTATAGAAATAGACACAACTGCTATTTTTGATGACAAAAATACCACTCTACTTTAAAAAAATTGAACAAATTTCGTGAAACTTCAGCGAGAGCGCCTCGGTAAAAACCTAATGAAATTCTAAAGAGATATGCTGACAAATTAGCACGGTGATGACATAACATCAGCGTCATTACTTGTTGGCAAATTATTACATCTAAGCAAAATAAAAATGTAGAAAGTTCAGCTTTTTTTAATTGAAAAATTAAAAAATAAACAAGTACGAATTGTTTCTTCTGTTTCTAAAATAATGTCTGTTCATCAAATAACGTAGTGAAACAATTAACCGTCTTAGAAAACTCAGTTGCTTTTCTTGCAATTTTGAAGAAAGTTATTCTCATTTTAGTTTATCGTGCATCATCGTTGATTTGTTAATTATCAAGAAACGTATCTTTTTTTAAAGCATATCTTTTAATAATTTAAAACTTTGTTAATTATATTTACCTAATTTTATATTATTTTCTCTAACACATACTTAGATTTCGGCAACTCGAAAGCAACGCCACAAAAACAAGACGTTTATTTATTTTTTTATTTAATTCAAGACGTGGTTCGTCTAGCGCTCTTGCACTGCGGTATCCTTGGTTCTTTTGTGTACCTCTGATTTATTACTCTTTCAACAGTTCTGTTTTGTCAATGAAGTCCAGAAGTTTATTTCAAGGGGCCTTTTTTAACTTATCATTGGTTACCTTTGGTCTGCCGAAAATCGTTGAGCGTTGCATTTGATATGCTTCGTATTTACACAGAAGATACTGCGGAGTCTTGTTGTCCTCCAAGCATCCGCGGCAGTCCCATTTTATGAATATGTTTTTTAAGGTCACAGTACCCTGTTATTAATCCCGTTAGTTTCTTTAACTTCTGTCGACTCATGCGTGATAGTGCAATTTGTATGATTGTGGCTCTATAAAGAAGAGTTTTGTGTGTCTTACTCTTGAAGAGTTTTTTCATAGTTTTTTATGCTCTGCTGCAAGTTTACTACAAATTATTTCTTTTTTCTTTACATTATAGTCTTTTGGTATCCAGATGAGCGGCACTGGTTGGTAAATTATCAATATTTTTAAACTGTTTATGCATGTCATAATCAGTTTGGATTTTATTACCGACGATCGTAACTCTAGTAATGCAGCTTGGCTGTCAGACATGATCGATTTCGGACCCTTATCGTTCTAGTTATCAACTGACATGCCATTCTTTGTACTTTATATAGTTTTGCAACTCTGCTTTTTAAATTAGTATATATAACCGTTTGATCATTATGGGATTCAACCCCCATGTGTGCCCGATCATCCGTTTGGTGGTATTAAGAACTCTGATGGTTTTTGTTGTGACTTTTTCTAGATAAGCATTGAAAGTCAGTCTCGTATCTAGAAACCTGAACCGAAATGTTATAACGGTTCCGGTACGATTTTGGTTTGACTTAATTTTTTTTTAACGGTTCCGGTTTAGGTTCCTATAGGCACAAAGGGTCCGGTTCTTGTTTTTTTTCGGTACTTTTCGGTTTTTTGGTTCCAGTTATTCAACTACATATTTAAATAAATAAATTAAAAATTATTTATACAACTCAACAGAAGCGTACGAAAGTTAGGAAAAGATTAATTAGTGTCATGGCCGTTCTTTACCAAACATTAAGTGATAAATAAATTATAAACAATTATATAAACGTGTTCTACATACTCATCATATGTATTTTAAACCTAAAATTGATTCCTTCAAAAGGTCACTTTAACTTATGACTAGGCAACAGTTTATGTTATCGTCATTTTGTCCATTATGTTTTGACTATAGGTATGACGGAAAATATAGCTTATTCTAAGTTTTTTTCTGTTAAACAACTGCAAACTCAAGGGAATGTTTTTTTTAAAGATTTGGTCTAAAGTGGTCAATTTTCGAGATATTTGCAATAGAAGTTTTCAGACCGGCCTTGACTACTTAAATAAGTAGAGATTGACTGCTGACTTTAACTGTGCGGTAAATTTTAAGAGATCTGAATTTTAAAATGTATTGTGTAATTTTTTTTTTTAAATTCTCAATCATCTACAAAATAAATTGTTAATAAAATAATTATAATAAATAAGTAATTGTCAATCTTCATTTCTTCGTTTTGACACTAACCTAACATAACATACTTTTTTGTATCATTACAATTATATTGTTCAACCAAAACAAGACTTTAACTAATTAAATAAAAGAAATGTGCAATGTAAGAAATAAATACAAAAATTTAGTTTCTTACAACTCAGTTCGACAACCTGCTTTATTTCTGCCTCGATTTCTTCAGTTGCTAAATTATTTATGTAAATTGCTTTCGTGAAACTTTATATTGACGTGTGTGTGATTGTAGATTCATAATCAATGGTTATTCCTACCTACAAAGGTCGTGGGCGAGAAAGACCACCTCGTGTACTAGCAGCTGAAGAACAAGTCAAACAATAAATATTTTCAATAAAATCTAAACTTAAATTGTTTTTCTCTAATGTATGTACAGGTTTTGCTAATTGTAGAAGATAGTCCCCGAAGTACCACTAGAGAATTAACTCGCAAAAGTAACGTATTCCATAGTACAGTACACCATATTCTGAAAAGTTATTCTATACACTCTTATGCCGTTCTTATACGATGTCCAACAAGCCCAATAGTTAACAGACGTTAGTTTTGCACCGTTCAGTGAATTTTGTGAGTGGTTGCAATAACAAAATTTTTTTAGCCTAGCTTCAATGACAACGTATTATTTTCATATAAGTAGCATAAGTTGTAATCTGACGTGTCTGAAAAAATCCGAATCTGGTATTTGTTCTTACTGCAGTCATATTAAAAAGACACCAGCTATTTTTGTCGCAGCAAAGAAATTATTAATATACAGTGCACGCCGCTTATTGGAATCACGGATGTTATCAATCGGGTAATGTTATAGCTTTATTAAAGAACAGGCCGAACGTATGCTACTACATAGAAAAAGCTCCGCTTATAGTAATCATAATTTAGGTTTATGATATTAATTTTCTTCTCAGGTTTGTTTCTATGCATAAATTTTTTTGCTGAATTTTCACAATACGATTTTTTATAGTGAAAACTTTTATCATTGTACTTTAAAATAGTTGTTTTACATATTCAGGTTAATTTTAGCAGTCTTGTTTATTTGTGATAACGTTATTTTGTATTTATTTTTGGTATTAGCAAATTTCTGAGAATTGTGTAGTTTTTAGAACAGTAAATTAAACATTATAACATTATGTTGTTTTTTTAATAACAGTGTTTTAATTTTTTTAAATGTTTTATAAACAATTTTATTTTGACATTTTTTGCTTGTATTCATGCTATGGTTTCACCTTCAAAATTAACAACCTGTTAATTACAAAACACGTTGTATGTATCTACTACTTTCTAACAAATAAACATTTATTTATTGTTTTGAATTTCGAATATTGTTATTATTCGGTTATTCTTATCAAAAAACTTAAGTGCCAGCGTGACTCTATTAAGCTGCGTGCACTGTATTTACCAATTAAACATTACATATTCACTGCTTTTCTGAAGTTTTTGTGTATTACGCTTAATAATTATGTTTAAAACTATAACCGAAAAGAACCGAAAACGCCGAAAAATAAATAACAGTTCCGGTCCGGTTTGGTAAATTTACCTTAAACAAATTTTGGTTCCGGTTTCGGTTCAATTAAAAATATCGGTTTTAGTTCGGTTTTCGGTTTTATATCGGTCCGGTTCAGGTCCCTGCTTGTATCAAAAGTGAGTTCCAGATACTCGACTTTTTTTGGCATCGAGAGTGCGTCTTCGATTATGAAATGTTATCCGTTTTCCGTCGTTTGGTAAACGGAACTATTGCCGTCTTAATTGGGTTCACTGATAAACCCTTTCTTTTGCACCCTTTTTCGACGGTGTTTGGTGCACTTTGCATTATGTTTGATACAGTTGCTTCAAACTTTCCGTTTGTGATAATGGTGAGTTTGTCGGCGTATCCCAAAGTAAATACCCCGCCGTCTTCTAGTTACTATCCGATTTCTGAGCATTGAGTTGACCCAGTTTTGAACTAGAGGTGTGATTTTTTTTTCTTTATTGCCAGTGCAATTGAAGTAAATGTAGTATTTTCAAATGCTCCTTCAATATCTACAAATATAATATGCAATATAGTTGTATTGCATTGCATTTTCGCATCTGCTTATTAGTTGGCAAATTGCTAGCTCGCAAAATTTTCCAGATTGGTAAGCATATTGGTTTCGATGCAGGGATAAAGCTTTTAGTGTCCTGTCCTGTCGACTACTTTTTCAAGTAGTTTTAAGATAAAAGAAGTCAAGTTGATCGGTCTGTAAAATTTTGCTTTGGCGTACGTAGATCTTCCTAGCTTTGGTATAAATACCACTTTGACAATCCGCCATCTGTTTGGTATGTGCGAAAGTGCTAAGCTGGCTATAAAAATTTTGCATACTGCGTTTTGAAGAGCATCAAATCGCTTTTGTAGCATGATGAGAAAGGTTTAAACGTATTGATTCTCCATTCTAGGTTTTCTGAATTAATGTTTTTTTTTGCTAAGTTCGCCCAGTTCTTTTTGGGTGTTCGTTTGTATGGTACTTCTAGGTTCTGGTGCTTAAAAACTTCAGCTAACAACAACCCGGGAAGTGTTTTTGCAGTAATTTTTGTAGAGTACCTTCAACTAAGTCCATAAGCTTTCCATTTTCGCTCAGCAAATAACCGATGTTTGTAGTGCGGTCTTTGCTCAGAGGTTTTTGAGTCGAGAACTTGTAGGTTTGTTTTCTACGTCCCTACAGTATCTTTTCCATGAGTTTCTCTTTACCTTTTTAATGGTATTTTTGTATGTAGTGAAGCTGGCTCTGTATTTATCCCTGTCTGCGTTTTTTGGCTGTATTAAATAGTCTTCTAGTGTGTGCGATTGCTTTATCAAACTTCCGGTTCCATCAAATTATCCTGTTGGGGGTTCGTTTGACAGTTTTTGGGCAGCTTGCTTCAAATGCGGATTTTAAAACAAGACGTTACTCATCTCAAAGTCAATGTCAGTTCAAACATACTTTTGAAACTATTTGTAGAAAATCGTTTGGCTGAGATTCGAAAGTTTTGTTTTATTTAAATTATAGTTAAATCATCATTTTGGAAACCGATACATTTTCTTATTTTTTGTGGGTATTTGTTTAACAAACCACTAAGCAAAATTTCCGTTACGACATATATAAAATCTTGTGACAAAAACAACTAATTGGTGCTAATTCAATCAGTGAAACTTATCTTATATGCAACTACAACTATGGCTAAAGATAATTTTTTTACACATATTTTTTAGTTGCTTCTTTTTATTATTCTATTAAATGAATGGTAGAATTGCAGACATATTATGGTGTAAAGCTACTTATTTTTGATTTATAAATGTCTATTTTTTTTAAATTTATATTTAATTGACTACTAAATGCCGTTTAAGCTGCATGACCAAAATGACGATTTAATATTTGTTATATGTGTAATATAAGTTATTTGTAAGAATAATCTTAAATCGAATAGGGAAAAGAAGTTATCATTGTTTTCAACAAGCTGTACTAGTCGTTTTATTTTTCGTGGAGTAATGTCTGAACAACGACTCATTCACTAGAAATAAAAAGAAAAAAGATAATCTAAAAGTTGCAATATATTTAAACGCTTTTTAAAAAACTGTTAAAAACTATAACAAAATTATATTTATTAGGGTATTACCCTTGATGAAATGGTTATAATATTTTGAAGGCGTTTACAACAACAAAGGTTCAGATGGTTTAAGTTTTTCAAATTAAAATAAAAAACTAACACTAACCGTACTTACTGCAGATCATTGGTTTTCTGAATTAAAATTAGTGAAATTATTTGTAGCTTTTTACAACTTTATTCATAGGTTTGACTTCTACTTACCAAGCTTATTTTTGAAGGTAAATAACTAAATTTGAATTCTAAGGTTTGTTAACTTGTATCGACTGTAAGTACCGTAAACTTTTGGTTCTTGTATAATACTAAGATAAGAACGTCTTCCGGGTTTGGACCGTGTCATTGTTGTAATCGTAGTTGGTAGCCTTCCCTATTTCAATCTTGAATAATGCTTAGAATATATCATTGTTACAAAAGAAAAACAATCATTTCAAAATTTAGAAACGTTAAAATGATTTTTTACTCGAAATTGAATTAGTTTATAAATAATATTCTGGTTTTGTAATATCATCTACAAAAAAATAAGTATTATCCTGTAATAAAAAAATTGGGAATATGTATTATTGGTTTAGTGTTAATTACATAAAAAGTACGATGGCTGATAAACAAAATACTAACACAGAATACATTACTACTTTATTACACGTTTTATCATTTACAAACATATTAACAGCTGCATTTTTAGACTATATAAACAAAAACGGAGCTAGGAGATTCTAAAAACTGCTTGCGCATCATAGATGCAGTCACAGTTCTAGGGGCTCACATTTCCTTGCTTCGTTTTTTTTGAAAACTCACTTAAAGCTTAAACAAACACTAACATTAGTGCTTAATCTACAATTTACAATAAAATTATATTAAAACATTTATTTACGTTAATATTAACTACTGAAGAACGTTAACAAGCAAGCATGCATATTTACAAAAATACAAAAATTAAGGTTATTAATTAAAATTAATGAAGATAAATTTTAATTAGACACGTTTTGGTTGTTACACAAACCACATATTATATAACGTAGATAGTTATTTTAATGGTAAAAACATAGGCCATTCTAGTGACATAACTGGATTGTATTTATAAAAGTCGTTAATTATTATGTTCCTACCAGTTACGAATTAAAACAACAAAACGTATATAAAATATTACTATTTATACAAAAAGTACTATGTTACATTATATTTTGTTTTATGTAAATCAACTGCTAATGTTTTTGTTTTGTGACTAAGCATTAATTAAGTTTAATAAAATTGGGTTTTTTCGTTTGTAGATGACGAATGAACTGTATGTACTTTATTTGCATTTCCACTTGACGTCTTATATTGAGCAGTTACAAAGAACAGCAAATTGTAATTTATTGTTTTTCTCTGCGTATCGATAACTTCTTTATAAACGTACATTTTTAGAAAACTTTCTTGATCATAAAGTTTGTTTTTACGAACATAATTTGCAACCTTTGATTTCAATCAACAAAAAATTTACTCTTTAACTTAAATTTGTTTTTTAGTATTTTATTTCTAAATTTAAAAGAATTAATGCAAACAATCGTTTTGTGTTTTTTGTTTAAAAATCTTAATTAAATTGCAATAGTAAATACGAGTAAAATCGGTTTGCTAACAGTTGTAATTGATGTAATGTAGTACGATTCGTCAAGAATGTCTATAGAGAATTCGTTTGTAAAGCTCTTTAGAATAGTGCGTGATAAATGACTAAATTGTACCTCTAAAGTTACACCGTCAATTTTGTATTGTAACGATTTCGTTATTTATTTGTCTTTAAGCTCAATTTTAATATTTTTTGCACTAAAATTACACGTGCGTAAAAATAATATTGTTCTATGTAACGATGTTATTTTAAAAATATATTTCACTTGAAAAAAAAGCATCAATATTAAAAAAAAAAACAGAATTGTTTGCTGTTTGTTTTTAAGTGGTACGTTTTATCACAACATTAAAATATGTTACAAGAATTTGTAAAAAAATCGTAAAATTTATGAAAATATTGTTCATTAAAACATTTAAAAAACAACAAAACTGAAATATAATTGTAACGATACAATTTATTATAAAAAACAATCACCGTTTCTTTTGTAATTTAAAAAAAACATTTATTTTAAAACTAAAATTGTTTGCCGTTTCTTTCATCTTATATACGTCAACAATAGAAATTTTTATATATTAAAAAGCAATTTTTTTGTTTATTGTTTATAATTTAAATTTTTTTAAGAACAATTAGATGACAATAATTTCTATTATAGTCCGGTCAAGTTAGCGAAAATTAGAGGTACCCTTGCATAAATTCCGAAGAAGCTAAAAATGTACATGATCGTTAGGGATATCATTAAAATCAAATTGTGAAAAGTTTCCATCGATGTCATGTATGCAAAAAAATTTATGCAAGATGAATGTTCGTAAAAATGGGTTTTTAAGCAAATAATTAGATTTATGATAAATAGTTTAGACAAAAATTGTAGATCATCCAATTATCTACAAAAATTGTTCTTACACTTTTTTTCTTAAATTTATTATTTCTTAAAAAAAGCGATTCTAAAATTTATTAAAGTTGTATTCTCCATAATATGCATGCTTATGATGCTTATGTATGTACAATTATTGGACGCATAATATAAGTAAAATTATTAGTTTGAGTGACTAATACATTAATATTGAATGATAATTCTAAGAATATGAATTAAAAAAAAGTCTCTTATGTTATGTGACTACGTCGCCTTAAGCAACATCTGTTTACCTGCTCTTTTTTCTAACACGTGCGAATATTCTTTACTAAAGTTAGTGCTGTATTTAGTTTTTAAAATTTGTTGCAATTTTGCTTCATTTGTAATAAACCTTTGCATACAAGAGAACTTGTTAATGTTGATTGTAGCAGAAAGACGTCGATTGACGCAAGTATTGAAAGAGGCGTTGAATTTACTATCTAAAAGACCCAATCAGTGACAATCAATCAACCCCCGGCATGAAAATTTGGAAAATTACATCAAATATACATACAATAATAACCGAAAACGAATTAGAAATAGGTAAAAAACTTGCCAAACTAATTGAAAAAGTTTCAAAAAAATTAATAACCCTCTACAATGTGTTCTACTTGGGAGTTTCAAGTGGCTCCTTAATCACGTTTCTAAACAAAGCGTTAAAACCCATTTTAGTGGGTTAAAAATATTTTGTTAACGATGACCGTGGATAATAATGATTCCACTTTTGATGTTTAGAAAAAAAATGTAATTAGAAAGGTGACGTTGGACAAAGAATAATTAGTTCAGATAAAACAAGAAGTTTCAGCTGATGTTGCCGCTATCGATTATCAACAACAGATGTTGCTGCATTTTAACGGCAGTTTTCTGGTGTTTGATATGTTGTTGCTGGGTATAGGGTCAGATGAACACACTTGTTTTTTGTTCCCTGACCATAGACTTCTTAAAAAAGAATCATTATGGGTAGCTGTTATCACAGATTCTCCAACACCACCTCCAGCTTCGTTCTGATGACATAACAAAAACTATTGTTTTTTGCATCGGGTTTAAACATGATGTAGTTGCTGCTGAAGCTCAGTATTATTATGACTGTTGTTTTCTTTTTAAAACCGACCTCTGGGAGTAAAGCCGGTCGTTCTTGAGATGAAGGATTGAATCACGTCATGGAAGAAATATTTACATGTATCGAAAATAGTGATAACTGTCAATTTACATTAAAAGAATTAAAAAATGTTAGTAAAATTCAAATGTAGATAACAGAACTATTAAACTACGATTAAAGTTGAATTATGGTGATAAAATTATTATCACCGAAAAACCAGGGCAATTGACATTTATATGTTTTATGAACATTCATCATAATATTCTGAATCAAGCATGTATTAGAAAAAAATAATCAAATCACAAAAAAGAGCGATCTTAAAAGGAGTTTCAGCAATCATTCGGGAAGACATTTCATCGGTAGTCATCAATCATTCTCATTACATTTTCACTAGACCATATGTTTGAAGATATAAACAGTTATATTCCAGAGTCACTGACTTATTTTTTTAAACAAATTATTTAAAAATAAACTGTCAATTTAAAATATTCAAAATTAGTATGTACAAACAGTCACAGTATGACTGATGTTCGGTCTCGGTCTTTCAAATCTAAGCTACAATTAGGTCTCGTAGTTTTGTTTTCCATCGACGGTTTGCATCAAAACGTTTCATACATTTTTTTTGGTCTTTGGTATGTGCGCATCTTATAATGAAACTGTGATGTACGAGGCAGCAACGGTTTTCATCGTCCCACCTCATATCTTACCACTAAAAACTGGCACGTTTATTCAATATGATGCAGATAATGCTGATATAAATGTAAACACACTAGACGGTAATAATACGCTTCACGTAATGAGTATCATTTAAATTGTAACTCTAACAAGTTCAGTTTTACTAGAAGAGCCACGAATAGAGGAAGTTCGCTTAGCAAAAATTTTGCCGCAAAAGCTCATGTTCTAATACCGGTCTAACAAAATAAAGGTGTAGTAGGGTACCGTAAAATTAAAGTCTAAAATTTTTATTATGGTAGTGAAGCAACAGTATTTTTACTCAAAAAGGTTGACGTGGTATAGTTATATAGAAAATTGAGAAACGTATCGTTACCCTTGATTAAAATGGTTATATTGAACACTTAACGAAAAATGGTATACATTTTTCAAAATGTAAAATTTTGTTTTTATCTTTTATTCATCAGCCTGCTGGCAGCTGCAGTACTATATACACGACTTTATTTTGTGCATTGGAAACTGTTATTACTTTGAATCAACTTTTGTATGCAAAAGCTTGATAAATTGTATCAACTATACCTGAAGAATTCGAATTATCAAAGATCATGATCAGGTTAGGAGGATCTCATTTGCTCATATTGTTTTTTAGAGCAATTAGTTGCATGATGCAAAGAAATGGCATGGAGGAAGTACTTTCTTTGGTTTATGTTCCAAAATCATTAGAAAAAATGTTATTTGACCATGCTTACGTGAGAGCTGTCCGAGCTTATACATTACTTTAGCCATCATAATATTTAGAGAACTTGCTCTTGATAACGACATAATGTAAATCTTATTATTGAAAACGTAATAAATGACACTATTTTCTATAATGACATTGAAAATGACGATGGAGTATTGCTTCAACAGTTTAATCAAAATCTGAAAGAATAAGAAGAACGAAAACCTATGGCTAAACTATGGATATAGTATTTTCACATGGTGCCAATTGAGATTTTATAAGACCTGAACTTGAGGGAGATTGGCAGGCTTATTTCCACGCATTTCCCTTACGCTAAATCTGCGCACTTATATATATGCAAGATATGCTAAAATTAAACGAGTCTACAAAATTTTACCAACGATTTATAGGAGGATTTTTTAATGTTAGACGTTCTGATAAGTTAACTTGTGGGACTTCAACAAATATGGTAATAAAATCTATGAAAACAGATGGAGGTATTTCTTGAGGAAGAAGTACTAAAGAGAGTGCCAGCAAATGAGTTTATAGTATGCATGCAATGAATACCGTTTGTGAAGCATTAGAAGATCTTGCGAATGTAGGAATGAATATAACAAACTAGCATGTTGATGCAAGTGACTCACGCGTAAAAAAAGATGCTAAAGATGTACAAAGGCTTTTAAAGTGCTTTTTTTTCACATAATAATGTTATCCTTTGGTAGTGGAGTGGTTGGTAACGATAAAATTAACTACTATAAAACTCGCGAAGTTGCGTTTTCTACCATGTCTAAATTGACAAGACTAACATTTGATAATATTACACTCAAACGTGCTAATAAAGTAATTCCTCTTTCAGCTTTGACTAGCGCATAAAAGCTTTTGATGAAAACGTACCTGTTGACCTTGTGTTATTATTTTAACGCATAAGTATTGCTACGGCATTTGACGATTAAATTGAAAAATGTTTTAAATATGAATTGGTTTTCTACCCGTTGTTCTTATTTGATGAACTTGGAATCTAAAAATCACAAAAAAATCAGCCAGTTATAACTTTTTTCAAAAAGTAAACAATGGTATTGACAACATAAATGCTACATATATTATCGATAAATGATATTTACTGCACCGCGTGGTCTAGGAGCAAAAAGATACATTTAGCAACATCTCAGATAGATTTCATCAGTATATACGCAGACATTTTTGTCAAAAGGTAACTGTAGTATAGTTATACCAATTCTTAAAAAAAAGCCGCAAAACAACATCACCGTGTGGCATAACCATTGTCATCTTCTGATATTTTTCTTTGACCAATTTTAGACAGTCTCAACTAATCAATAACAATTTTTGTCAAACATTCATAATAAGTCTCGGTTTATTACAAAGCAAAAAGACAAATTTTCCACTAAACATATTTTAGTCAAACAAGCTGTCAATGACGCATCATAGAAACTGATATAAATGTTGTTTTCAAATACAAGTTTATCGACTTATCCTAAATGTAAAAATTATATTCTTTTATTACATGTTATAACTAGCTGTGATACAACATCGTTAATGTTCCAGAGCGGTAAAACAGCAGTTTTTAAATTGTTATGAAACTAGATTCAATTACATGTGTACAAACGTTTTTGAAGATATTAAATCTGCTCCAAAATTTGTAATCACCAATAGAATTTGCTTTCTTTTTCCTGTATATGGAGCTCCGGAAAAAAATACTTGCATAGATAAGTTACGTTACTAATTTTTTGCAAAGCATACACGTAATAAAAAACGTTTGGAATTAGCTTGTTTTCTTCTTTCTGCTCACTAACATTTTTATCAAGTATATTACCAGGTTCAAGTGTGACTTGAAACCAGAAGAATGGGGTTGAAGGGTAATTAATAAATTATTGGAACCAATTTACACTCTACTTCCACCTACACTAGAAAAGCTCCTTAATACAATTTTTGCAACTTGAAAAAGAAGTGAATTTGAAATGCGACTGCAAAAAGTAGGTTTATTTTGTTCACCAGTATGCATCAGCTGTGAAAGTCAATCGTGTTCAAATGTTGAATCTCGAGCAGAAGAAGATCCTTCTATCAACGACTAAACAACTGATGTATCGCTGTTACAACAATTTACGTCGACTCAGAAAGATAAAGAAGAAGAATATTGAGGAAAAGAAGCAGTGAATAAAAAGACCTAACATTCCTTTAAGCTTCAGTAAAACAGACCGTGGAGTAGCCTACCGGAAAAACCACGTTAAAAAAACGCACCAAGTACACTATCTCATAGGTGGCGTAGAAACGTGTGCATATTATGGAGAATAAGTCACGGACCTTTTGACGCCGACATTTCAACCCGGGCGTTTTGCCCTCACCGGTTTGACTCCAGATACGTTTTATCCCTAGTCGGTTTAACCTCAAGCTGTTTTGCTCCGGAGTTGATTATTGTTTTATAGGGGTAAGTAATTGGTATTAAAAAGCTTATCTTTACAATTTTGTAATATATTGCAAACTAAAGGTCGTACATTACCTTACATACAAAGAATGCTTTTTAATAGGATTTTTAATGCAATTTTAATAGTATACTTTGTGTGTTTCAGAATATCTGTACAAGTAATTAGTTAATGATATTTAATTGCATTCTTGTAGCATTATGGGTTTTCTAAAAATAAATTAGATATTAATACATTATAATAAGTGAATTAATTTTTGGTTGTACCTACATCATTATGGATTAATTAAAATCAAAAAGAAATCGGCAAAGTTTGCCCACAATACCTATTTATACGGTTTTTCAAAGTTTAACTGCGATTCGACTGATAAGTTTTGGCGTTCTGATAACTAATTAAATTAGTTAACGCGCATTCACATGAAAGTGATATTGCTGAAGTAGAAGTTGAAAAAATTCGAACTGCAGTGAATCGGCGTGCAGAAGTAACTGTTGAACTTCCATCAGTTATTCTTAATGATGTTTTGTAACGTATTTCGGATGCAGGAAGAGGAAGACATCTTAATAAACATGCGATGGCAAAGGTAATTCTGCGGAAGAAGCTCTGAGTACAAGCTGCTCCTCCACAGCCGTTAGATCTAGCTACTATAGTAATTCCACACAACTATTTAATATATCAGTTGGCTAACAATGAAAAAGAACAATTTCTTTTGTTTGATTCTGGTGTAAGGAATGTTGCTCGAATTTTGATTTTTGACCGACAATCAAGTATTAGTGGAGTCACCAAATTGAGAAATTATTCATTGGTAGAACTCTTTTTTTTACAAATATTTGTTATTATAGTCGGGCGAGGTGGATTTGTGTTTCCTATTTTTTATGCATTGTTTCCGAAGAAACAGGAAGTTACGTATTGGAGAACGTTTCAAGCAATTTGGCAAATACGGCCACATTTGGCACCTACATCAATTTTGATGGACTTTGAACTAGCAGTTGAAAATGCAAGTAAAGCTGTTTTTTTGGATTCCGAAATATTTGGATGTTTCTTTCATTTAGTCAAAAACTTAGAGAAAAAGTTGGCAGAGCAGAGACTGGCGCAAGAATACAATAACAACATAAGGTTTTTACTTGCTGCTAAAAAAAATGTTGCGTTGGAGTTTGTACCACCAGATGCACTTGAACAAACCTTCGATGAAAGACCAGATAATTCTGAACTGGTTCATAGATCGTCATGAATCATCCAAGCATCTGAAAGTTTATTGATGGTGTACGAAAGGTTCAGTCGGGTCATGCAGTATGCAGTATGCAGTATGAAGCGTATGTTAGGGGTGAAGATCCACTTCAGAAACGGAAGAAATATACTCAAGCCGATCACCAAATTCTTCATATTACACAGGATTTTCATAATAGAACGCCAAATGAATATCTACGAGGTATTGCACATAATTGTTTAATGCCCTAATATGTTTGATGTACTAATAGTAATGTATTTTTATTCTTTAATGTACCTACATATAAATGCATTTTTTATAAAACCAAACAATCACTTGAATTGTTGAAATCTTTACCTCATGGAATCTTTTCATTATAGATATAAATAAAACACAAATTTTAAATAATTCCACAATATAATAACTCAAATATCGACAATTGTTTCACAAACGTATGTTTGCATCATCCTGATGACGTTTATAAAACAATTGTTGATATTTGAGTTATTATATTGTGGAATTATTTACACATTTTTGTTTTATTTATATCTACCCAAACAATCAATTAACACAGAGATAATAAACATTTTTAAACGCTTTACCGATTTTTATTTCATGTTTATTCTATGCAATGTCTTGATTAAAACGGTGTTTATCTGTATATTGTCGGATTTGGTGTCAAACCAACTGGGAACAAACCGTAACTGAGAACAAACCCGCCGGGGTCAAAACGGCAGGGTCAAAGCGTCGGTGTCAATTCGTAATGTACCGTGGAAAATACAACTTTAGTGAATTTTAAAATTGTTTTTTCTCAGAAATGGCGAATTTTAGAAAAAAAGTGTAAGGGCAATTTTTGTAGACAATTGCATGATCTAAAATTTTTGTTTGAACTATTTTTATCATAAAACTAACCGTTTCGCTAAAAAAATTAAAAAATCTATTTTTGCGAATTTTGACCTTGCATAAAACTATTTGCACATATGGGATTGATAGGGATTTTTTACCATTTCACCAATTTATGCAAGGACGAATGTCTAGTTTGACCGAACTATTAATGTGATTTGTGAAATGTTATGCTACAAATATAAAAAACGTAGTTAAAATTTACATGTGGCTCTGCAGTTATTAAAAACATAAATTGTAATAGATAAATTATATCAATTTTGTAATTGTATTTTATTAACTAATAGAAATTTACATTAGAAAAATTAATTAATCAAACTATCGTAAATGTTAAAAAGTAAGAACAAATAAAAATTTACATCAACGAAAACTTATTGCAACAAAAATAAAAATATAATTAACGTATTAGTAACATAAATTTCGATTACATTGAAAATGACAAAATTATAACATAAACAAAGTTTCTTGAACCCAAATTTCTACTACAAGAATTTAATGTCTGTTTACTTATTCTTAAGATTAATGCGTTTTATGATTAAATATATAAAAATGTACAAATTAAAACTGTTTATTTATAAACACACAATAAAATGTATTTAAATAAATGTAATCATTTGAAGTAGCTTAAAATAAATAATTATCTGAATAATTGTAGTACCAAAAGAAATATGTGTAGTTCAATCAATCAAAAATCAGTTAAACCTTATTAGATAATAACTAATAATTAAAAAAAATTTTTAAGCTATTACTAGTGTTGTTTATTTTCAAATAATACTTTTTAAATACAAACTTAGCCTACATTTTGTTTAAAGGTTTTTTTTTTGCAAATAAATGCTTTGTTACAAATTTTTATTAGTTTTATAAAATAATTTAAACTGTGTTTTTTTCTAATTTTATAGAAATAAACTTTACTTTATATATGCAAATGTTTAATACAAAAATTACATTGACTACTACTTTAAATGATGAGTTTTATTAGCAAAAATATAAACATGTCAATAAATTACTTTTATATGCGTTATTCTGGTATTTTTCTAAAATAATTTTATATAGAAAATGTAAACATTATCTTATTCAAACCCACAACATTTTTTTAACTTCAACACGTGTTTGGCATTTTATTAAAAATAGAAATTTAGCGACCCTTAAAATTCGATATCCATTCTACCTTAAACTAAAAGAAAAATATGTCCGAATAGATAGGCAAAAAGAAGTACGATCTGAATTCTATCTTTGTGGTAAACACATCAAACAATGTTTTTTGCTCTTTTTCTGCAAATACTTATCTTTAAGTACAAATGCATAAAAGGATAGTCTTTAAATTTAAATACATTTAATTTGCGTGTCATATTAGGTAACAGAGTGAGTTCATTGTAATTTGGTAGAGTGTAAACAGTCTTCAACAGCTGTGTCTGACGTATTTAAGTTGACATTAAAATCTAAGTGCTTTGGTAATTATTAAACACCTACGCGTGTAACTTAAGTCACATTATGTAGAGCTTTACTAAGATGTTTATTATCGTTTAGTGTTTAAACAGCTTAGATGATAAGCGTCTCTTGTCAATTATAATCTACATTAAATATTATGCAGTTTTAATTTTTTTTGTGCAATAACATAATAATAATTCATAAATTAAAACACGCTGAATAGTTACTTTAAAACTAAAAATCATCTGTTGTAGAAGTTTGTAACCAAAACATTTAATTACAATCATAAAACAACAAAAATTATTAATAATTTACAAATTTTAATTTTGTTTAAAGTATTCAGTAATAATTTTAATAAATTAAAACAAACGTGTAATTTGCATTTATTTATTTATTAAAAATATTAGATCAGAAAACAATAATTTTGTTAGTATTATTTCGAATAAATTTTTAATAGTTTCATATTTCAGATATAATTTTAAATTAAACAATTAGACATAATTAGTTTATGTCACCACATAAGAACAATTAAATTTAATTTTGGCGTTGCATTTATTGTCACTACCAGATTATGCTAATAGGGAACACATAACACTTTAATATGCACTTGGAACACATACAATAGCGTTAACATAAAACGTTCTTTAATATCACAAAAATTGTATAATAATTATTATTTAAGTAACGTAATGCTTTTACTGTAATTTAAATTATTGTTTTTTGTAAAACATTTTAAAATTATTCTTAAGTTGTATAGAAAAAGTGTTGCTTCTTAACAGCTAAAAGTAACTGTAACGTTTTATTCAGTAATTCTCAAAGTGCTTTTAAGATTATATTCTGATAGCATATAAACTACCTTATTTATATAAAAAGTCACTTTGCAAACTTAATTTTTGATTTATTTTAGTAAACTAAGATTTTTTCTAAATATTAAATAGATAAAACAATCAAATTAAAATTATTTATGTTTGAGTTGTGGCTATTTATTTGTAGCTCATTAATGGGAAAAGAAAATTGGACCAATACGGTGTAATTTAAAGCGTGCGTTTTTTTCTTACATTATGTTCAAATGGTTTCTATTTTTTATCGTTATCTTCTTAATACTAAATTGGAAGTTGCTTTTACCGTCAAAGCTGAATATAGAGTTGTGTATTACTGAATAAACGACATTGATATTTTATTTTATTATTATTATATATTCTACTTGTATGCATTTTTATTGCTCATTGTTTTATACTTTGCTCTAATTTAACTGTGTTCTTTGTAAATAGTAATTTAAACATATTTAATTAATTAAAATTTGTGTTTTCTCAAAAATATTATTAAGGTAATAAAAAATCGTTATTTAGTTTTACGTAAACTTTAGCTAAAATCGCAAAATTTGTTTATAAAAAAAAGTGCAATAAACTGTATAATTAATTAATTTAATTCACAAATAAAAGAAGATCATGAAGCATCTTATTACAATTTTTGTTATATTTAGGTATTTTAGACTAGTATATAACAAAAATACGATACTTTTGTATTATTTATAAAAAATTAAAAATAATTATGCTGATATATAGGGTTGCCCACTAGCTCTCCTTTCTTCCATAGTAACTTTAATATAATTTTACAAGAAAAAGTTAACATGTTTGTTCAGATGTTCCTCGTTTACAACTTTAGAATATTTTGAGTCCCGCGGGAGTCTCGATTCCATCTGTACAGAACCATACCCAGTTGTTTTTAATGGAACACCTTGTATATATTTGTATTTTTGAAATCTATATTCAAATTTAGAAAAAAAAATGTTAAGGCTCTTACCCTACGTTTACTTCTCGTCCAAATTAACATTCAGAAAAAAATCGTAACTATTGAATCGTCAACAGCAGAGTGACAAAATTTGAGATTGCCATAAACAAAAAAACGTTTTATTTATTGATATGTTGATTTTAAAACAAATTTGATGTACAAGAGCTGTATTGAATTTTTTTAACGGTTACCGAAAAATTAGCAAAAGTCGACGTTTTAAATAGAATACCTTGAATATTTTTTCATAAATAAACTTCGCATTAAGTTTACTTTAATTTTTGTTAAATAAACCTTATATATTCGGAGATGATTGCCTTAGTTTAAATTGTCTTGTTTTTTTGCTTAATCCTGGCACTAAAATTAAAATAAACCACAAAAAACAACGCATATTGATTCAAATATTTAAAGTATTTTTTTACTCATTAAATCAGGAAAATGAGTAAAAAAATTGCGATTAGGTATCGCAATCTCATTCCAAGAGTCGGCTGTTCTTTAATCTTAACTACATTTAACAGTGTTGCCATGCAAATAACAATTGCAATACGCTGACGACATTACGTCAATTCAATTGCAATTTATTTGTGTTTGACAAACTATCGTCTTTTCTGTGTCTTTGTCTAATCAAAAATGTCACGTTTCCTAATAACAAGTTGGTAGATATGGTTTTTATTATCGGTAAATGTTTAAGGAACTCGTTATTAGCTTTGCGCGTCTACAAAGAGAGATATCCTGACAGAAGCCATCCAAACGTAACTGCATTTGAAAATCTCTTTGCCAGATTTTTTGGAATAGATCAGTCCTGAGTGAACACAATAAGGAAATAATAATGACAGCTTTAGTCGAAGACCCAAGAATAAGTGCTAAGCAAATTGGGTAAATTTCAGACATGCAGGACATCAGTTTGGCGTACAATTAAAAGCGTCTATTTTTACCCATACTGGTATCAAAAGCACTAGAAATGTTTTGATGATAATCGTTTAAGTTTAGATTTTTATTGTTGAGTTAATGAAAAATTGGGTAATGAAAGAAATGATAAAGTTGTAAACGAGAACATCTGAACAACAATAACTTTTAACTTTTTTTCGTAAAATTATTATTGTAGCATATTCTAAACTTTTTTGGAATACATCAGTCCTGAATGAACACAATAAGGAAATTATAATGACAGCCTTAGTCTAAGTTCCAAGAATAAGTGCTAAGCAAATTAGGGAAACTTTAGAACTTAGCAGGACATCAGTTTGGCGCACAATTAAAAGCGTCCTTTTACCCATACCTATATCAAAAACACCACAAATTTGTTGATGATAATCGTTTAAGTTTAGATTTTTATCGTTGAGTTAATAAAAAATTGGGTAATGAAAGAAATAATAAAGTTATAAACGAGAACATCTGAACAAAAATAAATCTTAACTTTTTTTCGTAAAATTATTACTATTGGAAAAAGGAGGGCAAATGGGCAACCCTGTATATTATGTTATGCAACCTAAATAAAAATTTTATGTTACCATATCAGTTTTTAAAATTGCAAAAAAATTATTCAGGTAAATACAGGAGTTCATTAAAACGCGTTTCTCACGTGACTTCATCAACATTATTTTAGATTATCTTATTGTGTGTCATTTATAATTTTTGTCGTTTTCTTTATTATTTATTTTCACATTTAAAAACAATTATTATCATAACTATTCAGCAATATTTGTGTTTCCTGTGGGTAAGTACTGAATTTGGAGGTTAGTTTTTTTTTGTACTTTTGTATTAATAGCATTTTTGAATCTTTAACCATGAAGAAGTCACTATCAATATAACTTAGATGTATTTTCTTTAAAGTTTAAAGCAAATTTTAATTACTTTACTTCCTAACAACATAAGCAAGATCTAATTCATCTTTTTATAAATATAAATCGCATTTGCAAAACCAAATATAGAAGAAGTCGTAATAAATTGGTATCAAAATTATCTGCGGCAGCAGGTATAAACGTATTCTAACTTTGATTTTTAATTTATAAGCATTTTTAATACCGTTACTAAGAACTAGCTACAAAGCATTGAAAAAGAACACGGTTCTGTTTATTAGGAACTGTATGGTTTCAACTTCTTGCAACGTTTACAATTGTGTGAATGGTTTAATTAACATTTGAATAAATAAATCTGTTGGATTTAATTTTTTCTACAAAGATAACATGGTTTCGTTTAACAACAGAATTACGGATGCGCTCAAAATGACCAATCTCAATTTTAATTGGCTGCTATTTTTTTAATCATTTTAACTTTAACAAAATTTTCTTATTTTTCTTCGAACTGACTAATGACATAATGTCTTAGAAATTTGCATTGCGTATTTAATTGCACTTTTAATCAGATTTTTTTAGATACCGTGTCATTATGACCGTTATAATTGTTTCCTGATCTGCAAGCTTTGACAAATTTAAAAACATTTGTGTTAATCTTGAATTCCCAAGCGCACTTTAAAATTCCTAGTAGAACAGCAGTAATACTAAATAAAGCATAAAAACAGAAGACTGGTTTGGTCCGCTGGTAATCTCAGCAGCATACTGCCTACCAAACTATCGTCCCAGCAAAAAAAAATTGAAAGTTTACTTCACATGTCTTGGAAAACACTTCATGGCGGGCGGAGACTACAACGCCAAACATACTCACTGGAGAACACTTGGTAGAAGTAAAATCTCATGTCAGGTAATACAAGAAAAACAGTTAGATTATCTATCCACCTATGAACCAAATTACTGGCCAACGGACCCCGTAAAAGCTTTAAGTTTATTAGACTTCTTTGTCATCAAAAGATTTTTTTGAAGACACTTAAATATAAAATCTAGTTTTGACCTAAGATCTGACTCTTTAGTGGTGGCTACAAAATACAAAAACAAAATAGTAATACTTTAAAATACTATATACCTTTCAAAAGAAACGATGAAATTGATAATGCAGTCTCAAATTTTGTCAAAACAATACAATGCGCTGCCTGGAAAGAAACACCATACTCTCCACCCACAAAAATAGAACATAGGTACCCCACTATCCTGAAAGAAAAAAGAGACTACAAACGACGACTAAGAAAAATAATAAATAATAAATAATAACGTAGTAAGTATCCAGGCGACAAAAAAAGATTAAGCGATGCTACACAAAAAGCTCATACGGACTCTTAAAAATGACAATAGAGACGCAATAATATAGAAAAAGCATAAATATTTGCAGTAAAAACCAAAACTAAAAGTTCGAATAAAGATTACAACTTAAAACAATATCTGAAAACACTTGACTAAGTTTTACCACCAATAAAATTGTTCAAAGTAAAAATAATCAACTCACTAAAACGTAACAGGACACCAGGCTGATATTTGATCACGGGCAGAGTACTCATAGAGTTTCCTAAAACTTGGATTGCAATGCTAACCGCCGTTTTTAAATCTTCAAAACAGAATTCTTTCTCACCCTGTGGAAGGTCGCTCAAGTAATAGTAATACATAAACCCGACAAACCTCAGCGTAAAGTCGAGTTCTATAGGCCTATTAGTCTATGACTGCTTTTATCTGAACTAATAAAAAAGTACTACTAAAAATAATCTTGATGACACATACCAAATAAGATCTCTTTTTCGTTCAGCAGTTCAGATTTAGGTAAAATCATGCAACCATACAACGAATTCATAGAATCGTTGAAGTCATCAATAACACATTTAAAGCGAAATCCTACTGTGCTGCGGTTTTCTTAAATGTAACGAAGGTCTGCTATTTAAGCCTTAACTAAAATTACCCTATCCAATATTTACTATCCTAAAATCGTATTTACAGGAAAGATACTTTCAGGTCAAATACCAAGATGAACTAACAAAATTGATACAAATAAAAACAGGGTCTTGCAAAGCAGCGTTTTAGGGTTTCTCATATACCTCATTTTCACTGCTTCTTTAGCCATTGATAATAGCGCTATAACAGCAACGTATGCATACTACACGGACATCCTGTCAATGCTCTTAAATGCAGCAGTTTCTGCTCAACAACTACAGACGCATTTAAAAAAAATACAGCAGTGGTTCTAAAAATGGCGTATGTAATTTTTACAAAATGTAGAATACGTTCCCCAGAAGTAAGCATAAACGGCCAACCACTACCACAGGCAAATAGCGTTAAATACTTAGACATTTACCTGAATAAGAGACTTACATGGCGTACTCATACATGAAATAAAAAAGTGCAACTTAGACTAAAACTAAAAAACTACTATTGCTGTTAGACAAAAATTCTAATAACCGCTTAAAAATAAACTTCTTATAAACAAGGTAGCATTGAAACTAGTTTGGACCTACAAAATTCAGTTATCAAACAGAGCTTCTAGATCTAACATTGATATACTAGAGACGTACCAAAAACATCCGATAACTAATGCCCTGAAATCCAAAATGACAAAAGTGACTACTGTTTAAAAAAAAAAAAATTGTGTAAAGTACTTAACCCTAATCTGCTGGAGAAAACGTTTATCAGCGCTTGGTATATGTGCATTGCTATCAAGTGAAGTTGTTATTTGGTAGTATATACGTTTTAGTTATTGTTATAGCTAAGTACGACCTTAGTCCTTGGACGTTTTCTTGTGTTTTACTCACTTTGCATTAATTTATCTGCTAACTGTGTTATTTCTGTGTGCAGACTTAATTTGTTGGCGCATTTAGTTCTAGCTAAATGTTGTGCTATCTTTAGTGGCAATTCTATAAGAAATGCATAGACTGCAATTATATTTAGATAAGTTGCCGTGGGACCAAAAAAGAAATTTGAGTTTGGAAACGCAAGTATTTTACATAACGCTCTTTTCTGTTTTTTTTTTGAAACTAAGAAAACAATATACAACGTAAACCGACGCAAACCCAAAATAAGTTTATTGAATGTAATACTCTAAATGTTGAGTCTTTTTCAGTTTCAGAAAATGAGAGACTGATGAATAGTATGACAAATAAGCAAATTTTTGGTCTATTGTTTAGTGATGACATAAATGCTCAAATAGTAATGTACACAAATTTGAAATGGTTTGTACATACAATGAGAAAACCCCCAATAATACCCAGCTATGGAAACAATGTAGCTATATAGAGTTAGATGTTTTTATTGGTATACTATATTTAATGGGTGTCAACAAATGGAACGATTTAACACTGCATGATGTGTGTAGTAGTCGTTCATTACCTCTATTTTGTGCAAAAATGTCGCAAGTACTATCAGCTATACGATTCGACAACGTGCCGAGAAACGTGTAAATGACAAGACCGCGATACATTTAGAGCTGTAAGCTATAATAAATAAATAATTTGGAAAAATTATACGATTCGAATTAAACAATTGCAGTAGACAAACAATTGTTTCCATATCGTGACAGAACACTGTCTGTTTAGTATACTTCTGATAAACTTAAATTTTATGGCCTAAAATACTTTGTCGCCTGCTATGCTGTGACATATTATCCTCCTAACTGAGTACTATACCAAGGAAAGCCAGTTAGCCAACCAAGACAAGTAAATGTTAGCAAAAATACAGATACGTGCGATAATTTTCATACATCATTACAACTTTTAAAAATTCTGGCTTTGAAAAATATGAAATGAAATGGGTATAACACGTTACGCTTTCTCAGAAGTTTATATATGGTCTCCATTACCGTAAAAGTAAATAAGGTCATTTATTTATTGCGGCTAATGTAGAAAAAAATTAACAAAAAAGAAATTAACCACTTGTACAACTAAAAAAGATCGGGTTATGACAGAATAGTTGGAAACTACACAACAAAAGTGAAAACTAACAGGTGGCTATTAGCAGTTTTCTTCAACATGCAACATGCAATTCGTCTTATTACATATTTATTTATCCAACACTACACCCAGAGGAAAGTGCCAAAAATTCTTGTAGACTTTTCTTAGGTTAATTGGCACGTAAATTGTATATGGAACAAGTGAATGTCACCTGCCCATTTTTGATCAAAAACTTTATAGAAACTGTTTGGAGAGTAAAATAGTTTCTACAATTCCACCCAGATCTAGTGCTGTTTGGTCAGAAGAAAAAGATATACATGGGCAAAGTAAAAAACATTTGTTACAAACGCTACCAAGTTACAAAAGAAAAGAAGAAGACAAGAAACGCTTGTGTTTGTTACAGCGGTCTAATTTGTGCAATCTATTCCATTCAAACATACTCCTGTAGACAGTCAGAATCTACCTAAATTTTCACTCTTGAATGTTATTGTTTGTACTCCACATATGTTATTTTTATTCCTCACTAGTATGTAGATCTTACTTTTTATAGTTTGCAGTGATAAAAAAAATAGCAAGTGATTATTTCTGAAATCAATTGTTACATCACGAATAAACGTGGTTTCATTGGCTATGTAGCAATTGTTTTGAGAAATAATCAGTTGTTACATTTTTGATTTGCTTTGTGCAACCCGCCTTAAGTGTTACAGTCAAATTAATTAAGTAATCACAGGACGGGCGTCATAGGATGACTTGTTTCACACTGTCCAACAAACGCATAAAAAAATTATTTATTGTCAGATGTAATTGACAGATTGTAATAAACTGACAAAAAAAATTATGTTTTTGCTAGTTAAAATTACAAATAAATACACACTTCTTAAAAATCTCAAAAAATAGTAACTATAAATACTCGTGCACATTGCATCAAGAACTTTAGTTACTTTACTTTTAAGATGTCGACATATTTTATTAAGGCTAAACTGCAATATGAAATTAATAATTTAGTTTTGTACAATTCCGACAGGAGTAAAGGTAGTGATAATAGTTTAGTGTTGTCAGAAGAGGGTATTCCTTCGTTCCGAAAGATGCATTGTCGAGCACCAGTCGTAATGATGAAGGAGATGAGTATTTATCCAGTTTTTCAAAAATAATTCTAGTGTAGAATATGATGCAGTCAATGGTTAACGAAGAATTCTGAATGATATGCAAACGGTTGTAGACGAACATCTTGTTATAGCATACTTAGAGAAGAAGTTAAGCCAAGCGGATAGTGCTAAAAACTTTGTAGTAGATCAGTTGTAAAACAAAACATAAGTACCTAATTTTTTTTGTGATATGACATTGTTCGTAAATAAATTCAACCCAATAAAATTATTTATTTATGTGCTATGGACAGGGAGCAAAAATGATGAACAACTATTTCCTACACCAGCTAGATGTTGGATAATTTTTTTTACTTGAACAAGGACGATTTAAGGTCAACTGATATGATATTATCTGAACATATTGTGACGAAATTAATAGAATCCTTTCTAAAAAAAGCAAGAAATGTAACTGTAGATAACTTTTTTATATCTCTCAATTTGGGCAATTTTGCAAAAAGAATCAACATCACTAATTGAAACTGTAAACCAAAGTTAAAGGTTTATACCAACTGCTACAAAAAAAGTTGAAAAATGATTTGTATTTTACGAAAATTTATTTTCATGTGCATTCTTAGTAGTATACTTAAATTTACAACGACTGATGAAGGACACAAGAAACTACCAGAAACCGTAAAATTCTACAACAACACAAAATATGGTGTAGATGTTTTAAATCAAATGGTAAAAAATTAAACCAAATCGTCTTTCAGGATGAGGTTTTAACGTACTTCATTTAGCAGTAATTCGTCGATGAACTCAGAAGTGAGTACGTACGTACAAGAAAATTTATTACGTATCAAAAAGATGAGTCACAATCAACAAACAAGCAAAAGCAATGCCAGAGTGTATTTAATGACTTATTATGTTTTAATATCTCTAAAATAAAAAAAATATAGTTTGAATTTATTATTTTAACTGTTTTATTATTTTACTATGATAATGTAATTTAAAACTCCGGTCAATTTGACCGGTATCGTATTTAGAAGTGCATAAGTTATGCCGTATTTCTAGTGTTAAGTTAATATGTAAAAACTTTTGTACGTGGGCAGCTAAAAATTTACATATTTTCGTAAAAACTACGATTACAACCATTAAAAGTTGATGCATAAATTGTAATGTTTAAGATAAAGATAGAGATCAAATATTTTTTTACAATATTGTAAACGCAGAACGTTGTTTTGATATTTTGATTCAATTTTTTAAGCAGTTAAATGACGACTAACTTCAAACTTTGAGCAAGACAATGCAAGCGTTCATACCACTTAAGCTACAATTGAATTTAATCAACAATTTTACAATAAAAGTGTGATAAATCAAGTGTTATATCCCCCACGATCTTGAAAGAGAAGAGTTAACACGTGTATAACATATTTAACATCGGTTCTAAATTTTAAATAATTGTTATTACCTATTTTATTTTAAATAAACAGGTTTTATAGTTAATGTGTTACCGTTTTTAATTAATTATTTAAACGTAATTTAGAGGTTACTAATCAAATTTTTCATTTAGTCATTTTTGTTTTACTTTATACCAATCCAAGCAATGTTGGTTGTCTAACATATATGTCACCTCGAAAAACAATAATTTTTGGAATCCCTGTATAAAAACATAAGCTAAGTATAAAACAAATTCAAAATGCTGTTGCAGTTTTATAGAAACGAAGAAAGTGTAAAAAGATTGGCGTTCTGTGACATTACTTTTTACAAAACTATTTATTTCAAATAAAAATTATCATTAATTAATTATAGGCAAATTTTATGTTCTACAAATTTATCTATTAAAATCTAACATACAATATGCAACAATTAACATTATTTTTGATAATTTTTAAAAACATAATCTAACATTTATTAATTAATAAAAACTACTGTGTAATTTATCGACGTATTGTTTAAATTTCGTAACTGCCGGAAAATATCAATCCTAAACAATCGCATTATTTATTTTTATTTTAAAATATTAAATAACCATTAAAATTATTGTTTATTATTGTTGTTATTAATATAAAATATGCCTAAATGCAAATACTAGTAAAATGGTAAATATAATAATTATTGCATGTATTATTTTGACTTATTTTATTTTATCAATATATAAATGTAACAATAGTCGCTGATTTACTGTATTAACAACAAACTAAAACAAAGTTTGTTTAGTGATCGTAAGAACTAAGGAAGATATTTAATATTTTTTACACGTATAAAAGTATATTTAATAAAGTTTGTTTTAAGTTATTTACCAACAAATTAAACTTACAAACATGTAATTAAATAAGTTCATAATTAATCCAGTTAGATCACTAAATAATAATTTTATGATTATACTAACCGTTTAACTATTTACACAGTTTCACTTTTTTTCAATAGCAGACAGGTTGAAATATTCTTTAACTGCTCGTTAAATGGAATCTGAAACAAACAATAAAATTTAGTATGTACAGCAAATAAAGTTTCATAAATAACGATTTAAATTGAATTTAGTCTACATTTTTTGTTTTTATATTTCTTTTTTAATAATATAAATTGTAAAATAAATAACAAATGTAATAATTTATTATTAAATAAAAGTTATAGCAAATATACTAACTAAATTATTTTAAATTAATTTTATTAAAATGCAAATTGTTTTTTGCCGTAATAATTAAGATAGATTACTGTAACGAGATAGGTCAAGTTATAAATTAATATAATAATAATAACATAGTAAGGGTCGCTTTTACAAAACATGGAAGAAACGTCAGATTAGTTATACTTAGTATAATTTTAAGTTCTGTGATTCTATTAGTGGTTAGTTCTAAATTAACCAATATTATGACAGTATTGTAAAATTAAGTATACTAAGTATAACTAATTTGACGTTTATACCATGTTTGTAATGGCGACCCTTAATACATTAATTGTATACAATTTTATATAAATATATTATATAATAAATGCACAAAAAAATTAAACGAGTGAGCATCGCTTACAAAACCTCACGGAAGAATTAAATTCAGAGCCGCGCCAAAGTACGTTAGCGCCGGGGTGCCACCTAAAAGTTGCCGCTTCTAATAAGATTAAATTATTTTAGTTTAATATTAATATCTTAATAATAAAACATTTAGATATTAATTACATACTTTGCATATATTTTCAAAACAAATGTAAAAATGTACTAAACCAATAACAGCATATGATTAATACTGAACAAGTAAAAAAAAATATTTTATTTATAAGTAATGAACATTAATTAATTAAATTTGATGTCCAAATATGTAGCTATTTGATTTTCAATACTGATTAAACTCAATTTTGTTAATAATTTTTTATTGTTTTAAGATTAGAATAACTTTATTCACCAGAAACATTAAACTATGGAGAAATTCGAGAAAAATTATTTAAACATGTATAATCTTCATTTTACCAAGCTAAAAGTATATTAAATGGATTCACGTTTTGTCACTTAAATCTAATACATTTATTTCAGATTCATTTTGGTCATAATGAAAGTAGTTAGTACAACTAAATCACATTTTGCAAAAATTGACATAACAATTATCTTGGATAGTATGTTATACCAAATAACTAGAACATTCAAATTTTGCATGACTTATTTTTGGCTATGAGAAATTTAGCAATATTTTTTGTATTAACATCTTTAGATAAAATGATAATAAAAATCCGATTTAAAAAAAACATGTTTTAAGTTCTAAGAAAACTGTTAAAAACATAAAAATTTTTAATCACATAAATCAAAAATTATGGACCTATTATATTAATTAGTCTCCTAAGTTTGTTGACGCCGTGAATAAAAAGAAATCAAAAACAAATTTATAATATTTAATTTAGTTCTAAGGACTACACATTTCTTCTATGTAAACTGTTGACATCAAAAATAAATATAAATATAAAATAATGAGATGTAATTAAATTGAGTTGTCAAGAACTGCACATTTTTTAGTACACTAAAAATACAAAGTAACTTAAACGTGATGTATTTTCAAATGGAATGCTGGCCTATTTTTGACAGCTAATATTCTTATAAAATGTAATTTTTTTCAGGTTAATATTACGTCTCTTTATTGCATCGGTCACTGCAAAGTGTTAAAACAAAATTGATTTAATTAACTAATTAAGATTACCTAGAGAGCGGGTAAACGCTCGGAGCATGCTAATTTTAGACGGCACATAGTCTACCAACAATAACTAAAAATCAGAGTTCGTACCATACTAACTTACACAGAAAAAGATCGAATATCACTTTAACTTCCAAATAAACAGAAAATGTTCTTTTTAATTGAATTCACTTGCGCCAAATAAACTCACAATAAAAAAAAATCATGCTAAATAAGTTATTATTCACGTATAGAAACAAACCTGAAAAAAACATTAATAAGATTAATCACTATTATAGTTACTATAAACAATGTTCTCTCTATGTAGTAGCATACGTCTGTCCGTTCTTTAAGTGGTAACATTATCCGAACGATAACATTATTCGTAATTTCAATAAGTGGCGTGCACCGTATATGTAGAAGCAACGCTTGCAAAGTAATATGTGATAATATTTTAATATTAACAATGTTATGAATGACATATTTTTGTAGTATCCATTTACGTACATAAGTACATCATATACTTTCAAGTTATATATATATTTAATTAACAAGCGGAAGGTTAAATCATCTGGAACTTAAAAAAGATTGACCAATTATTATTTTTTAAATAAACTATTTTTTGCTTAGGTGCCGTCCCACCAAAACCTGCCGCCGGGGTGCCGTACACCACTTGCACCTTCGCGCCGTACTGGTGAAACTTCTATGCTAATTGATTTCTTTTATTTTTATTTATTGATAAAAAAGTAAAATGTTTCTAGGATTCTGCCATTTATTGCTGCTTTATTTTATATTAATAATGTTTTATATTCTATATAAACTCGTTTATACGGCTCTCATTTTTTAAAAAGTTTCACTCATCAATTAAACTATTAAAACAATTTTTTTTATTCAAAACATTTTATAGTTCCAACAAAATTAAAGATTAAAATAGCTCATGTCAATAAAAACGTTATTAAATCAAATATTTTTTTTGTGAAAAGAGATCTTCAAAATTCTTTTCAGATAAAATTTTCTAATGAATTTGAATACCTGTTTTAGGTAAAAATTTGAGCACAAAAGAAAGTTTTTATTGTTATAAGTTTAAAATTAAATATGCACCAAAATAGCGGATGTAACAGATAGGTTACACTTGTGTTTACCTAATCCTCTTAACAATTGACACTTATTCATTCTCTATAAAAATAACTAATTACGGTGCTTGTTAAGTTAAAGATGCCGAGTGTCGATTAATTGAGATAAAACTACAAATTTGTTAATTCGCGTAAGTAATCAGACTTAACTTATTTGAAAATTTGAGTTACTTACGAAACAATTTACACTGACTTTGTAAGTACAAACAAGTCAGTTGACGCTCAAGCCAGTTTAAACTCGCACAAGTTGCATTTGTGTCACACATTTAATACAGATAAGCAATAAAAAAACATAAAAATTGATACACGTGGCAGAACTGACAGTTATGCACATTTGCGTATAACATTTATACAACTTTTATTACTAAATTGTATAAAATTTTTATATGATAGAAACATACCAACCTTAGCTTAGTGATCAGTAAACATACATACATATATAAAACATTAGCGCATGTTTTTATTTAAACCCCAGATACACTGTAAACCAGTGTGATTAGCATATTGTGTATGAATTACATTTTTATTTAAACAATGACAATATACTTTGTGAGGAGAATTTTCTCGTAACTTAATCTATAGCAACTAACTCAATTTGATTTGGTGATTGGATTGTAGGTTTTAATGTTCTAATTATAAAGCAATTTAAAAAGTCGACAAAACGGTGTAAGATTAGAATGGCATGTGCCGTTTAAATATATCCAAAGCTGAAAGACAACAAATGATGAAACACAGGTTGCAACAAAGAGTATATTTATTTTATCACACAAAGAGAAGTTAGAAAAGAGCAGCAGATAAATTTACATAAGTGCGATCAAAGGCTAAAACGTAGGTCAATATGACAGATAATAGTTGTTAAAGTAAACCCCCTTCAATTAAGCAACACCTTGTATAAAAAATTAAACTAGTTGGCTTAACTTTTACATTCCAAAATAATAAACTTACATTTGTAAACTATAACACAAAAATACAAATCTCGATAATACAGAGAACCAGAAAGTCTAATAATATGTTACAAAAAGATAAAATTGTATGCGTATAACCGACTGACAAAGTAAATAAAAAGAACTAAAGTTGAAAATATAATACTTACAATTTAGTTTTCTTTCAAAGAAACTAGCTAGCAGCGCTGTACCAGAATTTTCTGAAATTTACTAAAATATAACAAATACGTACATACGGTGTTATTACAAGTAAATCCCATTTGATCCATACGATTAATGAGAAAACTAAATGCGCCGAGTTTTCCTCAAATTAATTATGTTATTTCGGTAAGTGTGTTTCCCAATACGGTTAGAATTATATTAATTTAGCAAAGGTTTTGATATTATCAATACACGTAGCGTGACGTCATGATAGGAGTTTTCTCAATAAACAAAACGGGTTTTAATATCTCCACATTAATGAAAACTGCAATGCTAACTCCAGGAAAATTTTCCAAAGCAGCGAAAATACTACACACATTTATTCAATGGATGAGTGTAAATTATAAAAATTTCGCTAAGTACTTACGTTAGAACATGTACAAAACGTACCTACCACAAAAACCGGAATAGTAAAGTTTTCTCTTATCAATATTTTGATGTCAAACATTAATGAATTGATAGTAATCGCTCCCCAATGCAGCGAGAAGTAGGTGTTCCAGGAATAAATCTTATACGGTACAAACATCATACCAAAACACTTTTAACAATTTTTTTCCTTATTTTTTCAGTCAGACTAATTTTGTTTTCAGATTATGTTGACTCTTGTTTCAGCATTGTCTCAGTTTAATTTTGCCTAATAATTTGTGTTATGCCGCAAGGTCTTTGAAATCAAAAAAGTTGTCATAACTTATGTTTTTGATATAGCAAGGTTAGTTAGTTTTTTGGCTGCTCTTATACGTGTTACGTACTGACTAGGTACAAACATTTGAGCGGGCTTTGTTACCGTCGTTTAATTTCTAGAGGTTCTTTCATGAAAAACCAGATATTTGGGAATCTACGACAAATGAACGCGGAAATTTGGACGCGCGACAAAAAGACGTGGACATTTGGACGCAGCGATATTTGGTCGCAACTTCATTTGGACGCAGCGACATTTGGACGCAGACACATCGGACGTAGATTTAATGTATTGGGGTATTGTTTAATTAATAAAAAAATATTGGTTTTCGTGTAGCAGGATGTGGACAGCAATACAAGTCATTTCAAATTAATAATAATCGCCTACACTTAGGCAATTAAATTGAATAGAAATGTAGTATCTTGTAATTGAAGCCCTTTAAATGTAATGTAGTAGGTAGTTAAATACAAATTACACTTTCTATAGATAATTAGAAATTTGATAAGCATCATTAAGGAGTATTTAAAATAGTGTGTATATAATGCAACTGACTTGCAATCAGTGTTGTCAGGTGTGGCGATTTATCGCCAATGTGGCGATTTTTATTGTACTTTGGCGATAGTTTTTTTTGAATTGGCGACAAAACTGTCCCGGTCGCGTACATACGTTGAACGAAGAAAGTCGTAAAAAGTACTAGTCACAATCACGTTGCTGATACTGCTAACATAGAAGCTAGGAGAGGCATAAACCAAATGAAACCAGCAGCTGAAGATTTGCAAATTACAACTGTGTGTTGGCCATTGTAGCAGAAGGTACATCTTGTGTAGCAGCTGGGCAATTACCTTTGGTGTTATCCATGATGCGAACAGAACAACGTATTAGAAACCAAAAAGAAGGTGCGCCGGCAACTCCCAGAAGTTTGATGGAGCTGGTTATTCCAGATGAATACCTACAAGACAGCAAAGCAGCTATTGATGCCGTGCGAGGTCAATTTCCAGAAGCTACATTATGTGGCTGTTTTTTCTACTTTACCCAATGTTTATGGAAATATATCCAAGAAGCAGGATTACAACGAAGGTACAATACCGATCCCGATTTTGTGTTGCATTTAAAACAACTAGCAGTTTTAGCTTTCGTACCCGAAGACCACGTAATTGCTTCTTACGAAGAATTAATATACAGTGAGTTTTACACTGATAGTGAGAATATTTTATTACCAGTCACCAATTATTTCGAAGATACTTGAATAGGTCGTCTAGACAGAAGACGACGAAGACAATCACTATTTCCAATAAACATGTGGAATGCTTATTCGAAGGTGGTGGAAAATTTGCCACAAACAAACAGTGCGGTAGAAGGATGGCACAATAGCTTTGCCTCCACACTAAACGCCAATCATCTAGGTATTTGGTGATTTATAAAAGCATTAAAAAAAGAAGACAGCCTCAATTGTGTGAAAATAGAGCAGTTAATAGCAGGTAACATAATCCTACAATGGAAAGTGTATAAAGACACAACACAGCGCATAAAAAATATAGTTGGTGAATATGAAAATTGTTCAACTATGAAATATCTACGAGGAATTTCTCATAACTTTCAATTCCAAGTGTAGATAATATACCTATTTGAAAAACCTCCACCAAAAAAATTAAAATAAAATATAGAAAATTAGAAGTAAAATGACCGAATGTTTTGCAACATGGAAATAATTTGAATAAAACAAAATACACAAAAAAAACTTTTAAACACGCCAGTACAAGTACTGCCAGTCCTAGGCCTGGAGAAAGTGCGAACGAAAGTTTACGTATCTATTTGGTGTACGTAATGGTCTGCGTCCAAATGTCGCCGCGTCCAAATGACGTTGCGACCAAATATCGCTGCGTCCAAATGACGTTGCGACCAAATATCGCTGCGTCCAAATGTCCGTGTCCTTTTGTCGCGCGTCCATTTGTCGTGATACGGGTATTTAGGTATGTCTTAGTAATTTCGTTTTTTGTCATTTGAGTAATTTTGCATTAATTTAAGTATTTAAAGTTATTTCACTTTTTCATATTCATTTTAAGTTTTTATTTCTTTATTTGAGTACAATTGTGCTAGAGTCATTTAGATCGTTTTTTGTCATACGTTTTAAGTGCATTTCTTGATTTATTAGTTCAACTTATATTTAGTTTTTGAAATAAAAATAACCTGATATTGTGGCAGTTTGTTTATTTTAACATCATCAAGAGTATTATTTATATATTGTTATTATCGCATTTAAGCAGCTGTGTCTACGACGCGACGTTTGTTATTACGCCATGCTTTCTTTTGCATCTATGTCTGTTGCCTTATTATTAGATATATATTTTTTTAAAAGTTTTGTTGGTGAATCGTGTGGTAGTTTGGTTACTAAGTTAGTTATGATTGTGTAATTTTAGAACAAATAATAACAAAACTAAAAGTTGGCCCGGTTGACGCGATGTGTATTTAAATCTCTAAAAATTGTAAAGTTGTGTGTCTATGGTTGAAAAAAACCCGAGTTTAATTAGTTTTTCACTTCATATAGCCTTTCGTTAAGGTTTATGTTTTGTATCATTAAAAGCAACATATTCTAATTCGCATTCTGCAGGTGAACTAATAGTGTACCTATTTATACAACCACCGCCTCTTAAAACTATTTTTAACATACCCGTTTGTGTTTGAGATTGCCGTTTAGCTTCTGGTTTCAGTCGTCTCCAGTTTTCACCAGAAACTAAATACAACGTTAATGTAGTGATTGACTCGCTAAATTTATTATTTATTAATACATCGTTGATGTTTTAGTAATTAAATTTTAATAAGTTGTTTTAAATTATATCTTCTTGCAAAGTCTCTGCATTTTACGTTCATTATGTTTTTGTTAGATTTTTACATTCGCATGTTTTACCACATTAATGAATTACCATGCAGTTTCATTTATTTTTTAAATTAAACTTCAAAGTTTGTATTTTGCAATTTTTTGTTAAGTTTCTGTAAGTTTTATGTTAACTCTGTCATTTATTTATTTTATGTTGCTCAATTGTAATTAACTATTTTACTTATTGCATTTTTTATTTAACAATACATTTGTAGTTTGATTTTGTGTTATATAATCTCATATTTGTTACGTTACACACCAAAGGTAAGTGCACTAGGGATCGTAACCAATCCGGTGGGTTTCTGGGTGATCAAGCATTTAGTAGTTAATTTCATCGTCTCTTCGATTGGCGTCAACACCGATTTTGAGTATCTGATTTTTTTTAAGTCTTCAAAATAGTCACAAATTTTTATTCTGAGCTAATGTATGTATGCATCTAACCATTTTAACGATCGTTTGATGGGGAGTTTGATATCTAAACGCACATTAATGAAATGTAATTAATGTAGTAATATAATTTATACTAGCCAATAAAAAACTTTGTTGCTTTTCCAAGTTAGCTAGACCACATTAGTTGAAGAATTGGATATTCTTTTTCTACTTTTTTTTTCTTTTTCATTTTGGTGCTGTTTTTCTCAAAAAGAAATTTTATTGTTGATGAGATATTATGGTCTTGCTGAGCAACAGCAGCAGTATTTGTAAATTCAGAAAACAATTTCACAAATTAAAAGATCTTTTGATTGATTGTCATACGTTAGCATGTTTGTTAACTGAGTCTCAGTTATTACCGCCTGAAATAATTTACATTAAAATATTTACTTACATTGTTTGTTACTTGTCGTTAGTCATTAGGTTTTAACAATTTGTATTTTAACAAGATTTTTTAGTAAAGCGCTGGTAACAAATGCGCTACTGACTGTATAATTTGATATTCGAGTGTAAATACATCGTCGTATACTAGTTTCCGGTTCATTTTTGTTTTGATTGTTGCTGCACGTGGTTGAAGCTGCTTAAAATTTTGAATCGTTTATTTGTAACTACTTATATTTTAATTAACTTTACGTCCGGTTTTGCCTTACTAAGTGCAGGGAACTTAAATGTGCAATTGACGCTATAATTATGTTATGTATCAGAATAGTTTCTTACCAGTATATTTATGAGAAGTATAAACATGTCCCACTTCACACCTGTCTAACCCTTGGTGAATCAATTCCAATTCTGTATAAACTTCGACTAGCTGTCCTTCACGAGAAAACTTTCTCTTCTATGTGGTGTTACTTATCTTATGCTTTCAGCGTAATTTATTTTATAATTTGTGTTACGTACGTATTTGTATTTTTAAAAAAGTTTTTATTTGTATTTATTTATATTAAGCGTTTAACGTTATGACTTATATTAAACTTTCAGCTATCTTTATTGTATCTAAGATCATTAATATTTTACTTTCAGTTGAGTATATTTTTAAAATTTTTTGCAGTTGAGTATTAGGTTTACGTTTACATAATCGTTAAATACTAATCGTGTTCAAGGTCAGTTTGGCAAAGTTCAGTTGACGATTGTAAACTTACATTTTTTTTAGTGCCGAAAGTAATATTACTGAAGTAACAATTATTATTACCTATCACGTTAAGAAACTTAAGGTTTAGGGGCAAGTTCTACGCTATTATTCTAATTTAAAAGATCACGTCTCGTTATGCAAGAACAAAATTTTTGCAGCTGCATATCATTGCTAATGCTTCATCGATTTTGCTTTATATTTTTTATTCTGTTAATGATTGCTCGTTGTTAAAATGTATTTTTATTTTTTTTTAAACAAAAGTTGTATACAACGTTTGGACGATTTGTTTTATGTGACTGTGTTTTTAATTAATTGTGTAATAATATTTAAAAATTTATTTTGTTATCGATTGGAAAATATATACAACCAATTTCTAACATTTTCTCGTAAATAGCTGTTTGCGTTTCGCTTACTTTTTTTGACAGTGGGTTCATGAGTATCTTTGGTGTCTCCGAACCAAGGTTACTACAAGTACGTACAGAGTAGCGTCCACTTTTTTAAAAACATTTATATAACTGGTCATGTATGTTAATTTGTTTCTTTTGTTTGTTTAGGTCAAGTCTTTTAAGCTGAATTAGAACCATTTCCTCTTATTCTACCGAGTTGAACTTTTCCATGTTGGTTCAGTTCTATTGACAATGTATTTTTATGATAAACATAGCTTAAATCGACATTCATGATTAGCTCCAGATAAAGGAAAAACCTTTTTTTCTTACCTTACAAAGTTGAATTTTTACATGTTTTGTTTCTATGTTGCAATGGCAATATATTTTTATGATTAGCATGACCTGAATCACCATCTATAATTAGCTCCAGATAAAGAAATCATCACTTTCGTTTATTCTAAAGATTTAAATTGTTACATGTCGGTTTAGTTCTGATTATTTACTTTAGTTTAGTTTAAAACGAGTAGCGTTCAGAACACGTGTCACAGAATTTTTAGTAATAATATATTTTTTGATGTAATCTATTTTACATACCAATATTTTAATAGCGATGTACACATTTTTTTACTTTTTCACGGTTGTCTATTTACAATAACAGCTCTTCCAAATAATTCTGTTAAAGATTAAAGAAAAAACCTTAATTTTAAATACAGCTGCATCCACGGTAACTTTTAAAACTTTGCTTTTAAAAACAACTAAGCAACAAAGCTTTGCTCATTAATGGTTTTCTATTTCCGGATAAATTTTTCAATAACGTTGTTAACTTTTCAAGAAATGCTTGATATTATATTTTTTTTTACCCACATTTTGTGGTTTGTTTGACCTTTGTTTAACCAAATTTTATCAAGGTTAAATATAAGCCTCTTTATTTTATTTTTGTATTGCTTAAAGTTGTTTTTTATTTAAAAAATTACTATTAAAAAACAAATTTTGAAAATAAAATAAATATTAATAATTGTACAAATTACATGTGTATTCCTTTAATTAAAATTTAAGCTGTGTAACTAATGTTATGTTTTTAAGTGTTATCATAAGCATAGTAATAACTAAATACATCAGTTTATTACAAGCGTTTATTAAAAAAAAAGTATAGATTACAATTTTTAGCATATTTAAGAAAGCTTTAGTTTCCAGACATCTTTGTTATGAGTATATAATTTTATTAAAAAAATTTTAACAAACATTTAGAAAAATAAAAACTTTACTAATTCTTTTAATTTTGTTAATACAAGTAACTAACAAATAACAAATTTAGTTTCTTTTACGTAAATAGCGTTAAACTGCAATTTGTAATATTTTTTAATGCTTAAATACGTAACAATTATTATAATTTGTAACTAAAAATAAAATTTTTATCCAATGTGTAACATTTTAAATTTATTAAAAACTTTAAGTTTAAATTTGATTATCTACAGCTTTTTAAAAGTGCACTTACTTTTGTAACAGTTTTCATTTAAATGCAACTCAAAATTAACAATTTGTGAATAAAACAGTTCAGCACGGTTTGTAATTAATTTTGTTTAAAAAATTTACATTGTATTACAGAGTAACATGATTAAACTTTAACTAAACCCTTTTAATGTAATTTTATTTTCTATTTGTGTCAAAATGTGTTGTAAATTGTTAATATCTTGCATAGTATTGTAAATGAGTTTAACCGTTATCGGTTTTGTTTATTTAATAAATATCGATAATATAAAAATAATTTTGCACCTAAAAAGATTTATTAAAAATGATTTTAGTTTATTGTTTGTAAAGTATTAACAATAACTACAAAAAATTGAAATAAAAATTCTAAAATCTAAAAGCAGAAACACATTTTCTACTTTCTTAGGTCCGGTTTCACCAACTAAAATTTAACTCTAGATTAACTAACCTACGATTAAATTTAAAATCCTGTCATATCATTGGTTAGCTTAAAACCACTAACCAATGATATGACAGGATTTTAAATTTAATCGTAGGTTAGTTAATCTACAGTTAAATGTTAGTTGGTGAAACCGGACCTTAGTCTTAAAAATAATCATAAATGTAAAACTACATACAGTACAAATCAAAAAATTTCTTAATTGTACATATAGATTAGATATTACTTAATTAATGTTAGTAGTCTCTATGAACCAAGAAATAGAAAATAATCGGCGTACTACACTAGTTACTGTACGTATAGACGCCACTCTATTAACACTTGCATTATACAGCCAAGTTTCTAACAAAGTTGAAGAAGATTGTTTTTTTTTGTAAAGACTAACATGCCGTTTTGTAAATCAGATTAGTTGGAATTTGATTTTACACGCTGTTAAAATAGAGATAACGAGCAGAAGTTTAGAGTTACTTCATCTTGGCGAGCAACGTGCAAAATTCTTTGTACGTAAAAATTAAATTTTTTATTACTCGGTCGGTCGTATGATGTTTAGATGATTTTTAATAGACCTCCAAAGCGAGGACTTGTCCTGGAATAAAATCCAATTCAGTTTCTTTATTACTTAATATTTAAGTTATAGAAGAGTTATCCTTTATAAGAAAATATGATAATTCTCTAAATTCAAAACACCAGTGAAATTGGTACTAATATCAGAATATATGTGTTGGGGTTATTCTCTACGTGCAACAAAACAAATGTCAAATAAAAGATTCAATTGATAGACCAGCTGCAATTTAACTGCAATTGCAATTTATAACTTTGGTTCTTGCGGTCTTTAGTTAGAAATGGTCTACTACAATTAAGTCTATCAGTATAAAACGATAGAAAAGGTTGAACGCGATATTGAGGTAAGTTCCAAATAAATCTATCATGTGTTATGTTAAAAGTGTTTTAGTATAGATTGCGTACGGTTTAAGTTTCATTCCGGGACGCCTTGTAGCTACCTTCAAACTGTCGACTGTCATGTTGTTTTTCTTGACGGATGGAATTATTCACAAAAAAAATATATTTCCGGTGACTTCAAGACGGATTGTACATGGCCATCTAACGTGCGCGCTCAGTGAGTCTTGTGGTTCTAAATATTTGCATTTATCCACGTTATAAATATGTGTATTAATTTTACTTCATATTTGTAGGTTTTTCTAGGGTAAGAATTAATTTCTAATTTTTTGACTTCAGGGCTTGTATCAATGTTGTGAACTGTGAGAATGTAAATGTAAACGGTATCTTCTATTACTTGTTTCCAACCGTTTTGAGGCTTTCTTAATTTATTGTAAGATCAGTACAACAAGATTGCGACTTGCTTGCCGAATCATATCGAGCTATCCGCCAGCAATTAAATGACGATAAAAGTCTCGTAACACATGATAAAATTAGTTGAAGGCTATTGGCATTCGAATATACTTACGAGTAACAAGTAATTTAACTGAATAATGTGTTTTGTGTATTATAAAGAGATGTTTTTTGTTTAAAAAAAACAAAGCGTTGTGAAGTCTTACTGCAACGCAAACAATGCCGCTATTACCTAAAAATAGATTCAAATTTAATAACAAAAAAATCGTTTTAAGAGTTGATTGGTTTCATGTTGTTTTAGTTCATCAGGAAAAAATTCTCGTTGAAAAATTTTCATAAAACAAAAATGCTGTCAATACTGTGTGCAACTAAAAACAAAAGTTTTTAGAAGAATAGGATTGGTTTTAGGACACTCGAAGACAATAATGGAATCTGACTACAAATAAACTGAATAAATTGACGTGTCCAGTACGTTGAGTATTTGTTGTAAAAGTTTTGATAAAAGAGCAGCTATACAAAGTTTAAGCATACATAAAAGCATCAATACATTTATAAATTTCTACATTAATAGCATTCCTGCAAATGTGTTGCAGAATTTTTTAATCAATAAGACCAACCAATTATTTACAACTTAAACACCATTTTGTAAAAATATTCCTGATAGCAAAAGATAATTAAAGTTGTTGGCGAAGAATTTGTGCTCACTTACGAATCAGATATTTGTACCATTTTTCAAAATATGACACGATCTGTCATCTTTCTGACTACAAATTCATGTATAAAAAACAAAATAATCTGTTTGAAAGTTGACAGTTAAACCAAGAGTAGTAGTATGTTTGTGCAAACCAATTTCAATAATGTTAAGGTGTATTTCCGAAACAAAAAAATCGGCCAGAATATTAAAGCCGTTTGAGTTTTGAAGAGAAAAGACGTTAAGCGTTCCGTACATATAAAGTTTAAATCTACACGTTTGCGGTGTTATGGTTTTTTACCGGCCTTAAGTGGATACAGCTCTTCTAGATGGCATTCCTAATGGTAACCTAATGAATTAATCAGAACCAGATGTACAGCATTTGATCCCAACAAATGATAGATAACTATCCGCTACAGCCAAAACAAATTTCTAACCTTCCCAACCAACCAATTACATCTAATCCACTGTAGCACTCCCACATACAGAATCAAATAAGAGAACTATAGTCCAACACAAAAAAAATCTAGAAAAGCCGTAAATGAAATTGAGTATAAATCTGAACAAACAAACGGAAAAGACTGCTGGCTCAACTCACATATCCGCTTTAGAAGAAGAAAATAACACAGATGTTAGTACTAAAAACACTCATAAACCTTCCTTAATTTTTATAAACGATGCAATAAATAATACACTACTAGTACAGTTACTGTAAATCGTCGCTAAGCAACTATGACATTGCAAATGATCAGGATGAAATTCAGACAGAAATAGAGAAGTTAGGTCACATAGTAGCAAACATATGAAACATCAAACAATACAGAACCAAAACACTTTTACCAACGTTCTTTATTGAACTTAAACCTGTTCCTAATAATAAAGACGTTTATAAAGTGGAGTACAATGCAAGATTAAATTTGAACCGCCCAAATATAAACGGAATATCGTGCAATGCGCTAGATGACGTAAAAAGCATTAAAGGTAACAGCAATGTCAATGCAAGCGTGCAAATGCCACCAATGTCTTTCACGTTGTGGTTTTATCCCGCAGTTTTATTCCAAACTGTTTTGAAATACGCGAGTATAAAATCAACTTACAACGTTTACCGCCGTTATAGCTTATTTACAGTTATCTCTTATACATAGTAACTTATACTATGAGATGGCTCTGCCATCAAACGTTGTTAATGGTTACCCCGTTGATACTTGAATATAAAGTAATAAGATTGTCGATGCAATTGCAAAAAGCGAAACGGCCGTTTAGTTGTTCACTCTGTTGGTATTTGTACAATTGTATTGACCTTGCCTTCATTCCCCAGCCAATTCCCCTCCGATCTGTCACTGTCAAAGTTGTAATTAATTTTGGCTCTAACTTAAACAATTATTTTTCACACATTTTTTACCAAGTTTAAGTTTTAAATTACGTTAATCTGTTTTGCCGTATTTCGTTTAGTCTTTTTGTGTTATTTTGCAAGTTTCCGTGTTCTGTGTTGTACTCTAATTTATAAAACATCTCCGCTGCCGCGGACATGTTATATCAAGCCTGCGCGTCGATGTCCCGCCATGAATTAATTAGTGCAATAGATGGTTTAAAGAAACTACTCTTAAATTTTGCGGACAAACCAGTTCATGACCCTCCCACAACTGCCGACGACGAAGGTTTTCAACCGATGCGCAAAAAAAAGAAAAAAAGGTTTCCTGTTATCCACGAAGCACATATGAGTGCTGAAGATGACAACACTAGTCAGGTTAGTTGCACCCCTGAGTCCCAATTAGCTTCCACCTCAATTCCCGTTCAAGTAACACAAACCAATAAAATGATGCCCGCAGATATGTCTGCAAATAAAGTATTTCCAAATAGTAATTCCGGCTATAAGAAAAACGATAATCATGTTTCCCCCATTATCTTGCTAGAGAAGTCACTGTGGCCTTCTACAGCAGCACTTTTGGACTCCCATAAAATAAATTTTACCAACGCTGTCAATGTCAGTGATGGAATTAAGATCACCTTCACAACTACTGCTGACTATCGAGCTATGATTAGCATAATGGAGAAGAAAAATATACCAAACCACATTTATGCACTTCCTAGTGACAAGCTCTTAAAAGTTGTAATAAGGTAATTCAAATCCATAAAGCAAATAAATTTACAATGCCTCTATTTCTAATTCTTCTTCCAAGGAAACAAAATCTAATTTTTAATTTGACACATTGCTGCAGAGTTGCCATTCAAGTAGAAACTTTAATCTCAGAGCGTCGTTCGCATCAATGTTTTCGTTGCCAACTCCATGGTCATTTTCAATCGAAATGCACCGCTCCTTACCGTTGTGTCAAATGTGGTGATTCTTCGTATTCAGATAGATCATCTTTATAGGGGATTTGGATTCCAGAATTATAGTTAAAAATAATCCGCTAGGTGTTACAACGCAAAATGAACGCACGTAATTAGCGAGGTTTATTTCATATAAACAATTCAAGTTTACTTGTTCATTCTATTAGCTTGCTTAATTACGTTACAGAATGATTACACGCACGATCTGCATTTTGTAGACATAACAAAACGTGAGTGTTTACATTGTTTCCATTTCAAATGAGAGTTTAACAAATCTATTTAATACAAGACCTAATTTTCATAGTAAAAGGATTATATACATATTATCATTGATGTATTTTATCAATACCGTTGTAACATTGTTTATATATATGTCGGAGGCACTGAATATAAGCCTGCCTACGGCTATGGAATGTATACACGTGCACTATTGTTTGTGTTCCCACAAATTATGTTTAAAATGTTTAGTTTTTGTAACTTAATAACTTAGAATCAACTAATAAGGGTTTGATATTTTGTAATATTGCCTTTTATGGGCATAGGAACGCGCGTGAAATGACAATTTTTCATGCGAACGGAACGACACCAGCTAGAAAATGTAACTTGTAAGAGGGCAGATTGAAATGATATTTGGTGGTGACAACTTGATAAGATAAAAGATCTGGTGTCAGATTGTTTGTTCCAGTGTTGATCATTAAACGTTTATAAATTTAATTTTTATAATTAATTAAATCACTTTTGTTTGTTTGTGTTATTGTTTATTAACGACTTTGTTTGAAATTTGTAATCGTAACTTTTGCAATAGTAAATAAATTGTGTAAACGGTCAGTGTCGTGCGTTAATAAATTATCGATGCAGTCTAACCCAGCACAAACGCCCAGCGGAGCCCTTTTTATTTTCGATTCGTCTCTGACATCAGAAGTGGGATCAGGACTGCAAATTGATAATGATGATCCGTTACGAAAAAGTGCAAGTGAAAGTGAAAATTGTAGTTGCAACTCTAGAAAGAGTAAAATTGCTACAACAGTTATTGTTAGTTATCTTACAAGTCACCAAGTTCAATAAATTTTACAAATGTAAAATTGCCAACGTATTTTAAAAATGCTAAAAGTTGATGCACTATTTTTGATTTGGATGGAATACTTACGTGACCGAAACAAATTGTTTTAATTCAACTGTTTTCTGAAACCGTAAATGCAAATTTTAATGTTGCCATCAACACAACACCCAATTAATTGATGAAACGCTTTCGACAATACAGAATATTCAGAATGTATTCAAATTTTAAAAAGTGATTTATTATTTGGCGTAATTGTAATCCGCTACTTTCAGTCTATACGTTAAGGGCACGTGTAACATGTTAAAAAGAAGACTCGGTAAGCGACCGGCGCTATTTCTTTCTGGTCATCAAACTAGATCGAAGCGTCGAGCATTCTCACCGTCTTTCAAAAATGAAGGAGCTGGACGTCTTGAACATCAATGAAGACACCGCAGTCTATCGTCGCTTAGAAACTCAATAGGGGTTCGTGACCCTGTGGCAACCCAGGTCATGCTTCCGAATGCTGTAGTTAAAATCTGGTGAGATCTTTCCTGTTTATTTAATTTGGATTGTCATTCTTATAAACAAAAATATTGCCGTTTATGAAGTGGCAAATGTTTGAACGACATAACTACCTTAGATAAAAAAAACTTGTCACTATTACATTGCCAAATGATTTTTATACGTACAAAAATTATAATCAGTAAAATTTGATAAAACAAAATTTTAATTTGCAAATTAATTGAACTGGTTTTTTTTAATTGAACATTTGAATTTACCTGAATGATGTTGAAAATTTTGAATTAAAAAGAATGGAAGTTCAGACTGTTTTTGTGTTAATTACAGGAAGTTTAATTCAATACAATAAGTGTCTACCAGAAAAATATCCGTCACCTTTAATTAGCAATCAAATTATTACTTACACAATGCATACTATTTTTGTGCGTAAACATTGAAATTATTTACATTAATGATGGTTTATTTCTTTTTCATCTTTCGTACTCCTAAATGTTTAATACGCATTTAAATTGTAGTGAAAGCTTTTGTTGAAGCAGGTTTTTGGATTACCGTAAACAAATGTAAAATTTAAATTAAAAGTCGATTATGTTGCTTCTGTAAGAGTTAAAAAAAAATTGCGTTAAAATTCAAACAACGTCTGTACTGTGATGAGGCAAATAATAAAGTAATTCCCTGTTTAACGGCCGACCCGTTTCAACTATTTTTATTCTTGACTTGCCAATCGAACTTCATACAGATGCTAGCTCAGTTGGTTATGGTGCTATACTTTTTCAAAAAAAAAGAGAAGCTAAAATTCATTCTGTTGCGTATTTTAGTAAACGTACTACTGGTTCAGAATCTCGACACAATTTTTATGAGCTTGAAACTCTAGCAGTCAAAGCTGCAAGGCATTTTCGTCAAAATCTTTCAGGCCGTTATTTTACAGTCATTCAAGATTGAACTATCTTAAATCATCTCGTATAAAACAAGACCTTACACCACGAGCACATCGTTGGTGGTCATTTTTACAGGCTTTTGACTTTGCTATTCTTTATTGCGAAGGAAGCATGCTGATTTCTTTTTACGAAATCCAGCTACATCAAGCAAAGAAGTGTCTACTTTATCATCACCCAAATCTAAAAATGACTCAACTTATATGATTCAGGTTAACGACTTATATTTCGACAGGTTGAAAGTTTCTCAACAACGTGATGATAGCTTGGTTCAGTTAATTGCCGCTTTGTGTTGATCCTAGTTTGTATAACCAGATGAGGCAGTTGTGCCGCTTTGTGTGCATCCTGGTTTGTATAACCAGATGAGGCAATTGTGCCGCTTTGTGTTGATCCTGGTTTGTATAACCAGATGAGGCAGTTGTGCCGCTTTGTGTGCATCCTGGTTTGTATAACCAGATGAGGCAATTGTGCCGCTTTGTGTTGATCTTGGTTTGTATAACCAGCTGAGGCAGTTGTGTCGCTTTGTAATAATCCTGGTTTGTATTACCAGATGAGGAGTTGTGCCGCTTTTTGTGTTGATCTTGGTTTGTACAACCTGATGGGCAATAATGCTGCCCTGTTGCCAAATTAGATTTTTTTTTGTTTGATGTAACTTAAAATTGTTACTTGATCTACTTCTTGATGTTTTCTATTTTGTCAGAATAGACGAGCGGTATCAATTGAAATGACATTGTTATTTACGTTGCAGCAACTTCCTTTTTACAAATGCCCGAGGACGTGCAAAATGTCAGAATGGCCGTGTCGGAGGCACCAAATATAAGCCTGCCTACGGCTATGGAATGTATACACGTGCACTATTGTTTGTGTTCCCATAAATTATGTTTAAAATGTTTAGTCTTTGTAACTTAATAACTTAGAATCAACCAATAAGGGTTTAATATTTTGTAATATTGCCTTTCATGGGCATAGGAACGCGCGTGAAATGACAATTTTTCATGCGAACGGAACGACACCAGCTAGAAAATGTAACTTGCAAGAGGGCAGATTGAAATGATATTTGGTGGTGACAACTTGATAAGATAAAAGAGCTGGTGTCGGATTGTTTGTTCCAGTGTTGATCATTAAACGTTTATAAATTTAATTTTTATAATTAATGAAATCAGTTTTGATTGTTTGTGTTATTGTTTATTAACGACTTTGTTTGAAATTTGTAATCGTAACTTTTGCAATAGTAAATAAATTGTGTAAACGGTCAGTGTCGTGCGTTAATAAATTATCGATGCAGTCTAACCCAGCAGAAACGCCCAGCGGAGCCCCTTTTATTTTCGATTCGTCTCTGACATATACAATAGTTGTAATATTAAAAATCTGCAACACTTTTATAATTTATTACTATAATTGCTATAAGAAATTAACAGCGGAGCGGAATCTTAGAAACGATAAGAAATACGACAACGGGGTTAAATGGGAAAAAACTGCGCAATTGAGGCACAGTAAAAAAATTTGTACTAATAATATATATTTTTGCAGATTCTAAGAATATTATGAGATTATAACAAAGCATAAGAAATTTTGGTTACCAAAAAAGACTACCTAATAAAAACGTCACTTACAAAACATTAATTTATTTTAGTAGATGCTTTTATTAGGAGCAATGTTCAAAAAGTATTACAATTTACCACAATAAATATTCGAAAATATGCACGAGCGCCTATATAATAAATTATGTCATCCAATGTTTAGTTAAATCTTGTAATAACAGTCCGAAGCTGGAACCATTGTTTATTGTTTATGTACGCAAACAATGCTGGAACCATTAAATGTAACAAAAACACTAAAATTTTATATATTTGTTTACTTTTGAATTAATAGTTACATAAGCAACATAGTGTAAACTTATTAATAAATGTTTTAAATACAAACCTATTTCTTAGGGAATTAACTAACGAAAATAAATCGTATAGCGGGCTCATAATACAAAATTCGTAAACACATAAAATAAAACATCAAACTACTTTACACTCCCCAAAAAATATATTTATGGGAGTCATAAATAAGCGCGTGCACACATTTTTTTAAGAAATGCATTTCATTGAAATACACTTGGGCGTTAGTAAAATGCGTCACTTGTATTCAATTTTCTTTGGTAACATTGTCGCTTTGTCGGGTGCTTATATATTATATGCGATCAAAATGCCGGGAAATAAGTGTAGTTACATTGATTGTGATAACCGATCTACCTCAAAAATTAAAATGTATCGGTTTTCTATAACTGATATCGAAAGGGCGCAAAAATGGATAATAAACTCAGGTAAGTCATATTTGCTTTTACTTGGTAACGTAAGTGCTTATGTATCGTCTCGTTAAAATTTTAGGAAAATTAAGCTTTTATTTGTAGTTAGTTGTTTTTTATTCGGTTTTAGTACTTACTAATTTGGTTAATTAACCTACTATTTGTTTTATAGTAACTGGTCTCTATAAATTCATATTTGCTTTATATTCTAGAGAAATTTAAAATAGACTAATTTTAAATGTTATTATCATGTGACTGTACCGTGTTGATATGATTATTTGTCACTAATGTTTTTCATCTTAAGCCATACGTACATAAACTATGACGTAGAGTGCTTTCTTTCGTGATTCCAATAGTTTTACAATTTTTTTCATAATAAACAAAATTTTAAATAAGAGTAATTTAATAAAGTGTTTTATTCCGTACAAATACTCAATTTTTAATACTGCAATACTTTATTGCAAGAAATGTGGAATTACTATTAATACCTAAGCAAAACTTGCGAAACAAATTTCTTTGTGAAAATCACTTTAGGGAAGATTGCTTTGTAAATGAAACAAAACATAGACTTACAAAATTAGCTGTTCCAAATTCAACAACAAAAAAAACTCATTAAGAAAATAAATACACAACTTGCAAGACTAAGGACAAATGTTAAAAGATTCAGACAAGTAGATACAGCTAGTGTTTTTAAAAATTTGCAGTTTCCATCAATATATTTGTAAACATTGGTTCAAATTGCAAATAAAAAGTAAACGACTTCCTTGGACGTCTTCAGAAAAATCATTATCTTTAATGATATTTTATAAATCTCCAGCTGCCTACAAATTTTTACGTTCCATTAAAATAAACCTTCCAGCTCCAAGTTCGATACGGAAATAGATTAGTACTTCTAAGTTTAGACCGGGATTTAGCACTACATGGTTTCAACAAATAAAAAACAAATTTTCGACTTCAAACAATCAGGAAAAGACGTGTGTATTATGCTTTGATGAAATGGCACTTATGACACATTTTCAATGTTTGCCTGATATTGATCAGATAGAAGGAATTGAAGACCTTGGACCTTTAGATAGAAAACCGTTACCTGCTAACTATGCTTTAGTGTTTCTGGCTCGAGAATTATATTGTAATTGGAAAATCACAATTGGTTACTTTTTATCCCATTCTGGAGTTAAGTTAATTTCATTGGTTAATTTAATCAATAAAGCCATACAAACATTATTTTCAGTAGGATTAATTCTAAAAGTTATTGTGTGATCAGGGTACCAGTAATTAAAGCGCTATAAAGCAGTTTTTTGATGTAGACGGAAATATAATATTTGCACTATTCGATGTTCTTCACTTATTTAAAAGCTTCAGAAATTAAAAAAAAAAGATCAAATAATTTCTTGTTCTGATATTAGAAAAACTTATGATATTGACAAACAAAGCAACAAATGCAGAAGTTTATTAAAAATTACCGATGCGCATGTATATTTCAGAAAATGAAGGTCAGTTTGGCAACTCAAGTGCTTCGCCATACAATGACAGCAACAATAAGAATTTGTATTGCAACAAAACAATTACAATCTAATTCAGCAGAAGAAACGGAAAATTTTGTCGAATTTTTAAATAACCTTTTTGACTGTCTGAATAGTCGTAGACGATTTACTCCCAACCCTTATCAATCTGCACCTATGAACAGTAATAATGTTTTCTCTACTCTATCCAAAACTGAAATATCCGAACTTAAAAAAATTGATAAGAAAAAGAAAATATCTACACCACTTTGTTTTCTCGGTCTCATGTGTACGTACGTATAAATAAAGTAGAATTTATTTAACGAATAGATTGAACCAAAATGTGCTTGAAAATTTGTTTTCAGTGTATCGACTGAAAGGAGGTTACAATCGTAACCCTGACATGCAAATTATTTAGAAAAGTGTTCAGAAGCAACACAGTAAATTCAATACTGAAACCTGTCGGATCACCAAATTGTGAAGATGATTCAGATGTATTCATTTAAATGAAAGATATAAACGAAGAAAAAGACTATGCAGTTGCTTCAACTTTAACAAATATTACCAAATCTGATTGTTCATCGAAATCATCTTCATCATCTACAGTATCAGTAAATAATAGCGAAAGTGAAATTAAACCTTCCCTCGAGGAGTGTTCAGTTACATACTTTGCTAGTTATTTAGCAAAAACATGTCTTACACAATATGAATGTTCAACATGTACAGAAAAGTACAAAATTACTACAAAATTTAATTTGTCAGGTAAAAACCAATCACTTTTATTACATAAAACGTACAGCAATATCAAAGACATTGATACTCAAGGTCTTAGAATACCAACTAACGAATTTAGAAACGTCATCCAAATATATAATAATAATAACAGTTTGAAAAAAGAATTGTTTGCAAAAGTTTATTATTATTATTATAGTAATATTACAAAAAACAGTTAGAGTTGGTTTATTAATTTTACATTAACAAGTATCGTGATTTATCAATAATAATTCTATTTAATAATTTTGGTAATTTCAATTTTACAAAATATATAAGGCTCTATTTGTTTAACTTTTAATGAACCTCATTGTAAGCAAAATAGGCAAAAAGACCATATTTATTTTATTAATAGAAATTTAAATACTGATATCTCTAATACCTGTTCTGCCTTTGCTAATCACATTTTGCCTACTAGTCATTTTTTTCTCCTCATCTTAATATGAAATTTCTTTATTTTTGTAATAAAAGCTATTATCTCAACAATCTTAAAACTTTAGAAATTCATCGTCTTTCTAATGATAATTCTTCTACGTGTCTTAATGAACTTCTCGATATAAGCACTTCTCTTCTCAATCCTAAATTCTAATTTTACCTTTTTATTTTTTAAATTTAAATTTATTTTTTATCATTTCTGGCTGTGTGTTTATTAATAGTTTCAATTTAGTATTTTTAACATTTGTCAGTTTAATTACTTTGTATGCTCCTTTATAATTTAATCTGTTAGCTATATTTTAATAATTTATGCTGTTTGTAGACATACTGATGAAGACATTGTAAAATGTCAAAACATATTTATAAAATAAAATAAATTAAAACTAAAATATTTTTTTGTGGAGAAGACTTTTCAATGTGGTTCTTTTTTAAATTTTCTCAAAAACAAGACAAAAAAATTTTTGCTTTTGTCAAAAATTTTATAGCATAACTCACTTCCATGCAGCGCTCGCCCAGAGGCTTTGCGCTACGTTAAGAATTGCTATGCTTTGCTTTGCGTTTGACGTTTGTGACATAAATTACTATTACTGTGTTTAGAAAAATGTGTTGTATTTGTTTGATGTGATTCAAGCAAGAAAAAAAACAAATTATCATTTTTAGATAAATCAAGTTTAAACTTGCTTACTCATTTGCTATTTATTACATTTTTACTTTTTATAGTAATCAACCAAAAATTTATAATAGTTACGTTTTTACTGTATTTAAAAAATAATAAAATCTTATAGTTTGTTGCTAAAATTATACAATTAGTGTTAAGTTATAATTTTTGTTTTTAAAAAGGTTATTGTTGTGATTCAATATAGTAAAGTGTTATGAAAACATAAGTAGTATTGACAGTGCTAATGAAAACATTTGTGTTTGTACAGTCAGTATTTGAGGAAAAAAACAATATACACATACACAACAAAAAAACATCTTTTTTTGGCAGTTTTTTAATTGTATAAATAAATTTGTATGTTTGTTATTTATACAATTTTTAATCTGTAAATTAAAACAAAAAATAAAAACTAAAATGTGTTTAACAAAACGTTAAACAATTAAATGTTAACAAAACTTTTTTTAAAGTTTCAAAAAGAAAAATACTAGAGGAAAAGGAGCTTTTTGTAATTTTTAAATAAATAAAACAAATATCTAATACAAACTAAAAATAAAATTAATAAAGCTATCAAAGATTCGAGTATAAGTAAATAGACGTAGATAATTATTACATTTGGTTAATTATCAATTTTTAATAATGAAGACAAGTTAATGTTTCTTAAATGTTAAACTTGAGATTGCTGTATGATACCATTAATTGTTTGTAAATATATTTATAACGTTTAACAAAATAATTTGTATCAAATTCACACAGCTTTAAGTGATAAAATCAATTTAACATTTACACGTGTATACCCAAAAAAATATTACTTATTTTGTATATAACATATTTTAAACACGATACACATGTTGATTTTGTTGTATGAATACTAGACATTTATAGCTTTTGCAAAAAAACGTTTTGTTTTATTAATGCTTTCACACACTCTTAAAGTTAATCCTGTGACCTGTTGGCTTTACGTGTTGTAGCCAACAGATAATATTGATTTTGACGTTAGCCTGTCAAGTTATTTTTAATGTACTATAAAATTACGTTAACAAACGTTTGTGCAAACATTTCTAATTTATTTACACAAATAAAAAGTGTATTCTAAACAATTAATTATTTTTAAGTATTTCTTAATGATTAAATCGTTTCTCAGAAGTATCTTTTATTTAAAGATACTATCTATTTTATATGTACAAATACGTTTTTTAATAAGCTGTGGAACAAAATACACTATAAAAAATTATTTAAAATTGTAATAGTATAAAGTATAAAATAATTTCATTTTGTGTTTATAAGTTGACAGTGTACTTTTTTTAATGTTTGTAATTTTTGTATTATTTATTTCTCGCAATCGAAACAAATTTTAAATATAAAATTTCTTATTGATTTACGTTAAATTATTGTTTCTTTTTAGCAGCAGTATATACGATAACAAATTTAATATTTATATTCAATTTATTTTAAAATTAATTTTTTATATTAGATTGATGATATTTTAATCTTTTATTTGTGTAGACTCTTCTATTTGTGTTAAAATGAAAACTTGATTAAAAATTCTTGGAGTCATTGATTTTTGATATTACAATCTTATGCAAATTAATAAATTTGAATTTGAAAATAAGATCAGTTTATTGTTTTGCACTTTTACAAAGAATCCTTTTTCCTTACAATTATCAAAACAAAACTGGTGACTACGCTAAAAAGGAACTTGAAGAACGAGTATAAATCAGTAAGAAAATAATCAAATTTAATTGTATACACAATAACTTAATTTTTTAAATTAAAAACAAACGAGACGTACGTATTATAACTACACGAACTATATCACCTCCAAGGAGTAATTCAAGTACTCGTGAGGTTAGTCATTGAAAAGGAACATCCGGTGCAGACCGGAGAACGTAGTTGTAGTTGTAAAGTTGATGCATGTTGCAACTTCATGCGTCGTTAAGTTGCAAAGAAATCTCCAATTAGGAAATAATAACGTGTTGTAACCTGCGTTAAATATTCTTGCCTACTTTCTTGTCGACTCTTGTATATTAAATTTACGTCTTGAGATTGAATCCTGGGTTATTTGCTATTTAATTATTTTAATTAAAATTTAAAAAAAAGATTAATTTGCAAAGGAATAGTTAATGTACCTTGTAAATTAGTTATATTTCAACTTTTTCACCCGCTCTCTTTTACTTCATACTTCCTCCATCTATTATGTCTCCTTTCCCCTTTCTTCCAGTATTTCTTTTCTGGTCCGCTCCTTTTCCTTTAGCTCTCCATATTTTTTTAGCATGTGGTCAATCGTCACTCATCCCTCCCCGTACAGCTAGCATAACCTAACCGTGTCCTTTATCTAGTAATTGTTTCTTTTTTCTTCATTTCAACATCTAAATCTTGTTATCATTTACTTTTTTTTTGCTCTATCCTTTTCTCCAGAAACTGATTCTTCTTTCTTTATTTTGTCGTAATGCTTATTGTACCTGGACTGTCTTAATTTTGCTTTTCTTGTTGCTGTACGTCTTTGTCTCTCTTTACTAACGTTTTTCTCATATTGTTTGCTTCTACTCTTAGTTTTTCCACTTTTTCTCTTGCATATTCAGTATGCTTTTTCATCATTTTGCCCGTAATTAATCTTTCTGCTTACCAATTCTCACCGTTTTTGCAAAATCTTGCATTCTTTTTTTTCATCTCTGTTTTGTATTTCTTTGCGTTCACTCTTATTTTTCTGTTTCTATCTCATCTGCTATTATGTAATCCAGAGTTTCTCTATCAAACTTTAATACCGATTTCCAGTACTTTTTCAAAATTGCTTCCCGTTGTGGGTTTTCTTTTCATCACTATATCATTGCTCCGTACAACATCATACTTTTTACTAGTTTTTCAAATAGTAGCGTCTCTTTTACTTATATCTATTTTAAATATTTTTTCACTTAAGCTCCAAACTTGTCTTATTATTTTGTTGGTTTTGGCTAGCTTATTTCTTAAGTGAACTAACTCTTTCTCCACTTTTTTTGATCATTTTAAAATTCTTCTTTTATGCTTTTTCTTTCTTCTATCTTAAATATGGTTATCTTTGTTTTTCAACGTTCTAAGACTACCATTACTACGTCGTCCGCATATGCCAGAATCTATATTTTTATCTTTCCTACTACTCTCCTTTATGATGATTATTTTTCTATTCATTTTTTGAAATTTTTTATGTAAGTTGTTAATAGGCTTAAACTTAATGAGCATCCCTGACGGAGTCCCCTTTTTATTCAGAATTTTCTGCATGATTCTCTATTTGATTTTACTCTATTTGCTGTCCCTTCGTTTAGATATTTCTTTAAATTTTTTTATTAACGTCTCGTTTATCTTAACTTTTCTAATATATTTTCAAAACTTTTTTCTGTTTATATTGTCGAATGCGGCTTTTAAATCGATAATCATTGCGTATATCTTTCCAACTTTCTTGTCTAACTCTTGATCTGATAAGTGTTTTAGTATGTATACGTTATCCATCACTCTCCTTTTCGCCAGAAAACTGGCTTGTTCATCTGGTAATATTTGTTTTTCTTCTATTTCCTTTCTTCTACCACCATAACATAGATTTGTACGCTGTGCCTAACGCACTTATCTCACTGTAATTTTTCTTTTCTTTTATGCTTTCTTTCTTCTGTATTGAGATTGTTTTTCTTTTCTTTATTTTTATTCTTTCTCTTCTATAGATCCACTTTTTACTCGGTATCTTTTTTTGCCGTTTCTTTTCGTCAATTTTCTCATTGCTTTTTTTACTTCTTCTTTTCTTATTTCCACGGTTTCTAGCTTTTCTTCCTTTTTCTTTATTCTTTTCGTTCTCTCTTATTTTCCTCCCAAAAGCTCCATATATTGTTTTCTCCATTCTTTTGTTAGTATAAGATTTCGATTTTTTCTTCCTCTTTTTCTTTCTTTAAGTAATTCTTTTGTAATTTTCCTTATTTGCTTCTTTTCCATTTTTTTTACTTTTAAACTTTTTTTTGCATGTTTTTTTGTATTGTCTAAACATTTCTTTTATTGCACCTTTTCGGTTTTCCCTTTTTTTTATTTCTCCTTTATCTTTATTTCTATCGGCTGATGGTTTGATTCTATATTTTCCCATATTTTAAAGTTTTCATCTTTTTATCCTTGCCAGTTTGCGAAGCGGTAATTTATTACTGACTCTCCCTTTGCTACTATATATGTAAATTCTACTCGTTTCCCACCTTTTTTGTTTCTATTTAAGATATTCAATTCTTTCACTCGACACACATTTCTAGTAGTTTTTTTACTTTTTTGTTTATTGTATTGTCATTAGACCCTTTTCCATAATTTTTGCAATCAAGTTTCCTCCTATTATGAAACTGACTATTTCTGTTCCCTTTACTAACTCTTCAAGGTGCTTTTTAGTGTTTTTAATGTTTTTTGTATTTTGGCTATACACCGTCACTATTTTAAAATCTTTCTTATTCATCTGGTCTGTTGAGTTTCTAATATTTTTTCTTTTTTTTCCTACTTTTTTTTAATCTTGTGAACTCCTCTTTTTGTTCTTCTTTTTTTCATGCTCTTTTCAGCATGCTGTAGTACCCAAACAAATTAATATGGCATTTTCTTTTCCCATCTTTTTCAATGACTTTCTTTGAGTTCAGTCAACTTCTCTTTTGTACCTCTGGTTTTCTATATTCCTCACTCTAGCATTCCAGAATATAATTTTAATGCTCCCTGAATTTTCCACTGTCTCATTTTTTACATTCTTATGTTTTTGTTCTGCATCCGTACTCGTAATCCTTTATCGGTTCCTTGCTGTCTTCTTGCTTCGCACTTCTTCTTTTGCCATACTTAGTGTTTTGCCCCGGCGTGCCTTCCGTTTCACCTTTCCACTTAGTCACGCTGTTTTCTTTTCTTCTTCTATTTTTCTTATACCATATGTACACATGTACATCTTCTATCGATAGTTTTTTATATTCAAATTTGGTTCTTCTTCCTTCTAATGTTTTGCTTCTTGCGATGCTCATTAGTTTTTTTTGCACTTTTTTCTCTTCATATGTTAGATTGTCGTCAATATATATTTGCGTATTTTTCAGTTTTCTTTTCTCTTTCATAATTGTTCTTTTAATTTCGACGCTAGCTAATTTTCTTATGACATTTAATATTATGGTCGTTTTTTTATGTTAACTTCATAAAGAGTTTCATTTAATGATTTTGCGTTTGTTGTAAGAATAAGTTTTTGTTTGCTCATGTTTAATTACTTACTTGAATTACGGCGGTATAAAATCAATTTGCAACGTTTCCATCTTTATAGCCATTTACATACTATTATTTATACATAGTAAATTTAGACTATGGGTTAGCTTTGTCTTCAAATTTTACTCATATTACTAACAACATTTATTATTATAAAGAGCTATAAAAAGCCTTTAAATATAAAACGGTCGTCCTGTGTAACTCTAGTGACATTTTCACATTTGCATTGGCATTGTTTATTTTACCATGTTAAGACGTTGTGGTTTTAGCCCGCGGTTTATTTAAAATTTATTTCAATTACGCGGGCATAAAATCAGCTTTCAACGTTTTCATCTGTATAGCCATTTACATACTATTATTCATACATAGTAAATTTATAGTATGAGATAGTTCTGCCATCAAATTTTAGTCATGTTACTAACATCATTTATTAATATTAAGAACTATAGATGCATTTGTGGAAGTACAGTAAAGTGTTTGCCTACTGCTGAAGAGTCCCAAAAAGGCAATTCGTTCAGTAAATCACTGGTAGTATTTTTACACTTGCATTGACATTCTTCATCTTACAATATTTATACGTTGTGGTCACAACTGTTTAGAGTAGCAATGTTAATGTTTTCCATGATAAAAAAAATTAACAACGAAAAAACATTTTAAACTTTTTCAAAATGATATTGGTTGTTATTTATCTTACTATAAAAAAACTAGAATTCTGTATTCTACCGCTTATTTGTATATCTCGCTTGTTTATAATTTTTTTATCACAATTATGACCAAATAGTTCAATCCTACTAAAAAAAAACAAAATAAAATCATTAAGTGATAATGAATCCAATACAGTTAAAGAACGTTTTTTCAGGTGATTTGCACGACGTTTTCTTAAAACTAAAATAATAAATGCGACATTAATTCGTAATTTAGAGTTAGTAAGTATTCTGGTTAACTATTACCACAGAAACGAACAAATTTAACAAACAATAAAAGTCTTGTTAGATATAGAATTGATTAATCCTAAAACAATTTGAAAGTTTGACCAAAAATAAGTTTTAGAAAAATTTAAAGACAAATGCTACAAATCTTAGACGCAAGATAATACTGTCGCTGCAAAACTTAAGTTATGGTAAAATAACCAGTTTAAGGATTTTTAGCACACAATAACTGAATAAAAATTTTTTTATTGCAAATACATGAAACGCAGACGCCAACATTGTAACTTCGTGCATTAGCGTTGCTAAAACCATGTAACGCAGCATATTTAAATTCAGATAAAAACACTATTCTAAAAATGATTAATGTATCTGAATCGTTAAAGCATTACTAAAAAATCCACTTGTTCTGTAACAAAACAGAAATATTTTGGTCTAACGTTAATCATTTCAACTTCTACACTTTAATAAAACAAAAAAACTAGGCGCCACTTCTCGTACTAATATTTTCGGCTGGGAGACAACAAAGGTACGTCTAAACCCACTACGATATTAATAGGATAGAGCAGAAAAACAATGAAGAACAACGTACTGAACGTATATATTTTTATTCAACGATAACATGTACTACTACTAAGTTTATATCAACAAGAGAATAATAATTAAAAAAAATTAATAACAAGTAGAATAATTAGCAATCACCGTAACGTCAAACGTATTTGATTAACCATTTTTGAAAAATTTTAAACGTATTGAACGCAACATAGCCGACGCCGTTTTAAATTTACTTGCAATTGCCAATTTAATTATTAAAAATCGTTTAATCCTGCTAGTTAACTAAACAGTTTTTTAACAATATAATTGTTAAAAACGCAATAGATATTACCAACGATGAAAATAAAATAAAAAGAAGAATTGCTTACAATATTAGCATATTATCAAAAATTTGACCGTTTACAGCGATTTAAAGTAAACAAATAAAAGTTTGTTTTGTTTGCGTCTTTCTCCCGTAAATGACAAATGCTGTTTGCAAACAGTAGACTCCCAAAACCATTGGTGGCATGAATTTAAAATTCTTACTTATAGAAAATGCATAAATAATGACATGTAACAAAATCTTCTAAATTGTCATGCAGATCAAAAACTAATCGATGTTAATAAATACTAATTTTTTTAAATTAATTTGAGCGAGTTATTGCAACTTGAGTAATTTTGTTATTTGATTGCATTGATTATTTAATATGTTGAACAAAGCAAATAAATTACTGTTGACGTTTCTTTTCCATCAAAAGGAAACCCTGCAAAAAAACTATGCAAACATAACATAAAGCATGTAAATTATAAATTAAACTTTTTTACTCTATACGTACTGTCAAAACAAAACACAATGCATAATGTTTTGTAACCGTAAATAAACATACATATTATCGTATTATCTGTTAGTCGTAGAAAAATAATTTTTTTTTTCTATTTTGGTACTCTAACAAGTACTTTATAGAAAACTCCCGTTTCGCGGGTTGCTTTCTAAACTTTGATCTCGTGCACTAAAATGATCTTTTATGAAACTAGTTCTTTAATATACTAATTATTAACTACTAGTTAATAATGAACATATCTATATTTTTAGATAATTCTATAGCTGTAAATTATTGGAAATTCGCTCTTATCTTTATGTGAATATTACCGAATTAAATTTGTTTTAGTTATAATCAATGTTTAAAGTAATAATGTTTAAAAAAAAAACTTACGTTGTATATTTATGTTTGTGTTGTAAACCACAATTATGTCAAAATCTATTCTATTAAACTAGTGACAACTGCCACAATCACAAAACAAAACACTTACTTGATTTTGAATTTGAAATTATTATCTAAAATTTCAAATTTAATTTAGTAACAATTAAAAAAAGGTTTAATAATTCTACTAGTAAAAAAAATTGTGTATAGACCACAGTTGAAGAAATTATTACAACCTGCGCGACTTAAATCCCTCGACGCTTTGCGTCTCGCGATATAATCTGTCGCTTAGGTTATAATAACACACTTCTCAACCTTGGTATATACTATACAATTATGTTTCAGAATTTTTGTCATAATTTTTATATGCAATAAACGTGCAACATGTATCAAAATAAAACTCGCGTAATCAATAACCTGATATTAATCGTTTTGCGTGAATCATATTTATACTCAAAATATACTATTGTTGAATTTTTTGGATTTTATTTAATTTTTTTTGTCAACGCTCAATTTAAAAAAAAACTAATGTGTAATAAATTTTGTCCTGTTATTTTAACTTTGATGTTTTTTACTTTCTCTACAAATGCTATTAGTGCAGGCAGATCATATGTTTTTACTATGTCAACATCAGAATATATTAAATTTAATGTTTTAATCACTAATTTAAACGTATGCAAAAGTACGTAAAATATAATGGCGAACGCTTTAAAAACAATAAAATACTTTACGTCACTGTAAAAAGTTTCCTTTATAGCTATTCTTAAAATTTTCCGACTGGCGTGCGTATATTTTTATTGCACACGTACATAATATATATAAATAAGTATAATTTATAGTAATAATAATTATTAAATTGATAAAAATGTCAAATTACATGTAATCAGTAAAAAGATTTCTGTAATATTGAGAATTAGCATTTCTTAGTGCTTACAATGTCCTCATCAGATTACACTAAAGTAAATAAAAAAAAAATGTAACAAAAGTAAATAAAACTAAGATTGTTTTATTAGTAATAATTCTTAGCTCAAAGTGAAGACAATGTAAAGAGAAATTTTTGTTGAAGTAACTTTGCCTGTACTTGGAAAATTTAAAATAGTACTTTTAGTATTATATCCTTTGTTAGTTCTAGTAAGACAATTGTGATGCTCTTAATGAAACCACGTTTAAACAAAAATTTAATAACGATTGTATTTACCGAATATAAAACAATAAAAAAATCATTTTGTTCAAGACGTTAGAAAACTTAATAAGAATTGAATATGGATGATATTAAAAGGATTTGTGTGATTTATTATAGAAATATTAAAAGTGCTGAACTATGTTTTTTTTACATATATATTTTTTTAATATATGTAATAACTTACTTAAGTTAAAAAAAAAACAAAAAAATAGATACAATAAACAATTTCTTAGAGAAAATTGTAAAACATTTCTACGCGTACCATTTGAAATGCTTTTACACAAATTATTCACGACTAAAAATAATTTTGTTTACAAAAAGCAACTTAAAATTAAATTATTCCTAATATATATTTAAGCGTTTTCTGAAATAATTTATTTTACTTTGTTTTTGTAATTTGTATTTGAGCGTTTTTGTCTAAATTAAATTAACAATCAGTTTTATTGATAATCTTTGTTGAAGTAATATTTTTAATCATAGATTTTTGGTAATTTTTATTTTTAAATTTCGCCCTTTTAAAGTTCAAGTTATTTTTGTTGTACCAAAAGTGTAATAAAAAACATTCTATACAACGCTTTTAGTTGGTAAACATCAAAACCAAACAACTCTTTTCATGTTGTAAAATCCTTTTAGAATTCAAACTAAGGCAGGTATATACAAGCAGATACTTACTAGAACATTTCTATTAGATTAGATTGTGAAATTGTTATTTAATTTTTTATTTTATTTTTATGTTTATTTAGATTTCATTAAATACATTTTTGTTATACAATTTTTGCTAACAACAATAAATTTCAAAAACACAATTCAATTTAAATACAATTTTGCGTTTTTGTTTAATTTTTAATATATTCAAACTTGAAATTCTGAAATTAATCTATTTGATAAATCTAAACATTTTACTTAATTTTATTTTTTTCGATGTTGAGGGTTTTTATTGCTACTTGTTTCAAAATATCTGGTGTAACAATAATAACAATTTACTATTATCTTAATATATAAAAATTGCATATAAACTTTTTGTTTTTGTCTTTAACTTAGAATTAAAAAATTACTCAAGTTTAATTTTATTTAGTCAGAAAACTATTTGTTTTATTAATAATATAATAAAATATTAAATACAAAATTATAACTTTTATTATTATTATTTAAAAAAATCTATAAACCTTAATAAAGTAACTATTTTTTATTTTTGAAAACTAGTAGAATATGTTTTTAAATAATGATGTATGAGTACGTATTTATAAGGTATGAAACAGTAATTCAATAACTTTCTCACACAAAAAGGTTTATTAATATTTTTATTAAATAAAAATTGTAATAAATAAATAATAATAAAATTTTAAAAATAATTGAAGAAAAACAAGGATAAATATGATTTAAGCAAAAAATAATTATAGTTAGAGGATTTTTATAATTTTTTCATTTTTACACAAAAGAATACGTCTACAAAATAACTAAGTTTAATTTCAAAATAAATTGAATCTAAATATTAGATTTGCTTTGATCGTCTGTAAAGTTAGAATATTTATTTGAAACAAATAAAAGAAAGATAAGAATATTCCACTGTTAATTTGTTTTGTTATTTATAGTATTTTTATAATTTAGATAAATTTTAATTTATATAGAATTCTTTATAAGACTCGTTTGCTATAATGATTAAAAGAACCAAATATTTACATTTAAATATGCTGTAGTTTTTACTCTGTTACAGATAGATATATAGATAGTTTAAGTTTTAAAACATTGTTTGATAGCCGTAACGATATAATAACAGTAAACAAAGAACAATCATTTAATTATTAAATAAAATTTATTGTAAACAATTGTGATATTAATACGCTTTTAATTAAAACAATACAAATTTATATAAAATTACATTTAAAGATTTAAATGTACTGCATTTTTAATAAACAAATTTATTTGTAACATAAGTAAAATCTTTTGGACACAACAGTTTTACCGTAAAACGTATTATTGATTTTTCTTGGGTTAATAGTGTATATATTTATTAATATAATCTACAAGCTTTTGAACTTGCAAAGTTCGTAGTCAGATAGTATAAATTAAATTAAATTCACAGTTATAAAACTAAGGTAACTAAAAACAATAAATTGTAAAAAAACTAGATAATTGACGAAGGTTTATTTAGCTGCGGCATTTGTTCAAAAGTCTAAAGAAAAACTACCATAAAAATTCTAGACGTAGCTTAAGTGTAATTGGTAAAAAAATTAAGATTATAAAATAATAAACCACTGGTTTTGTTGAAATTGTTGGAAAATTTAATAATTTTAATTGCTACTCTAATCTTTCTTGATTTGCAGTTTTTTGTTTTAAAAATTGTTCTTGTTTTCTTAAAGCTTATATTATAAAAAGTATTAAGTACATGTTTGGCAATGGCAGACATAGTAGGCTAGATTAAACAAAAATGTCTTTTGTGTTGTTTTAATCTCGTATATATACCTTATTACTGGTGCATGGGACTTGATACATTCCACAGGTATTGTTAGTTATTTTCGCTTTTATAGGAAAAAACAAATTTTTAATTTTACTTGTGGTGTTATAAGTAACTTTTATGTTATGTCTTCTTAGTATTCTTCCAAGTTTGTCAATTGTGTTGAAAACAAAAGGTAGAATATTAATGTTTTGGTTAATAGTTGCATCATCTGTTAAAGTAAGCGATGTCTTTAGTCAAAGAAACTTTTTAATTTGTTTTTTATTAAAGAAATTTTTTATAAAAACTTTTTTAAGGTGATCTAACTCTTCTTGTAATTTATCTTTGTGGCAAATTATCGTTGGACGATTATATAATGTGCAAATTGTTTGAAGTTTCTGAAATGAGTGAAAAGGTAAGGTACCATTAATATCTTTTTTAATACTAAATGTTTGAATGTTGAATGTTTTATATTTGTGACAAGACAGCATTTTTAACAAATAACTTGTATACGTTTTCATTTAATTCCAAGTATGAAGCATGAATGTTAGTTTATCCTAACGTGGTAGTAGTTCTATTGATGCTGATATTTTGATAGGGTCTTTTCTACGGCGGTATAACATCCGCGGGTTGTGAATTTAATTTTGTACGATCTATAGGGAGAGAAACGTTTGCCATGTGGTTGTTACACCCAATTCCAAGAGTCAGTCTTGGACAGAAACAACAGGCACGGCTAGACAATAATCGCTAAATTGGTTCTTATCCCAGTCAACCCAACCTAGTTCTAATTTTGAAGGTCAATTCAATCTTCAAACAAGAACCAGAAGCACGGCTTGGGTCCGAGGGTTTTACTAGAGTCGATAAATCGGGATCTACTTCTAAAAAAAGGACAAATCGAGATGTATTCCACAGAATTAGGTAAGGGAAACAAGTTTCCGTAGCCGTACGCATTTCAATACATCTAGGATTTACGTGAATATTCTTTTGTTTTAAGGTCATAAAACAAACAGCAATCCACCCAATTTTAGTGTACTCAGTATACTGGTGTATTTATGTGACAAGGGCAAAGGCTGTACAAACATTACGTGGTAGCAGAAAATATATTTTGTAGGATAGAAGAGACTGCGACGGTGGATTGTCAAATATGGCTTAGCAGCAACCTCGAGTATCCAAAGCAGATAGAAAGCCCCATCGGGAATCTCTGCTATCCGGTGTTCTATCTACTAGTGTCGGTTTCTTAGCGGCTTGAAAACTAGTTTAGGCATAAGTTCGACGTTGACTAATTCCGCCGTGTAACATTAGAGTTGTTTAATACAAAGAGGAGTGTTTAAGCACTTTATCCGAGCCTCGATACACACTGTACCTATGTTACTTAAAGCAGAAAGGAGATCATTACTTTGGAAAGTGTGTCGTGAGTAGTACTTGATGTGCTAATTACAAAATACTTTAAAAAACGCCAAAACGGGGAAATATTTACTACAGATCGCGTTTAGATCTGTTAAACACTAGAATTAAACCAAATAAAACAACACAAATATAACACAGAATAGACCTTTATTGCAAAAACAACAATAAATAAAATAAAAATAACAATAGTAATTACAAAGTATAGAATAATAAATTACCCACAATAAAACATAATAAAATTAGTAACTGTAATTAAGAAGTATAAGATAACAAATTATCCATAAAAAACAATAAACAAATTTAGTATCAGGAGTATTACACTATGATTTAATAAGTCAACCAAAAATAAAAAATTGAATCAATGCGAATCTAGTGATTACGCAATCAGAAACATAGCGCATCTAGTAATTACACAAACAAATCAGCATAAATCAATTGTGACAACATATATATCTAAGTCGTTTGTATTTACGTTTGACACCAACACAAATTAATAGATAATAAAATGAATATTATTTAAAGTTTTCTAGACATCCGATTAGCTAATGGCATATCCAAACCATCCCCTAAAATTGTTAACGATGTAATAAAATAGCTGTGCTACTAAATCTTTAAGATGAATCGTCCATCTCAAAAATATTTCATCAACTTGACCTCAAGTTAATTCTTTCGATTGGTTTTTGTATTTAATACAAATCCAAATGCATCCATCCATGCACTTGAACAAACATCATGGCATGTAAACAGGCTGGCGTCACTAATTTTTTCTATTTTTGTAGTTCAGTTTGTTTGCTCCTTATACCTCTAAGAGAAACGAAAATTGAATTGGTATTAAAAACTCTAAATCCAAACAGTCCCGGTTGTTGTTTCCCAATTATAGCTTTGGTAGTATTTTATAGTTTAGTGCGAAATAATTGCAAACTGGAGGGTACATTTTTTTAGAAAATTTTTCTAGAGAAGCACAAAAATGGGTATTTGGGCTGTGTTGGTAACGCTTAGCTTTTCTTTTGCAAGTGGTGTACAGTAAGAAACAGTAAGAAACACAAAGCAAGCAACAAAATTTCAAAACATCAAACTTTATTTAACACAAAATATTTTTAAGGGAAAAAGTCACCTGCGCAAAGCTCAAATAATAATATTGCGCTTACAAGCATGTTATTCGAGGAAAGGTCGAAAAATTATGATTCATGTCCACTGACTCATTTTCTGCTGGCTTGGATACGTTTGAAAGCATTCGGATAAATCTAAAATTTTCTCTAGACACAATCAATTTTAGAACCAAAGTAGAACTTTCAGAAATTTAGCCAGACTTTGATTAAATAAACAATTTATAGCGCGTGATTCCTGATAATTGCTTCACAACTAGTTGATGCGCATTTTTAAAAAAAAACAACAAAACACTATGATTATTGGACTTTACCCGAGTTTTATGACGGTTCGCAGTTCTACAGCTTCTAAGATTATTACACGATTTGAGCTACGTTGCTACATCCTTTCAGATGTAAAAATTGCAAAGTGGAGATTTCATCTTTGGAAATGTGCATCCACAGTTTAAAAATTAAATTTTTTTCAACAGATTGTCGCGTTCGTGATTTATTGTCATATCTAAAAAAAACTTACAGCAGATTGGACTCGCAATAAAAACATTCCGCGACGCGAATTAATCGGCATGCCTTTTAATTAAATTCTCTTTTTTACCGATTTTACAATTTTTTCTTCTATTAATATTAAGCAAATGCGCTACTGACTATAAAAAAGCATTAAAGAGATGAACTTTACTTTAACATAAATCCTTTCTCTAGTCTTAATAGATTTATAACGCTAATAATCCTTACAAATGTTTGACTGTATATACAATTTCGACATTCAAAATTTACTAAAATTTTATTTTACCTACTTTCGTCGTATGTTGATTATTTTACAATGAAATCGTTTTTGATTTAAACTAGTAATTACTGATAGTTTATTATAGAACTTTCTAAATCTGGTTTATTAAATTACTTCGTTTACGCATTTTAAAATTTGAACATAAATTATCGGTTTAGTAGAACATGTGTGTTTTGGTCGAGTTACTTTCGGTGACCATCGCGGTTTTTTTACGGTCAAGGGTAGCTTTGTCGATGTCGTAATATTACACCAGCATTGAAACCGCCACAATTTTTGTATTGAAATAATTTGCTTTATAATATAGCCAATAAACTATTACCCTAAAACGGTGCAAGATAGAAGACAGTTGCACATAAACATTTTTATAGAAGACAAAATTTACTATAAAAATGTCGGCGGAAAGGTACAATTACGTTCAATACTTTAAAAGATACAAGTGTGCAAAGTTGTACGAAAATTACATTAAAATTCTGTAACTCTTAAACTATTAGATATAATTATACACTCCCGCGGACTTTTTTGTAGTAAATTTATATTCACACAAAACAAAAATCCGTGGTTTCGTATTGAAAGTAGTAAATTAAAGAAAAACGCAATAGTTATTACTTTATTGGCAATATTTCTCAATTATTAAAAAATTTTTCATAAGTGCTGTCGTTTGTAAAGTTACAAAACCAAGACAAATAAGTTTTAAACTCCGGATTTTTAAACTGCAGAGTCGGCCAATTTTTTAAACTATGTAAATAATGCAAATTTAAATTATTTAATATAATGTACTATTATTCGTGAAAAGACAGTTAAAAATGTATTTGTTTATTATTTTTGAATTCATTATTATCAATACACAAATTTATCAAATGTAGCCCACCTGAAACCCGACCTCACGAGCATGCAAATAATAATTTTCTAGCGTAAAATAATTACATGTAGATGTAAATACTGTAATACATATCTAATTTTTCAATAATAATAAAGTAGGTATAACGATAACTAATTAATTGTTATATATTATATTGATTAACATATTCTTCAAGTTTTACTGTTTTTAACTTTTCAACAGCGTTAATAGTTTTTGTTTAATAGCAAAAGATGTATATTTCAAAATCCTGCATCTTTGTGTCATTACTTAGATAATAGATAATAAAAACTGTCATCAACATTAAATAAGAAAGTATGTTTTAAAACCGTCGCATAATTGTATGCAAAAATTTTGAGCTTCATTTTTAAACGAAATTTTGGTAAAATAATAAAGTTAGACACTAAATTTTCTTGGTTCTCTAATAAGAAAAAACGTAAATGAATCGTAAAATTTAATGAGAAAACGTGATCATAAAGATAATTTATTGTATTTTTTTTGTAAAAGTAATTTTTTTCTGCTTCAGTTGTTATAGAAACTTGGTTTTATTTTAATGGTACGGAATAAATTTATTATAACTTTAATACGTCTGTAAAAATTTTATTTATAAAAAAGTAAATTTGTTTCAAAGATGTTAAGTTGAATGTAAACGTTCATTTTGTTTTAAACTAATTTTAATAAAAAAAAAAAAAAACTAAAAAAAACTGAACGTATTAACTTTTGAAAGTATATTTTAATATTGCGTTTTATTTAACAATTCGACATGGCATTATTTTTTGCGCAAAAAAGTTTTTGGTTTGTTAGAAAGTTTTATTTGCATTTAATGTAATTTTAAATTTGTTTTATCAGCTAGCGAGTGTTAAGCATGTTGTATTTTCTTTGCTTGTAGATTCATTTAGTTTTTTTTCTGTGTGTTTCTGTGTTTAATCAAAATATGCTTTTTGTTTATCTAATTATTTTTAGGCTTTAAGCATCTTTTTTAAAATATTTACAAAACAAATAACTATTGCTTTTCTAGGAGTACAATATCTTTTTAGTGATTTGGACATTGACTCAAATAACAAAAAATTGGTTGATTTAGAAACATATTTGGTTGTCAAGTTTGCACATGCATTTGGAACCAATAAACCACTGATTTAGGCCGACAGTAGGTACAATTCAGTTCATATTTGTATTTGACTTCATGTTATTGATTTATTAGAGAAAAAATATGTTTTAATTTAAAAAATATATATACCTTAATTATTATTGATTATACCTAATTCTAATTTTGTATTTGATGTATTATAATAATTTAAGAAGTTGTTTTATTATCATTTTTTTAATTGAATAATGTATAATTAAAAATGAATTGATTGCAAACTACAAAAAAAGTTGAAAAGCAAAAAAGTTTTACTATAAAACATATAAATAATTTAATTAAGATAGTGAGTGAAGGAACTGAAGTTAGTAGTGGTAGTAAGAAGGAAGAAGGAGAGAAAAAAGGGTGGGTAACGAAAGAAAGGTGTAAAAAAATAAATAAATTAAGTGAAAAATAGAAACCGTGGTGGAAAAGTATAAAACTGTGACAAACAAGTGAGATTAAAGCGAATAAACATTCTAATCGAGAAGGTCAGCAATAAAAGATAAAATAAAGAAATTACTGCATTTGAATCGACATTAAAGCGAAATTACTTCAAGTAGGACGTTCTAAAACACGAAAACGTAAGAAAAGAAGGAGGAATAAAAAAGATTAAAGAAATGAATAAAAGAGAGAGAGAGAGAAAGAGGAAAAGGAAAGACAACAAATATTTAAAAGAGGGAAGAAAACGATAAAATCACCAGACATTAAAAGGATAACAGAGAAAATCAAAGGAAAAACCTTAAGAACAGAAGGAGGAAGGAAAGAAGTGGAAGAGTTAGAAAAAATAATGAAGGAAATGATAAAACAGATGGAAGAAAATATACCAGGTAAAAGGTAAGAAATCAAAGAAATAAAAAAAATAGGAGAAAGGGAATAGAAAAAACAAGAAGAGGAACTGGTGGAGAGCATAAAAAAATTGAAAAAAAAAGCGAAAGATGAGAAAAAATGCAAAAGGAAGAATAATATTGTAATAAAGAGGTGGAGAAATGAAGAACCACAAAAAGATTTAGCATTGATGCTGGAAGAAAAATTAAATGTGAAAGTAGAAGTGAAAAAAGTGACAATAATAAACAAAGAGAAGAAAAACGAGATAGTTGTGGCGAAAATGGGAAGATGGGAGAGAAAGTAGAAAGTGATAGCGGAGAAGAAGAAATTAAGGAATACAAGAATATATATATGTCACGATTTGACATTGCAAGAAAGAAGAGTACAAAAAGAAATAATGAACATAGCGGTGTAAATAGACGGAGGAAAAAAAAGAGGAATGGTGAGAAAAAGAGTTGCCGGAAGAATTTGAGTGAGTGGTGCAACATGTTAAAAGAGAGAAGAGTAAAGGGAGAGCAACGGGAGGGTTTAATAACGGGAATAAGAAAAAAATGGTTGAGCCAGGAAAAGAAAGAGAAAGCGCAACAGAGAAGAGGAGTTATAGAAAGGAACATACAGTGAGGAAAAACAAAAATAAAAATAATGACGGTTTATAGCAGTAGAATAAAAGAGACAAGGAAAAACATATAAGAGATGATAGAAGAGAAAGAGGAGAGATTGATAATAGTAAGAAAGGACTTCAACGCAAGAATAAGGGAAGAGGTGGAATACAAAAAAGGAAAGAGAGGGGAAAAAGACAAACAAAATACAAAGTAATAAATAAAGAGAGAGAAGAACTGCTGGAAATGTGCAACGAAAAAGGGTGGGAAATAATTAATGGGAACAGAGAAGAAGAAGGAATAGGGAAATATACGTACATAGGAGGAAGGGGAGAAGCAATAATAGATTTTGTAATGACAAATTAAGAGGCTGGAGGAAAAGTGAAGACATTTAAGGTAGGAAAAAGGGTAGAGTCAGACCACCAACCACTGGAATTGACAATTGAAGGAAGAGAAAGAAAAGAGAGATAAAAAAATGAGGAGTACTTAACAAAAAAGGTGGACAGAAGAGGGTAGAAAAAGATATAAAGAGAGAATAGGAAAAACGGTATGAGTAAGGAAGGGATTACAAGAGAGTGTGGAGGAAATGAGAGAAATTATAGAGAAAGCAACAGAAAGAGTCAAATTTTGAAAGTGGAAGGGAGAGCAAACAGGATGGAAGAAATAGTGGGATAGACAATGCAAGGAAGCAAAGAAAAATGCAAGGAGAGCATTAAGACAGTGGAAAAAAAAGTAGAAAAAAAGAAGAATACAAAGAAGCAGTAAAAATATACATGAAAACATGCGAGAGAAAGAAGGAAGAAAACAAAAAGAAACGCCGTATCTACGTTTTCTGTTAGATTTAATATTACGTTTCAGGTAATACAGGTACAAAATTAGCTAACCCTTACTAAAAAAAACCTAGCTGTAAGTATTACAATTTCTATTTTTACGATTAGTACTTAGTTAGTCATGTCGATTGTTGACCGTACGTACATGCTAAGTTAACACAATCAATTATAAGATCATTTTGTGCGTCACAAAGTCGTATGCAGTGCGCGTTGAGTCTCTAAGTCTTCATTTTTTTAATATACCTTTGTGATTTTAAATTTACAAATATAAAATCATTCCTTCTCTGAATGTAAAAGTTAGACTGATAGGGCGTAACTTATATTTTCTCCGACCCATGTATTAGCGTTTAGAAAATTTTTGTATTTATACTTAAGTACCTCCTTTGTCCTCTTTGGAACTATTGTCGGTGAATAAGTAAATATACATTCTGTGTTATCACTTCTGTCGTGTTATTTGTTTTTTTACTACGGGTAGAGTTAAACGATATCTCCCTAATTTCGTCTTTCATCGTTTTAGCGCCTTTTTAGAATTACCTTATAATCTAGCATCACGAAGCCTGCGACTTACTCTCTGAGAACAACTGTGTTAGCAGTTGCTTATTTTAGATAAGAGATTAAAAAGACACAAAAGACATCTTTATTTACTTCAGCCTACTAAGTCTGCTATTGCCGAACATGTCTTTCTTTTTACTGAGCTACTTTTTTCATACAAAATTTGTGTCAAAAAATCGGTATCTATAAACTCATTCACTATCATTTTTGAGGCATCAAAATGATACCATCTATAAGAAAGCTAAATGTCACTGTGATTGCCAAAAGCATATCACATAAAATGATTATTCCATCATTCTGTTATTAAATTTGTATTAATTAAATTATATGCTCCCATGTTGATTAATACAAATATGCACAGTATAAAGAATGATTATATTTTATAATTTTACTGTATTTAGTAAAGATCTAAACTTATAAAAAAAACTGTAATTACAATTTTTTTTTTAACAAGCATTGAAAGTAATAAAAAAACTGAAGTTATACCACATTATACTTCATCGGCAAAAAACGAACATTCTTCGTAAGGTTTCGTTGCGTAGAAGCATGCGGCAAATTATGATGATTAGTTTATAGTAACGCCAAAATAAAATGAAATTATATCTTAATGTTTTTTTTATGTACACCATTTACCATAAAAAATTAATAATATGTTCTATGGTAAAACTTTTATGTCTAAAATTATATCTATATACCTTTAATAATTATTATTATTCCACGACGTTAAATTATTGTTTAATTATTTTATTATTATGTCTAAAATAATTTGTTTTTTTACGAATTGTTTTTTGCGTCAAATACACAATAGATTAAATGGATAACTACACATATTTGATTCCGGTCTTAGTAGTAAATAAATTGCTATCTTTATATTAATAATTGCCGAGAAAAACATTATTCAACGTTTGCAAAATGACCAATATGAAAAAGTATGTATAACGCTTTCATGAATTTTGTATGAACTAAATTGATGTTTTGAGCGTTTAAATTTTTGCGTTGAATTTATGACAGAATGATGCATTGACAACGATAGCAACTTATACAAACCACCAAGCTATCTATTAGCTATGTAACTGGTACCAATAATTGTGTATCAAAATGTTTTCATTAAAGTGACACTATCCGAGTGTTAATGTCAATAATTGATACCAATAGTCGTGACGCCATCTGCAGTACACTGTATGTACTACAATGCAATTTTCACATAGATAAGTAGTATTAACTAAGTTCAAGTTTTTTGTTCTTCAGTTTTAAATAACGTTTTATTTTGCTTCAATTAGATATACCTTATTAAATACGCAACAACGCAATTCCAGTAAAATCTACAGGTTATGGGCCCAGTTGTTTGCGTATAAAAATGAAATAAACAGTGTTAATAATTTTGTTGTTTCGTACAAGTATGGCTAAATTCAAAGTTCTTGTCGACAAGTTGGAGGGTCCTTCTTGTTAGTCCAAATGGAAGTAGCAAATGAATATGCAACAAGATCTAATACAAATTGTGAATGGCAGCATATTATGTCCAAACATCACATAGAAATCAAAGCCTGAAAGCAAGATGGTACAGAAGCAATCGGTACCAGATAATGCAAAAGCATCTAGTATCATTGCATGTCATAGTTACAATCAGTAGCAGAATTGGTACGTACCTGCAGGACTGCGAAAGAAATTTGGTTTAAATTGTGTGCCAGATATGAACGGTCAAGTGCAAAAAAGTTAGATATGTTAATGGAACAATACTACACAATTTTATCAATATTGCTAAAATGCAAAATATTTTTGCTGATCGAAACATAATGAAAATTCTTTATCCAAAAATATATTAATTGGACGAATTATGTCTACATTAGGGCCCGAATATAGCGAGTTTGGGAATGTCTGGGAAGCATTGAAAGGTCGTAGCCTGAATGTACTAATTAATAAACCTTGTTTAATAGAATTATGTTTAGGAAAAAAATCGTATAAAGGAGCGTTTTTAGCAAAAACTTCTAATGAAAAGTGAAAACAGTCAACAAAGAATAAAGCCAAAGTTGACAAATGGGCGTGTCAAGGCTGTGGTGAAAAGAGTAATTTTAAAAAACGTTGTCTAAATTTAAATAAAAATAGTTCAACTACCGGAGAAAATTATCAAAACAAAGAAGCATTTTATGCGACATCAAGAATGAATGCAACAACGTGAATCTGTGACAGCGGAATAGCAATTAACATGCAAGTAAATAATGTATGGAGTGAACCCAAGTAGCAAAAATCAGTTACAAAACGGTTGTAAAACTCTCTTGCAACTATGGTTTCAGTAAGGTATTTAGTTACAGAATCGTTGCTGAGTCTTTCCTGATACGTTGTCAATACCGGATTTGGTCAGTTGCAAGGCAACTGCAGTAATATTATAACCGTTTTACAACGTGTCTGAAACCGTTGCAATTACTACTTTGTAACTGCTTTGCAGCGTTGCTATAACGGTTTTTTACAAATCATGTTTACCTATTCTGAATCGTTTCTGTAATGGTTTATCATCACGGTTTTGTAATTGATTTGTAACATTGTAGTTACCGTTTACAGCAACTGCTACGTAACTGTTTTGAAAACATGCTTATTACCATTATTTGAAACTACTTTATAACCGCTTTGTTAAGCAACTTATCCAAGATTTTAGTTACTAACTGCATCATAAAGATTAAAACAAAAGTAGAGATAAAAATATATTAATAAAAAGATACAAATATATAAAAAGTTATAATACATTTTAAAATAAATAAACATTTTTTAAATTTTTATAGTTTCTTATAGAACTAAATTCAAACAAAAAAGATATAATAAAAGAATTTTTACATCTGTTGCAGGTAGGTAGTACCAGTAAACAGGTTTTTACGGCAAATTTTCAAGAAAAGCGGATTATGTCTATTATTTATAAATTTTGTAAATAGTAAATGCATAAATTTTGTTAAGAGAAAAATGTCTTTGTGTTAAAAGACCATGGCGGATTAAGATATTCCTCACATGTTATAGTTTAATGCGTCTACGTAATTCTTAGTTAAATATTTGTATTAGGCTACAAATGCACATGTGCAATTATAATCGGTTCAATGATCATAATCTCGACTGCTTTTTTAAAGATTATAGGTGTTAGCAATGGCGATCTAATTTACACGTTCTGATCACTGTGTGTAATATTTGTAATGTCCTTGCAATCAAATTCTATTTTATCCTAGAAGAAAATAAAATCAATTTAAAATTTGCTTACTTATAATTGGCAACTAATTCTTCAACGTTGATTAAATTAGAAACAGTAGTTTAAATGCACGATTAAAATTATAGTAATATAATATACCAATAATTGTACTTACGTAGTTTTGAATTCGAAACACTTTCGGTACTGTTTATTGGATAATGATAATGGACTATGTGTCTTATAAAAATCTCGTAAAATGCACTTCTTCTGTTGCTGTTTGAACGTATAGATTAACACTGTAGTGTAGTTTTAGAAATTCACACTTGTAACCATAGTTTCAAGACTGTTACACTCGAAACCGAAATGAATGTTTTAATGTCACTAAATTGACACTGTAGTTACATAAGGGTTTAAGAAAAACTTAGTTATAACCATAGTTGTAAAATGGTTATTTCTGTAATAGATTTGAAACCTCAGTAAATTACGAAAGTTGCTGCTACGTTGCTGCAACGGTTTATTTACCATGGTGCTAATGTTACTAATTTGCAACTGGTTACAACGTAACCACGGTTACAAAATGTTGCTTGGGAACGCTATATGTCAGACGTATGGTATGTACCAGATTCTGGTAGAAATTTGTTTTTCGTACATCGGAGCGCTGAACTGCAATATCTAAAGATTATGTTGAATTAAGGCATAATAATAAAGTTTGTGCAAGTGCTCGCTGGCAAGATGGAAGTTACACCATGAACATGCGTGTTTTGAAACCTGTAAACTATGTGACTGTTGCCACAACGTCGAAAATATTGCAAGTATAGCATAAAAGGCTTGGTTATTAAAACAAATTTTATTTCAAGACGGTTTTGAAGTAGGTTAGTATTAACCTGAATTAATTGCAAACTGAACTAAACGAAACACTACACCACGCGATGACGACATTTTTCCTGCTGGTATGTATGTCCAAAGTCAGCGTACAAGTAAACACCGATCCAGTTTATGAAGACAAAGAACCTACAGCTTCGAGGGAAGTTTTAGAATCGTCAGATTTTTGTGGTTTGAGAATGAGTCAAACAATGATGACTCACCAAAAAAGGAATCTTTAAGTTTAAAAGAGAAACCGCTGTCGAGAGCGATCTTTGCCAGCGTGGATGAGCAGTGGTGAGTACGGATCATTGGCAGAAATTGATGGTGAAAACAACTTTTTTGTACGGTTTTCTTCAGGAACAGGTTTATATGTTACAATCGGAAGGGTTCAGTGACAAATCTGGTCATGTATGTCGTCTTCAGCGTAGTCTATATGAACTCAAACAGGCACCGCGCTGGCTCAGTTGCTGCCGATGATAAATCTGAAGTTGACAAACTTTATGGACAAATTACGTAAAGCTTTTAAGATTACTTTTGTAAAACCTTGATAATTATTTAGAGATGCAAATAGTACGTTAAAAAAACGGATCAATTTTTGTCAATCTAAGGTTATACGTAGATAGACTTTTGTCAAGATTTAATTTGGGAAATGCCAATGCCGTTGCAACGCCAACTGAATGAATAGTAGTGGCAATGACTAAAATTATAATACATCTGTGCCATATCGAAAGGCAATGGGCTGCCTGCTACATTTGATAGCTACAACTTGACTCGATATTGCATATGCTGCAGGCAAAGTGACCAGAACTGTAGAAAAACCAACAGATGCTAATTGGGTTAGTGTAAACCAAATCATTACATACTTGAAATAACCCATCAATTGTGGTATTTATTTTAAACCTAACTGTGGAAAACTGGAGTTATTCTTCGACGTAGATTTTGTCATGAATATATCTACAATACGTTCAACAACAGGAGTTGTTGCAATATTTGCTGGTGGTTCAGCAAAAGAATTAGTTTGGCTGAGTCGTCTTTTTGCAGAAATAGGTCACTTGCAAAAATCCCTATTGCTCTTAGTGGATAATGCCAGCGCTGTAAAGGCTAAAAACCTAAAATACCATAAACGCTCAAATCACATATAAGTTTGTCACTACTTCGTCTGGGAGCGTTACCTTAATGGAGACGTCAGTATTGAACATGTTGCTGGTAATCATCAGTTAGCGGATTTGCTAACTAAACCACTTGCTCGAGTTCGTTTTGTGAAACTTCGTCAAACGGAGAGCGTATTCCAAATGAGGTATCGGTTGCTACACAATAATTATATATAAATTAGAATTAAGTCACTATTATGTATCCGTAATACTCGTGACGCCATCTGCAGTACACTGTATGTACTACATTGTAATTTTCACATAAACAAGCATTGGTGACTAACTTCAAGTTTTTTGCTTTTCACTTTACCTTTAATCTGTAAGTTTTGTGTTAATTAAAAACGTTTTATTTTGTTTCAATAAGAGATACGTTAATAAATACGCAAAAACGTAATTTTAGTAAAATCTACAGACACTCTTCATAACATAAACTTTGAGAAAACCAAAACAATTTCTAAAACAAACAACTGGAAATCAAGAAAGATTAGAGAGCCAATTGAATTTATTTAATTTATTAACACTTTAACAGAGATAGAAATTACACATTAACTAACTAATAAAACGCTACACAAGAACAATTACCGTTTTCTTTAGATACAATCAGAAATTGAACTTTTGGTATTAAACAGGTCAGCCAGTTATATAAAATACAAAAATCAATTTTAAGTGATTATAATAAAGGCAGACTTTAGAAAGAATGCATGACATTCTTTTAGTGCAAGAACAGATAATTACAAAAAAACAAGTTCTAAAAAAAATCTACCATAATCTGGGGTTGGTCTTCTATCAGTTTTCGAATTTCTGCAGGTAATTGGTCCGGTCCCACCGCCGTTTCATTTTTTAAGTGCTTGAAAACATATGTAATTTTGTTTTTATATTGAGGCTTTTATCTTCTTGTATGTTTTGTAGGATTTGTTCCTATTCTCGTCTATTATCGTTTTGTTGTTTTTGTCATATATGTTAAAATGTTCTTTTTAATTCTTTTACTTTTTTATGAAAATGGAAATGATCGTGTTTGGTTTGTTTGTATTTCTTTCCTTTTTTAGTGTAAAATGTTTCCTTTGCAGTTGTGCACTTTTGCCTTATTTTTGTTGTGTGACCTTAAACTGATTGTTGTTTATTTCTTTAAAAGCTTTTGCATGTTACTTGGTTGAAACTGTGTATGTGGGTTCTAGTAGAACTGTTTTGAAGTTTTTCAATTTTGTATTATCCCGATTTTTTAAATCTTTTTTAATCGGTAGCACATTTGTTTTTGTGTCGATTAAAAACAATTCTTGGTTTTTTCTTTTGTCGTATTCTTTTAAACCTTATCTAAAATCCATAATTGTGATTAGAGAAGTCGTTTGCACTCGGATGTGTTTTACCCGACTAAATAGTTTTTGTATCTTTTGTTTATTAGTATGTAATCTATTCGATTCTTGACTTTTCTTTCTTTGTGATCCTGTGAAGATTTCCAAATATACAATATTCTACAAGGGAGTGTATAGAAGGCATTCGTTATTATATTATGTCATTTGCTTGACAATGTTGTGTTAATGTATTCATAAAAAAATCAATTTCTGTATCAACGTTGTTTGTGGTGGGAGCATATGTTTGTAAAGATGATAGAGTAGTTTCTCGTTGTTTTATCGATCGCTATATAAACGGATTTTTGTAGTTACCACTCTGCTGTTTAGTGTCTGATTTACATCCAGATGCAAATTATCAATCTCTGCTTATGGTCAGTTCTGGAATAAACATCTGGCGCTGTTTAGTACTAGTTTTGGTCTGCCTCGGGTATTTCATTTCTGTTGTACCATCCATATCTAGGAAGCATTTGGTTACCCGCCACTTGGGAAGACACCTAAATGGAGACTTGCAACCCCGCACTGGACGATGTATTAAACATATTGCGATGTTTTGGGACGTTGATTTGCATCGGAGTATTGTTGGTTGCATAAAAATATGAGCTACAATCGTTCGATATTATTAACAAATATTTTATTGATACTAACGTTTGTGCACTAAATTATATTAGCAATTATTGAAAAACAAATGTAGTTAAGTACATGTAGTAGTAAATAAGTTAGTTTTAAGACAAAAAGAATTTATGCTAAGATTAATAATATTTTAAAAAAAATTCAAACTACCGCCAACGGATGTGCGACAAAAGGGTTAGTTCGGAAAAAGGAAGTGAGAGTGGGGGAGATAAGTAGAACATGAAGGTATGGAGACCATGAAAAAAGTGAAAGAAGAAAATCTTCAAGTATGAAAAAGAAAGGAAAAGGCATCGATTATAAAAAAATATAGAAAATTAATTACTAAATCTAAGAAGAATTATCGACAATCTAAAAGTTAATAATTAATAATAATAACTAAAATAAAGAGTGGTGTAGGTATGCACGTGGATACGACAAAAATAAAAATAAATTAAAACTAAATTAAAACGAAATTAAACAAAAACTTGTGGTGAATGTGTTGAAACTGAAAGGAAGAGTTTAACTTCTATAAATTATTAATACATTTGAGGGACTTACCAATAGTTAACCCTTTGTTTACATAAAGACCAAGAATGTGTGAATCATCATAATTTTGTGGCCCACCGACATGGAACATTAGTAGTTTTCTACAAACTAAAAATTAGAACTGTAAGTTGTTAATAAAAATTTTATATTTAAACCATTAGGATAAGGATTAATGAAGGCATCACTTACCTAATAAATTAAACAGATTTAATGCAAACAACGCATGGGTTCCGTTAAGAAAATGTTAGATAACTGATGACCTCACAAATGTACTGTAGATTAAAGTAAGAATTTCATGAATCAGCATTTTTTAATTAAATGGTTACATTGCGTACAGCAAAGTTGTATACAGAGTGCACAAAAAAGTGATGTATTGATAAAATTTGAATACATTTGAATATTGAGAGGACCAAAAATAAAGTTTTTATTGAATTTAATTATTTACTTGCTACGAACCTTTAAACATTGCAATATATATTTTCTTATAACTAATCAAAAATTGTTTTTAGTATTTATACACAATCGTAGGTTTTTTCTTTTTTTATGCTTCTTCAAAATGGTTTCCGATTTTATTTTTTTGTTTCTCGATTGAGTATTTACTAGTAGTTTGTCAACATATTAACATCCCATTTTTTTAAACAACGTTTTTTGAAATCACGGACATTCTGGTAAAGTTTTTCATCTTGAACTTTACTGTAAGCTTCTAAATTTTCAAAGAATAGTCAATATAGAAGTTAAAAAATACTAATTTTGCATCTTAAGCTTTATACGTTGCCAGCAAGCGTTGCACACAGTTTTCTAAAGCTTGATTACCTATACTAACGTAACGTAACGTTATTACCAATAATAACAATATCATTCCGTCTAATCACATTATAGTTGCCTTTGATGTTACATCACTGTTTATTAACAACACAAAAGAGCTCGTTTTAAAATTAATACAAAAATATTGGAGGTATCTTAAGAGTCATACCACTATTGAGTTGTCAGACTTTACTGACATTATTAATTTCTTGTTTGACTCTAGTTATTTTATATTTAAAGATGTTATTTATCTACAAAAATCTAGCACTGCAATAGGTAACACAGCATCCTCAGTTCTAGCTAATTTGGTTATGCATGATTTACTTGATTATGTATTAGGTAAACTATCACTTCATCCCATATTTTTGTTATGTTATGGAGACGATGTCATTACTTGCATTTCTGAACATGAGGTTTTAAACACTTTGAATGTTTTTAACAGTTACGATCCACATCTATGTTTTACTCATAAAGTTGAAATTGAAGGCTCTCTACCGTTTTTAGATATTAGGATAGCATCCAATCGTACGATAAACTACTTTTCAAAACATGCTCACTATCAAAAAATAAATATTATAAAGTCTGTTAAAAACAGAATAATAAGATTAAGTAATCCTCAATTCCTTATAAAAAACCTTAATATTCTTAAACATTTACTCAAAAACAGCAATTATCTTAATAACCTGATTAATAAAATTTTGTTTCACACTAACACCAGCAACGGTACAACATCACCATCTATTCACACTAATTCATGTATATTTTCTAAAATCATTAACGTTCCTGGTCTTACGAAGAAGCTGATTCCTATTTTAACAACATCGGATCTTAAAATAACAACGTATAATATCAATGCTATTTACAACATTATTTATTCCAACATTAAAGATAAGACCAAGATATTAGACAAATATAACGTGGTATATAAAATTGATTGTATTGATTATAATAAATGTTATATTGGTCAAACGAAACAAAAAACTATTAACAAAATTAAGAATCACCAATATGATTGTAAAAATAAAAAGGCAAAATCAGCTCTTGCTCTCCACCATATTAATATACATCATAATTTTGATCTTTCAATATTAGATGTAAAACCCAAATTGTACAAAAGATTAGTTGTGGAAATGATATTTATTACACAACATAAGAATAATGTTAATTTTAACACTGATACTAACAACCTTAGTACAGTCTATAATAACCTTCTCTCAAAAATTTTCTAGACTTTGGGTATGTTTTGGGTTATTTTTTCATTGCTCATATTTTATATCACACGATCATAAAATCGTAATGTTAGTGATTTACATTGTAGTGGTTTTTTGTGTATTTTTACATTAATTGTTTTTTGTTATTTATTAACTTTTGTATTAATGAAGTTGTTTGCGGACCATTCTACTTTGTTTTTGTTTTCCGTAAGTAATCGTCTACAATTATCAAACAAACTCTTGCACTAAATTTTTGAAATGCTTTGCGTTTTTTTATACTTGTCTCCCATTGTTTCAAAAAAAATGGATTAATTAAAAGTTTTCGTGAGTAAGGGTCAATGAAAATTATCTTTTAGCTTGGTTTTCAAAACTTATTTATAGATATATGAAACAATTCTTATCTTTTTGCAGTGATTTAACAAACTGTTTTACAAACTCCAGTTTAATATGAAGAAGTGGTAATAACACTTTTTGTGGCAAAACCAAAGTCGTATTAATGACTTTTTTAGTCGGAATTTAAACTTAAAGACAGTCGGTCAGTTTTTGTTCACTGCAGCTGTCTGGTTTTATTATGTCATGAACAAAAAAAGCAAGGCAATTTTGTATAACCTCTCTGCTAACCCTTTTGATATATGATTTTTCAAGATTTGTATCAAGAATTATTATTATAGTTTTTTCCATATGACATTAACAAAAAAAATTAAGCCAAAATGAACAAGAATATCTCTAATTTTCAATTAAATAAAGTACCTATTACTTTCACTTATTATAAAACCTTGGTTTAACATCAAATTTAAAATAACGCATTAAACTAGTTTTGTGTTTTAACATTATAAACATTAAAAACAAATCAGATGTTTCTGTTAAATATAGTATTGAGTTATGACGTTTCAATTAAATGCACGATTACTTATTAATGTAGTTAAATTGAATATTTAATCTACTTTAGGAAGATTTTCTGTAGTTGTGTTATTAAGTTTAGGATGTTTGGTAAGATTAAATGTAGTTATTACGGCTTATGTGATTATGACGTTTTATGTTGTATATTTAATTAGAATATGAATACAAATTTGCTATGTTTGTAGACTTTTATGTTGTAAGACATGACCTAGAGTTTAGCTTTAAATTTAAATTTTGTTTTTGTGGCTGTAGAAGATATTGTGACTGGTGAGTTTCTTTTATTTCTAAAGATTTGTGTTGTTAATTTTGATAGATACATAGAGTTATTTTACATAATAAATATAACAAACACAATAAGTAGGTACATAAAAATATCAAAAAAATTTTATCACAGACTTCAAATTGCTACAAGTGTATTGATGAAAATGTATAAAAAGATTAATCGTTTTGCGAAATGTCTATTAAAACATTTTTCATGCTTCGGTTGATAATATCTAAAGATTCGGTGAACTTAAAATAATAGTGAAAGCTATTGTGTTTATTAAAAACTGATCGGTTGAAAGCAAAGAATCTGAATCCATCTAATTGAATTTATGTATTCTAACGTAACAAATTATTTGCGTTTCAAATAAATTTTTTTTTGTTAATTTAAAGTACAATCTGTCTACAGATATTAAGTAAAGTTTGAGACTTTTTTTTAAAATTTATTCAATAACATCAATACAAATACTACATCAACATAAAAAATAAGAAATAAATAATATGTATATAATAAGAAAGTACTACAGGATGTTTATAAAATTGTAGTAATTATTGTAGTAAGTCATGAAGTTATTTTATCATAAAATAGTATCACATTTTTCCCAGAGTCTAATTCTAAGAAGCATAGATACACTTTATCAGTGTTAGTCAGCTTAAAGCGACTGGTTATAAAATGTAAAATTGTCGTTAAATCTATATGTCCGGATACAATTTTATGCAATTTTATTTAAACGAATCACTACATCTTCAGATAATTTAGAATTTATAAAAATGTTGTTATTTAGATGCAATTTTAAATGCAAACTGATAGGGAATTATTTCTCATAGTATATATCAAATATATATTCATTTCTTGTAAAAAATTGCTTATAATACAGATTAAAATAACAATTTTAGTAGTACCACAATGAGGTTTAATCACTAAAATTAACTAAATTAAATTACTGTAAATGCTACTTAAATAAGTGATTATTACATATTTGTAATGTTTTTTTATATGAAACATTTTATTATTTTTACATTGTCAAAATTAAAAGTATGTACGATTTTAACGACGTTGTGACATTTTTGATTTTTAAATACTGTAAAGTCTGCTCAACCTATATTAAATTACTTTCATAGCAAAACCCACATAGTCGCTATCAATATTGTTCTTAATGTTAAATTTTGTATTAAAAAAATATGCTTCACTGAAAGAAATTTTATAGGTAATTTTAACAAAAAATTATTTTCTCGTAACTATAAGAGAGCGACGGCTAACTCAGTTGTTCCGGCGATAGAGTCGTAGACTTTGTAGTGTTAGATTATAAAATCATTTAAGAATGTACCAAAATGATAAAAAAAAGTCAGAAGTGGTCCTATTAAATATATATTTATTTTATCACAGACAATAGTTCGAAGAAGAAAGTACATAAGTAAATTTAAATTTAAAAAAACACTAGCGCGTAAGTCGGTATCACAGACAAAATATAATCTACGCTCACGTCGTACAGAAAAGTTACTAACTTTTACATGCAAAAAAGGAATGTTTTTACATCCGTACAATTAAAATACAAAAATACGAAAATCAAAGATTTAGAGAATCAGAGCGCACCGAATAATAATATGACGCAACAAAACGATTTTATAATTAATTGTGTCACCAACTTAACATGTATACGTACGGTCATTCTACAAACGACATGACCACCAAAATACTAAGAATTTATAATAGAAAGCGTAATACTTACAATTAGGTTTCCTCAAGTTACAGACTAGCTAGTTTCGTACTAGTATTACCTAAAGCTTAATTGAAATCTAACACAAAAGAAAACGTACAGACAGCGTTATAAATCCTTTTTTAATTTATACGATTATTGAAAACAAACAAATGCGCAGAGTTTTCCTCCAATTAACTTTATAAATTTGGTAAATGTTTTCTTCAATTCAACCCCTCGAAAGTATAGGTGGTGTTAACACCAGTGACGTGACATCGTGGTAATTTTCCAATTGCTACGTGCTTATCAACTCCACAGGTAAAGAAGACCTGTGGAGGTATATAAACACGCTGAAGAATGAAATTAAACTACAACACAAGAAATAAGTTCTTACCCCGCATAAAAACTTTCACTAAATCGCAACAATATTATAATTCATATGCACATAGGTGTGCGTAAAACAGTTAACGATAAAAGCCTTGTTGAGCGCTACGCTAGAGGATGTCTGCTTTCTTCAAACTTTACCGGAGGAATAAAATGGTGTTTGAGAATTTAACATACTAGGATAAATTTTATACTAAAGAATTTTTAACATTACAAAATTAATCATTCAAAATAGCTATAGAACTATTTTAGAAATTAGAAAAACAATATACAAAAATATAGCAACTAAAACTAGTCAAGCTAAAAGAATTAAATTGTCAAGATAAAAAAAAAATTCTATTTTCAATACAATTAAATTGTTTCTTTTCATATTACAAAAAAATGTGTTGCTGATGTGATGCATTATTTGTTTGAAACTGTTTGTCATTATGATATATCCCAAGTTGTTTTAGTAGTAATAGACAAAAATAATCATCTAATTACTGAGAAATTAAAAATAGAAATAAAAGTTAACCATCTGAAGAATACGAAACTTAATATGTCTACTTCTTAAATATGGACTTTTTATCATTTTTTACCACTGATGATTGTAGATCTTGTTACGTGCAAAATTTTCATAACGTAATACCCTGTATATCAAATTAAAATTAGATTCAGGTTTTAACGCCCTCTGCCAATCTTTCTGGTTACTGACATGTTGCGGAGTTCATTTTCAAGCTGTCAACTACTTAAGATGGTCTGTGTCGTTTAAGATCCAAAGATTTTAACTACATCTACTGTGATGGACAGGAAATTATAAGTTAATTACATATTTAACGTAATTTATTCGGCACAGGGAAAGATATTTGCATCCGGTTTGTTTTGTAATTTAATAGCCGTTCCGCCACGCTTTGGCCACATGTTCCAATTTAACTAATTAAGTACAAGGAGGAATGAACTTCGATAAATAATTGAAGGCCTATTAATTATCCACACCGAAAAGGAATGCCACTTCTTCGACATCAGTCGATTGCGATACTCACCTTTTAGTAGTTAGAAGAAACAGCATTTGATATATCGGGTTCTTATACTTAATTTCATATATTAATAACTTTGTAGACTAGGACTTTCGTGAGTCATTGCGTTGACACGACTTACATTCATATTATTCCAGGCTCGCTCACCGGGGAAAACCTTTTCTTCGATCAAGTAGGTACTGGATTGTAGGTAAGTTTATTTAATTATCTTGTCGCTGTCAGAAAAGTCACTCACGGAACTTTTGTTTATATTAATTTCCGTAATTACGATCATTGTTGCAATACCATTAAAGTAATTTCATTAATCATTTTGTGTGTATCACATGCTGCGTATAAACGATATTTATTACGAATTTTTTTTCGTTATTCACTTCAACTCAACTTATGTATTGTGTGTTGCCGATACTTCTGGCATTGATAGATTGAGAATTATATATACTCTTGTTAATATTCTACGTTACTAAATCAAAGTTTTTATATCTGTTTAATCTTTCTTTTATGGTAACATACCTTTCTCTTTTATTGTGATTACCCGAACATCAGAGTAACAAGGATTACGAACCTCAAAATTCGTTACGAGCTTGGACCGTCTGTGTTGATCGAGGCAGAAGTGTCAATTGTAAAAGATCTGGCGCCTTTAATTATTATTCACTTGAACCTCCCCTATCTCCAACTGTGTGAGTTGGCCGTGCAAGGTTTGTAAGACCTATAAGCTTGTAACAATCTAATTCTGACAAAAAAAAACAAACAAACACGCCAAACTTTACACCGATTTAATTATGTTTAAGCGTCTTTAAAACCATACTATCAGTCAAAAGTTTAAAGACTAAAGAATATATATAGGCGATTGGCAATATAATGCATCTAAAAAACATAGTAGCAAAATCTCGAATTTCAATTAAAAAAAATTTGTATATATCTTAGAAACAAACAAATTGTAGATAAAGTATTTGAAACCAAAAATACCCAAGTTGCAAAACAGCCGTTCAAAATAAAGTTATTGCTTTCAAACAGTATATGAAGAAGGAAACCATAAATACACTCAGAGTATAGCAAAAATACAGGGCGATCGCAAAACAAGAAAAGCTAAACAAATAATTACGGATGTATAGAGAGAAGGTGTGATTGAAACATCAAAAAGTCCATGGGCATCCCCAGCGGTGCTAGTAAAGAAGAAAAATAAATGAAAAAGGTTTTGCGTAGACTACAAACAGCTGAACAATGTTATCAAAAAGAACAACTGCCCTTTACTGAGAACTGACGACTCTTTAGACACTCTGTCAGAATCCCAATGGCTTTCTACGTTGGATTTAAAGAGAGGTTACTGGCAGGTAGAATTGGAAGCTAAAAACCGCAAATAAACGGCCTTTAGATTAGAACTAGTTTGTGGCAGCTTACTGCAATACCCTTCGGCCTGTATAACGCATTAACTAAAACAGGGCCTAGTCACTTCGCTGAGAAGAAAGAAAAGTTGTTTTGGATACCGATGCAAGTAATTTTCACATGTACAAGACGGACTAAAAAAAGTAATCGTATATTTTAGCAAGGTTTTGTCTAGTACAAAAAATAATTACTGCGTGACTACAAATGTTTGTATAAACAAAAATCTTTACTAAAAACAAGCCGCGGTGCTTTGAAATGGCTCTTGTAGTTTCATAATTCCAAAAGACAAGTGGCAAGATGGATCGCGAGACTGGAAGAATATGACTATGATACAGAACAGCAGACAGCAGAACGTTGATGCCCTGTCCAGAAGATCATGTCCAGCAGACTGCAGTCATTATTTGCAATTTAAAGAAAATATCAAATATACCCGGAGAACTGTTATGGTTGATGACGAGTAAAAACCAGCGCATGCGCCGCAAACAAGAAAACGATACCAAAATAAAAGTACTCCTAAACTGGAAAGCCAACAACCATCCTGGAAAGAATTGAGTGCTTTGAGCATCAATAATTGAGTGCTTTGGTCTGGATGTAGTGAGTCTCTAAAAATAGAAGACAGTCTTTTTAACCCTCCGACGTTCAAGTAAAAAATTTTACATAAACGTTTGGGTGGGGTATTTTAAAGACTCCACTTAGAAGGTGTGCTAATTCACAAACAAAGGAGGCAATTTTTTATAATATTATTATTTTAAAAAATATACGAAGTTACAAAACGCATAATTGTATAAAACTAAAATATATAATAATATTAATTATCTTAATTATTATAACTAATGCACGATACAACTTTTCTCACGTTAGAATGTTTATGACAAACAATGTTATAACATTTATTGCACTTCCCCGAACATTTTTTATCTTTCCTTCTACTACATATGTAAGATCGTCCTCTTTTCTTAGCTTCACTTTGTCTCGGTTCTCCTTCACTCTTCTCGCCTAAAATTGTAGATATATTGTCTTTTATATATCTGCTTAGGTTATTCTTTGGTCTTTCAGGAATTTGAGGTTTTACAAACTCTATTGCTAGTTCTTAAATAAAAACTCTTTGCCGTGAAGTATTTGTTGGAAAAACGGATGAATATATTATGAAAGCGTTTATAGCTGCCAAATCTAATAAATAATAGAATAAGACTAATGGCCAACGTTTTGTATTGCGCGAACATGTATATTCACACACCATTCTATCAATATTATCGACTGCACTTTTCCTTTTATTGTAATCCAATATTACTTGAGGTTTCCATTTTATTTCTTCGTTTGTTATTCCAGGCTCCGTGTGTTGGTTTGATAATAGAATAACATATGACAGCATCATATTATTTTTGCAATAAACAATGGAAGGTGAATGTTTATCTCGACGCATTTGATGCAAAAAAATTATCTGCAGTTATTCCGTATTCCGGACCAAGATCTTTTATCAAATCATTAACTACTCTTCGACCTTGTTGTGTTTCTGATGTCTTATCCCTCATACCAGTATAAACTTGCATATTCTAGCAATAGGATGTTTTATAATCACTAAGAGTCCATATTTTAATTCCATATTTTGCTGTTTTGACTTCATGTATATTCTAAACGGACATTTACCCCAAAAACCAACCAGCGCTTATCGATGCAAATGTCGAGATTAGGCACATATGATTTCTTGCAGTTTATTACAAATTTTTCAATTTTTTTTCCATTGCAGCAAGTTTTCTGTTTTGTCTTCTTTGCTGTCTTGTATACATGTCGTCAAATCGGATAAATCTTAATATCACCTTCATTCGTCTAATTGGTATAGTAGCAGCAAAAATGGGCCGCTGGAAACCAGGGTGCTTGTTACTCCAAAGTTCGTGTAGCGGTTCTTGGCAAGACTTGAATGATCCGGCAAGAAGCAACAAACCCATAAATGCTTTCAGTTGAATACTAGTTAGATCTTTCCACTCTTTTCCTTCCTACAGAATGTGCTTTTTTATTTGTCTTTAGAATGATGACGTCCATGATATATTCACTTATAAATAAATGTAACGCTTCTGACTTTGAACTAACATTAGTAGAAATGTTGTTTACTCCTGGACGGGCTGTACAAATATTACGCGTTGGACGGCGAGTTATCGGTGGCTTTACGGTGGTCCACATGTCCCATCTCTTGCCACTTCACGTTTTTCAGGAACAATGAGTTTACCATATCTGCTAAGCGAACACTTATCAGGAAGCACGAGGTCTTTATTTTGATTCCAATTACAGCCAAATTTGTTTATTTTCTGCAACTAATATTGCACTTAAATCTATTCAGTTTGGCAACGTCACTTCGTTTTCGAATCGAGGGAGCAATCGATTTTTGTTCGTACTTCGTACGTGGCGCCCAAATATTGTTTTATTCCAAATATTGATTTAATTCAAATATTGTTTTAATCCAAATAATGATCATTTTTTCTTTAATGTAAATAGTTAGTGTATTATGTTATAATTGCAAATAAATTAAAGGAATTCACGCCTGTGTATTTTACTTTCATTCAAGCTCACACACAGAGGTCTGTGTTCCGACTGCTGCCGTGGTAAAATAAGTATTTTTGCTTTCAATAAATGTATTTTCATATTTTTATTCTACGTTTTTTATTACACAGTAATCTAATTAACACCAACATCATTAATATGACACAAAATTTAAGAATAGTGCCAAAGTTGTATTAATGTTGTGTCATCTATAAAAAAAAACTTGTGAACTAAAATGGGTTTCAATAATTGCCGCTAGAGGACATTTTGGAAAAAGTAACACTTTTTTCACGTTTTGTGCACTTATAATCAAGACTTTTGCTTGTTTTGCTTTAGGAGGTATAAATCATTGTTTCATTTGTATTTTTCAAATATTGTGTTTCAATAAATTGTAATTTTTTTGGGTATTTGGACAGCAACCGTTATAACTTTTACCTTAATATCTAAGTTAAGCATTAAGCGTTGTATTATCATGTAATTATTTTTTTAAAATACGTATTTCTTGGCTAAAAAACATCGACAAAAATTTGTTAAATATTGACATTAACACCATCTATACTTTACATTACTTGAACTCCTCCTCTTAATCAGATTTGACAATTGTTTAGCAATCTTTGTTTTTTTTTAGTTTATTTTTTTTATTTTTTTTTAAATTTAATTCTTAGTTTAAGATTGTACCTTACATATTTTAATCTACTTCATAAAAAATAACCCCAGTTAATTATTAAACGTGTTCATTATATTTATGACTTCTAGATGACTGTTACAAAAAATTAATAAATGTTTTCTCTACGTATTTATTCACTAAAATATGTAAGGTTATTTTTGTATTGAGTTAGTAAGTAATAGATTAATCAAATACATTAATTAATACATAGCTGCGATAAAATAATAATTTGTATTATTGGTCCAAAAACTGCTATTTTTCGAGTATGAGCATATTGGTGAGCCAAATTAAAGCCTAGATCTACAAATACTCGCAAAATACTTTCAGATCGTCAGATACACAATTTTTTGTGTGCTAACCTTTTTATAAATTTGTTAAAAACAGTGTTTTTTTTAATAAAATTTTATAGCGTATGTCAATAAAACTTAAACCTGTAATGAGAAAATTTAATTGTTATTGAAATATGTTTGGCACTTTTATTACAATTAAACTATTACTATTAAAATACACCTATTATTGTTTTTATCAATTGTAAAATGCGTAAAAAAATAATGATTAGTATTATTAATTTCTAGTTAGTCTACTACACTTTAGTGGCTTAGTTCGGAAAAATAAACTTTCCTGCCAATTACGCTGCCCGTAAAATACATCAAAGTAAACGACAAAATATTGTAAGATAAAAAAATATAAAACTAAAAAATTTTTCCGTAAGCTAAAACAGTGAAACGATGAGATGAGAATACCACTTAAACGCTAAATTATTAAAAATATATTTAAACAGCTAGTCATTAGTTTTTCAACAACAAAGAAATTAAAAAGCATTAAAACACAAGTTAATTTAATCTAAAAAAAAACGAAATAAAACTTAAAACTATATATAAACATTGTTTTGAGAGCTACATATATTAATATTATTTAAAATAAAATTAATAAAAAATTATTCTTATTAGTTAACTGAAACATACTGCAAAAATTATTGTTTCTGTGTATGTACATAGAATAAAAAAAGTTTAACAAAACGTATATAGTATCTATAAAACTTTGTTGATTAACATTTATTAAATTTACAGACAAAATTAAAATTTAATTTTAACAACAGTTATTAAATTTTAATTAATAATATAAGTTCAAATTGTTTTTCAAACTGATAAAGTAAATTGCAACTACCGACAAGGTTTAATTTGCGCGATTTTTTTGTGTAATAAACTAAAATATTTTAATATGTATTTTAATGAAAACATCTATGTTAATAAATTAAAAATTTGTTTTAATAAACGTGTTCATGTAGCAATTATTAAGAATGCGAAAACATAAAAATGTGTTTATATATGTTTGAGTATACTTTAATTTATTTTATTTATAATTTTTTTATTTCAAATTCAAATACTTTTAATTTAATTAAATATTAGAAATAAACATATAACTATAAAAAATGTTTGTTTTAAAAATAAAAAGCTTTTGTTTTTATTATTTTGCTTTGTTCAACGCCAATAGCAGATGCTGCGGTTTATTTTAATTTACTAGATAATGGTACATTTATCCTTAAATTTTCTATTAAATGTAAATTAATTCTCGTTTGAAGTCTAATTTCGACTGACTTAGTTCTATTTTAAAACGTACCTTGTAATTCGTTTTAAAATGGGTTTCATAATTTGCTTTTTAACATGATTAAACTAATTTAAGTTGTTTTTATGTTGTTAATTAAGTAACAAATAGACGACATGTATACATTGTGGTATATTTAATACTTCTATTTATAAAATGATGAAATTTTGTACTTTTTACTTTCTGTACTTTAATAGTCGTCATGTAACAAGAAACTATTTTTATGTTTTACGTTGCACAACAAATTATTTTTATGCTTTACGTTGTTGTTGTATAGACATTAAGAAATACTTTGTAATGTAACGTTAGTTTTAGTGTTTACAATAACCAGGCAAACGCAAAGTTTTAATCTTAAAAAAATAGGTTATTACTTTTACTAAAAATTACAAATGAATTTAACTGCACAACCTTAATTATTATTTTATATTAGTTCAGATTGTAACTTTTCCAAATTTTGTAAAATTTCATATTAATAAAATAAAATAATAATATACATTTATTTAAGCTATAAAAATATTTAATAAAAATGATAAGAATTTTAGGATACATGGTTATTTATTACTTATTACTATTATTAATAAATAAATACACTATTTACTCTAAAACAATTTTTATTATATTTCATGATAAAACCTTTATGTCTAAAATAATTTTTTGTTAATTTACTGTTATTACTTGTATTAAATTATTATATAATTTAAAATTCAAAGTTGGAATTGACGTATTTTAGTAAACAACAAGTTTATGGTTTTATATTAATTTGTAATTTAATTTTTTCTGTTTTCATGTAAATTTTTTGTATGTTACTATTTATTTAACAAACTTAGATTATTATTTATGATCTGTATTTATAACTGCTGTTGAAATTTTGAATTTTAATTTTTAGTTTTTGTAATATTAAGATAATTTGACAAAAAAATCTTATAAACAATTTTATTATTTTAATTTAATGTTGTGTTATGACAAAATAATTTATTTTGTTGTTATTGTAAATCTTTATAAAGTTTTCATTGTAAATTGTAAAATGTATACAAATCTTTAATAAATAATTACATACAGCAGAACCACAAAAAGAACCAAAATAAAACGTAAACAAAATTATTAATTAAATAATTTTAGATGCTGCAAAAAAAAAAATGATATTTCTAAAGGTGTTTATTTTTTTAAATTAAATAAACTATTTAAAAAAACAATTTTAATATCTAGTACTATAAAATAAGTTAGTAATAGCACGTTAATGTGGTTTTATGAACATGTGTTTAAAATGATTGTTCTAATTTAATGTGAATTGAACTGCAACTATGATACAATTTGTTTTATAACAACAAAACAAATTGTATTTTCTTATAAAACTTATAAATAATAATAATCATTTAAAAAAATGTCAAAAATCTTATGACAAATGTACACTTCTTATTTCTTAATTGGTCATTATCGGTCTATTTGCAATGTTTTTTAAATATAAATATAAAAATTAAATGCACAAAAATTAAATAATTGTAATAGCGGAAACGTACATCAAACGCAAAACCAAAAGCAATGAACATAAAAAAATAAATAATTAGAATTTCGAGTTAAAAAAATGTAGTTAAATTAAAAAAATTCTTGATGCAGTTAGATAAATATTTATTATGAAACCAAAAAATTTAAATTTTTTTACAAAAATAAAAAAAGTTATTATTAAAGTTAAATCAACAACAATAACTATTAATTGATTACAATATAATTATCAATCTAAATAACAAAGCTGTAAAACGTTAGTATTTGAAATAGCAACAGCGCTAACTCTAAACTTTCTCGTATACAGGGTATTTTATAGACAAACGGAATACAACTGTAACAAAATTAAAACCTGTAGTAGAAAAAAAAACGAAAGTTGAAATAAACACAAAAGTTTAAGCGCACACTAAAGATCAAACTCTAAAAACTAAAACTAAATTTAATAATACCCAATCTAAGAAGTAAAGTAGCTCACTAAGTAGTATTACTAATTGAATGTGTCCAAAAGTCGCATGAAACAATTTAATACTTCCAAGAACTAAAAACACCAACCAACAGAAAAGAAGTATAAAAAAAAGTACTCGTTGAAAACCAACATCGTCGTTACACTATAACAGCAAGGAATCGATGCAGTCCTATAGACATTACCTAATAACAACCCAAAGCAAACAAAAGAAAAAGAAAAGGTATAAGGAAGAAAGAATTTTAAATTACTGTAACGACAACGCCTTAAAATTGTATAAAACTTCTGCTCACAAACACAAATTCAACCCTAAATGTAATCCCCATAACTAATGAACTCTAGAAGTTAAAAAAAGATTCAGAAAAAGCATTGTCAAAAACAGAAGCTAAGATCGTTCTGTCAAAAAATTATCAACAGACGGTAAAAGCAGAGAAACAAAAAGTAGAATAAAAACATCACTTTACAACCAAACGTTGCTAGCCCGTTATGTTGGAATGTCACAATAGAACCTAAAAACCAAAAAATAGATTAAAATATTTCAAAAACAAACAAACCAAAAAATATTCTAAGGGTGTGTTACGGCCGAAATTCTCTTTACGTACGCCTATGTATTTCGACGTGAAATTAGATTCGGGTTTTGACGCCCTCTAACGATCGCTTTCTCGTTGGTTGTCATTTGGCGGAAAATCGTCACACGTAAATGATATAAAATGGTCTGTACGCATTGAATATTTATGTTATCCGTTACCATCTGGAAAACCAATTATAATTAGTTAATTATCGAATTTATTCGAAGCGTTACAGGGTAAGCTACTGCCGTCTTTTATTAAAAATTCGTTCGTAATTCTTTCTTCCTTTTAACAGCCATTTTGCGTTTCTCCATTTCGCACATGTTACATTCTCGATAAATGGATATTGTAAACTATTGCTAAATAAGTCATCACGTTGCCGTACACGGGCGCTGGCGGAAGGCGGTTTCCAAGCCACGAAATTGGGGTCTGGCGAATCCTGCCCAGGGCAAAGAGTGCTACACGTGGACACGACGTGAACTATATTAACAACCACCTATTTGTGGTCCCACTATATACAGTAGTCGATGCACGTTTTGTTTGCTTTTGAGATAGATTTCATGAATTACTTAATACAAAATTGTTTTAGCCGAACTATCAATTGTGAGTTGGGGTTGTGACACGATTCGTGTTAATATTTATTACAGGCCACTGAAGAAGAAAAACTTTTTTTTTTGGGCTAGTGGATGCTGGAATTCGGGTGAGTGATTTGAATTTACTTTAGATATATCGTTGTCACGTACAATTACTCACAAACTGTTGTACTCAAATTTAACGTTAGTGAATACTTATAACGTGTAGCTACCTTTAGGGTATTTAAAATCAGTGAAATCACGGTCTCGCATATTGTATGTAGTTGAAGGACATGTACTTCGGATCTTTATAATTGTGTGTGGTGGGTTGCCGATGTTGTAGGCATCGAGATCTTAACTTTTCTTGTTTCTATAATTCTCTAAATGGACTGTTACGAAATCAAATGTTAATACCGTTGTTAATAATTAGAGTAAACTCTTCTAGTCTTTAGTAACTCTAACTTCGAGGTATAATGACTTTTGCCTAGTATAAATATAACTGTGATAAATGTTAATGATAGACTGAAAGCGATTAAAGTTGTTAATTCTTTTTCGTGTGCTTATTGTTCCCTACGAACCAATTTGAGCTACTCGAACAGCTGAGTAGAGGGATTACGAATCTTCGAATTGTTACAAGTTCTGCACCTCTCTGTTGTGAGCGGACAGAAGTATTACTTTGGGAGAAGCTCTGGCGCCCTGAAACATCTTTTATATATTTCTTGTGGACCTACCCATCTCCGACTATTGCGAGTTTGGCCGTGCAAGGTTCGTAACACCCATAAAGCTTGTAACAAAATTTGGCGCTCAACGTGGGGCAACGTGATGACTTATTTAGCAATAGTTTACAATATCCATTTATCGAGAATGTAACATGTGCGAAATGGAGGAACGCAAAATGGCTGTTAAAAGGAAGAAAGAATTACGAACGAATTTTTAATAAAAGACGGCAGTAGCTTACCCTGTAACGCTTCGAATAAATTCGATAATTAACTAATTATAATTGGTTTTCCAGATGGTAACGGATAACATAAATATTCAATGCGTACAGACCATTTTATATCATTTACGTGTGACGATTTTCCGCCAAATGACAACCAACGAGAAAGCGATCGTTAGAGGGCGTCAAAACCCGAATCTAATTTCACGTCGAAATACATAGGCGTACGTAAAGAGAATTTCGTCCGTAACAGGTGACTAACCACATTAAAAATGCCAACTCAGCAAACTACTTAAAGTACAAGAAACGATATTACAATCTCTTCTAAATGTCAAACTTAACTCAACAAAACAAGAACTCCCTAAACTCAAAGCAAGAGAAATAATTGAAAAAAAAATAAAAATAAAACATAGTTGCAGTAAACAATAGATAAAAAAGATAGTAAAAAGAAAAGAAAGGAAGTGTTCAAGCAACTAACCAAGACTTGAAAAAAACAAAAAAAAAACAAAACTACTATTGCCTTAAAAGTGAACCTTAAGAAACAAAAAAAAAGAAAGAAAAATAATGAGTAAAAAAACAAGATAGAAAGACAAGAGACAGATGAAGAAAAATAAGACAAAATTTAAGTGTTTGATTCGTTTTTCTCTCGGTAGAAAAAACGATAAGGCTGCTCAACCAACCACCTTAGACGCAAACCTTAACAATAAGTAAAACAACAGCACATAGAAAATCTTAAATCAAAAAAGAAACAAATAAAAAGTAGCGAAGACCGATATAAAAAAGAAACTTAACTTAAGAAAAGAATATCGGTGACAACAAAATGAGAGAAAGCAAATAGATAGCATCCGAACTACAATAACCAAAATACCAACGCCATACTCAAAGAAATTATTAACAAATCAACAGAAAAAAACCAAAAATATGGCAGAAGTCAAAATCCGAAAACTAAAAACGAACTAGGATTTACGAAGCTTGCGACGCCGATTAAAGAAAAGCGAACGATTAGAATAGTGAGACAACAAAGCACAATTAGAAAAGAATAAGAAGGTAGATGCAAAAGCAAGAAAACTACGACCATCACGATCAGAATGCATGTAATGATCTCAAATTAGTTGTTTCCGTTGGTCAGATAGAATAACTAATTTTCAAAAAAAAAAAAAACACGTACCCGTTTACATAAAACACGTTTTAGAAAGCACCAACGAGGGAAACAATAAGCAGATACAAGAACTTTAGATATTAGACCTAAATACCATGGATCTCTAGTAGGCCTGATAATCCGAGAAATTGAAAAAAGACTAGAAAGCAATATAACAAACAGAACGTAAAGGTTTTTCATTTCTAGAGCGACAATAAACCCAAATATTTAAAACAAGAATAGGTAGATGACAAGAAAGTACTACAAGAAGAAAGGCTATAGTCAGCAGAAGATGATTTAGAACGTCAAAGATGGTTCTAGGGATTTGTCACTAAAGCTCGATGTTAAAGAATTACGAAAGAGAGTGTTAAACTTTAAACGTTTAGTAAAAATAACAATTGAGAAATAAATGTAATAGCAATTAACGTTTACACAAGTTGATAAAACTGGGTCAGTTTACGGCGTATAATCTTGAGCTGTATCTGCTCAGAGATTCTTTCTAAAAACTCTAGAAAAAGATAGCGCATAGTAATGACGTACATTCCAATAGCTACATTAGCTCTCACTATAAGGTTACGAATGGTGTCCATTAAACGATCATTATAATATAAAGCAAAAATTCTAATTTTAAAATGGCAGCAACATCCTGTCTAGAGCGTAAAGTATGTTGATTAGTTCTTTATCCGATAATACTTTAGAAGCTGAAAGAAACAAACACAATTCGTCAATCTTAGTTAAAAACTTTATCAGTAGAACAAGATCTTCACCTAAAAAAATAGCATTGCAATAAATAAATATATTGAACCTACAACAGAACTAGAAGAACAGGCACTGAAGAAAAAAAATTAATGAACTATAATCTCTCTAAAATGTCACTCAGGCTTCACGTTGGGCGCCAAATTTTGTAACCAATTATTTTTCCAGCGGATCCTGTTAGTCACATTTACTAACACCACGGTTAGCTTGATAGTCGGTGAGTGGGTTTAGATGACATATATATTACAAAGAAAAAAATTTGGATGCCACCTCTTTAAAGCCACTAGTAGAATACCCAGTCGAGTAACCAGGTGGTCTAAAATAACCAATAAATTAGGTATCGAAAAAAACAGAAGCAGATAACCGAGAACACTCGAAAGATATAATCGCATTAAGTTTGTATAACTAACTTTAAACGCATCGAAGTAACAGTAAAATGATACCATACAATATATAGACTAACAGTGTATTTTGTCAAACAACTTTGCCGAAATTGCCATTAAATATGAAATAACTGAAAAAACGAAAAAAAAACTATAAAAGTTCAAAGCGCCGAAGTAAACAAAGTAAAGTAAGTAAATATGTAAACTAACTTTAAAAATTTGAAGCAGTAAATGTTTCAACCAATCACAATAAACAAGTACCGTCCGCTTGAAAAAATAAATTCCCATCAAAATTCCTTGATTGCCTTGCGTTTGTTTACATCTTTACCTGCTGTTTTACTGAAAAATTTGTGGTTATTCAATTAGTTCTACTGGGTAAGTTCTTAAAGTGTATACACCAGACAGCAGGCTTTTGGTTAGTAAGGTTCGGAAATCTATTGAAGTTTAAAACTTTTAGGTCGCTGTTTTGGAGTTGATTTTCGATTTTACGTTATGAGATTTCCATCTAGTCATAAATTTATATATTCCCTTTTCTATTGAACCCCAAGCAATAACAGTGTTTATGTTGCATTAATTTAAGCATTTCTTTAACAACATCGTGTACTATCTTTTTGACAACTTTATTTTTTTACGCTCGTAGAACTTCTAGTCGTTATCGTAAAAAAAGCTATACCATATATGATTTCACAGCATCATCACTGAAAGCTTTGCCATTTATAGTTCTACCAAGATCTAAATAAATAGTAATCTAATGATGCAAGGTTTGCGTTGTATAATGGATGTAACATCAAATATAGCGATTTAGCGTTATCCCAGGAATAAATGACACTTTTACAATTAAACAATTTTGGTCGTTTTTTGTTAATTGCTGCATTTAATTTGTCCAGTTGTTGACAGTATACATCTAAATTAATCGTTTGGTTTATTGAAAGCAGCTTGAATAATCCCATCAAATTGACCAAAAAATCTTACTTTAGTAGATATCAGCTTTCGAAGTGGTTTGCAGTGGCTCATTATAACTAGACCATACTTGGGCAGAATGGCCTAGAAGTCTGCCGGGTTTACGAGTCACAAGAACGTCAAGAAATGGGAAAGAACCATTACTTTTGATTTCCATATTAAATTTGATATTTAAGTGTTGATTGTTAAAATGATCAAGAAACTTAAACAATTCGAGATGACCATAAGACCAGAAAATAAACGTGTCGTCAACATACCTAAACCAAATTTTAGGTTTGAATATTATAAAAAGAATGGAATCACCGAAACGTTATCAAAATCAATCCTGTGACCTGTAGTAAAATGATGTTCAGCAACCACAGACTTAGAAATATGCCTTTTCTTTATACAAGGATCATGTTCTGAAATGCGAGTAATGACTGAACGACCGGTTTCACCAATGTGAATTAAACCATTCTTTTTCAATAGGAAATTCCGAGAGAGCATAGAAATCATCAAACACCCCAATAACTTTAATCGTGATCATGGTTTTCAGGTATCCACTCTTTGGTTCCCGGTCATTAGTTTTTTTATCGAAAACACGCCCCTTATCAACTGTAACCCAATCAGAGTCGAGTTTAACCATTCGTGTCGATCCTTCTTCTTTATATACGGAGACTATTTCTTTTTAAGTTGCTTCTATGGAGTTTAGAATCTGGCTTGGTTCACAAGTTGATTATCTAACTAGTGGTTCTTCGTTAGATTTTCGTTTGCTTTTTCAAATTTACCGTTTTCTTTCTTACCTTTTTTAGAGGTTAGAATATGGCTTGGTTCACAAATTGATTCCGTTACAAATGACACGGTCAAAACCCGAAAGACATTATTATCTTACTGAAAGTAGTTATTTGTACGAAAACAAATAAACTTAAAATTCGTTGACATATAGATGAGTAATGTTAAAATATTAATTAAATAATTAGCCACACAAGACGACTGCAACGTGCAAATACCTTATTAACGCAATACAAACATACCTAAATTTTTCAGCAATCTGAACTTGTAAATTCCGTATTTATCCAGTGTATAGTTAATTTGATTAATTTCTAGAACCGTTCTCAACAAGAATTGGTTAATTTTTGCCATGCAATTTACACTTGATCTGCGAGTTTCATTTAGAGAAACTGACTTAGTTTTTTAGAGTAGATTATAAGCTTGGGCAGCATTAGCTTAATTACAATTTCACTTGATGCGCGGGCCGCATTCAACTGAATCTCAGAATAACTAAATTTATTGTAAAGCTACCGGGGATCGTTACAGTACTGACCAATTAATACTAATTGATTGGCCGGTGACAATTGTATTTTTATTAATTAGTTTGTTATGCTAAAAAGTTCGATTAATTTTCAAGTACAAAATTTGTCCCTCGGCACACCTCACCTCTTCGTCGGCGATGTCAAATTTTATAAGAGCGTATTTTATTCATTTCCTGTTAACGTTTGGTATAATACGGACCATTTTTAGCGGTATCTTTACGGTCAACGAGGCTTTCACCATTAGGTTATTTCACGTGAATATGCGAATTAATTTTGTGGCTACTTAGTGGAAGCTGAGTTGGAGTAAGTTGTTAGATATTCTGTATTGGGGGTTTAATTTGATAATTTTTTTAATTGTCTATAGCGGATTTCCGTACCCACCACACGTTCTCCGTTATCAGTGAAGGTAACGAACAGGCGGCATATTTGAGAAAAATTTTCATGACGTCACGTTACTATAACTTAACTATTCACATCGTCAAGAGGTTGGAAACTTTCTGATTTGTATTTCTTATGAGAGGAGTTGCTACCATAAATTATTACGTTAAGTCGAAAGGAAAACGCTGCGCATTTGCTATCTCAAATGATTGTATGCTTTGAAAACTAAATTTACTTATGCTAGCCGCATGTACGATTTGTGTTAGATTAAATATTACGTTTTAAGTAATGCAAATACGGAATTAGCTAATCCCCTACTAGATAAAACTTAACTGTGAGTATTACAATTTTTAATTTCACGATTTGTACTTCGGGGGGTCATGTTGATTGTTAACCGTGCTAGCATGTTAGGTTAGCACAATTAATAATATCATTTTGTGCTTTACAAACTCGTATGTAGTGCGCGTTGAGTCTCTAAGGCTTAAATTGTTTTTGTTATACACTTTTGCGATTTAAAATTTGCGTCAGTTTATTGTACGGCGTGTTGCTCGGTATAGGGCGTAACTTATAATTGGTTCGGCCCATGTATAACCGTTTGGAAATTTTTTTGCTCTTTTTGGAATTATGGGCTGTGATAACATAAATATATATTCTGTGTTATTACTTCTGTCGTGTTATTTATTCTTTTCCAGCTACAGGTAGAGTTAGACGATATCTCCCCAATTTAATCCTTCATTGTCTTGGCGCCTTTTTTTAGATTTAATTTATAATTTAGCATCACAAAGCCTGCGACTCCCTCTCCAGGAAAACTGTGTTAGTCGTTGCTTTTGTAGTTACTCGAAAATCAGTGGAACAAAGTTAGCCTATCACAAATTAAAATAATTTTTTCGAATATTTGAATTTTTTTTAACTCATGTGGAATTCAAATATCAAGTTTTTTAACAAGTTTGCTTCTCTGCTATCTTTCGTACAGTAGATGACCATAAATATAGTCATTAAGCACATCTAGGCGACCCGAACGTTAGTCATCTTTGATTTAAAAATCTCCAGAACAAAATTTGTCAAACTAGGTTCAGCACTGTCTTTTTTTATAATTTTTTTTCGCCATACACATTACGTAGTTTTATAGCAGTTTTCGCGTGCTTTCCTATAAGAAAGTAAAAAAGTTAAATTTGACAAAAGAAAAACAATGGCATTGATAAAAATTATTAAAAAAGATGGTAAAGAATATGTGTGAAATCGGCAATTTACTTTGTTGCCAACAAACAAATTTTAAAAATAAAATGTAAAGTTAAAAATGTATATCTGTTTTATAATTAAATTTAAAATTTAATATTGTAGACACAATTTAAAACATAACGATGCGATCGATTTGTTTGTTTAAAAATATAAAATAATAATGTTTGCAAATGTTTCGATTGCTTCTTTTTAATAATATTTTTACAAGTTATTTGTTAAATTTGTTAATAACATGCATAATTAATATTTATATTATAAATTTTATATTGTTTTATAAAAGGTTTTTATTATACACGTGTAAAATTATGTGTAAATTAGTTTTTGTTAACGTTAGATTTTTTTATTAACACAAAAATAAGCACAAACGCTGGTTATTTTATGTTCCAAAACAACAAGATATGGTTTTGATTGCCTACCGTTAATTACGTGCATGTATTGAGTTACTGCATCAAGCATATTATGTGACCTAAAAGTAGTAGACACCAGTTATTACTCTTAAAGGGCATCCATATAACAAAGCTCTATCTAAGCGTTGCCTAGAAACATCAACGTCACGTAACTAAGCCCGTCATGTACATTTTCTCTTCAAGCAATAACCATGTAAAAAGCTTTTTAAGGTGTTTCTATATTTTCGATTATTAGTTTGCCAATTTGCACTATTTGCTTTTTATCTTCTTTTCAGCAGCTCGGCGTTTAATTAAAAAAACACACATAATAAACGTTTTATATTTTAAATTAACGTTACAAATTATAATACATTTATGTGTATTCTGGTTTGTTATTGGTTTTAATATTTTTTTAAACATATTTTATCGATTCATATTATTTTTACCTCAAGTTGTTTTATTTGACTAATAAATTTTAACAGTAAACTATGTAAAACACTATTACTCTTATATCAAAAATTGGTTATACAGTTATGTTTCTTATGTAGTTTGTACATCAATTTTTTTAAATCTCATTTTACTTTAATTAAATTTAACAAAAAATTTTTAACCTAAATATGATTCGTTTTCAAAATTCTTCATTATGTTATTATATTTTGTTTGTGTTTTTATTTTTCATTATAATCTTGTTTTATGTTTTGGTATTCGGTTTGCATACACGTATAAGTAGTTTAACTTTATTTGATTACTTACTTAGGTTACAAATTGGTTCGTGTTTCCCCTATTTACAATTTACCCCCTTTTTTTACATTCTATTTACATTTTTACATTTTTTACATTTCATTTTTCCTTCTCTCCTCTTACCATTTTCCTTTTCCGTTTTTTTCTAAAATTTCCTCTACTTTCTTATCCTCCTCTCTTAACTGTCTGCATTTATTTCTCACGTGATTAAGGTCCTCCGTCTCTTCTCCACATAGTCTGCACACCTTTTCTTCTTCTTTTCTCCAGTATTTATTACCTAACTCTTCGTTCCCACATCTGAACCGTGCTATCATTTTTTTCTTCCTGTTGCTTTTATTCCCTTTAACCTTTAAATATTCTGGCACCCCTTCACCCTTAATATTCTTATAATTCATATTATATCTGCCCTCTTTTATCCTTGTCGATCTTCCTTGTTTTTCGATGTTTTTCTTATTATTTCTTCTCTTACCCCTACTCTCTCTTCTTTTAATCTCTCTATTTCTTCTCTCGCGTACCCGTTTCTTTTATAATATTCTTCTCTGTCATTCTGCCCGTACTTCACTTGTCTTTGCTGTATATACATTTTTGTAATATTTTGCATTTTGTTCTTTTCCTCAGTTCTCCCTCGTATTTTATGGCACCTCTTCCTGTGTCTACTCTTATTTTTTCTGCCAGCACTTTCTTTTTTATAATATACCCCGGTGTTTCTCTGTCTAACCCTAATACCCATTTTCACTATTTTTCTTGTATCCCTTCTATCTTTTTACACTCTTCCCATCACCATATTTCCGCCACATATATCACCACACTGATTATTAACTTTTCAAACAGCAGCCTTCTTTTTTCTATGTCCACGTCAAACACCCTTTCCCCCACACCCCACACTTGTCCTATTAACCTGTTTCCTATCCTCACTCTTTCTTTTATGTGTGCTTCCTCTTTATTGTCCTGCTTCATCGTGTAACCCAGGTATGTAAATTCCTTCACTTGCTGCACTTCCTCATCCCTCTGTTTCCACTCCTCTCTATTTCTTTTCCCTCGTCTTTTCCTAAATACCATGATTTTTGTTTTCTCCGTATTTACTTCGTTTTTTTTTCATGTACTGTAATAATGCCACCATTTCCCCCCTTTTTTTCTCTAGCTCTCTATTTGCAAAGTGTTTCAGTATATATATGTTGTCTATCACTCTTCTTCCTTTTCTGAATCCCGCTTGTCCGTCTGGTACCAAACTTCTTTCCTTTAGGTTCTTTCTGTAGTCTTCCTTGTAGCACTGTTGCATATATTTTGTATACCGTGCTTAATAATGTTACCCCTCTGTAATTCTTGACTTTATTTTTGTCTCTTTTTTTATGGATCGGGCATATTGTTCCCTCTCTCTATCTCTCCTGGAATCCGTTCCCTTTCCATATTTTATTTAGTATTTTCGTCATACTTTTTGCTACATTTTTTCTCTTGTATACCCACTCTTTGCCTTGTATCCTATCTTCTCCTGCCGCTTTTCCTTTTTTTATCTTCTTTATTGCCTGTTACTTCTTCCCGTCTTACTACTGTTTCTTTTCTTTGCCTTTTTTCTCTTCTTTGATTTTGTTTTTCCCCTCGCAGCAGGTTCCTAAAATTTATCTCCCATTCTTTTATTTGTATTCTCTTTGTCGTTGTGTTTCTCTTCCTTTCTTTTTTTTTAGGAACTTCCATACATCTTTTTGCGTCTTTATTCCTATGATCTGATCCTCTTGTTTTCTTCCTTTTTTCTCTCGCATGTTTTTTTTGTATATTTTTACTGCCTATTTGTATTTTTCTTCTTCTTTCTTTTCCACTGTCATAATGCTCTTCTAGCATTTTTCTTTGCTTCCTTGCATTCTCTATCCTACCATTTCTTCCATCCTGTTTTCTCCCTCTTCCACTTCTTAAATCTGACTTTCTCTGTTGATTTCTTCATCATCTCTATCATTTCCTCTACACTCTCTTGTAATCCTTTCCTTACTCATACCGTTTTCCCTATTCTCTTTTTCTATCTTTTTATACCCTCTTCTGTTCACATTTTTTTCGTTATGTACTCCTCATCTTCTTCTCTCTCTTCTTTTTCTCTTCCTTGCATTGTCAATTCCAGTGGTTGAGGGTCTGACTCTACCCTTTCTCCCACCTTAAATGTCTTTACGTTTTATCCAGCCTCTTCATTTGTCATTACCAAATCTATTAATGATTCTCCCCTTCCTCCTATGTACGTATACTCCCTCATTTATTTTTTTAACTATTTAAATTATAAACATGTGAAATTGTGACTTTTCTTTATAAAATGTTACAAAGAAATACTAATTTATTGTATGTATTATAATTTTATATTTTGAATAAATATTTGTGTGTAAAACTACTCACAAACCTAGCGTTTGACACACGTTTTAGAGTACATCTTCAGAAACTGAATCAGTTCATTACAAGTTTTGAAGATGTCCACTGCGATGTGTGACGAAAGCTTGGTTTGTAACTGATTTTACAAACAAAGTTTATTTAGAACAAAAACTTGTAATAAAAATGTATTTCGTGAAAACTAGTTCTATTAAAATTATTATATTTAACAAAATAAAAAAAACAGTTTTGTGTTTCGTCTACAATGCTCAACACAAAACATAATAATTAATTAATAATTTATAACATATTTATTTCAATAAATGTCATTATTAACGCAATAAATAAAAGTTTAGTATACAAACAAAAATCGTTTATTTAACTAATTTTTTTTGGGGTTTGTATATGGTTCAGCATCTTAAATCATAACCATTTTATTTTTAAAATTAACATCTAATAAATAGAGAAAACAATATAGACCAATAAACACATTAACAAACACGTAAAAAAATTAAAATTTTTGATTGTGCAATTTAATTAGTAACAAAACTATTTTCACATTTTTTAAACAATTCCTTTTAAAAAAAATAAGTAAATGAACACCCAGTAAATAAACTGAATAAAATTTTTAGAAAACATGTATTTAATCGTGCTTAGATATGATCATCATCATCAAGATATAATTATTGCAACAATATTTAAACACTAATAATGTGTTGCTCCTCCTGCGTTTCTTACACGTTTAGTTTGTCTATTAGGAATACTTTAAATAACCGAATCAATAGCAGTTTGTAGTATCGACTCATTAGCTTTTAAAATTTGTAGTTGAAGAACATCTACACTATTTGGTAGTGATTCTAAGTTATTGATCTTACGTCTTATCATATCTTACACGTGTTTTATTGATAATAAGTCTATCAAACAAGAATGCCAGAAAAAACGATCAACATTAGCATTTTTTCAGAAACTCTCTAGTAACCCTAGTGGTATGTGGCCACGCATTAGTTTTCTAGTTGCTAAAAATTTGGATCTAAAACTGGTTTCAGCACGTTATTGATGTAACCAATTGCATTTAGCCTTTCTCAAATAATTACTTTTAGAAGAAATCTATTTTCTTGCAAAATAACATTCCATACCATCACACTTTAGGTAAGAGCGGTATGTCGTTCTACAGAATACTGCATGTTTCTTCTTTCTCCGGCACGTCTTTTGATCATACTGCAAATATTATATGTCTATAAACAGAATCTAGAGTCACTAAAATCTACTCGTTTTCATTCCTCATTCTATTGCAACCACTTTTTACACTATTTTAGCCGTGCAGTTTAATGAAGTAGAGTTAGAAGTAAACAAAGAAATAGTTGTTAATAATTGCACTTCTTCATCAATCACCAATTTTCCTGGTCGACGAAAAACGGTCTCAAAAAGCCAAAAGTCGAAAAGCAAAATCTTTACAATTAGTGGTGCATCTGAGATGACCAAGATTGTAGCGACACTACGTTCTACACAACCAACAACATCACGAATAAATAATCCAGCTTTTCGTGCAGTGATTATTCTACCACGTTAATTGATAAAAATTCACACTGAACAAAAAGCATCTTTTTAAACTCTAACAAGACTAACTGAACTTTCAAGTACGCTTTATAATGACAACTAAGTAAATAATATTATAAAAACATAAAAGGCAATTTTAAAAAATTCTTCTTCTTTTAGGAGGTTGGATGAAAGCAACTACTTCAGTAATTTGCGACGTTTCGTGTTTCGTATGTACGTTTTTAAAAGTCACGATGTACGTAAAACATCATGTTTGTAATTAAATGTGTTTATTTTTTATTTTAATTATATTCAAAAATTACTTGACTCAGTGTGAGCGAGCCTGATGAAGTGTTCATCCTGAACACGAAACGTCGCAAATTACTGAAGTAGTTGCTTTCATCCAACCTCATAAAAGAAGGGGTCATTAATTTGGCCAAATTTTAAAATTAATCGTTTACCAGGAGGCGAACCGTTCTATCAATAAAAGGCAATGCAGTTAATTAAAATAAAAAATAGAAAAACATACTAAATAAGCAAACATTTTTAAATTACAGAGTCAGTACAGTACTAAATATTATATCAAAACTATATAAGCACGTAAAGACTAAAATATTATGTTGAAATGCAGTTAACAAAACACGAATCAGAGAATCTAAATTTAAACTAACCTTTGGTACGACAAAAATGGAATATTTACGTGAGGCACAAATTTTAAAAAACAGATAATATGTATTTGCTTTGTTATTAATTTTTTTGTATTTGTACAATAGTGTTGTTTATTTCTTTTGGTTTATGCTCATATACGTAAATTTATAAAATTAAATGAGTTGTTTGTGTTTGAATCCAAGATGGATACATTTTTCTTCTTTCTACAATAAAAATGTAATAAAAAAAAAACTAAAAAGTCCATACTGCCTGCTTTTTTAGGATGACTAAACTACTTAATTCTCAATCGCGTCGTACTTCTTGTATATGCTTCGTTTGCACTCAACAGTGTCATCTTTGCTCCATTAGTCGTGACGGTATTGCGTAGTAAGCTCTTTCACGTGTTGCTGAACTGATACCCATTTTGTCTATGGTTTTCCTAATTAGTCTCTTTCTGTCGTTTTTGGTGGTAGTTGAAACTTTTCCGTTGTCAAAATGCATTTTATGTTTCAATTTATGTGTGTGTTCTGCCACTGTCAATTGTTCAATTTTACTTAAATCTTACGTCACTCTTGTGTCCTTTAATTCGTTTTTCTACTGTTTTTTCTATTTAACTGACATAGCACTCTCCGCACTGGGTTCTTATCTTATAAATACTTTTTGTTTTTGTTGTTGCTAGCGTGTCTCTTGCAGTTGGTAGATACTATTAGATTGACGTGGTGATTCTCTTTATATTCTCGGTGACTCCCGATATGTACGGTAAACAAGATATCCCTTTCGTTGGTTTTGTTTCTGTTTACTACTTTGTTGGTTTTTTTAGTGGCTTTTGTTGTGTTTTAGTTTGTCTACTTTTTTCAATTACTTGTTGAAGTGCATCTTCTCATTGAGTAGATGTAGGTCATCACTGATAGTTTCGGCTCTGAAAAGTAGTGTATATATATAAGTTCTTTTTTGCATCAAATGATAATAAAATCTGGCGTGTAGATAACTGTCGTTATGCGTCTTCTTTTTATACACTGCGTGTTGTAGTTTTCTTTTTTTGGTTTTTTTCACTATTATATCCAGAAAATGTAAATAACCATATTGTTCCTTTTCCATAGTAAATTTGATGACTTGTAGTAAATTGGTGCGGTCTAGAAACTGTTGTAATTTTTCTTCCCCGTACAGCTATGTAATAAAAGTATCATAAACATATTAACTCATCCTATGGCAATAATCATTTTTGCATCTCTTCGGATATGAACGACTTCTCTATGATTTTCCTCACTGTTTTTGTTATTTTTTCTGTCGGATCTTTCCTTATTTCTTTGTAAGTGGTTTTGTTAAGTAATTCTTCTTTAATAAGTAAGTAAGTAAATCTTCTTTATTTATTAGCACTGTTGCATTTTCTTTGTCTGCCTTGAGTATAACGATGTTTTTGTCTTTCAAATTGGTCAACGATGCTTTTTTATCTTTGGAAATGTTGCGGTTAAGTAATTTTGTTTTTTCAGTACTTGTTTGTTACGAGAAAATCAGGTTCTACAAGTTGGACCGACATAAATAAATTGTTACGCTGGTCTTCTTGTAACAAAACAAAGCAACGGCTAGCACAGGTTCTTCGGAGAGAGATCGCAGGTTTTGTTATGTGAAATTATAACGTAAATTTAAAAAAAAGTCGCCAAGACGATGAAAAATTAAGTTAGAGAGATACCGTCTAACTCTACCCATAGCTGCAAAAGAATAAATAACACCACAGAAGTAATAACACAGAATATATATATTTATTTTATCACAGAAGATGAAGAAAGTTTATAAATGTAATTTTTCGCCAATATTTATACGTGGGTCGAATGAATTATAAGTTGCGTCAAATAGTGAGCAACACACCGTACAACAAGCTGACCCTGTCGGTCTAAACTTTTACATAAACATAACGTGTGAATTTATCTTTGCAAATCTTAAAATTGTAGACAAACAAACAATTTAAGCCGTCGAGACTCAACGCGCACTGCATAAGAGTTCGTGAAGTACAAAAATATTATTAATTGTGCTAACTTGCACATGCAAAAAAATTAAAATAGTAATACTCACAGTTAGGTTTATCTAGTAGAACATTAGCTAATCTCCGTACTTGAGTTACCTAAAAAGTAATATTAAACCCAATCTAAACGAGCATATAAATGTTAACACAAGTAAAAGGTCTCCTTAGCATCTAATCATTTAAGAACGCAAATGCGCAGCGTTTTCCTTCGACTTAACAGCATAAATTTTCCCAGTGTTTGTCGTAGTTAATCTTCAAAAGAGGCATAATCCTGCAGGTTTCCAACCCTTGACGGTGTATAAGATAATAACGTTATCAACAATGTGACGTCATAGAAGTTTTCTAACGAGGCCACCTGCTAGTTATCTTTGGTGATAACGGTAAACATGTGGTGGGTACCAATATCCGCTACAGACAATTAGCAGAGTGAATTTAAACCCTCAATAAAGAAAAATGTACACCACTTACCCCGTTTCAACCTTACAAATGTAATTGCATATACGCGTGAAACAACTTAAAGATGAAGGTTGCCCCGGGCGTAAAATTACAGAACTCGTAGATGGTCTTGCAGGAAGTGAAGTAAAAGTGCTGTCAAAATTTGACAGTCTCGGCAAAAGAGTGGGGAATTCTCCGGGCAATTTTTATACTTGAAGAGAAATTTTTATATTCGCGAATTGAACTACTAATTTTTAACATAACATGTTGTTGTTTTTTGTTGTATTTCTTTTGTTTCAATGGTTGACATTCTCTTTATTGCTATTTCTAGCTCTGCAACAATTTTTTCTGTTGGAATCTTTTTGGTGAAATTACGTAGTTCATGCCTAAGACAAGTACTTTTTTTGTTTTAGGACCTAGACAATTGTTTCTTGGATAAGTTGATTACAACTGCTTGCTGTTATTCTTTTCTTTCATCTTTGGAAACTTTTTCAGGTGTGTCGCTTTAAATACTTTAAACTGTTTTGCCACTGCATCTCAAGTTATTTAGTTGATGAAATCTCAAACGCTTTTTGTATTGTCTTGGCTAGTGTCAGATGTGGTTTCATGATCTTCTTCGAAATTAGTTGTAGATCTGTATCTTGGCATCAAGGTAGAATTAATTTGATCTTTTTGGTGCGTTGTTACTATTACTAATTTCACCGTGTGTCAAAACTTGTGTTCGGCGTTTTATTGTTTATAGGGCCAAGTTTTTTAGGATGACTGAACTAATTCTATATTGCTTGGCGTACTTTGTATATGTACCTCGTGTACACTTAAACGTGTTTTGCAACATTGACCGTGACAGTGCACAATCTACGTAAAACTATGTTTTCAAAGTCAATTATTGTTTAAGTAATAAAAAATGTGTTTAAATGAAATTTAATTAGTTTAATTAAAACTGAAAAAAAATGTTTAAATATTTTTCTCTATTTCAACATCAGAATTAGCGATTCTTACACTAAAATCCGTGTAAGAATAAGCCAATTCTTACACGAATTTTAGTAATGTTAGTTTTTTCAAAGTTAGTATCTCTGCATCGTAAGTTGACGTTAATCAAAATCAAAATTATTGGAAGTTAACAATTGAAATTCAAATTTTGATGTCAAGATAAAATAAAAACGTTCTATTAATTCAAAGTTATTTACTTATAAAGGTATAAAGAGAAAATTTTGTATGAGATTTTAGGTTAACACATAAATTTCAATATGTCAAAGTGTAAGTGCTGCCAATTCAGTAAAATATAAATTTCCCAATGTTGTTTTAAAAATTAAAATTATACGAAAAATATTAAATATTGTATCGAAATAGAGAAAATCGTATAAAGCACACGTCATAGAATACGTTTCAATCACTCGACCGCTTCATAAACTCACCGCTGCGCGGCTCGTGTATGAAACGCGGTCTCGTGATTGAAGTGCGTTCATTCTGTAACTTGTGTTTTAATATACTATATAAATGCAAATATTAGAATATCATATATTTTTTAGTTGTTAGTAATTGCTATGTATAATAATAAAAACTAACCTAAGATTTTTATTTTATTTTTAAAATTGACAGATTTTAGTAATAAAAGTGTGCTACCACCATTAAATTTGTCATGTTTTCAATATTAATCAGAAAGTAAAAAGAACACGCAAGTTTTTCTGACAGTTACTCCGGAGAAAATATCGTGTGAGCCTTTGTCCTGATTTCTGTATTCTATTTTGTTTTTTAACTCCAAACGGTTCCTGCTACGGTTTCAAAACTTGTTATTAAAGTAATTTGTTGAAACCCTGTTTATTCTCGTGTCTGTTAATTATCAGATATTTTATTAATGTTGTTATTATCGTTATTAGGCTCTTCGTGACAAAGAACAATTAGATTTTGGTATTATTTTTTACAAACACTGATGAAAATTTTCAATTATTTTTCTACATTGGTAACATGAATTTGGAGACACTAAGTTAGCAATCCGGTTAGTACCATAACAACCAAAACACAATTTACAGTAAGAAAACTCTTAAATGAGACTGAAAGCATTAAACGTCTTTGTTTAGACTACCTGATAAAAATAGAAACACAAATAGAAATTTATTGATAGTAAGGTTCCAAGATTTTTTTAGATATTCGACAAATTGAAAACATACATATTATTTAATAAATAGTGTTTTAGTATGTGCTTGTATGATATTTATAACTAAAATGTAATTTTACAATATGGTTAATACAATGCTACAAACTCAAGCAATTCTCTTCGTTATACAAAAAACAATAACCATAAGGCAATTATGTATTACATTATAATAAATAACAAAACATGAATGTTATTAGAAAAACAATCAATTTTTATACGGTAATTATCTTGACACAAAATTGTAGGAGGTATTTTCGTTATACTTAAGAAAATTACATATTTAAGGTTTTTACAATATTTAACAACTGTGTACCACATTATAATAAATAACAAGATAATTTTTATCATAAAAACGAACTAAAAATGACCACTAACCGGTCATAACTATACTATCATCCAGTGAGCAACGAAAACCTATAGCAGCATAGGGTACAAACTATGTTATGCAAAGGCTGAGTTTTTGTGTAAATACAAACTACTTATTATACTTTTAATTTTAATTAGTAATAGATACTTAATTTTACAAAATACAGCACACATTCTTATAAAATGTTCGTTATGCTATGTTTCAGTTTTGACGCAAGTCACATAAGTTACTTTTAATTTGAAAAAAATTGTATCATGATTTTTTAAGTAGGAGTATGCTATGTTAAATACGTGTTGTTTGCAGCAATAATGTTGACAGTATATGTTATATATCTAGTTAAATGTTATGTAATTATTTATATATACATTGAAACGTCCGAGAAGTTCTTGTAAATTTTAAGAGCGTTCACGAACTTTTAATTCACCTCTAGAACCTTCACGAAAAGATATAGAAAATTCTCAAAAGATAGCGGAAATGTATAAAAGCGGTACAAACAAATCATAAATTAGTTATTCAAAGTCGGAAATGTTAAGAAGATGTTTAAATAAATAAGTGATTAAGGCGTGTTCAAGATAAATACAACGTAGTTAAAACGTACGTGACTTTAATGTAAACAATTGTCAGTTTTTAGATAAACAGAAGTTATCCGCGGACATTATTTTTCGAATGATTGTAATACATAAATTAGCGTGTTATTCTTAGATATTGTTAGATTTAATTAGTTCGTGTAAACGTGTAAATATTTTGTGTATAAATAAAATAGTTTTAAAATTCGTTACAATATTATATAGATTTGCTTGACAATTGAAAATGTTTCGTATTTTAATATATACAAATAACAATTACATAATTAATGTTTACAGCAATAATGTTATGTATATTGCACAAATAAACTCCCAAAATAAACTTGTTTTGTTCAATCGTAAAAAGCATTATGTCTTAAATTATGAAAAACAACAAAGTGTCAAAATTAACTGACTTTAATTGTTGTAATAAATTTATTAGGTTTAAATTTTTGTTATATCAATACAAAAAAGGGCGAACAAAATTAGATGTACATACGTTTATGAAAAGTTAATTTGTAAATTTTACTGTATATAAAATGTCCATACAACGGGTGATAAAATAGAAAAATGTCAAACATTATAAGCGTCTGTATTAAGATATAAAAAACATTAGTAATAATTGTAAAGCAATAAACATAAACAAACACATACATTTTTTTAAATTTTTTTAGAAAACAAAGTTTAACTAATTGTTTGCAATTTATCAGTATACTACAATTTAGTCTAAACCGTTTACATTACATTACATTACATTACTTACAGGACATTGTGCATTAGTTAATATCATTGTTTTTAATAAACAAAACAATGTTAATATTTTATACTGTAGATAAAACTTAGCTATAGTTTTTAAAAATATTTGCAATTTATTAACGTAATTTGAAATAATAACAAACATTAAAATATGTAAATTTTATATGGAAAGTAAAAATTGAACCTAAGTATTTGATTAATTGAATTAAAAAATAAAATGTTTATTGCTCAAACGAAATTGCTTACAAAAGTTGTAAATTATTGCAAGACAATAAAAAATTATTTTGCAAGTTACTTAATAAGTGCTACCGTTATAAATATCTGTTTTTCTAACGTTTAATATTTCAAAATTGTAAACTAACGACAAATTTTAGTTTGGTATTTATCAATGATTTAAATTAAAACTGTTTTTTTCTACTTTTGACACAAAATAACTTAATCTACAAATAATTTTTGTAATTTTTAGGAACAATTAAATTAAATATGTAAGTGTTCAAATTAAATTACCAAATTTGGACATAACAATTCAATGATTCTAAGTTAAGGTAGATTTTAATACACAATGTAAGTTAGTGCTATTTAGTAACGTTTTTCATGTCATTCGCCAGCGGAAAGGTACAAACATAATAGTAATGCTTTGACCATTTATTTTAATTAAGTCCAAGATTAAATTTGATAAAATTTGTACAAAACAATTGTACCCCACAAATTATACATAATTTAAAAAAATAACGTTTAAAGTTTTAAGATGACGCTTACTTGTTTCTTTGCTCTTCTAAGAAAACCAATATTTAAATTACAGGTTTTTGTATTTGCTGTTTTATGGTTTTTTGTTTGCTAAATAATAAATACATTTTGGGCAGCTACTTTGTGTCACTTTTATAAAATTGTTTTACGTATTTAATGTGTTTTTAAAAACAATCAAAGTTATTTTGACCTTGTAAGCAAAAGATCCTTCAAAATAAAGTTTTTACATGTTGTTGAATTTCTATAACTCATAATAGTTTTTTTTTATAAACTAGTTATTAAAAAACAATGTTTTATATTTTTTTTTAAAGTTGGTAATTAAACCTTACCATCTGTAATTCAGCATTTTAATGAGCCCTCGTCGAATTCCAATAAAAGTGCGCTTATAAAATTGCTATATAAAGACAGATTGATAAGGAAACTCAGTAATGCAAGAAGATTAAAAAATCTTAACAAAAAATGGAATTAACTAAAAAAAATTGTTAGAAACAGCAAATAAAATTATAGAAATCCGAAAGGTACATAATAAACACATACCTTACATTTAGTATATACAAAACTAATTTTAAAACAACTGGTATAATTACATAAATAAACGAAGTCAAAATCAAAATTAGAAGAATAAAACAAGGTTACTGAGAAACATACTTGAAAGACCTTAAACACAACAGGACTGATACAATTATAAACAATTTTAAGTCTGAGGAAGATGGAAATTACAAATATAGTTAAGAGCAGTTATATAAATTAGAGAAGAAAGATAATGACTTAGACAAAATCTCTGAATTTGGTTTAGTTTTTAAACGGCGACATTGACACTATTGTGCGCACTTCATCATGGTCATTATTTTATTGAACAGAATTAATATATTAAATTTAACGTGGCAGTGAGTACATATTAAAAAGATATTATGACTTACTTACATAAAAAACGGGTCCAAGATGAGCTGTCTGATTTAACTGGTCACAAATTGTAAAATTAAATAAATAAGTAAACAAACACATTTACAATTAGTGAAGAAGTACAATAAACTACAAACAGCAAACATTTACACAGACAAACATCATTTAACTAAGTTATAACATAAATATTTCTTATCACAATATTTAACCAATGCAGTGGTGTAATCCAGCGAACCTCAATTACATTTTAAAAATTAAATTTTGATAGATACTGCTTAGGTTAAAAGTATCAGATTTAAAATTGACATTATTGTTATGTTTAGTAATAAAAATCATTTTAGCTAACCGTTTATTAAAGGACTGTTCAACATCTAAGATTGTAGGGTTCGAAAAATCAAAATTGTTGCCTGTGTTAATGCGTTGTGCAGCTACAGCTAATTTAAGTTTTTTGTTTTTACAGTAGTACGGTTTTTCAGACAACTTTTTGTTTTTTGTTTTGTCTGTCCTATGCAGCATTTGTTGCAATCGTTACAATCAATTTTTTATAAGACATCGTGTACATCAACGATATTTGTTTTATCTTTAGTTTGTGTATATAGCATGTTGTATATGGTGTTTTTATTATATGTACAATAATAATTAAATATAAACAAAATATACAAGAATAAAAGATAAAACAAATATTTTTGATGTACACAATGTCGTATACAAAATTGATTGTAACAATTGCAGCAAATGCTACATAAGACAAACAAAACAAACAACAAAAAATTGTCTAAATAACCACTTATACGACTGTAAAAATAACAAACCTAAATCAGCTGTAGCTGTACATCACATTAACGCATGCTACAATTTTGATATTTCGAACGCTACAATCTTATATGTGGAACACTCCTTTAGTAAGCGATTAATAGCTGAAATGATTTGCATTAATAAACACAAAAATAATGTTAATTTTGATACTGATACTAATAACTTAAGCAATATCTATCAAACTTTAATTTCTAAAGTTGATTGAGATTCACTGAATTACGCCATTGCATATGTTGAATAATGTGATAAGAAATATTTTTGTAATAATTTGGTTAAATGATGTTTGTGTGTGTTTTTTGTTTGTAATTTTTTGTACTTCTACAGTAACTGTAAATGTGTTTGTTTATTTAATTCATTTAATCTTACAATTGTGACTAGTTCTATCGGACAGCTCAACTTGAACCTGTTTTTTATGTAAGTGTATACTAAAATAAGTTAATTATAATTAGTCATAATATCTTTTAGTATGTATTCACTGCCATGTTAAATTTAATGGATTTCTTTTTGTTTGTGCAATAAATTAGTTGCCATGATGAAGTGCGCACATTATATAAACTGTCCAATTAAACTGTTCTACCAACCAGTTCAAACGGACAGCTTATTTTGAAGCCGTTTTTATTGGCCGTGATGAAGAGCGCACAATAGCGTCACAAAACGTTGGGGTTAAAAAAAAGACAACCATGTTGTTAGTTTTTGTCTCTCTTACCTAAAGGTTTAATACAACGAAGTCGGTAATAAATTAATTGTAAATTAATATTCTTTACGTGGACAAGTTTTAGTAATACAGCGACAAAGTCGGTCATCGAATCAACAAATAGAAAAGAGTCGAGTAATGGCGGCCGCCTAACATTTTTTGTAAACTGTAAATCTGTAAATATTAGTAAAACTTTTTTATTGATAAATTGTTAAAAAAATAACAAAAATACATGTTTTTTAATTTAAAAAAAATAAAGCTGACTTTGGTCGGCATTAACCGCAAGCTACGAGTAATAACGGCCACATAATTCACTCAGAGTAATTACATAGAAATTGCTTTTTTCGTTCTTTTCAGCAAATGCTGCGTGGGGTGAATGCTTACAAATATTTCATCTTCACCATTTGTCTTTATTTTTTCCAAATTAAACATATTTCGTCATTAATCTCATCTTTACTTTGGAATCATCAGAAAACTTCCTCTCAGTGCCTTTTTTTTTGTTTTTGTCTTCTTCAAACACTTTCTGTTTACAACTTACTTGCAACTGAAACTCATTTCTGGTCTCCCAGTTTGGTCTTTTTTTTTGGTTTCTTTCTTTTGAAGAGCACTTTTGTTAGGAGTAGACGTTAATGTTTTCGAATGTTGTCTTTTGCTAGATTTTTCCTATTTTGTTGAGCAATTTTAAAGAAACTGAGGAATTGTAAAATGTCTCTAAATAATTGTTCTTTAGTTGTGGTTTTATCTGGTGTTTTTTTCGAGGTGATTTTTATGTTAATGCATTCAGTATTTTTACTTCAGCCCAGATCTAAACTTTCTACATTTTCGTCCAGCATGATGTTTTTCTTTCCAAAAGTTTCTGTTGGTACAAAATCGTTATTAAAGAAAACGTCTGCAATAAAAGAGAATATGCCAGTAACTTTAAATTTTTTAATAACTTTCTCATGAGTTGCCAATGAATTGTTAAAAATTTTGCGAGAAGATTTGTAGTAATTTTTTCTCCTAAGTGGTTGTTTAGACATTTAAAATTATCAGCGGTTTTCAAAGATTTGTAAAATTTTAAGTCCAGGGGTTTGTTACGGTAATTTTCATTACGTACGCCTTTGCTGTTACGGTTGAAATCGTCATTAGGTACGCCTATGGGTTTCGACGAAAAATTAATTTACGTTTTGGACGCCCCCTAACGATCGTTTTCGCGGAACTGTCATTTCCGACGAGCTCTTTAACTTGGAAACTACTTGAAATGGTCGGTGGATTGATAAGTAAACATTTTCTAAAATTATACACCATCATGGTGACCAATCCATAAGTGAAATACCATTAAAATTCGTTTGCGTCATCACCGGGTAAGATTGTAATTCTCATTTATTAAAACTTTGTGGTAATTTCCTGTATTTTGACAGCCATTCCGCCACGTGCGCATACTTAGTCCTAATTATTACTTATTAATAAGGAGTCCGTTTCGTATAACTATTTCTTCAAACAAATATTCGAAGGCCGTAAATTAACCTTGGTGACGATCACCTTATTCGGGAGATCCTAATTATCGGATACGAGGGAATTCGAGTCGAAGGCCGTAACTTAACACCGATGACTATCACCTTATTCAGAAGATCCTAATTATTGGATTTGAGGGAATTCTATTCGGAGGAAATTGCTTAATACCATCATATTCGTAACCGTAATGTAACAGCATACGATAAGTGTCGGTTCGTTTACTGTCCTTTAAATGTGTCTTTATTTGTAGTTTGTGAGTCGCCAGGTAGACACGTCTATATTTTTCAGGAAGTTTAATTGCAGGAGGCCGTAGGAAAAACGTTTTTCTGACAGCACTCTGGAACTTGGTAAGTCAATTTTTACTTATTTATACGTGATCGCTACGGTGTAACTCACGACTTATTATATTTGCTAATTGTACGTGCTAATTGATTTGTTACTTGTGTTTGTTACTAAATTAATTTAGATAAATTACTTATCGCTTGCTGCTTATATCCACAATTACTTATCTTTGTTAATGTTACTTACTAAAAAAAAAAAATTTTATACATGTTATATTACTTACACGCTTGTTTGACGTGTAGTGTAAGTTGCCGATCCTACTGTTATGCTCTTTTCTATATTCTATACAGTCCCGGCGTATATTTGATTATTTAAGTGTTAGTAGATTTAGCGTTATAGAGGAATTAAAGTACCATTGTTGTTAATGATCGAGTTTCTTTTCCATTTTAGTCGTTTCTTTCAGCAGTTACGAACTTACCACCTAGTTACAAGTTTCTTACCATTTCTGTTGTGAGCAGGCAGAAAGGACTTTGGACAGGCTCTGGCGCCCTTAATTCTTTTCATTATTGTTTAGGAACCCTACTCTCTCTCCGAATATTGAGAGTTGGCCGTGCAGATTCGTAACCAGCTAAAACTTGTAACAAATTGGCGAGCCCAACTGTTTGGGGCCTCGATTATCTCATATCGAATTTTACATTGCTTTTAGCTATTTTCTTTAATTGTGATTAGCGTAGGATTATCTTATACTGTTGAATTTCTCACAGACTTAGTGTGTAACAAATTGGCTACCTGACTTTTCGATTCTTTTTCTTTTGAATTTCTCATTCGTTATAATTCTTTCTACTGTTTAGATTTTTTTCTCTAATTAGTATAGGATTACTAGCAGGAATAGGTAGTTTATATTGTTGACTTGCTATCGATTTAGTGTGTGCGATCGTAAATTCTTCTAGCTTTATTGATTCTTTTCTTAGTCTTACGTGGGTTCGATTTTACTTTGCTTTCCTTACTTAGTTGTTGCTACTAGACTAGACGTCTGAGTTACTTCATTAACTTTTACTTTTATTTTTCTTTAGTGCTGCAGTTTGACTGTAGATTAGCACTTTGCTTACTTTTCTTTTAATCGGACCTTCGTTTTGATTCTGGATTGACTCGACTACGTCGATTAAGTTGTTTTTTCTTATTGAATTACTTACTGGGTAGTAATACGGCTGGTACTTACTGTTATTTTGAATTTTTGTCAGGCACGTGGTGGCAGATTTCTGTCGTAATTGACTGCTTTGGTTAGTTTCTTGTCTACTTGTTATTGTTTTAGATATGTATTCTTCAGATGAAGAACCGCCATTTCTTACTTCTTCGGACTCTGATTCCGAAACGAATTTAGGTAATTGGAATGTTACTTTTTCTGGTGAAGATCCTTTTTTGCTTATGGAATTTCTTCTGCGGATTGACGAATTGTGCCTGTCTCGTGGTGTTTCACAACATCAACTTTTCCTCTCAGCTTTCGAGGTTTTGTCTGGCAAAGCTCCTTTTTTTAGGACAAACCGAACTTCTTTGCGTTCTTGGAAGGACGTTGCTGCGCTGTTGAAATCGGAATTTCTTCCGGCAGATTACGACGATCGCTTAATGGAGACAATTCGGAAGCGTACTATGGGAGCTAACGAATCTATTGGGATGTACGTTACCACCATGCGGTACCTCTTCTTACAAATGTTAGAACCAGTTTCTTATCACACACAACTCAAGATTGTGCGTTGTAATCTGACTCCGTTTTATCAGGCAGGGCTTGCGTTAATGTCGATTTCTACTTTCGAAGAATTAGTGAAATATGGAAGGCAGCTCGCTCAATCTAAGGCTTCCATAGACGAGTACAAACCACCTACGCCTTCTCAAGTTATGTCTTTTGAGACAACTTCGGTTAACGCCTGTGAGCACTATGATAGTCAGCCGTTGTCTACTCCGGTTACCTGTTCTCTTGATACTTCTTCACTTTCTCCTTCGATATCTATTTCTAAATCTAATAATCGTGTTCGTGGTACTGCTAAAAATGCTATACCTTCATGTTTGGTAGCTTCTCTTTCTGGTCTGTCTTCGATTTTGGGCATTACGTGTCCTACTAAAGACCAATGGTACAACCAGTTAGTGGGTAAGGTATCAGCGTCTCCTCGCCGATTTTCTCGTTGGTTAGTGGTCCAAGGTTTTCTGTGGAAACGAATACGGGTTTCTTCTGATGATAAGCAATTGTGGAAGCTGGTTGTTCCAAACGACCAACGTAAACCAATCATTCATGATCATCACGTCCACTCCACTTCTGGGCATCGTAGTGTCGCCAAGACGTTATTTTTTCTTCGGCGTCGTTTTTATTGGCCTCATATGCGATCGAAAGTGGCAGAGTACGTTCGCTATTGCCCGGTTTGTCGGTCGCAGAAAGCGCTTAGTTTAGATCAACGATGGGATCGGGGTACTGCTGGCTCTACCTCGTCTCTTCCTTCCGGACTGGCTCGACAAACTTTTGCGAATCCTTCTAAAGGTCGTAGATGTTCTACGGATGCGAAAGCTAGTTCTCTCTCGTCAACACCGTTTCGTTTTGACATTTCTGGTTGTACTTCGTTGCGTCCTTCTATTAATCGTTCACTTCTTTTTCACCGGCGTCGTAAGCGTCGTAAGTTCTAATCTGTTTTGTTTCGCTTTAGGATTTCGACTTTTGGCTATTCTGTTGTTTCTCGTCTGTAGACTCTTTGGTTTGGTTCTTTGATTAGGTTGACGGTATTTTGTTGGTTATAGCTGGGATACTCCCCAATTGTTCTCTCCAGGTTGCTGTACTAAATTTCTTTTTTTTCTTGAGTTTCTGATCAATTTCTTTGGGTTTTTTTCTTAACCATCTTACTTCGGGACGGACTACCTTTCTATTTGTATATAGTTACATCCGCTTAGTCGGCCATTTTGAGATTGGTAAGTCACTAGTAGGACTCTCGCTTTGGTTTTAGTTTAGTTTTTTTTCTTTGTTGGGTTTCCTATTCCGCTTGTCGGCATTTAAGTTTTGGAGTAAATTTTCCAATTTGGGGACAGCAATTGGTACGCCCTTGTTATGACTAACTGTGATATCTTTTCTCTTCTCTTTCTTTTTCTTTTGATTATTTGGGCGGTTGGTTGGGCATTGAAGGGTTGGTCACTCCCTTTCGTTTCTTCTACGGAGAGAAGAACGAATCAGACACTTACATCTCGTCTTATCTTTCTCCGTCTGTTTCTTTTCTCCCTTTCTTGTTTTTCTTACTTCTTATTTTTTCCTTCTTCTTGATTTGTTGGTCACCTACATGCCACATCTCTTTCTTTCTTCTTCCTCCTCCTAAAGGTTTACCCTGTAGGGCGGTTGGTTGGGCACCGTAGGGTGGTCTCTATTTTCATTCTTTTACGGGGTGAAGAATGAATCGGGCAGTTACATCAAGCCTTATCTTTCTCCGTCTTTCTCTATCTCTTATCTTTCCTATTTCTCATTTTTTTTCTTTTCTTTCTCCTCTTAGGCTTAGGGATTTTCTATGTGACATCAATTCTTTTTTTCTTTTTGATCTTCTTATGGTTCACCTCTTGGGTGGTTAGTTGAACATAGAAATACCTAGTCTTATCTTTCTTGTCTTTTTTTGTTTTTTCTTTTATCTTAGTTTGTTGGTTGAACACTTTCTTTCTTTTTCTTTTTAGTAACTTCTTTCTTTAGTGTTCACTGCAACTGTGTTTCTTTTTTTCTTTTTCTTTCTCAGTTACTTTTCTTGCTGTATTGGATTTAGTGGGTTTTTGTTTGGTTGTTTTTGGATTGAAGCTTGGGATAGACTGCAACGTCGCTTCTGGTACTCTGTACTTCCGCTTAGTCGGCATTTTTGATGTTGTTAGTCACCGTTAGGATATTTCCCTTCTTTGGGTTTCTTTTGCTCTCGGAATATTCTAATCCGTTCTTCGGCATTTAAGTTCCAGGTGACATTCCAACACAACAGGCACTGACTCACGACGTTCAATTGGCAAGTGAAGCTTTCTCTTCTTTATTGGTTCTTACTTCTTTTCCTTTCTTTCTTTTGGTTTTGTTTTGGGTTACGTGGTTTGGATTTTTCTTGGATTGGCACTCATTTAGTGTTTTGCTTTTTGGTGACTTTGTTATTGTGACTCAGGGATTACTGATTTTTTTTCTCTGCCTTTTTGGTAGTACGACTTATGTCGACTTTTAATCAGAATCTTTCTTTTTGCTTGAGATTTCTTCGTTGGTCTTCTTTGCTTGGATCTTTAGGATCTGTTTGGTTTTTGGTGGAAGAATCTCATATCGTCTGTTGACGACTTGTTGAGCACAACTGCATTAGTTTTTCTTTTTGGACTTTCTTCTAAATCGCGTATCACCATGCAACATCTAGATACTTTTTTTTTCTTTTTACTTCGTTAGCTTAGTTAGCTTTGGGGACTTATATTTGGGGTTAGATTCGTATTCTTTCTTTCCTATCCTTCTTCTTTTTCTCTCGGTTTGTTTGGTATTGTTGATCAGTAAGGTCTATGGGACTGCGTTGCTTTCTGGCTTTTTAGTGTAACGACTGTTGTCGACTCTCAACGAGTACCTGTGCTGATACTTCTATTCTGTTAGTTGAGTTTCTGGTTCTTTGAAGTATCATTCCGCTTCATGCGACTTTTGGGACACATCTGGTTAGTGATGCTTAGTAAACCGAGAAAACCTCTTTCCTCTACGTTTCTTCTGGGGTTGGGCGTTATTGTGTTTTGGGGTTGGTTTTGGATTTTAGGGTTTTATCTTTGGCGTATGCCTAAATTTCTGTCTTCATTTTAGCTTTTGTTCTCGTTATTCTCGCTCCACGCTTTTATCTTGCTGGGGGGGAATCTGTTACGGTAATTTTCATTACGTACGCCTTTGCTGTTACGGTTGAAATCGTCATTAGGTACGCCTATGGGTTTCGACGAAAAATTAATTTACGTTTTGGACGCCCCCTAACGATCGTTTTCGCGGAACTGTCATTTCCGACGAGCTCTTTAACTTGGAAACTATTTGAAATGGTCGGTGGATTGATAAGTAAACATTTTCTAAAATTATACACCATCATGGTGACCAATCCATAAGTGAAATACCATTAAAATTCGTTTGCGTCATCACCGGGTAAGATTGTAATTCTCATTTATTAAAACTTTGTGGTAATTTCCTGTATTTTGACAGCCATTCCGCCACGTGCGCATACTTAGTCCTAATTATTACTTATTAATGAGGAGTCCGTTTCGTATAACTATTTCTTCAAACAAATATTCGAAGGCCGTAAATTAACCTTGGTGACGATCACCTTATTCGGGAGATCCTAATTATCGGATACGAGGGAATTCGAGTCGAAGGCCGTAACTTAACACCGATGACTATCACCTTATTCAGAAGATCCTAATTATTGGATTTGAAATTGCTTAATACCATCATATTCGTAACCGTAATGTAACAGCATACGATAAGTGTCGGTTCGTTTACTGTCCTTTAAATGTGTCTTTATTTGTAGTTTGTGAGTCGCCAGGTAGACACGTCTATATTTTTCAGGAAGTTTAATTGCAGGAGGCCGTAGGAAAAACGTTTTTCTGACAGCACTCTGGAACTTGGTAAGTCAATTTTTACTTATTTATACGTGATCGCTACGGTGTAACTCACGACTTATTATATTTGCTAATTGTACGTGCTAATTGATTTGTTACTTGTGTTTGTTACTAAATTAATTTAGATAAATTACTTATCGCTTGCTGCTTATATCCACAATTACTTATCTTTGTTAATGTTACTTACTAAAAAAAAAAAAATTTTATACATGTTATATTACTTACACGCTTGTTTGACGTGTAGTGTAAGTTGCCGATCCTACTGTTATGCTCTTTTCTATATTCTATACAGTCCCGGCGTATATTTGATTATTTAAGTGTTAGTAGATTTAGCGTTATAGAGGAATTAAAGTACCATTGTTGTTAATGATCGAGTTTTTTTTCCATTTTAGTCGTTTCTTTCAGCAGTTACGAACTTACCACCTAGTTACAAGTTTCTTACCATTTCTGTTGTGAGCAGGCAGAAAGGACTTTGGACAGGCTCTGGCGCCCTTAATTCTTTTCATTATTGTTTAGGAACCCTACCCTCTCTCCGAATATTGAGAGTTGGCCGTGCAGGTTCGTAACCAGCTAAAACTTGTAACAGGTTGCACCTATGAGAGGTATGAGACGGTGTGAAAATATCATTATTTAGTGATCTTTACAAAAGTTAAACGCTTCTAAAGTGCAGTGAGATGAGTGGTTGTTAACTAACTGTAATACAAGATGTTCTATTGACAATTTTACAAACGCTGGAAAATATTCTAGCCAAGACATAAACAAGTTTTCATTTGTCTGTTTTAGTGAGCCATGTCTTATTCGATCTTTTTGCATTGTTTTACCTGAAACATATTTATATACAAAAACCTATACATACCTAAAAAAATAAAACTGACCGGAACGTATATTCTAGAACTGAAACAACACAAAACAGCAGTTAGTCTTTCTCCACTGGTTATAAAAGGAATCCTTTTCCCGCCTTTCTGGGCAAAGATTCTACCTGAACCTACGACAGTTTTGTTGATGTGAAAATCATATATTAAGGAAACTTGTTTTTTTCAAATAGAGAAGTTAAGTTTCTATAAAAAGTAGATATTTCTTCTCTATTAAAAACAATAATTCCAGCGACACTAGTACTCTGTTTTTTTTTAAAAAGATAGTGGGATGTCGTTTTATAAAGCAACACAGCCAATTTTTGCCTATTTTATTATGTTGCATTGAAAATAATTGCTCTAAATTATTTTTTATGGCATATCGAAAAATACTAATTTAATTTCATCTTGGGTAATGTTATAAAATAATTTAGAAACTTTCTCTGATTCATTTTCTGCATTTCATGAAAATACTTCACAATACTTCTTGGAATGGAAAATGCTTTAGAAGCTGCTCTAACGCTTTTGCCAGATTTAATGAAATATAAAGCAAGTGTTATTTGTTCTTTATCCCAACTAGCTCTGTTGGTTTTTAAACGTTTATGAGGCATTAGTAATAAATTAGTATATTAAAACACAAGCCACAGAATGAACGCGCTTTAATCGCGAGACCGGGTATCATACATGAGCCGCGCAGCGGCGAGTTTACAAAACGGTAGAGTGATTAAAACATTCTATAACGTGTGTTTTATACTATTTTTTCTATTTTGATTCAATTTTAATAGTTTTCGTATAATTTTAATTTTCAAATCACATTGGGAAAGCTTAGTATTTTATTGAACTGTCAACACTTATACTTTGACATATTAAAATTTATGTATGTATGTTAACCTAAAATCTTATATGAAATGATATCTTAGTACCTTTATAAGTAAATAATTTTGCTTAAACTTTATATCTGCATTGTTACGTACATTATGACGATTGTAGGTACAGCATGTATGAGAAAAAGCACGATATTACATTTATTATTATAAAAATCTGATAACTATTACAATCAAAAACTAACAACTAATAAATCAAAAATAATTTTTGAGCAACGTTAATGTAAAAATAATTAAAGTAAAGAATACAACAAAAAAGTTTTTTATTCTAATAATAATCGAATGTCAAAATTAAATTTATTTTAAAACGAAAGATGTTAAAATCTAGTAAAAATAGCAAATCTTGTAAAGCAAATATTGGATGGAATCAATTATAAATTTTTACTTAAAATTATTTTTTAAAAAAGTTTCCAATGCTAACTTATTATTGCTGTTAAAAAGCAGTACATATTAAAATATTTCGGGAAACGAAAATAAGGAGACAATCAAAGAAAATAACAAAAATTAAAGAGCAATAAGATAGAGTAAAATTAGTTGTGCAAAAACAAATAACAGCAATTATTAGTTTCTCGTAGTTGAAAAAATTGAGTTTATTTTTAGGATTTTAAAAAGAATTTTAGCACAAAAAATTAATTTTATCTGCATGGTTTAAATATTCAGTTTAATATTTTTAATAACAATTTTGTAAAATATTTTTAATTTAAAACTATCTATTGCTGATGGTAATTAGTAAGTTTTTAAGTCTAATTATAATTACAAAATATGTAAAGTTTATTGATTTGAATGAATATTTTTAAGCTTTGCAACATTTATTCAAAACAGTTTTTTCTAAGATAATTAATGCAGAAAACGCTTACGTACACTACTTTTACTTCTCAATTGAAATGCACCATTAAGCATTTAAAATAAAACCAATAAAATTATAACCATTAATACAATTATCTAATACTATTATAATTGTACCATTGCAACATAATTGAAACTGAAGCATGACATAATCTTAACATAAAGCGTACTCGAATAAATCAACTTTATTATGCCAGACGTGATTTGAATACTTTTCACGTTTTTAACAAAATTAATTTAAAATACTAAAGAATTGTTCTTAATAATTATGCAAATGCTCGTTTGTCGTGGTTTTAAAGAATTCATTCGTAAAACCTATAGACTAGATATTCTTAGATTTAAATTTTAATACTAAGTTGTTTAAATTAAAAACTGCAAAAAAGACAAATTTTACATTTATTTTAAGGTTAAAAACGTTATTTTAATCACATTATTTGAAAACGTTTATTTGCGTCATCGAAACAGTCTTATACTTTAGTAATGCTTTAAAGCGACAGAGTTGATACCGTTTTATTGTGATTTAACTTTATAGGAAATTTATGTGCAGCTACTGTCAAAATTATATTACAGTTTTAAGACCTATGTATTTCAAGTGCAAAATCAATATTATTTAATGTATAGACAAGCTGTGTGCTTTTATGGCTGCTATTAAATATTATATAATTAAAATATGTTTTTTGTTTAAATTTGTATCTACTAACTAATAAAAACAACACGATTAAATTATACAGAAATAAAAACACAATACGTTTTTTTTACTGTTTTTTTGTAGGTATCTGTTTTTAACATTTCACACACGTAAATAATCAATCAGTGCCGATGGGACAAACGTTAATTCTCGCAATACTGTACAAGATCTTTTCTATCCCTTTGCTTGATCGACTGATTACGTTAATCGTACGTTTGAGTTCAATTTGATTTAAACTATTTAAACTTTTGTTGTAAGTCACAATTAAATAATTAATTTAAACTAGTTTTGTATTTTGTTAAATTAATATAGCATTTGATTCAAAAATACCTTATATAAACTAAATAAATAAAAATTTTTGTTACTAGTTGTATATACTTTTATTATTACGTATATTAGTTGGTTGTGAATTGTTAGGTACGTAAACAAATTCATTTGATTTTAAAAATGTAAGTTATTTAAAGTTCGCGCCTAACTAAATGTAAGTATTAATGAATTAAATATATTTTAGATATAATCAATTGTAGACAAGATTTATGTTTAATACGGTTTTGGTGGGCGCTATCATTTTGAATAACGAAAATTACAGTGACCTGTACCGCAGTTGAAACAGTTGCATTTGGTGAGTTGCATGCTATTTGCTACTGTTCATCCTCCCATTTTTTAATCCTATAAAGTCGAGTTTAATTTGATCATTTTACAATAAAAATTATTGTTTTTGCATCTACAAATAATTGTAATTTCTAGTTTAACGTATTTGAATAGTTGATATTGTATAATTTGATAAACCCTATTTTGTTTTTATCAAATGCGATTGAATGTTTAGGTCATTGGAATATTTGACGTGCTTATAAGTGTAAGGTTTAGATCAGAGGTTCCCAAACCTTTTTGTGTGGTAGACCCCTTGCCATGGTTTTCGGGTTTGGGTAGACTTCCTACTTACCTGATATTAATTTTTTGTAAATTTCTAACTGTAGTGAAGTTTAGTGTTAAAAACTTAAAGCAAAAACACAAGTTAAGTTTTATACATTTATTAATTAAATTTAAATTAAAACTACTCAAAATAAAATTTCGTATCTATATATAAAATATACGTAACATAAAATAAACATAAAATAAACTAAACAAATGTTTTTAGTGAGAAGGATGAACCTGATGCTTTAATAATAAATTATCAACGTTTGGCTTTAATTTCCTCGCTATATTCCATTATACGGAATAAGTAACGGGTATGTTGTTTTGCAGCCAGAATTGCTGATATCCGTTTTTAAACTAAACCTTAAGTTCTTCGTTTATACTTAGTTCAGTCAGTTCCTCTTGTATTATGACATTCGTTTCTTCTATGTCACCATATGGATTAATTATCTACAGTTGTATTACTATAGTCAAAACATCCTCAAACCTAGTTTCAAAATCTGAATAGAGGACATTTAAATGTTGAACGTAGGTTGAAACGTCGCGTCGTTTTCCTGCAGTTTGTCTGTGACAAATTAGGGAACTCGGAAATTTTGCCCTGTTCAATGTTTTGCTTCATTAGTATAACTTTGGCAAGAAACGCTGATAAGATGGACTTTGTTTTAATCAAATTTAGACTGTCGCCTTGTAACTGCAAATTAACTATATTAAATTTTGTAAATAAATCTGTTAAATAGGCGATGTCACGAATCACGAATTTTTCGAAATTTTCTACGGTTCGTCATTTTTAAACATTTGGATTTGCCACATGACTTCATTGATAACTTCTAGTCAAAAAATTGAATAATTTTAATTTTTAATACAGTTAAAGTACGATTATTCAAAAAATTTCACACTTTGATGGATGCCGCTCACGAACCGTAGAAAATTTCGAAAAACTCGTGATAGATAATTTATAGGAAATTAAATGATCTACAAAAAAAGTTCAATAACAATTTCCAGTAAAGTTGATAGTTTCGCTGGAAATTTGAAAAAATGATGAAATTTATTGAGGGTTTAGCTTTAACCTTCAATAACTTTTGAAGGAGTAGATTTACGAAAAATTTATGAGAGATAAGATTTGTAGAGCATTAAATTTTCTATAAGAGTATGCTATAGTCTTACTGATAACTGATTCAGTTACTAAGTTACAAAATTCCAAAGTCTAAACAAAACTTTTTCCCATGTTACTTAAATGGGAAAACGAAATTTGCGATGCGGCACACCTTAATATGAATATTAAGAGCTGAAACTTTCACAGTATTTTTTTTTCGTCATTTCCAACAATATTTTCACAGTGCCTAAAGAAAAAAAATTGTCGATTTTTTTGAAACAGTCTAATGTACAGTTGTCTTTTTTTAGATTTTTCCGAAAACATTCCATAATGAGAACATCTCCTTGCAGCAATTAGTTCGGATTGCACTGTAATTATAATAACAATTGCTAAAATTTTGAAAAAGAAACTATTGAGGAGTACTCGTGTAATTTTGCATGATTTGAATATTAAACTACTAATAACTGAAGTCATGATTGGCGTAATTTATCAATTTTTGCTAACTACGAGTACAAAACTAAAACAGGTTTAGATATAACCATGCGCCAACAAAATTTTTATTTTTTCAAGAAAAACAAAATTAAAAAGTTCTAAATATGAAATAAAAATTAAATAACAGTACAATCTAAAACACATTTTATTAGTATTTACATTCTAAATTTAATGGTAATTAATTAATTTATTACATTCAATGTATTGTTAGTTAAAAATTTTATAAATTTGTCAAATTGTCAAATTTTTGTTAATGGCGGTACAAAGATTGTTCATAAATATAGCTACTTAGAAATAAAATAACTGTTAAGTGGCAAAAACTAAGGATTTTTAAAAGTGTCAGAGTCGGTGGCGACCACGTGAAATTTGTTAAACAGCCACTCAATAATATTTACATGTTTTCACGTTTACCATCAAAGTGAAGTTGGATACATAACCTAATTTATATTTTACTAAAGTCCTCGCAATTTAACTTCCGATGCACGTCATTAATGACGTAAAATTCATACCACTCTATTTATAGCAATAATTAAATAAATACCGAATTGTCTTAAGGAATTTTTTTTGTCACGTTGTTGGTGTACTTACTACAGTTGCAGCGTTGTTGGCATCTGTCAAATTTAATTTGTGTTTTTTACGTCAAAGTGCTTATTGTTTTTTATAATTATTTTTGTTACAAAACTGTACTATTTTGAGCTTGAATATCAGTAAATGCTGTGCGAGAGGTACCCTTTTACATAATGTTTAAATTGTGGTAATACATACATATATTTTACAGTTATTTCTGTATGTACAGCGGTTGCTAACAACGAGGTTCTTAGATCTCCTCAAAACGTAAGCGTAGTACACCTGTTACGAATGTAGAAACATTTAATGAAAACGTAATTCGCAATGTAATATTAAAAATGTACGAAAACAGTAAGTTTACATGATAATACCGACAACATGGTTGAATAACTACGTCACTGACGTTAATGACGTATGCATCGAAAGTAAAATTGCGAGGACTATATCAATTATATTTCATAACGTATAATTATAATAAATCAATTTAAACACTCTTAACAATAATGTTATCCAGCTTATACATTTGTAATTGTTCTAAATCACTTTCAAATTATAGATTATATGAATTATGAAGTGTCAAATTCCTAACTAACTTCAGTTTACGGATTAAACGTTTGATGTCGTCTTGGAAAGTAATCTTAGGCTAGACAGACTTAAATACTTGCAGTGTATTTTCATTTAATCTAAAATGTCTCGTGAAAATAACTTATGAAAGTGGCTAAAACATTACAACAACAACAACATACCACTCTAGAGTGCAGCTACATTTTAGATATATTTTAAGTTTCCAAAACGTAGCAAAAACTTTAATAGCCACTTCAAAGTCGTTGTTACTTTAAGGTAAAATTTTAGTGATCAGGCTTAGTGGTCGCCATTTTAATTTGTCACTCTAAAGTTAAAAAAACTTATAAGGGATTATACTTAGTGAAAAGAACGTTGAAACAATTTTACTTTTTACCACAGAGCTGCAGAACTACAAAGTGGTTAAGAAATGATGTATTCACGTAATTTCCACTATAAATCAATAATATAAAATTATAATACTAAGAAGTTGCATGTAAACTGTTAAATACGTAGTAATCACTAAACTGAAGTGGCAATATAAGTTATCCCCACTTTAATGCTACTTGAGTAGTGTATAGCATGTTATAGATGTTATTTATATGCTTATGTTATTTTATAGTAAGTTATTTTATATTTTTTGTTATGTTTTTTGAGATACAATTTTGATTTATAATTAATTAAGTATAGTGCATAAATATAAAAGTAGATACCAGATAAGAAGCAAACCAGGATTTAACATTGGTCCTTCGAGCCAGATGCGTATCTAGTAGCTATTGCTGCGCCTAACGCTGTAATTGTAGTCATCAACGGCCTCACTACAGGTATACCACAATAATCAGCTTGAATCTGCATTAGATAATTATTTGCAGTCATTCCTCTATCGATGAACAACTTAGACAGGGGGTATCACGCGTTTAAAACGCTACGGATTCCAACGCCGTTTTAATCAAGTGTGCAGGTATGGTTTATTCAATCAGGCCACAAATTGTTATTCTTGAATTTTTCTTCTACTACAGGGCATAAAATTCTAAAAACGCTGGTACAAAAGAAACTTCCCCGACACCCTGAGCAATCTCTCCTAAATAATTGGCGTGTTCTAGAATGTCTAAATTATCGTGCAACCATTGCATTGCGACACCTGCGACTGCAAAAAATCTTTCCAAAACGTAAAACGCCGGTTTATTTGGACCAAGTTAATAAGCGATGGTGGTTAATAAGCCATGACTAAATTGAGCTATAGCTGTACTTGTACTATACAAAAGGAAACTACCAGTTCCGTACGTACTTTTAGCTTGTCCTTAATAAAAGCACATCTATCCAACAAGCGCTGTTTGTTGCACACCAATACCAAAGACTTTACATAGCTGAGAATTCCATTGTAAAGTGTCGTGTGTAAAATGTTCATAAGCATCGTACGAGAAGCATTTGTAACGTCAGTTATGTGCAAACCGCCATTTATTCCTCCAGTTAAATTCTAGATTAGCCAGCGTTCAAGAGTACCAAACTTGCACCTATTCTCTTTAATCCTTAACGTTGTCCATCAACGAACGTAGTTTCACTTCACTAAAATATTTACTAATTGAGAGCTCACAAAGTTATAAAAAATTTTTGTTCTTTTTCCATACAACAAAACCTTATCTACAGTAGTGCTAGTTCGCATATCCAACCAAACTAAAACTTTATATAGAAACTTTCCAGTTTTTGAATTCCAAACAACTGTGGTTTCTCTTTAATAAGTAATACCAACCGCAACTATTTCTATAAAATTAATTCTTTAAATTATCACAGGTAACATTGATGGTTTCAATCACCGATTGCAAAATCACGCAAGGGTCTTGTTTGACCCATCCTTCTTTAAGTGTAATGTGCGTTATAGGAAGTTGGTAATACGTTATTATTTCTGCCTTATTTGTAAAAAAAATAAGAAATTTTGTACTTGACGTTCTTTCGTCTATTGAACCGATGAGTGGACCAAATTGACCTCTAACCTTCAGAATTGTTTTTATTAGCATTACAAAAAAGAAATTAATGTTTTATCATAAGATAAACAGTGGTTATACACATGTTAAGTGTTTTAAAAATGGAATCAGTTTTTGGTTGGTAACCCGGGTACGTTAATGATTGAAGAAAAATTTGTGTTGATGTTATTAGGATAGTTGTTCTTCCGAAGTATTTTTTTTTAGAATGTTTATATTTTTAGTGTGAAATTGTGGAGTACGAGGTTAGATTATTTTCATTTTCATTGATTTAATAATGTTTACTTTTTGGTAGTGGGGGTGTTTAGATAAGTAATTAATAGTCCTATATGCCATCGTGTTATAACAATTATATATTTTAAGTGTGTTATCAACTTCACTCTCTGAAATACAAATTATGATGTCTTCTACATAGCACAATAAAAACATTGGTTTGTAATTGAGTTTTTTTAAAACAAATTTTAGTAAATCGTTTATAACAAGGTTGGTTAAAAGACGTGAAGCAGGATTACCGATTGCTGTACCAAATTTTTGAATATAGATCCTCTTATTGTACGTAAAGTAGCTAGCACTAAACAGAAATTGAACAATATTAGTAAAAGTTGACAGATCTAAGGTAGTGTGACTCTTTATATCGTTCCAGTACAAATTTGTTAATATTGTAGTGAGATTTTTTGTAATATTAGTAAACAAAAACATAACATCAAACGAAACTGTTTTGTAATTAGGTGGTATTATAATATTTTTTATGTTGCGTAATAGCTCATATGAGTTTTTAATGTTGTGTTAAAATAAATATGAGATGTTAGTTAATATGTTTGATATAAAATTGAAGAGTTTATATGTAGGTGTTCTAATAAAAGACACAATCGGTCTTAACGGATGGTCGTCTTTGCGTCTTTTAGTTAACCCGTAGAATCTAGGCGGCGTACTTGTATAAGTAATACTCTTTATATGTAATAACATGTACATGTCCATCCTTCAGTAGTTGTTTAGTAATTTTGTTATTATGATCTTGGTGTTTCATAGTAGGGTCTACGTCAGTTTTGTTCTAGATGTTGGTGTCACTTAATAAAATATTAGTTTTTGTTTCATAATCTTTTTTTTTGTATAATTATGGTCGAGTTACCTTGTTACCTTTGTCTGAACGTAAAAGCATTAAGTCATCATGCGTTCTTAATCTAAAGAGGAAAGAAAAAAAGAACAACTTACCATTATTGTTAATGTTTTATATTAACTTATGTATTTAAATATAGAGATTAAGTATAGAACGCTGTAGCTAATAAAAAACTTTATTTTTTTGGCGTTTTTTTAACTATGCTGCTGCTCTGTAAAATATCACTTATCTTACACCAAAGCTAATTTTGTTAAGGATTAATTCTAAAAAGTTGGTGTTGGTAAAAATATTTTTTAACGGTTTCCACCGTTTAAAATCTACTCAAAAAAGAATCAAATATGAACAGGATTATTAGGAGAACATACTTGTCGTTTCGTTTAGTTTTCTTTAAATAAAAAAAATTGATGTGTTGTGTTAGATCTATAAAGCCTTTACCTTGCAAAATATAAATTTTTACCTGCATTTTAGTATTGTGTAACTATACTGTGTTTTACTACAACAGCAAACAAGTTAAATTTTGTGCATAAAATACTTATATATGAAACGGAAATTTAGTGTATTTTACTTTTAATTTTTTTAATAATTTTGTTATAAATTTTGTACTCTCTTTTATTACGAATAATAAGATTGCCAAATGGATGGAAACAAACATCTCGCACAAACGCTTTTGTAATTAGTTAATTCAAAATTCGTTGAAAAATTACACTAAAATGCACTTCCCGAAATTATTGTGTACTAATAATCCTTCGTATTTACACAATTTGTTGTTTTGACCCATTTATGCCCGAATTAGATTATTTGTTTCAAACTTCGTAAAAATCAAATCAATGGATACTTAGAGCATACATATGAAAAAACATCAGAAATAAAAAATATTTGATAGTTTTTGAAATTTGATGTGGGTTGTTAATGGCTTGCTAAGCAAATAAAAGTATCCAAGTATAAAAATATTTTTTCCACTACTAGTTGTATACGCTTGCATTATTACGTATAATAGAAGGCCGTGAAGTTGTACTTTTTTAAGCGCAGGTAAATAATATTTCATTATTAACTAGTAGTTAATAATGAACATATTTACATTTTCTGATAATACTACAACAGTTTAAAAGAAAAAAAGTTTACGAAACTGAGTACCAAGAGCAAGAGATTTTATTTAATGCTAATTTAAGTTTTCAAATCGCTCAATTAATAAATTAATTTGATTTTAAAAAGTAAGTTATTTGAAGTTCGCGCTTAATGAAATGTGAATATTATTGAGTTAAATATGTTTTAGATATAATGAATGCTTAAAATAATAATGTTTTTAAACAATTTAAACAACTTTAGCAATAAAAACTTACGTTATCTGTTTATTTTTGTGTTTTAAATCACAATTAAGAATTACGTCAAAATTAATTCTATTAAACTAATGACAACTGTCAGAATTACTGACTTGATTTTTAATTTAAAATTAACATCTTAAATTTTAAATTTGATTTAGTAACAGATAGAAAGGTTTTAATAATTCTAGTAGTGGAAAAAATTGTATATATAACACGGTTGAGAAGTTCATTATAACCTGCGCGATTTATATCCCTCGACGCTTCGCGTCTCGCGATATAATCTATCGCTTAGGTTATAATGATGCACTTCTCAACCTTGATATATAATATACTATTATTCATAGGAATACTCGATATAAAATATTATTACAAAAATAATACCGTCGCGTAGAAACATTTATCATGCATTTATCAAGCTTTTATTTAACTTGAAATGTATATTAGTTTGTCAAATGTTGAAAGTTAAATTAGAACCACTTTCTATAATTATACAAAGTTGAATTTTTACATATTGGTTTAGTTTCGATGACTATACAATTTGTGATGATAATAATAACAATCTTTATTAAACAGGATAAATTTAAATACATTTAATACATAGTAAACTAAAAGAAAATAATAATAAAATTAAATAGTTCTAAGTTAAATTAAATACAATTAAGAAATTGTTGTAATTAGTATAAATTCATGTTTAAAAGATGTGAGATCGGCTATACGCCGTTTTTCACTCTTTAACCTTTTCTACATCTAGCTCGTTTGTGTGAATACAACATTAAATAAATAAAATAAGAAAAGAACAAAACAAATTCATGTCAAAGATTTTGTTGTTCTTGTGGCAGATGATTGGCGGGTGTTGTAATTATGTATAGCGAAATTAAAAAACTAACTCGGAACAATTACGATGAGCCCACAAACGAAATTTTGTAAATTTATAGGTTGGTTAGTGTCATAATACCTAGATGAGTAAACCATGGTCTACAAGTGTCAGTTCTACTTAATTTACAAATTGTTCTTATTGCTGTCTTTTGAAATTTGAAAATATTAAGAATGGTTGAAACGCCACAATTTCCCCAGAATAAAATACTATATGATAAAATACTGTAAAAGTTTGAAAAATGTATCATTCTGCAAGTAGCTAAATCTAAAAATGTGGTTGCTTGTTTTAAAAGATATACAGCAGAGCTAAGTTAAACTGAAAGATAATTTATGTAAACTTTCAAGTTAAATTTTCGTCTAAGAATAAGGCTAAAAATTTAAAGTCACTAATTGGTGTTATGTTTCCAGTTATTGTGCATATTGTGGGTGGAATTAATGATCGTTGGTAAGTATAAAATTGAATTAACTCTGTCTTTGAACAGTTCATTTATAGGTTGTTATTATTGCACCATGTAATGATATTACCGATTTCCGTTTCTGAGTTGTTTTCAACAGCTTCTTGTGTTTTTGCTGTTACCACTAAACTAGTATCGTTTGCAAATAAATACACTTGTGCAGTTTTTATCGTCAGAAAATAATTAATATCGTTTATATAAATCAAGAAAAGTAACGGTCCAAGAATAGACCCTTGAGGCACACCACACGTAACGCACTGTAACTTTGAACGTACATTACTTACTATACCGTCATCCCTCACAAATTTTAATTGAACATATTAATTTCGATGACTCAAGTATGATTTACACCACTGTGAAGAATATATACTCCATTTTTTGCATTAATTTATGATGGTCAACGCAATCAAAAGTTTTTGGAAGGTCGCAAAAAATGCTAATCACTTCTTTACTTTCTTCTACTATATTCACCATATGATCAAGCATACTTGAAATTGCTTCGGAGATAGATTTGTTTTTACAAAAACCATACTGATTATTAGAAAGAACGTTTTTTTGAGAAAGAAAATGTATCATTCGTTCATATACTAGTTTTTCTAGTACTTCGAATAATGATCGTAAAAGAGAAACTGGCTGATAATTATCAACTATTGTTTAATCACCTGTTACGGTAATTTTCATTACGTACGCCTTTGTTGTTACGGTTGAAATCTTCATTAGGTACGCCTATGGGTTTTCGACGTGAAATTAGATTCGAGTTTTGACACCCGCTAACTATCCTTTGCGCATTAGATGTCATTTGGTAGAAAGTCGTGACATGTGGAATATGTAAATGGCCTGTAACTAGTAAAGATTAATATATCCGTTACCATCGGGGAAATAATGGAAAACCATTTATAATTATTTAATTTCCTAGTTTCGTTAAGACGTTACGGGGTAAGCTAAAGCCATCTTTTAATATAAACTCGTTTGTAATTCGTTTTCCTTTTGACAGCCATTTTGCGTACCTTCCTGTTCTAACTGTTAGATTCTCGATAAATGGATGTCGTAACTATTATTAACTAAAGCATCACGTTGCCGGACCCGAGCGCTAGCAGAAGGCGATCTCAAGTCGCGCAATTGGGGTCTTCGGAGGCGTTTTGGGCCAACTTATACTATACGTGGATGACACGACGTTAATCATATTAATAACCACCTATTTTCGATTCTCCCTACATACAGTAATCGATGCACGTTTTGTTTACTTTTGAGATATATTTCATGAATTATTTAATATAAAATTATTTTAGCTGAACGATCTTTGTGAGTTGGGGATTGTGACACGATTCGTATTAATCTTTTATTGCAGGCCACTGAAGAAGAAAAACGTTTTTCTTCCGGCAAGTGGGTACTGGAGTTCGGTGAGTGCTTTGAATTTACTTTACATATCGTGGTCACGTACAATTACTCACGAACTGTGGGATTTCAATTTAACGTTAGTAACTAAGTATAACGCGTAGCTACCATTAGGTATTTAACTTCAATGAAATAAATGTTTCGCATATTGTATGTAGTAGAAAAATATATACCTCGGTTGTTTATAATTGTGTGTGGTGGGTTGCCGATGTTGTAGGCATCGAGATCTTAATTTTTCTTGTTTCTATAATTCTCTAAATTGACTATTCCGAACTCAAACGTTAATACCGTTATAATTATTTAATGTAAATTTTTCTAGTCTTTAATAACTCCAACTGTGGGGTGTAATGACTGTTACTTAATATAATTCCAACTGTGATAACTGTTATTGATAGACTGAGGGCGATTAAAGTTGTTAATTCTTTTTTTGTGTGCTTATTTTTTTCCTACGAACCAGTTTGGGCTACTCGAACAGCTGAGTAGAAGGATTACGAATCTTCGAATTGTTACAAGTTCTACACCATTCTGTTGTGAGCAGACAGAAGTATGACTTTGGGATAGGCTCTGGCGCCCTGAAACATCTTTTATATATATATTTTTTTTGAACCTACCCCCTCTTCGACTATTGAGAGTTTGGCCGTGCAAGGTTCGTAATACCTAAAGCTTGTAACACACCTTTTTTATATAATGGTGTAATTACAGATGTTTTAAAATTTGTGGAAATTTGCCTTGTTTGAAGGATTGATTAAAAAGGCGAGTAATTGGTTGCGCTAAATGTTTTATATTATATATAATCATAGTTATAGAAATATTGTCGGAACCACATGATTTTTTAGGAGAAATAGAGTTTACAAGTGATATCAGTTTGTCTTGTGCAATAGAAATAAGGAAAAAAGAGTTAGCAAACGAATTTGGATTTTTTACATATGTCATTAATTGATTGATCGATGAGTTGTTGCTATTTACTGTTATCGTACTCACAAAATAATTATTGAAGATATTTGTCACTTTTTCTAGATCTTCAATGAAACTGTTATTAAAATGTAACTTTATATTGATAATCATGACCTGAATTATTGACATACAAGATTAGCTCCAGATAAATGAACTCTCAAACGGTTAACACCACAGACACGAAATCTTCTGTAAGCATTTAATTATGAAAGCCTGTTTTAAATAATGAAATAAATAGACTTAGAAACATGTCCAAAAAATCTAATTAAGAAATAAACTGATAATAAAAAACATTTTTAAAATCAAGCTTTTATTGATCTTTATACAAGTTATTCTAAGAAATAAATAAAGTATGCATTTTGCAACACTATAATTGTTAAATCTCATTGTATGAGTTTGAGTTTAAAAACTTATTTTCTTCTTTTTAGAGCATTTAAATAAAAGCTTTGTTTTTAAAAATGTTTTTTTTATTAATTATTTTAAATTACTATCATTGTATGTAGTGCTGTTTAAATTTAATTTAATTTTTAGTAACTTCTTTTAATAATTATAATATAAAAACTATTTATACACGTGTGTGTCACAAAACATGCCAGTTTCTTTTTACGATTTCTTTAAATCTAAATATTAAAATTCCCAATCAGCATTGCTATCAACTTATTGACATCCGAGTGTCACTTTAATAAAAATATTTCGATACAAAATTATTGGTACGATTTTTATAGCTAATAAATAGCTTGGTGATTTGTATACGCTGCTCTCGTTGTCAATGTCAATGTAACGCGTTTTTTTTTTCGTTTAAATTAAGAATAATAATTTTTTACTTTTTGATCGATATTGAAGGAAACATAGTTCGAATATTTTGTATAGAATTAGAATACGTAGGTTTTAATCTTCTGGTTATGTTAAAAGACGCAAACGTGACATGAACTGATAAACTTGATACAGTGTAAAAGAACACCTGCAGAAATGTAAAATAAGCGTTTTGATATTTTTGACTGTGAACGAATAAAAAGAAATGCGGGGATGAATCGAGCTCGAGCTTGAGAAAAGATAGGTCCTTTCGCAACTTGGAACCAAAAATTTAATAAAAAGTGAATTGTAGTGCACGCTAACGGCGAAGTTACTAAAAGGTACCAATTGCAAGTTAAAAGTATATTAGCGCGATATCTTAACTACATTGTGCAATTAAATTCGTATTTTAATTCATGAAAGTGCGAATGAACTTGCTAAATAATTTTATTGAACAAGAGGCACCACAAAAATGCGGACTTTTAAATAATGACTGAAACTTGTGTGTATAGTTTTTCTTGATACATAATCAAGGCGGAAATTGACGTAAATTTGACTTAGAAGGAACCAAGCGCTGCGATATCGTTGACACGAGCTCGCAAATTTGATGCATCGTTCCTAGGCGGGTTAAAGCGTTATCGTAGCATTTCGTACCTTGTACATACAAAAATCCGGTACATTGTTATACCTTATACACAATTATTTTAAATTAAAGGTGAATAATAAAATCAATACAGAATTGCGGATTTTGTTGCGCAAAATTTGAGTTTAAATTTAATTCGATATTTTAATATAGAATTTGCTTAATGTCACGTATTGCTAAAATGGTCATTTAAATTTGTTTTTGTTATGTTCAACTTATAAATATTAACTGTAATAAACAAATTTAAGTAGATTGCTTTTATAGATTTTTTTAATTATCACGGATTTCTAAAGAGAGTAAAAACGTAATTCGTTTTAAAATGACGCCAAATGAAAGTCAAGTAATTTTTTTAAACCTACTAAAGTCTTCAAATGAAAAAAAGTAACGTTACATTTGTTAAAATTATTTCCAAATCAAGCTATGACTCGTAATTATTAAAAATATTTTAACTTTGATGAATTAATAACGTTGTTTAACTATTTTTTAATTAACCCTTTCTATACTGAGCTAGTCTTTGAAGTAAAAAGTACTAAAGGTAAGTCCACTAGTACTACCGACAAAAGGATTTTGAAAATAACGACTTATCAAATAATACAACAAACCTAATAGTTTTAAATCAACAATGGTAACTTCCGTGACAAAAAGAAAATTTGTAAAGAAAAATACATTATTTCAGACATAATAATAATAAAATAATTAAATAATAATTCAACATCGTGAAATAATAATATCTTTTTACAAAAATTTTGTTGTTTGGGTTAAGCTACCGTCAGTGTACAAAAAGTTTGTGTGGTGTTCTTCGGACGGTTAGCGCCCATTATTTATTTATTCTGCTTAATATAAAAGGATTATCAATTCTTTAATTAAATTAATGTTACTTGATAGGTTTTTATATCTTATTATCGACCCCATGACAATAATCGCCAAGGTCCTGAGTTAGTCTGGGCCGTGCATTGCCTCACTTATCATATATCGCAGACGGTACCCGCTTTTAAAACCACGTCGATTACCTCGTGTACGAATTTGGTCAATCCAGACCATGCTGTCCGAATATACCGCATTTAAAACAAATATGTATGAGTAATAATTGTTGTAATTTACCGATTCGATAGATACATAAGTTTGTAAGTTAACGCCTATTACGATTTTATTTATTGACGATTCCGTTTTGTGTTTTCTGTTAATGCAATTCTTGTAAATTACGAATAAGGACAATTAACCAGTATTGAGAGCAAAATTGCAAATTTTAAGTTACGATCAGAAATACCTGTGTCTAAACTAATGTAATTAATATGCACATTGTTATTTTTTTGTATTATTAACTACTTAGCATTTTCTTTTTAATTAACTTTATTTACGCATTATTAAACTTACGTTTAACTATAGTTTGCATTTAGTGTTTAGTTAGAATCTGTTCTATTTTTTTATTCACTTAATATTGTTAGTGTTGTCAGTGTGCTAATTTAGTTAATTTACATGTTATATTAATTTTGTGATTTAATTTTAAACTTTAGTAATATTTTTTGTTTTGTTTTAAAAATTCGGTTTTTGCATTTTGTTTTGTTCTTATTAGGTAATAAATTCTCCAAAATTTTTATTTTTGACTTAACTGAGAAATAACATGCGTTTATGTTACATTAATTCAAGAATTTATTAATAACCTTTTTTGCACGTAACAAAAATAATATTGTGTATAAATATATTTAAAGTATTTCTTGTTAAATATATTCAAATTTTCTTTTAGAATCTCTTATACACTCACACTACAAAAGATAAAACATTTTTATTTGTCCCTTATCTAAAGCAAGTATAAAAATTGATAAAATTATTGGTGTAGTAAATTTACATAATGTTTAACTATAATACTTACTTAAGCTTTTGTGTGATTACAATAATTTTAGTGAAATTTAATTATAAGATTTTGTTTCGTGTCATTACACAGTTGATTTGATTATTGTTAGATAAATAAAAAAAACGTGTTGTTTTCAAATGTACATAATAGTTTTTGTTGTCTAACATAACAATTTGTTTTTTAATTAGAACTCGTTTAATTATTTTGTATCTAAACATATAAATATTGGTTAAATATATTTATAGATTACATAAATAATTTTTTTACTATAAAAACATCTTGAAAATTGTTTACTTCGTTTCTGTTTTGTGGGAGTGTAGAGTATTATAAAGGTTAACCTATATCAAGCATCATATCAATAAAAAATATAACAAAAAAAGTTAAATATCATTTTTGTTTATTTTTTATTAAAATTTAAGAAATTAATTTTATTATTCTAAATTTTGCAAAATCAACGTATTAAATTTTCGTTAAGCTATTAAACCTTTTAATTTAAATAACACTGCATAAACTATTTCTCTACAACACTCGAGCAAAATCACAACACTAACTACTACAACTTTATATTACACGTTAATAGTCAGGTTGCTACCTACCAACTTATTTCATTGTTAATGAAGTTTAATTTATAAATTTTTGCTGTCTATTTAGAAAGCATCTGAGTAATTATTTTTAAAATTGTAATTTTTTTTTAGATTTACATATCAATTTTTAAATAATAGATACTTTTGTTTATGTTATAATTTTAATTTGGAATTAGTAAACATTGCAAACACGACAAAATAAAGTGGAAATCTAATAATTTGACCTAGTATGACGCATGTACATTTTTAATTGTTGTTTTAGTAAATTAAATTCAAATGCATCTAAAGATTTACTGGTAACCGACAAAACGTAGTAAACTTTGTTGTCACATTTAGAAACTTATATCCTATATAAATACAACTAAATTATGGTACATTTTGCTTGTAGCAAAAAAAAATGACACAGGATGTTGTTTTATTCGAAGTTCGTTATATCGGATTACAAAACAAGAGTAAGACTGTATAGATATAAAAAGTGTATCTTTTTGTTATATATGTATGTATATGGCATATATATTTACATAAATATTTACTTCGCTTAATGGCACAATACTTTTATATAAAATATATACAAGAGATTTTTGATAAAGCATTAAAACTTCAGTTTTGTATAGAACTCATTGTATTCTGTGGATTTAACTTTTTTGTATAACCGAAGATGTCTAAGTTGTTACCTATAAGACTTTTCATTGATGTTTTTGCGGTTTTTTTAACATTAGCATTTTTTAATTTAACATGACGTAGTTTTTTTGTTTCAAATTTTATCTATGGATGTTATAAAAGATTACTGTATTTACCGGTAAATGTTATAATAATTACTTGTCATATGTGTGTCATAATAAGTTTTTATTGGATTTTTGTATAATTATAATAAATGTTCGAACACGTTTTATTGTGTCTTTAAGAAATTGCGGATTTGTTTTAATAAAAATGCTTAATCAGTTACTATCAGTTGATTTATAACAATTTTTATATTATGTACAATAGCTTTGTCAATGCACTACATCTTCTAAATTGTTTAATATTTTGCTGAGTTTAGATTATTATAAAACACGAACGTGAGTGTGCAATTAGTGTGGACGTTAGTTTTTGACTAATAAATTTATAACAGAAAATCGTGCTGCACAGACTAAAAACTTTGTAAGTAACTCGTTTTTTTTTCTACTACAATTTATATGTTTGTATATCGTTGAATTTGAAACAAAATGTTATGTATATACAGTAAGTTTGTAAAATAAAATTAATTAATTAATTACTAACCCTAGTAGCACAAAATATATGTACGAAATTCTAATCATCTTGGTACAATTTTTCATGACATCAAGAAAATATTTTAATTCTAGATACCTATTGCAAGATGTAGAAAATGTATTCTAAATATTGTAAAACTAGATACAATCAATGTTATAAAAATATGTACCAACAATATCGGTAGTGTATTCTATAGTCACAAATGTTTTTCAAAGTTTGACTGATATAAAATATCCATTATAATTATATACAGGGTGTTTAAAAAAGATGCGACAATATTAAAAGGGATGTTTGCCCACGTCATTTTATACAAAAAAGTTCCTATGAACATATTTCCGCAAACGTTTCGTTACCGATCTACAGCGTGTTAAAGTTTAATTAAAAAAAAGAGTAAAAATTAGATTTTTATTTTTAGAAAAATCTGCGGCATCTTATTATTTTCTTGAAAAATATCCTGTGACGTGCCAATACGCGCGCAACTGTTACAACTAAAATATCGTGTTGTATTGAAAAGTATGTCTCCCACAACTATTGACACGCCTAAAATGTCATTATGATATCTCAAGCCGTTTTAGAAAAATCTAATTTTTACTCTTTTTTTTTAATTAAACTTCAACACGCTGTAGACCGGTAACAAAGCGTTTGCGGAACTATATTTATGAGAACTTTTTTGTATAAAATGACCTAGGCAATCACCCATTACGTATTTATGAATGGTAAACGTTTTCCTTAAACTTCTTTTTAATTTTTGCTAAAAACCCTAAGACAATGTTCTTAAAATTCTCAAAAATTTCTTATGTGCGTATATTTTAATAAAAAGTTATCCAAAACCATAGTATGTAATCTGTTAAAAATTGTATAAAAAAAGCAATTTAATTATTAAAAAATTACGGAAGGAGAATATAAAATCGAGACATCTGCGTTTGAATTGAATTGAAAAACTATATGCGTTATAACTAAAACTATAGTAATTTTACAATAATAAACTACATTTGCTGCAAAGAAATTTTAGACAAGATGTGGTATTTCTACTGTAAAATTACTAGTAATGCTAGTAGGTATTTATGATTTTAAAGGTCATCGTGTCCAAATATTTTTGTGGCATTCTAAACGGGTTTACACAAAGTACCTTTTACTAAATTTTGTACAATTCTTTGCAACATTAAAAAACTACATTATTTACTTGCTTTTGGGTCAGAAAGAGTTACATAGACCCTAAACAAGAATAAGGAAAATTTTCTTTACTAATACGCATTTGAATTTCGTAAATTTTTATATCAAGTTTTAGTGCAACGTAATAGTATAATCAGGTAAGTGCTTCTTAATTTTCTTATTTTTTATTTTTGCATCATGTTTTCCAAATATAGAAAAACAAAAAGTCATTTTGTAAATAATTTGTTTTAACGCAGCGAGTACACCCTATTCAATGTTTGCTTAGTTGGCTGTTCAACGTTTACAAAAAATAATTCAAAGAAATTTTAACAGTCATTGCTAATAAAAAACATAAATTAAAGAAATGCTTTTATTTATATAACTATGATCAATAATTAATAAACAGCACATTTTAAAAAATATATAAGTAAATATATGCAAAAAACAGTTTATAAAATTTATTTGAATAATATCATTTTTTGAATAGCAATCCCAAAAGAATGGTTTTGTGCACTTTTAAAACTAATCATGTTTTTGTAATTTTATTAATTCATACTAGACGGTAAAAAGACAAGCATTACAATATATAGCAGATGTTTTATTGAAGTGATTAAAAAAATAGAAATAATAATGCTGTTAAAATTTCTGTAAACCATATTTAACCTGTAAGTGGGCGCTACCCAAAATTTTTCATAAGTAGTCGCTACAGTGTACTTTGTACACCGATGTGATTTTATTAAATTTTCTCAAAACTACTTACACAAGACACAATCTTCTATTATGGAATAAAAGTAATAGACGAAAAATTATTTTATTTGTACATACATTCTAAAAAATATTCAAAATAAAGCAAATACTAACGTCCATAAATAATTGTTTTAAAACATGATCAAAATATAGTAAATCCTAATTTCAATAAAAAACAAAACAGACACAAAAACTAAAAGTTGTTGATTTTAGGTAGTGGTTTTACAAATATTTCCCCTCGTCAGGATTTTGCTTCTTTTAGCAGGTCAGACATACATGGCTTGTAATACAATGTTTTTTGCAAGCCATGGTTTCACAAAAGCTGCAATGGATTGTTGTTACTCTATTTTTTTTTCCAACCACATAATAAACATTTTCCTCTTACTTTAGCTGATGCTTGATCACGTACCTTGTTATTATTTCTGTATTTGTTTAAATAAAAGTTTATATTCACAGGTAAATTTGCCCGCGTCTGTAAATGAGGTTTCATAAGGGAAAATGCTAGATTTTTGAGAAATAGTCTTCGATCAAGCTCATTTCCTGGAAAGAATCTGTACACTATATGAGTTTAGGGCGGTAATGTTCATTATCTGAAAAAACAGAACTAAGGGCCATCTTCCGGTTCTTCTTTGAACCGTATAATTTCCAATCTTCTTGTCTACTGTTTCGATACCTCCTTTTGTTGAATTGTAGAACAAGATAATGTCGGGTTCTTTACTATCTGAATCCACCGCATCATCGTCATGCATTGTAGGTATTAGTAATACGGCTTTGCCTTTTTTTGGGCAGAAGGAAACTAGAGTAATGTCTTTTTGGTAAGCAAAAATTGATGAAAAAACAGGTCGAGTCTTATTTGGTAGCAGTTCTATCGGAATTTCTCTTTTGTTCTTTTTCAGTGTACCCACAAATGTTATCTTTATATTCAATAAATTTTTAGCGAGTGGATAACTGCTGTACCAATTATCACAAGTAAGATTCCCATTTTTTCCCTTGTAAGGATCTACCAGCCGTGAAACGATTTCAGAAGGTGTATTTGACCTATTATATCGTCCATCAGCAGGCTGTCGCCCACAGTAGACTTCCAAATTGTGTAACGAAAAAACTTTAATCGTGCCAAATATGTAACTACTAACATAATTTAAAATTTATATAATAATAATAATGCCCCGTGCTAGCTCTATGATTTTATTAAATATAAACAACACACAAACATTAGAGCGATGAGAAATATTACTAATTATAATCAGGGACGGGGTATTCTACTCGTACACTAATATTTACAATTCTAATTTGAAATATAATTTGGACGCCACAATATTTTTTATATTAAATTTATAACGGTTAAATATTGAAACCAAAAGACAAAACAAATCAACAAATCTTACAACTAATACTTAATTAGGTTATTTAGGTACATACGTGTTATTTGAAGGTTAGTTACCACTTGTCGCTGCTCGTAACTTCAGCGCATGGGCGTGGTCATCATGTGACTTAAATGAATTACGCAATACCTGGAAATCTTCCGGAATTTACTTTCTATTGTTTTCATATAATTTTATTTATCCTATCACCTTAGATCGATGATCATTAACCATAACTTCATAAAACGTATTAGGGGGAACGTACGTATCAGAAATTTTCTATAATCGTATCGTACATAAATCGTAATTTTCGTATTCAAAAAACGTAACGTAAAACCATCGAAATTGTACGTATCCAAACAAATCAAATCGAACGTATCAACCAGAGCATATCGTAACTCATAGTTAAAAAAAACTTTGAGTTCGTGCGTACAAAAAAACTACAGAACAAAGAAATCACTTACCCCTTTAGATTACGGGTTTCTTTAAAACAAACGAAGGCAAAAAAATAAAGCGACGAAAGCGAAAATACAGCGACAAAAGCGGATATTTTCAGTGCATGACTACTAAAGCAGATTTCTACAGTTCAAATTTAACATGAGGAAATTTTCTGCACGTTATGCAGGAACGTCCGCTTCTTTTGGCAGTTCAACGGAAGATGCTTAAAACAATATGGCTACGAATCACGCATGAGTAATGTGCATCAGCGATTTGCGCACGCAGAGACTCCAAAAATGTTAAATTAAGTCAGAAATATTCAATCGAAAAAATGTAAACGTTACAATTGCTAACATAAAATGTTTTGGAATCACATAAAGCAAACACTTTTAGTACGTATTTGGCTGGTTTACTGGGTAAGTATTGGACGAAACTACATCTTACCCGAAAGGGTATTAGCATCTTGTCAATTGTCATGAACTCTCCCATTACATAATTATTCTTACAATTAGATACAAATCTATCTAGAAGGATTCGAAGCAAGAATAGAAGTCTTTTGGAACTCATGCAAGCTCTAGATATGACATTTCCTTCATCAGGATCTCAAATTTCGCGAAAGTTAGTGTGACTCTTTTTTAGTTCATGTAAAATAAAGTAAGCCAAGTAAAGCTAACATTTCTTCTCTTGTTGTACCTCTAGCATCTCTAACTAAATTTGTTTTTTTTTGTTGAATAAATCTATTTGTATGTATTACAATTGCATCCACCATATCTACTGTTATAAACTGTAGAAACACTCTTTCTGGTGTTGCTGTGGCTTCATTGAAGGTAGGGCGGGGGAAAATTTTTATTAAATTTTTTTGGGCATATTTCGCAAATTTACGTTTGCGCCAAATTGTTTTTTTATCCTTGCCTACAAAAGACGGTTCTCTAAGAACTTCTTTGTCAGTCAAGTTCACTTCAACACTTTCGTCATTAAATTCTTCTACATCTAGTTCTGAGTCCGTATTATGCTTACACAAATATCTTCATTTGAAGCACTATAATCATCTGATCCCCACACTTCTTGTTCCTCTTGCTCTCAAAAAATGGCATCTCGAAATTCATTTAATTTTGCCTCGGTGAGTTTGTGAGGATTTCTTACATAAACTTTATCCCTATGAATGTAAAGGTATTTTATAAGCAAGCCTTGAATTATGGTAAATGTAAAAAATAATAGTTAAAAATATACTTACATAGTTAGTCGCTCAGGTGTATAAAGTACACTGATTGTGAGAAAACACACTACAACTCCATATCTGTCTATTCCAGCGGTTTTCCACTAACTGAGGTGGTAGAAGACGTATCGCTTGTAGGTTACACACGGTAGTAGGGCAAAGAACCGATGTTTTCAGGAGTAATATGAAAAATAGCTAACTCGGTGTATTTTATACACTCTAGCGCCTACTTAAAGGTTAAAAAAAAATATGTCTTAATAGAGTTTTTTTATTAAAAAATTCAAATATAAATTTTTTAATACACCTTGGATGAGTAAATTTTAATTGTGTTTTTTTTTTAGATGTCATCACGAGACGACATCCTAATGTAACGGATGTTACATACGTTAATCCGTTACGTTATATTTAGTAAAATTTAGAACATTGATGTAGTACTTATGTAATATGTGATGATTAAAGGGCGGAATATATGCAACAAAGCATTACCAAAATATGCGCATATATATGCATTACTTTTGCTAAAAATATGTAGCTATTTTTTCTAAATTTTCCTAAATATGCAAATGCATATTTATTAAAAATACTCATAAATAAAACAAAATCTTAAATAGACACTTTTATGTTTAATACATATGCTATTTTTTTAGCTCTAACTTATGACTCACTGTTTTTAAATGTTGGTCGACTTGAAACTTCTTCTAACAGAAAATCTGTAGAAGAAAAAATGTTTATGCACCAAAGAGAAATCAATTTTCATAGGAACAAAAGCTACAATTTGACGAATTTACTAAACTAAATAGGAATTCTTAAAGTCCACACAGTCAAATATTACATTCTTAAAAAACGTGAAAAAATGTGACAGATTGAACTTTATTTCTGAAATTGCTCTGATGCGAAGAAGCATATTATATGAAATTTTGATACCTGCGTAAATTTTAAGATAATGACATGTCAAAATGAATGTAACTTACGATTTTAGAACAGGCCTTGCAAAATACTTTCCCTCCACTTAACTTTAACTTCATCACTTAACACTTCATCAAATCACTTTTTTGAATGGTAGACATATTTTAATTTAAAATATACAAAACACTTTAAAAGCACTATCACGATTTACATTTACTTTAAACAAATGTTTTCGGAAAACGGAAAAAATTGTATTAGCCTCTTTAAAGCAGGTAGGTACCTACTTTATTTTTAGAAATTGTTTCTACGTAAATATTATTTAACAATACCTATTTTGAATAGTAAGCTAATAATCTTTTTCTTGAAAAACCCCTCAATTTCAGAAACAAATTCCAACTTATAAAATTCGACCTAGTATATTGTAAAACAGTGAAATTTTAAAATTTCATATTAATTAATTTTTAGGATATGCAAAATAAATCGTGTTTAGCTTAAATATGCAATGTTGTTTGAAATAAGCAAAAATATGCAATATATGCATCTATATGCACTTTGCATATATTCCGCTCTCTAGTGATGATAGTAATAAGTAGTTTTAAGATACAATTTTTTGTGTACTTATTTTTTAAAGATGTTTAAAATGTATAGAAATTTTATATTAATATTTTATTCATCATTTATAATTTTATTTTGTTAGTGTCATTTTTATAAATAAACGTGTTTTTTCAGAATATCTGCAGTGTTCCAATACGGTTTAATAAAAACTGTACAATGCGTAACAATAAAAACTCAGATTAAATATCATTTGCAAAGCATAAATTTGCAGAGCAAATTAAGAGAGAAAGAAGAGATATTATAAATAAATATAAATCTCAGCCTAAATATAAGCCCCCAAAACTAACTAAACTCAAGAAATAAAAGGTAGATTTTGAATAATGATATGCGATTTTGAAAAAAAAAACAGTTGTACCCAAAACGGCGTTTACAAGCGGTTTAAGATTTAAAAACCAATAAAGAAATCTCAAACAATAACAATCTGATCAAGAGTCGACTACAAGTCGGACTACCTAAGAGGCAGAAAAAAAATCAGTAATCTAAAACTCTCAACTTCAAAGTCACCAAAGAGCCAAACACTACTTGAGTGCACTAATTCGAGCAAAATCCAAATTGTATAACACAAAACGAAACAGAAAGAAAGAAAAGAAAGTAAAAGTAAATAACAAAGAACAAAAAGGTGTATTTGCTAATAAAACCACGTTAGTCGATGCCTGGAACTTTGGTTTGTCGCAATGGCAGTTAAATGCTAAAGAACAAAATAGAATATTCCAAGAGCAAAAAGAACCTAAAATAAAGAAATATCCTAACCGTGACTGACAACATCAAAAATTCCAACTAAACTAAAATACGTAAAGGACAAGAAACGACGTTGCAGTCTATTCTAAGTTCTAGAGCAAACACAACAAAACAAAAACTAACTAAGCTCAATCATGTAAGAGAGTGTAGCTGAAAAAAAAATTAAAAAAATGTACAGAAAGAAGTTACTAACAAAAAAGAAAGAAAGTGTTTAAGCAACTATCCAAGATGTAGGAAAAAACAAAAGAGACAATTGCCCTAAAAGCAAACCTTACAGAGCAAAAATGAAAAGAGAAAAAAAATCAAGAAAGACAAGAAAGAAAAAAAAAGGCAAACAGAGAAAAATAGGACTAGATGTAAGTGTCTGCTTTGTTCCTTTCTTCACTCATTCCATTACGTTTTTTTGATTACAAAAGAATGTAACATTAACATTTTATTTTATTTTCATTTCTGCACGCTTAAATACCATAATTGGGTATAAAAGTTACAAATAGGTTTATTTGTAAATGTTCTAATTGTTAGAATACTATGTTTTTAAAACAACATTGTATAAAATTAGTAATTAAATAATTACAAATTTCAACAAATATTAATTATTAAATCTAAATTTTTGAATAATTTTAAAATAATCAATGTATAAAGTAAAGCAATTAATTTTTATGTATGACAACACAATAAAACTCTTAATTTGTAAAATAATAAAAAACGATTAATTTAATCTTGAGCTGGTAACTATTAAGCGGAACAAAGTTTTAATCAGTTTACGTCGCTACATATTTTCTTCTAAAAGAATTTTCATATCTAAACTAAATCCAAAATTTAAATCAACAAGTTGTTAAGTAAATTAGTTTTGAATAAAGTCACCAACAATAACTGTTTAAATTTCTATTAGCTTGTGATATAAACTCAAACATAATATGGCAACCGTATTTGCGGCTTTCGTCAAACTTAGGAAATTAAGGATTAATGCACCAAAAGCAATTAATCTTGAGTGTTGCTGATTTTATGAAAATCTAGAGCAAGCAACAAATATGCATGTAAATAACTAAACCATATTTAAATATAATTTCGAAAAAATTAAATTATTAACTTAACATTATTTCCAAGCATCAATAGACAAATTTATGTGCCTACAATATTGTCGTTAATTAGCAATATTTTTTGTTTATTTAATAATGTGTCACAAATATACTTTGATGTTTGCATTAATTACACAACAAATTAAATTTAAATGTAAATATGCTTCTACTTTTTGTCTTACAGTTTTTTCTGTTTAAATATACATGAAATTCGAATAAAAATCAAACCAATATTTAAATAGTTACAAAAAATATATAGTTTTTTTACATACTGCAAATACTTAAATATTTAAGATAAACTAACATGTTTTATAAATACTAAACCTAAACATAATTAAATGTTTAACAATTTAATAAGTTTTTATTTTATGAATATTTTATGTTTGAATATCTAAATAAATCTAATTACATTTGTCAAATGCTTTAGTTTTTACTTTTATTAATTCTGTTTACTTTTAGTATTTGGCTAAAATGTAGTAATAATTTTAAACATAAATGCAAAACTTTCAAAATTTATTTTAAACTTTTGGTGGTAAGAATTAATAACATTCAAATTAAAAATTTATTGATGTATTTTTAGATTTACTGGTTATAATAAAGACGGTCATGTAACTTTTACCTATTTAAATAAAACATTAAATTTTAAGACGCCGTTATTTAAAAGGTTACAAAGATTGAAAATGTGTTTAAATATTGATCAAACTTCCGTAAACGTAATAAAAGTTCTAGAAATTGACAACTTAACTATCGGTTTATTTTCTCTATCGTTAAAGAATATAGTAGTTCCAACGACTAAACGTGCTTTCGAAAATAAATACGCTTATAATATAAATTTTCAACTCTATATTCACTTTAATGGTAACAAAAATGCATCTATCGTTTACACTTTAGTTCGCTTCTTATAATTTTTTTAAGTCAACATGTTTTTGTTATAATGACTTCTATTTAAATAAAATTGTTTTTTTTAATTAGTTAATGATTATATTAAAAATGTCTATTTAATTTCAAATTTTATTTCATTAACAATAATGTTGAAACTTTATGATAAAACAATTATAATTTATACTACCCAGTATTTACAATTTTTCAAGAACAAATGTAAAAATGTTATATATTGGTGTAATTTTTCTTTTCTCCAAAATCTGATGTTGGCTATAGGGTTATTAAAGTAATTTGTTTAAGAGGATAAACAAACACTCAAGGTATTCTGTAAAAGCAACGTTTTGTGCGACGATGTGCGCACTTCATCAGGCCTTTAAAAGTTTGTTAAGTAAGTTACTTATAATATACAAAAACGTATAATAATCAAAAAAATTCAGATCTTACTTACACTTACGTGGAATCGTGAGTGTTATGTTGTATGAACCTCAATATGTAACGACAGTTTTACTTAATAAATAATTTGAGTTTAGTATTTATAATTACTTTAGTTATGAAATACACAATAGTTATTTGACGTAAATAAATAATTTGACATATAGAAATGACAAACAATTAACATGAATATTAAAGGAATACTAACGGTTACATGTGTTATTATTATTATTATAACCATAATAATAATTATTTTTATTAATTCTTAATATTAAATTGCTGTAGATATTGCTTAAGTTATTATTAATCAATATCAGTATTAAAGTTTATGTTATTGTTATGTGGTTTAACGCGTATCATTTCTGAAATTAATTTTTTTTTAAATTTTATTTTTACATTTAAAATCGTAGGTTTGTTGAAATCAAAAGTATGTCCTGTGTATCGGTTTTATTGTTCTTACACTCATAGTTATGGATTTTAATCAGATTTTTTAGTTTTTGTTTGGTTTGGCCGATGTAACATATTTTGCATTCATTGCAGCCGATTTTATACACGACGTCGTGTTTTTCTACAATGTTGGCGTTGTCTTTAATAAATTTTATTGTATAGTATGTTGTAGATGGTGTTTGTGTTGTACATTCTTATTTTGATATTAGCGGTTTTTAAAATCAAGGTGATTCTTTTTGTTAAATCGGGAATGTTTATGATTTTAATGTAGATGGTGTTGGTATATAGTACGTGTTAGAGTTAGTGATAATTGGGTTATTTCTTAGTATGAATCTTATCTCTGTTAAGTTGCTATTGTGAAACTGTAGACTACTTAGATCAATAATTTTATTTTTTTAACTTTTTTGATATTTATTTTTCGGTGAAGTGTTTAGAGAAGTAGTTCAGTATTCAGTTAGAAGCTATCGGCTGATTAATAATCCTGTATTTTTATCTTTACCAATTTTCAAATCTAGACAAGGAAGTGTCATTTTTTTTGTGTTTCATAAGTGAATTTCAGATATCGGTTGTAATAGTTAAACATATTGAGAGCGTTTTCAGTTTTGGTGTTTGGTATACATGAAATGATATTATCTACGTAACAATACATAAATGCTGGGTACATGAAGTTATTATTGGCATAATTTAGCAGGTAATGCATAGTGAGATTGGCTAATATCCGTGAAACTGGCCGTCCCAAATCTTTGAATATACATGTCGTTACATGTAAAATAACTAGTATCAAACAAAAACTCAATGATTTTGATGATACTATGTAGCTCTAAAGTAATATGGTAAATAATAAAGAGACGTCAAATAAAATAAGTGTATAATTATCAGGTATTATGGTGTTTTTGTCTTGTCGATGAATTCATATGAGTTTGTTTTGTTATAGTCAAAAATATATAAGATGTTCTGTATTACGTTTGATATATATATTTTAATAATTGATAACACTAAGCTCCTATACATGAAACAATTGAGCGGATGCTCATATATGTGTATTTTTATTAAGCCATAAAACTTAGAAAGCGTACTAGTTGTAAGTTATGAGCTTATTGTATTTAATTAAGTCTATGTGAGCGTTGTCATGAAGTTGTTTACATAATTAATTGTTACTGTTTTGAAATTTAGTCGTTGGGCTTAATTCAATTTTTTTCTAAATATTATGGTTAAGTAGCATCATATTTTTTTCTGTGTGTTTGTCTGTTAATATGATAACAGTTGCATTGCTTTTATCAGATTTAGTAATTAATAAGTCTTTGTGTGTTTTCGTAAATTTTTTGGCACATGTCACTAAGGTATTAATTAAATAAGACGTGTAGAAGCAAAACCGGACACGTCACACAAAGCTTGTTTTGAGAAAAACGTCAGAAACTTCCAAAACAATCTAAAACAAAAAAAACGTTTTTTTTAACATTTCATTCCCTTTATAAAGGTCAGAAATACGTATGCAAACAAAAACGTTATTAAAATTTGGTTGGCATACGCCGCGTTTGCAACCAAAATGTGCAGTTGTCCGCTTTTGCAAGTCAAATAAGCGTACTTTCAAGAAATATAAGAACATTTTTTAATACAATATGGAAAGGGGAGGAATTGCCAGGGAGTTGGAAAGAAAGTTTAATTCTGCCGGTTTATAAGGGAGGGGATAGGAAGGAGGTAAAGAATTATAGAAGGATTAGTGTCACTAATGTAAGTTATAAATTATATGCCATGATTATACAAAGGAGGTTGGAAAAGGAAGTGGAACTAAAAAGTCTATTACCAGATTGGCAGATGAGATTTAGGATGGGAAGAAAGGCAATAAACAATGTTTATATATTGAAACAGTTAGTGAATGGAGAGCTAGATAAGAAAAGGGGTAAGGTATACGCGTTCTTTATGGACATAGAAGCCGCGTTTGATATCGTGAATAGGGAAAAGCTATGGAGGGTGTTAAGGAAAAAGGGAATAGAGGAACAACTAGTGAGGAAACTGGAAGGGATATATAAAGAGACTAAGAATAGGGTAAAAATAGGGGATAGTGTTAGTGAAGTGTTTTGGACGAGGAAGGGGCTAAGGCAGGGGTGTCCTCTTAGCCCTATTTTATTTGCACTGTATATAGGGGACATATAGGAAGTGTTAAAGGAAGGACAGTGTGGTGGAGTAGTCATGGAGGGAGGGATTAAAGTGTGGGTGTTGGCATATGCAGACGATATGGTCATAGTGGCAAAAAATGAGTTGGAGATGAAAGGTATGATAAATACGATAAAGATGTACCTGGAAAGGAAAGATTTGGGTTTAAATGTAAGAAAGTCTAAAATGGTAGTTTTTCAAAAAGGGAGAGGAGGGAAGAAAAAGGAGGAGTTAAGTTGGGGAGAACAGAAGATAGAGGCAGTGAATGAAGTGACATATTTGGGATATAGGCTAAGGTATGATAATAAAGATGATGCGCATATAAGGGAGTTAGCAAAGAAGGGTAACAGGGGATTAGTGCAGGTATGGAGTTTAGGGGAAAGAGTATTTGGGAAGAAGATCGAGAAAAGAAGATGGCTGTTTGAAAAATTGATTAAAAGTGTGATGATGTACAGGGTGGAGGTATGAGGTTGGAAAGAGTGGAACGTATTGGAAAGGGTACAAATAAAATATTGAAAATGAATACTAGGTTTAGACAGGGAGACGCCAGGGTACATAATATAGGAAGAGGGGAAGTTAGAGAAGATTAGAATAGAAGCAGGGAAAAGGGCGATGGGTTATGAAGAGACAATGAAAGTAAGGAGAGAATGTAAAATTTTACAATGTTGCTGGAGGACGGTAAAAGATAGCAAAAATATATATGGGCAAGAAGAAAGGAAACTGTACTACCAACGAGGAGGTTTCGCAAGAGATGAGGTAGAAAAAAGGAGAGAGGAAGGGAGGTTAAATACGGAGGAGATAGTAAGAAGAGATAAAGACTTGGAGGTGCAAGAGAGGGAAGGAAAGATAAGGGAAGAAAAGTATAACGTAAGGTATGGGAATATAGTGTCCAGGGGGGTTCCTAAGTATCTGATGGGGAGGAAAAGATTAGGAAAGAAACGGCTTATAGCCAGGTTTAGATGTAGAAATGAAGAGAATTTAAGTATTGGAAGGAGGATGTAATGAGGAGATGGAGATTATGTGGGGAGGGATGGGAGGACATAAAGCACTTGAGTGAGGAGTGTGGCAAGCTAAGGGAAGAAAGGAGGGGAAGGAAGGTTTTGCTTGGGTAGGAGGGGGACGGATTGAATTGGATGAAAGCAGTAAAGAAAAGAAGGAAGGTTAGGTCTAACAAAATAGAATAGTAAGATGGTGATTAGAATAATTTATGGGAGAAAGTTATTTTAGTTTATAAATTTCTGTACGTATTATATGTATTATATTATTATGTAAAGGGAAAAGATGTAAGGGTTACGTAACCCATTGTAAGGCCGAATGGCTTAACAATTATCAATTATTATACTTTTACAGTTTTGCAACAGAAAATAAACAGTGTGAAAATGGTAGAATGCAAGCTTTCATGGCCGTTGTTTAATACAGCACTGTTTTTCGGCTGTTGCCGCGTCACAAAACTTTCACTTAACGTTTCGCTGATCATGCTGTCAGCTTCTTCCAAAGCTTTCTAAGGACTGATGTTATCGTCTTGCGTTCCTCGTTTACCGGATTGATTACGAGAACGTAAAAGTATTAGCAAGAAGCAGACCACCAGCGAATAATACTCGAATCACTGAAAACAATGAAAAATTCTATCAACTTTAACCGTGAGGATGGATACAAATTAAGCAACAAATGGAAATCTACGCTGCGTAAAGAACATGCAAAAAGTCACCAGACGTCTATGAACGCAACTCAACAGACCAGAACAGACACGAATCAACGAAGCTGAGCCGAAATACGGTATATAACGAACAACGCAAGACCATAACATCAGTCTTGAGAAATTTTCTAACAGCATGATCAGCAAAACGGTAAGTGAAAGTTTTGTGACGCGGCAACACCCGATAAACAAATAAAAAAATGCTAATGGAAAACAACTATAAACTGAACAATAATATTATTTTTATCTATGGATACAATGCAAAATAAGAATGGTATCATATTGGAAACATTTTTTCGTCCAAAAATTCACAAATTGTGCCAAATTTATCCTTATCTCTTTCATCTATTACAATATCACCCGCACTATCGCTTTGAAGAACATTTTTGTAAAAAGCAAGATTCGGCATGTTTGACCATTCCTTTCTAAAATAAATAGTGAGTAGAGTTTGAATATCTTTTTCTTTTGTTTCGTTTAGCAAAACACTTCCATGTAGTTCGGCAGGATATATGTCAGATATTTTTCCCTCTTTTTTGGCAATAGACAATGCATTTGACGTGTTATTTCGATAAGTCATTTCTCCAGGCACAAAGATATTGTTCTTTTTTGAACGCTTTAGGATAACTTGCTTTACAAAAGGAAGTTTAAAATGAAGAGCACTCGTTGCTTTTATTGTTTTTGTAGCTTCTGGTTTCTAATCTTGCACAGTCCAATCTTTTCCAAATTGTAATATTGTCGCCCTTCTTCAAAAAGAACATCATATTTTTCTGACAAAATAATAGTGTTCGTCTTTCTAATTTTTTTTTTGTAAATCCAAAGGTTGTAAGTTCATGTTTCTTGAAGCAGTTATAAACTGCCGAAGCAATTTCACTAAAGCCTTTAAATGTCTCGTGTTCTAACCATGAATAAGCAGACACATTATTTTAGTTCAAATGACACTTAGAAGAGCATTTAACAACTGTGAAATTGTAACAGTATAGCTGACGGCTATAGTACGTTCGTTGATTGGGTACCTTGGGCAATATCCATTTTTTTTACAATGGTATGAAAATGTTAATAATCGATTATTCTTCTATTTTAAGAGATAAAGAACATTAGCACGCATGCTGTGGATTGCTTTATCGGTTTGTAACTGTTTTCTCTTATCAGGATCTTTTTCTCTTTTAATTCGTTCTACCAATTCAACACAGCTTAAACATGCATCTGTTTTCGGAGAGCCAAACCCAACATTAAAATAAGTTGTAAAAACAATGAACATAACTAAATTTTACTTGTTTATCGATCTCAACCTTTTCCATGCACGTTTTGTGAAATTTTGTGATATTCAATTCAAGTATTGTCTTTAGGATTTTTCTCGGCAGTAGTGAGATTCGTCATCTTTTAGTAATTTCATAAAAAAACAGCTTCCAATTTATGTTCGAACTGTTTTTGTCTTATGTCGCCTCTTCTTTTTTCTGTCAAGTCTCCATCAAGTTGAAAACGGCCTACAACGCCAATAACACGGTGTTTTGTTAGACCCAACAATCCAAGCAATTAGTGTACAAATATGATTACTTATTTTGAATACCTTTATGAGCTTCCGGAACAAAATAAAATGCGACATTTAGAAAAATTAAAATTGATTAATAATATTGAGCTCAACACCATTGATAAACAACAGTTTATAGACAATTTTAATAATCAGCTTATCTAAAAACAAGAATACTTAAGTAAATATCTATTATTTATTGCAACTTCATTCATCCAAAATGAAATACGTGATGGAATTAAGAAATATTTCTTTCCAGTTTCCTATTGAATGGTATAACAAACAACTGCACAAACATATGAGACACTACCGAATGTAATTAGTCCTTTACTATTTACTTATATACATACACTTCTAATTACTTGCTGTTTTAAGTAATCATACATAACTAAAAATAACTGTCTACGTAGCTGCACTCTAAGTTATTACACACACATAAACATATTGTATAAAAAAATTTGCAATATTGTATAGATGATATGTAAATCTTTGCAATGATTTACTCTAGAACAACCATATTACTTATCTTACTTTGTACTGTTACGTCACGTGGAAATGACCCATTGAAGAATTGTTGTATATGAATAGGAGTTATAAAATTCGACTTACATCTTTTAAGGTATACTTTACAACTGACTAATTTAGTTAGTTTGTTGTGCAATTTTTCTAAGTTGGTGACCAATTTAATTATGTTAATGTTAATTTAAACTTGTTATAAGAACATCAACGCTTTCACTTTGTTGTCCTCTGTTAATAAATTTAAAACGTTTAAAAATTGCTCTTTGTTCTACCGTAAAATAACTTTTTTGTGCTGCCAACATTGCAAACGTCAATATTCGTTCGTTAGCGTAGTTACGTAATGGGAAAAAAAAGCTCTAAAGTGGGAAAATAAAATCTAGAAATTCAGATAAAACAAAGTGTTCAAAGTAAGTTTTTATATCAGAACAATTATGCGACAAGTGGAAAAGTCATTTAAAAATCTTGAATTTCAGGTGAAAAAAAACGATGTTAAAGTCAATGTCAAATTTGGCAAATTAATGCCCGGTTGCATAATACAAAGTTAATTGTGTTTAGCTGATGCCGTTGTTAACTACGTCATTGCTAAGGTACTACATTTGATTTTGTACTTGACGACCAATTGCGACACTTAACGATATGACCGCCACATTGTCAAAGTATTTACACAAAGCACAACAAAAATCGTCAAAAAATAAAATTGGTATAAGCGTTGACTCTCTAACTCATGTTTTTAGTAAAAACGGTTTTGCAATTATAAGCACAACAAACAGTATAATTACGGTATTTGTTACTTACAAATACTTTAAGTTTTTATTGATAACTAAACGGATAACATATCCTCTGTCTACCAAGAATGTTAGAAAATCGCTTTCCGCCAAAAAGATATTGTATTATTCTGCTATGTACGATGTTAAAGAAACCGCCGAAAAGCGTTGTTAACTTACGTATCGAAAGAATGAAACTTAACATTATTTACCGTACAGAACGTAAACTGATTATTACTGAATCGTGTGAACCGTTAAATGAGCAAATATTAAAACAAGGCTTTTATCAAACTTTCACCAAATCATCTCGTGCTAAAGCGGTAGCACACTCGGAGCTAGTTCATGGCTAAAATTTCTTAAGGCACAATTATAAGCCGAGAACCGATAGTAAACTAACTAATTAATTACATTCTCTTTTATAAACGTTTAACAAATATAGAATTAAAAAAAAAAATATATGATCTAAATACAATAGACAAACACACCAAAGAAATTAGAAAGCATTACAACATGTGCTTTGAATACAACGAATAACAAAATATAATCTTGATTAAGTAAACATTAAATTTAAATTTAAATTAAATATGAACGACAATTGAAAGTGATGAATTAGAAAATATACTTAAAACGTATGACAAGAAAATCGACCTTAATAACTCAAGTAAAAAAAATTAAGATAAATTTAAAAATGTTAAATATTTTGATATTACAAAACAAAATGAAAACTATATAATGCCACAAAAGAGATGTATGTCAATAAATATAACAACATTAAATACCTAGTCTTTTACCAAATAATACGTCAAGAAATAAAACGACGGTTACAATTTTTGGTTTCTTATCTTCTTTTTTCAATGCGATATTCGGATAATAGTAAAATATCGTTTCTGTTTATATTTTTTTCTAGTCTTTTACTTACTGTAAATTTTCAGTATACTAATCTTTTAGTCAACTACAACAAAGTAAAGGAATTTGTCTTGACTCCAACAAAAAACAAAAAATGAAAACCGTTTTTGAACTTTTGAAAGGTATATTTACTTACATTTCGTAATGAATAACGCTCCGTAAAGCAAAATACTTTTTCTCACTACCATCTTGATAAATCAAACTTTAACAAAAACACGACAGTAATGAAAAGTAAAACCTTTACTTAGATACATAAACAGATGGTATCCAAGAAGTGAAAAAACGTTTTACGGCGGGGGGACACTTTCCGCCAATTAATACTTGTCATGTATGCCTAAATAGAGGACGCATTTATTTATTAATATTAATATTAATACTACAATTGGAACATTCTTAAATGTTAATTAAGGGTATGTTTAGAAATTGCTTAATGTCATTTTCTTTCTTGTTTGTAAAAGAAATAACGTTAACTATATCAATTGCATTTTTGTTATCGGTACTATTACTAGAGTTTTTAACGGTTTTGCCGGCGCCGTAAAAATCCTGTTAGCCGCGTGGAGTTTATGTGTCAAAGAATCATCAACGTACCCTTCTGCAACGGTGTTGGATTTTTTTAAAAAGACACGAAGTCTTTTAAAGAAAGGACGGGACTCGCTGTTAGCTAAAAGAGTAGTGGAAGTTCTAAAGCTGTGGCTCGTTTAGTCTTTGCAGTAATCCAGATTTAAAAATTTTGCAATTTTATTGGTATAGCGGATAAAGTATATTTGCCTCCTACTTGAGGTACACATTTACCAATACCATAACACAAAAAAATTACTTTCTTTGGTATTAATGGGACGCAACTTCATGTATTTTTCAAGAATTTTGAACCAATTAACCGTTTCACTGCAACCAATTAGCACAAATGATCGGAGGATTTTGTTCTTGGATTGCAGGATCTTAACAATCTCTACGTCAGGTTTAATTTTAACGTCTTCGTAATTTAAATTAAAAAGTCAATCGGTTCGGCAAGCACCGGCAACCCCCAAAACCATTGCAACTTTCATCAACAGAAATGCGTGGTTCGGAGTATCACACAAAAACCTCGTTATCTATTCCTTGGTAAAAATGTTAGCCTTCTTAGAAATAAACACATCATTTTTTTTTTGAGAAATGAGATGACTTATAAAATGGTAGGATACATTTAGCAAAATTAAAATTTCATATAGATTTTAAATTTTGAAATGTCGAGATTTTCATTAGCACAAAGCGTTAATTTTAACATCGATGTTTACTCCAGAAGCTAGTTGGAGACCTTAGATTTGATGCCCTGTCGTTAAAATATGCCAAAAGGACAGTTTTATTAACTTTTTTAGCATTTTTTCAATTTTGCCATTCCTTAAAATATGTATATGTTCACTCATATCGAGCCTTTAACTTTTCAAGCAGTAACGACGCTCGAGCTGCATTAGCGCTACTTTAGAAAAATTTTCAACCTTGTCCGAATCACTCATTACAAAGCGAATGTATGATAAAAAAATTTATACTAAATTAGTTTGTTTACAAACTTCGTAGCCACAGCAACTAATCAATTAGCAAACTCGATTATGGCAGTAAGTTTTTTATTGTAGATAATTAGTATTACATTCTCAAATATTTATTCTATATTATTTGAGTTAATTCATGTGGTAGTAAAAAAAACCAAAGCACAACGCGTAGGTAATGTTTTTGTATTCTCGTTGGGTTTGTGACCTCAGCTGCGCTTTGGTGCATAAACTTCCACCTCGAATAAAATAGTTCACTTACCGAGCATCTTAAACGTTCAATTTAATCAAACCATTCCAATCGGTTATTTTCAAAACCACCATAAATATTTATTCGGGGGTTGATTCAAACACGATGATGATTGCTTATGAGTATCTTAGTATCTGTTTTTATTAATGTCAACAATTAAATTCATTTATTGTTATAAATTAAAATGTACCTACTAAAAAAGTTTTAATATCTTTTAAGCAAATAAATAATTATAAAAATAGCAGGTATCATTTCATTGTAACTAAATTTTAAATAATATTTTAATAAATTCATTCTGAGTTTAATAAAACAAATAACACGTTTAATTATGTCTCTTTACTGATAAAAATTAACCGTAGTTTATTTAATATAATAATACAACTAAAAAAAACATGAACCGCAATAGGATTTGAACTTTCGTACGTAACAGCGATATTACCGCAATCGTACGTTTGATGTCACTAGACTAAAGTGACATATAAATCGAAAATGTCAAATTCCTCATGTTAGTTTATATGTTTCAAATTTTCTAGGACACATGGTATAATGATAATATCCAATAAATTCAATTTCAAAATTTTTCGCTGAGCTTTTAACCGATTTCAGTTCCGCTCTTAAACCAGATACCAGTAATAAGTCTTAAAACTTGAATGGATTTTTTCTAAGTATTGACTGACTAGTCGGCGCTGCTCTACTTAAAATGCATTAAAGAATTTAATTGTAAGCTGCTGTCGCATGTTAAAACTAGAAATTAGAAATAATGAGAATTTTGAGGTTGTTTGAGAGCTACAATTGAGGTATTTTTCAGTGGAATTTTGCGAAAAATAACACCTATTTTTTCTAAAAAAACAACATTTCTTATTAATTGTAGAATTGCTGTTCTATTTGCAAAAGAACTTCATGTGCACTGTTTTTTATTAATTAAATTTTTTTCTGAATACGTTTCAAAATTCTATATTAGTTTATTATTTTCTTCCTTGTGTTTTTTCAAGTAGTAATTGTTTCAATCCCAATAGGAGGTCGTGTAGTGGGGAACAAATTTGCTTTAGATATTATCTGGCGATGTTTTGTAAACCAGAATGTGTCTGCGTCTTCAGGTTTGTTGTTAATTGAGAAAACATAACACAGTAAGTACACATTCATACTTATTATTATAGTACATAACAAATTAAAAACATGTAAATTTGGTGAGTGTTACAAGTTTTTGGTGGTTTTACGAACCTAGAGAAGATTTAAAAGATAATTAAGGGCGCCAGAGCTTATCCCAAAGAAGCTTCTGTCTGCTCACAACAGAATGGTAATAAACTTGTAACTAGATGTTTAGGTTCGTAATTCCTCTACTCAGCTGTTCGAGTAGTCAGAAGCAATTCGTTGATAACGATAGTCATAGAAACCAGGTATGTTGTCATAAAAGAATAGCTAACCACAATAACAATTTTAATGTAGAAACGCTGAGGATTATCACAGAATATGACTTCTAAATACAGAAATGCCAGTAGCATAGGCAACACACCGTACATAAGTAAACATACAGTAAAAATATATAGCGAAGAATAGTTTGTAGTAAATATCTTTTACATAATTAGTAGGATGGCATTACTGACAATCAAATACAGAAATAAGAAAGTACTACGCTAATGTTAACTTATCATAACACAGCGTGTAAAAGTAATATAGCATTAACGTTGATCAATCGGTAGTACACAGCATGCACAACTTGACATAAGTAAAATTTACTACCTAGCTCGTAAACAACAATAGCGATAATTACAGAATTAATAGCAAAAGTTTCGTGAGTGACCCGTTTGACTACGAAATAAAACATATAAAATCACTTACCATAAATACAGGAATTTTCTTTGGTGTGAAGAACGTACGTTCCCCCGACACATAACCCTGTAAGCAATTTGAATCGCAAATCGTGTCAAGCTAATGTCTCACGAAATCACATCTACAACAATTATTACTTAAGATACAAGAAAGTATAAAGAATATAAACCGGTTGTTATATGCTGTGGTACCCCTTTTCTGTGATTACGCAGGTATCTGCTGCCTGAGTAGGATCTCGACAGTTCTTAGTTAACCTCGATACATTCGGTTTCTGCCATAAGTAGTATGCCTCATAGAATATTTGTTTGACGAGATAAATGGACTCCTCATTAACAATTCACAATTAGAACTAGGGATTCGCACGTAGCGGAATGGCTGTCAAATTACAGGAAATTACAACAAAGTTTTAATAAATGAGAGTTACAATCTTACCCGGTGACGACGCAAACGAATTTTAAGTGTATTACACTTATAGATTGCTCACCATGATGGTGTATAATTTTAGAAAATGTTCACTCGTCAATTCGCCGGCCATTTTATGTAGTTTCCAAGTTGAAGAGCTAGTCGTAAATGACAGTCACGCGTAAACGATCGTTAGGGGGCGTCCAAAACGTAAATTAATTTTTCGTCGAAACACATAGGCGTGCGCCAAAGAAATTTCGACCGTAACAACAAAGGCGTGCATAAAGAAAATTACCGTAACATGAGTCTAATATTATTTACTTCGTTTAATTGAATTTCTACGTTATTGTATTTGCCAACACAAACAATTTTTTCACATCTTTTTCTTTTACTACTTTCTACTAATAAGCATTTCTATATTATTTACTCAAATACAAGTTTAATAAGAAATATAAACATAACTAAACTAAAAATTGATTGTGTTTTGGTTTTGTTTATTTTGGTTTTTGACACATCTGAAGTTAAAATTTTGACTTAAGTCGTAAAGGTAGTCGACTTTAGTTTAAGTAAAAATATTTCTAGTTAAGACAAAATTTCACCTTGGTGAAACACAACTCCAACCGGGCGTAACTAACTAAAATAAAGTACAAATTTATTATTTTAATTTTTAAAATGATTTTTTGTAGTTTTAAACCAAATATATTTGTTATTTTCCTGAAGAAAAATGAACATTATTGTCATGAACAAATATTTTTTGTAAAAACGTTGAAAAACAATTTCATAAAGTTTGTAGATTTTAACTATTCTTTTAAATTTTTCTTTAAGCAATAACATTTTCAACTTTTTCTAGCGACGTTTTGTGTACACTTCTTTAAACCAATGAGATTATAAAAAAAGTATACAACTAAATTCTTTATAATCTTATTTTTTATGTAAGTTTGATATTAAATACGCTCGTCTTATTTTCTATGTTAACTATTTTAATTTAAAAAAATTGTTTTAGTTGATAAACTTATTTATTTGGCACGTTAACGTTCGTATTTATTAATTTTAATGAATGCAGTCAATAATGCAAAAAATCGATACTTGTTTACGTTAAAGTATTAAGAACAAATGCTGAAATTCTCTTATAAATATCAAAGAATCTTGAGCTCTACTTATTTTAAAGTTATGTTGAGCTCATAAATTTTATCTTAAAGCAAAGCTAGACATTGTATAATGTTTTACTTTAAGTTAATTTACAAAGACATCCTTTAAATTCTTACCTTATGTTGTAATTATTAATAATTTTTTATTTTATTAAAACAATATATATATATAGTATAGTAGTTAAGGATTTGGCTTTTTAAAAACTAAAACTTGGTATAAAAAACAGAGATTTGAAACCGATCTATTAATTTTTATAGAATAACGTCATGTCACAGTACAATTATAATGTTTATATAGTGAGTTCGTAAAGTATGGTTTAAATTCATTATTTCCTAAATGGTAAAGGCTGAAAAAATTTTCTCAGAAACGTCGATTTTGTTTATTTAAATGTTGCTTGATATTGATATTTTTTGCTCGTGTTTGGTTTTAAATTTATGACATAGAAATAAAAGTTTTTGAGATATTCGGTTCCAAGGTTTCAAAAATGTAAGTAATAGTTATGCAATAAAACTAATTATCCAAAAAGAATTGAAAAAAACATACAATTTTGACAGTTTCAAAAGTGAAAGATAAACGAAAAGTGAAACTTATCGCGGACAGTATTTAAAAATATCTTGACGTTTTATTAGTGTTAGATAAAAGTAGTTATTTTTATCATATCTAAATTCTATAGTGTAAATAAATAACGGCATGTAAATAAATTTAGTTTTAAAGGTCGTTACAATATGTTTATTGGTGAATGCAATTTACATAATTTATAAACTAAGTTACTTTAATTTAACTAATAATATTTTATCACTTATTGTAGGGTCTTACTGCACATTAACAAATAAATAAAAAAGCAAATATAATTTTTTTAATAATGACCTTTATGTAATAACTACTTTTATATTATACAGTCAATTTTTTGTTAGAGATTATGTTAAATTTAAATTGCCTTCTAAATAAACGAGCATTTTTTCTTCGTTAAATATTTGACTTGTTTTTAAATTCGATAGAAAACGTGACTGCAATTTAACTAGGATTTTATTGAAATTCGCTGACGTTTGCGTTTTTATGTTATTCAAAATATTACAATTGAAAAACGTGGATCACTATAAAAGTTTCTACGTCAATATTACTGTTATGTTAAAAAGAAACGTCTTTTAGATTTAGATTTATGTATTATTTTCTAAATCATATATATGTTTCATTGCAATCAATAGAAAATGCTTAAGTATAAGTATTATGTGCTACATAAAATATAAAAAAGATTGCTTTTTAGTATTCTATTAAAATAAAACTTATTTAATCAAACATAAACGCAATTTAATCTTTTTAAACATAATTTTTACACACAAAAATTATAAATTTAAAACTTTTTTACCAAGATTGCGACTTTGTGCAATCAAAAGTAGTGGTTACGCGGCTCGTTAAAACAAACTTATTCGCATTACAATTGTCGTCATTGTAACACTCGTTTTACGGTATACTCGAGAGATCATCCATTAGTGGCATTTGGTGTACACTTTGCAAGCATTACTGGCATTTTATTGGTATTACGACATTTTTCTTGGCACTAATTGAAATTTTGCTGGCATGATAGGCATTCACTGGCAGTAACAAGCTTCATTAAGCAGTAAAATGCAGTATTTGATAAAAATGAATGAAATACATTTGCTTATCAATTACCAAATAATAAATGTCAAAAATACATTGATGAATTTACTAATAGTGTCGAAAATCATTTGAACGACAGGAAATCTGAACAATTTTTATTTTTGTTTTGTTATTAACAGTATACTTAATATATTGTTTAATTTTGTTTAATTTACATAATGTGTTAAAAGTGCTTTTACTTTTAAATTATTTTACTCAAATTTTAAAATTAGTTTAATTGTCCCAATGATTAGAATTTGTTGCCAGGTCAGAAGTCATAGCTACTATGTTAAACGTTTTACTTTTTTTGTCCTTTATATCTTTCTTATCGGACAATGTAAAGAAAAGGATAGACAAAATTAAGTGCCATTGGGTGTCATTTTACATTTTTTAAAAACTTTTTGCTGTTAAATAATTATTAGCTAAGTTAGCTTATTAACTAGTAATAACAGAAATTAATATTTTGAAAAATAAAATTTATGGATCTTAACCATCAGTTTTCAAACTGGTCGGTCAAGCCGTTTTTAAACTATGATAAATAAGCTTTCATTTGACGATAAATTTACTTTCGAATTCGATGACATAAATGATAAATATTGTTGGAGCCGATTGGACTTTGCAATGAAAACTATATTTAACTAATAGCAAAAGAAAATCGCTTGAATAAAATCTTAAGAGTATGGTTATGGCATTTATACAGCATTATTCCAAATAAAAAAAAATTCTTAATAGTCACAAAAAGTTTTAAAAATAAAAAAATCAAAAAAAAAGCTAATTTCAACCCTTCAGCGCACGTGTTTGGCTTACCGCAGCATACGCGCCATTACCAAATCGACCGTAAGTACAATAATTCATAATCTCGTACAACTTTTAGCTACAATTAATAAGAAAACAATTATACTGTAGACTTTATTAAACACAAACATTAAATTGAGTGAAAATATAATTTTTACAAAAAAAAATACTTTACATTCTATCTAATCATCGTATTCTACTTCCATTCTTTCCCCACTACAACTTGGATAAACTTTTTTGGTTACATATACATAATTACAGTCTGCACATTGTGATTTGGTCTTCTTCTTTATTCTGTCACCTGACACCTACCATGAGGTAAACTGACCAATTTTTCTTAGGTCGGCTGAAGCAAAAGTAATATCTTTCTTATCCTGATTTTTTTTCAGGTTCTATATTCGTTGACAACCGTTCATAGAAGAGTTTTTTTGATCAAAGTTTTTTATAAAACCTCATCTAGCTAAATTATATTGTAAGGCATTTTTTATTATAAATAACGTAACTATTTATCCCACCAACATTTAGAAACGTAGAAAATCGTCAACGGCCAGCAAAAACTCTATCGAGCTACAGAGTATGTGCATACTTTTCATTTGATCTACTAAATGTACCTCGCATTTTGTCATCATCTACTTCATTATTGAAGTGCATACTGAAGGCCAAAACTACTACTTTACTTTTTTCAATTTATACGAAAGCAATGAGATATGTTTAGAAAAACCAAAAATAATTGCTCTAATTTTCGTGTTTAGAAACAGGTTTGGAATTTCTTTTTTATTGCGTCTCAGTGCTTTGACTAATTTTTTAATTAATGGAGTTAAAGTGAACCTGTTATCAAACGTTATATATTTTCCAGAATTTCATAATAGCCGTGATAGACGTAACACGATATCTTCTGGTTTATTAGTAGTTTCATAACTTCCATGCCAACCTACATACACTTCCATGTTGCTAGTGTAACATGTTTTGGCATCTACTAGGACAAATAACTTTATGTCATACTTGGCGGACTTCTTAGGCATATATTGTCTAAAAACACATCTTCTACGCAAAGGTGATAACATTTCGTCTATTGTGACAAATAGTGTAGTGGATGACCTCTCGGGTGTACTATTACAATACAGTGCTTTTTATTTTAAATTGGTTATAGGATTTATATATACATATTTATGTATATAAAACAAATGTTTATATCACTAATATTAAAAGGCATTGTTTAGTATGATTTGAAATGAGTTCGTTGTTAGTTAATCTTTTAATATTTTTCAATTTGTATAATCTTTGTAAGTCAATTTTAGTAATGTTTTGATAATAATGTATAAGTCTTTTATGATTTACAAAATTAATTGCTTTCATTTAAAATATGTGTATAATAAATGCATTAAATTTGTTCTTACTTAGGTGAAGACAAAATCTATCCGTAAAGTTGTAGCAACATTTGCAGAAACTTATTCAGATTCTGTATCAATTAAAAGTACCGCCCAAGCAACTCATTGGTATAAAGAACGTTAGAATATCGGTTTGATAAAGGTTTATTAGACATTAAAACGTTTTTAAACATGTAATAAACGTTTATCAGATGGACATTTAAACGTTTTTATACCAATGTGTTGTATGAGCGTAATTAAATTGTTTGCATAACGGTTTGTACTAATAATACACATACGAAACGGAAAATAAATTTTTATGTACTCATAAACAAGTTTAAAACAAATACTTCTTTGGTCGTCAAGGAAACTTTGTTTTCTACTTTACTTGGCTTACCCGAAGAATTTGATGTGTCCAGGAGTACTTATTAAGTTATAAAATTAAAAATATTTAATCTTCAAGTTTGGTTTTAGTCGGGTTCGTGATGAATTTGACTGTTTAACGTTTTTTTGGGTTTAAGTATTTATACTATTTGTTTGTTTTTTTTTACTGATTTGTAACATATCGGTTGACCGGTCTCTTAATAAATATTTTTAGGTAGAAGAAAACTTTTATAGATTTTTGGTCAAAAGTGTTTAACCTTGTTAAATGTATTGGTTTTGTCAAAGTTAACTGCATGCCCTGTGGTCAGGAAATTTTTCGCTACCGTCAGTCTTATGCTACTCCTTCTCGTGTCTGCAATTAGTTTGTGTAGCCTGGTGTTGATCTTTCTTTTAATCTGTCCTATTTATACCTTCCCAGATTAACAGAAAAAATGACTCATGCATAAACGACATTGTTCTGCAAACCTCAAAGAGTAAGTCATCAAATTCTTCTTCTAATAAAAGACCGTCACTAAAAGTTACTTTGTTGAATTTAGTGAGAGTTTCCTTCATTCTAAACATATGTGTTATGAAACATCAGAACTCCATTTCGTGTAAAACAACACTTAGCTAAAAATAATATTTTGGCACCAAAGTCAAGGTCACAAACGTTTTGCTGCTGCAACTACTCACAAAACTCAAGTCGCGGTGTAAAATCAACGTCGGTTAATCGTTGAATTCGTTGAACATGGTAAGGGCACAAAAAATAGTTCTTTGATACACGATGTAGCGTACTACACACGTTAACTGCGCGGCTTATTTCTTTAGTATCGCTTTGTGTTTAATCTTTCACAATTTACAATACATACATTGAAGAAAAACAAATATTAAAGTTTTGATTTTATTGAGCAGATTTATTGTTCTTCGGTTGCTAATACATGAGGTGGTCTTTCTTGACTACGGTCTTTGTAGGTAGAAAGTACACCTCCAGCTTTTGCACACATTCTAAAATAAACTTTATTAAAAACAGTTAGGATATTGTTCAACCCACAATCTACCTGTAGTGTGAAGGTTATAATTACAGCCAATTGGTGCTATAGAGATCGTCGTAGGTTGGTAGTTGGATTTAATAACCACGCACTTCAAAAATTGTATCTAATAAGCAGGATTATAATCTATCATTGCCAAATTCTTAAATTCAACTATCAACTTACGACGATCTTTATAGCACCAATTGGTTAAATTTTATACGTGGGCTCGTTAACCACGAGATAGCGTCGACTACAACACTTTTATATGTTATAATTACACTTACCGTACATTAAAACAATATCACTGTTATATATAATATAGAAAAATCAAATTAAATATTATGAAGTACAAGTACGTTTACACAAATCACTTCGCAACAACTAAAAAAATCCGTTAAAAAATCGTGACAGAAATAAATCAAATTGTCGAATTTAGTTCTAAGAAAATTAAATTTTGCATTTAATTATTTAAAGTCTTGTTTTGGTTACAACCAAAGATAAACGTGATCGTGTATACAAATTACATGTTGTTAATCAAAGTCAGTAATAATGCTAAGAAATAAACAATAATATCTGCTTTAATTATTTCATTAATAATTCATTTTGTAGATGATTGAAAATTAAACAGAACAATAATCAACACAATACATCAATACGTTTCACGAACTTTACAGCATTTACACCCATCATTTAGAGCATAGTTACAATAAACAAACAACTTTTGTTTGTTTAGATACTTAAGACCGGCCTAAAAACCTTAATTGCAAATATTTTAAAACTGGGCTACTTTAGACTAAATCTTTAAACCATTTTACGCCACATTGAAACTACTTCTTGACTTTGCAGTTGTATTTCAGATACACTCTATATATTAAGATATAGTATCATTAGTGATACAATATTTACTTTATTGTATCTGTAACTTATTTTAATTAGGGTAAACTACTAAAGTGCTATATTAGTCTTTTATTTATTACTAATAGATAACCATAATAAATTATAATTCAACCTATGTTGAACCAATATTGATTTGAACAATATTGGATACAGATAGAAAGTTTACATAGGCCCCGTAATGCCTCAAAGCAATATAGTTCTGTCAAGATTTTAACGTTGACACAATAGACATTGTCGATCAATAGCCAATGTTCATTGCTACTTGGAGTAAAGTTGATCTTGAATCTCAAATAGTCATCTTAAATGTTGAATTGCATAACCTATTTGGTTAAACGTGAGATAAATGGATAATTAATGTCAATGGAAGCAGACACAGAAGCAGGAATGTTTTGTATGCCTTCTAGTACCCATAAAAAAAATTATTTAAAAAATGTACCAAATAATTCAACAAGGGTTAAATTAAGAACATAGGTACAGTGAGGGGGTTATGTATTTATTACGTCAGATTGCAGTAGATTTAAAAACAAACAATTGTTTGAGACAACGTATAATCCTTATTATTAAAGAAGCTACCAAAATGTTGTTAGGTAGAGACATATTAAATTTTAATTTAAAGAATATTGCAGTAGATCTAAGTTTGGAAGAATTAATAAAAAATACAAAAAAATGTTTAATAATAACCTAAGAGCTTATTATAGCGGAAAAATACATTTGAAATTAAAGGAAGGTACACGACGTATTTTTTATAAACCGAAAGCTGGAGCGTGAGAACCTAATTTAAAAAATCGAAAATTTAACGTGGGGTACGCTATTAATATTAGTTCGTAAACCAAACGGTATGAACGTGTAAATTTGCGCTAACTATATAGATACTATTAATTAGTACTTAAAACTCGTGAACTCTTTATTGTTGCGCACTGAAATTTTTGCTGTTCAAGGAAAAACTAAATTTACAAAATTAGATTTTTAGAATGGGTGTAATCAATTGATAATTGATGACGCGACTAACGACATTTTGGCTTGGAGTACATCTTACGGTATTTATAAGGTTAATAAGTTACCATACGACACAAAACCCGCTAGTTACAGTAGAAAAGCCGTTGCAGAGTATTAACAAAACGGTCCATTTTGTTATGATGTTGTAGTAACTAGTAAAACAAAACAAAAAAAAATTAGAAAATTTATCAGAAGTATTAAATCGTTTAGAAATTGTTCAGTTGAATGCTCAGTACAATTATGTAAATTTTGTTACCGGATTAATTTCAAACAAAAACAAGACAATAATTTGTAAGTCAAAAGATAAAGTTAAACAAATTGTTATGGTAAAGAGTTGGTAGATCAATTTTTGAGTATAAAAATTTGTCCCTCGACATGGCTCACTTTTTTTTTCGTAGCCGGCTGTCAAAACGAATTTATTTCCTGTTAACGTTATGTAAAATACGAAGCGTTCTTAGCGGTCTTTCTAGTTAAACAAGACTTTCATTATTAAATTGTCTCATGCCATTCCACGTGAATATGTGGGCGAATTTTGCGTATTGTTGAGTAAAAATCTGTTTTGGGGTATGTGATTTTATAACGTTTTTTTGTATTGAGGGCTTAAATTAATTCTTTAGCGAGTCCGATCCCTCCACCTGTAATCTTATCAGTAACGTTGGTAAAACACCTGCTTGTTGAAAAGTTTACATGACGTCAGGTCGCTGAAAGGTTGTACACTACTTTATGAGAAGAAATACTTACACAAGTGCGAAGTTAATTAGAGGAAAGCTCGGCGCATTCTGTTGCGTCAAATATTGTATGCATTAAATCAAATTACTTATGCACAGTATGTACGCTTGTGTCAAATTGCATATTACGTTTTAGGTCAGACTGGTGCGGAATTAGCTAATCCTCTTCTGGATAATACACAACTGTGAGTATTGCATTTTCTATTTTACTTCGTTGATCATGTCGATTATTGGAATGGCCACACGTACATACTAAGTTATAATCACAATTAATATTAAACTCTTTTTTTGTGTGTCACATACTTATTGGGTGCGCTTTGATTCTAGATACTTTGATTTTCGTACTCTTGAAATTTAACTTAATAAAGTCAAGTCATTCCTTCGTTAAGGTAAAAGTTAGATCGATTAGAACATGTAAAAATGCTAAACCTAGCAGTTAGATAGACCTAGAAATTAAAATAGTAAAAACGACAAAATTTGCTTTTATTAATTTAAAAAAAAGGAGGCATAACCGAGTTATTCCTTTTGATCCAGATTGCACTATAATTAAGGTATTTTATTTTTTACATTTTAAAGCAAAACAGCTTTGTCGAACGTTTGGGAGCATTTTAACCCAAGCAACATTTTTAACTGAAAATTTGTGGTAACAGTGATGCCGCAGTCAGCTGAATGTTACTATAGCTACGGCAGCTTAATATTCGGCAATGATATAACAGCAGATCAGCAGCTGGATACCTTGATTGGAGGCTGCATTGTTGCTGGCACTAGTAGCACCATTATTGCTGTTCGCAGATTGCTGTAGCAGCTTTAAGATTTTGTTGTTAGTGTGCTGTGATATTGCTGTCGCAGTTACATCAAAAATTTAAAAAAAATACTTGAGACATTTTTATTAATTTTAGACGTTCGAAGTTCTTTTTGTACAACTTTTATATTTTTTGATGTTATCCTTGTGCCTTCCTACTCCAGGTGGATTCTAGAGTACCTATATTATTAATGTCTTAGAAAACTTATCCTTTCCGAAGATCGAACCTTGTACCATCATATGCTATTGCCTGGTATGCCAAGCTCCTAACTAGTTAGACCACTGGAACCCATTGTCAAAAGCGTCATATATAGTAAAAATATACAAGATTACTAAATATATTTTTTATTAAAAGATTTTATTATAAGTATATAAATTAATATAATATTTTTTTTCCTATTAGTAATATTAAGTAAATGAAATAAATAAAAATTACAAAATAATCTGTAAAGCAAGAATTTTAAAAGTGGCAACTCCACAGAGTACTCATAATTTGGTTAGTGGTTAGAGACACTATGCGTCGAAATAGTCAAAGAAATTTAAAAATAACAACGGATGCTGTTGCAGTGCTGTGTCAACGAAATAACAGCATTATTTTGTTGCTGGTTTATAGCTGGTTCGAAGGGTAATTCAGCTATCGGTGTTAATTATCTTATTTTTAACATAGCTATTATTACAGCACTCTTACAGCACATTTACAGCTGTAAAAATTGTTAAATAAACTTTTGCTGTTGCTTTCAGAAGTTACAGCACTGTAGCAGCTACTACATTGTATCTAAAACTGAGATGCTATTTTCCTTGCTGTAACAGCTTTATTACAGGATTTCAAATTATGCATTTAGCTGACACAGCTTTATTTTTGCCTGTTTTAACTGCTGCAGTACTTTTATAGCCTGTTATTTGCTGCCACAGCTAAATAGTGAATTAAATGTTACTTGAGAAGACATATACTTTTAAAAATATCTAAATTGAGCGGAAACAGAATTGATCTAGTGTAACTAATTTTTTTCATCGTCTATAAAAAACATGGAAAAGCAGCCAAAAAGTGTCTTAGAGGTTGATCTTGTCATAGTCGGTGAAGTTCAACCAGCCCGGAGCAATTTTTTAAAGTCTATGCGAAATAACAGTTTTAAAATTGCTTTTGTGAAATTTTTAGTACAACATTAAAATTCTAATCAATACCTGGACATTATTGAAAATAAGACTACAAATGTAAATTGTGGAAATGTCGATTATAAGTATTAGGTAAATAATGAACGCAATTGCAGAAAATCTATAACACAAAGAAAGCGATTCTAAAATTATATTCTATCTAACTGATCAGCAAGAAAATATCAGAGTTGTAATTAAAGCTTTTGGCACAAACATTGTAATAATTTTACTTGGTAATTTTCACAGTTTACTCAAAAGTTTGCAGATATAGATCGATTGCGGTTTACTATCTAAGAACACCTTTGTTTTAATTGATGTCAATAAAATAAGTGACTCTTTAAAATCAAATGTTTGTTAAGCATTGCCTGGTTTCCATGCGCTTACTAATTGTGACTATACCGTTGCATTTTCTTGTAAAGTAAAACTGGCACCGTTTAAATTACTACAGTAGAACATGATTTCCAAGAAAATCTTTGCAAACATGAAGGAAAACGAACATTTGGCACAATAAAATTTATTCAGGAAGTTATCTGATCTCTGGAAAGGAATTTTTCAGGCATAGAAAAATACGTGTGTGATATATACGGAAAACCAAAGCTTCAGATATTAATAAAGCCAAATATGAAATCTATATAGATTTCTGTAAAGCCAAAAATCATACATTGGAAACGTTAAAAAGCTTTGAAACAAGCAATTTATCTATATAATATCATAAAAATGTACGGTACAATACGATAAAAAGACAAACCAGATAGTTGCTATTTGGAGGTTCGCTCATTCTTCAAAACCCACGTTCTTTAATTTGGATAATATTAACAACACACGCTATAGAATGGTTTTTGGGTTCACGGTATATTCAAACAATGGTAGAAATTTTAGCATCTGAAGATGATGATGAAGAAACTGAAGAAATGGTCAGCAGTAATTACTAAATATATCTCTAAACTTTTGCACGTGTGTTTATTTTATTTATTTACTTATTATCAGTATGTACTTATTAAGAATAAAATTAAATTAAATGCTTAGCTGTAATTTTTATTATTTATTTTGATAAAAATATATAATTTTCCTCAAATCAATTTCTCCTATTCAAGTTGGCGTAAACTGTTGTATGTTAGAAGGAGTAAGAAAATAGCAGGCGTCTACCTTAAATAAAGGCATCTGCCATGTAAACGCTGCAGTCGTCTGAGTTTTTTCTTTCAAAAATAAGTTATATAGTAATTGTAAAGCTGTTTGGTATTTCATTTTGGAAGACGATCGTTCGAGTCAAGTCTGTTTTTAATGACATAACGACTCGTTTGCTTTAGTAACGCTACCGTCTTATGTACTTTAAATGGAATGGTTGTGTAAATATTTAAAAAGCAACATATCATCATATTATAGTACTGATATACTTTGGTTTGTTTTAGAACATAAAATTCAAAAATTTGATAGCGGACTCGGGGTCAACGCTATCAGCTTGATTTGGCTGTATATCGATAATTAGTTCACATCAATTCACTTATTGTTATTAGAAAAGTTGGCAACAAAATATATTCTCTTTGGAAACTGTTCGCAGGGCGGTTTTAGGGACAACCTTATTGTTAGTGCAAATTGAAAATACGAAATCTTTAGTACCTTTTCATCTCTTTTTTTTTCACAGCTAGTGTTTGGACTATATATACGTAACTCATACAGAACAATTTTGTAAAGAATTGCATTTAAAGATTTAAATGTATTGCATTTTGAATAAACAGGCTTTTTTGTAACATGAATAAAAAGCGTTTTTATACTTGCTGTTTTTTTTTGTTTTTACTAAATGCAATGTTTAGAAGAAAATAAACTAAAACAGATAACACAAATTTAGAATCTGTTTTTAAACTAAACAGATCTAGTGTTATTTGGGATATTACACGTTTATAGATCGTTCTATGGTTAATTAGCAACTAACTCATTTTAAATCATCTTAAATAATGATCTAAAATATTAATGTAGAATTTTGTTAAAAATTTTAATTTAAAAAGTTTATTACAAAAGGTTTAAAAATTAACATGTAAGACTCTACAATTTTTAAACTGCAACATGTATTTAGTTTAAGTAGTAATTATCAAAAAAATCATCGATTTCATATAAGTTGCATAAACACTTGTAAGGAAAAAAAATTGATTTTAAAAATACTTAGTAATTTAAGAGTCAACGATACTAAATTATAAACTACAGTAAACATTTTAATGAGCTGAGTGTTAATTATCGTTACTGTAACCAAATTTATGACTTTAATTAAAAAAGTAAAGCTTTAAATTTTTGTAGAAAATAAATGTTTAATAATTTATTTGGTTTTTGTAATGTAATTAAACATTGCCAATTTAATTTTTAATGTTAATAATTTGCATTAAAATTATAGCAATACGGATTGTTTTGTAATATTCATAACAACTATAAACAGTATTTAATGGATCTACGTTTTTAGATTGTTTTAATAGTATCTTTAGTTTTAAACGACGTAGTCTACTAATGATTTGACTAAAAAAATCCGTTTGGTATGTTACCAAAAATTGAATCATTTGTAAAAATTATCAAAATGTTAATTTTGCAAATAAAATAATGAAAACAACAACTTACTAAATATACTTTTTTTTAAATTATGAGAAAATGAAAACTAAATTAATCAAACATTTCGATTTAGATTTTTTCATTTTTAGTAATATTAAATTTCCACGGAATTGCGCTACATCGAGTATTATAAAGATTACATCAATCCCTCAAATATACGATTCAGTTAATCTCTTCGATATTACTAATTTTTCAATCTCTACAATCAAATTTTTTAAATCGATCTTGTTTTTAATATACTGACGAAGTAATTTTAAAACGAAATAAATCCAATTTACGATTAAAGAAAACATCAATTTAGTTTATATCTCATTCATTTGTTGTGCGATGCATACTTAAAACGGTGTTAAATCGCCCTATCAACTTTTATAGATACTAAAACTGTGAAACTTTTTTTTAACACTTACTACGTCAACATTGTATAGGTAAGCAATAATTCTAACTATTCTTAAAGTTACGGCTAAATTTAGAAAACAGCACATTTCCCATTGGATTTGTATTTATTTAATCAAAAAATCGTACATGAAAGTTTAATTAAAGCACGTGTGTAAAAAGGAATACGGTTTCATTTAAATTTAATTTTACGTATCTTTTTAAAATATCTCTAGCGTAATGTTACACAATAGGGTTTAATTACTGCCATAATTAACGCAGCATACTGTGTAAAATAATATTACTATGTTCGAAATTTCATAACTTCATTTTACTTTAAAAAAAGTTTTTGTTCTTAAAAATTATGTTTTATATCTACTTTTGTAAATAAGTAACAATGTTTTTAAAGTATGTCGTAAATAAAACGTATTGTTTGTTTGTAGTTACTTTTTAACAGTTTTATTTATAATAAATACAGATTTGTAATATTGATTGTTGAGACTTAAATAACAAACAGATAATTGTTTGTTTTGCAAACAACGTTATTATTTTTGAATAATATAATTTTTTTGTAGATTTTTAAGAAACTTGTCTGGAGCATGAATAATTAAAATTACGGTTTAAATCTGTTATAAACACATCGAAAGAACCACTCATATTTGGTTATAAAAACCGATCCTCATAACCACCGGTGACGTTTTAACGGTACAAATTTAAATAAACAGGTATATATAATATATTCATGTATAAAATGAAATACAGTATTTTAGATAAAACGTAATATGAAAAAACGGCATATTAAAATCTGTAATTTTCGTCGATTCTGTCGTGCGTATTAGCATATGTGTTCTGCATCTATCGTAATACACTAGATGCAATTCATCATTCAGAGTTAGCACTATAAATTGTTCTTCAGTTCTTTCGTGTTTGTAATTTTGTTCTTCAAATTTTTGTATAATATTGTTTTTTGTAGCTGGTGGACTACTTCCAAGTTTTTGATATCAAATTTTGAATCAAATTCAATACTTTTTATGTCTTTTATATAAAGATTTTAATTATATTATAACACCAAGACCCATAGATTGCAGTACAGATGAGCGTTACAAACATTAACCAATAGTAGAATTTTTGTTTGTTTGCTTTTAATTTCTAATTACCGTCAATAAGCGTTTAAAGCATTTTGTTCGACTACTAAAAATATTTTTCTACTGGATATTGTCATACTTGCAGCAACTATGATTGTTAGTCTCGTCTTAGACATTTTCTCACTAGAGCAATGCTCTTCCTTAAATTTTAAAGTTCTGTTTAGTTCCAGCAAACACTTATCTGATGGCGTTATAATGGCCCATTACTGTAACTGATGGCAAAGTGCTGGCTATGGTATAGCCGCACAGGACCATTGCTTTAGAAGTGCATGGAAGACGCAAACACAAAATCTATTTAAAACAATAGTGGGCCAGCAATGGCAATGCATCAATAAATACTCATCGAGTGGTACGTTACTCTTGTCGAAAGTTTTATACCGTAACTCACTCACATGCTACGCTCGGCCATGCGGTTTTGCGTCCTATTAACGTTCGTTATGGTATAATGTACTTTTGACGCTTGTTACGTAAATTACTATTGCTATACCGGGTGTCCCGATAAGGGTACAGTGCGGCTATATCTCGATAATAGTAAGAGTAGTAAAAGCAAGAGAAATGGCTGCAAGTTATGTTGAAATTTGTAAATCTACGTTTGTGGTGCCTAATTGCTATAAAAAAACAACAATTTCACGGTATCTCGGAAAGTTGGGTGATAAGCCTCACGTTTGAAAAGATAACTTGATAGCTTCAGTAGGCGGTATTGTTTTACTTTATGATATATTTGTTGTATCTGACATAATAATGGAAAGGAAGGCCAGTGCATTTTTCAATATTAAAATTTTAATACCTCCTAAACTATTCAACCTATGTATTTGAACATCTTTAATCTGGTTTGAAAGAACATTTTGTCACAATATCTAATCCGTACTTGATCTATAAAAGAAAATGTTAAACATTTGAGTATTTCAATTGAATAAAGTTACTTTTTTATATAATTTTTGAAAAAAACGTGCTATTTACTAACGCGGAAGCGTATGTTATGTTACGCAGTTATTTTCAATGTTTTGTAATGCTGCAAATTTTACAAAAAAAAGTTTCATTTTCAAGATTGACCATTTACCAGAGACTGGCAAAATGCATCGTATTTAAGCACCTGCAAGGATTGGTAAAACACACAATGAGAAAAATAATATTAACGTTTTGGTCTACGCGCATCACAATCTTATCTTACACATCAGAAAAATTTCTAATATGTTAAGTGCATAAATTTCAAAATGTACTACCCTGTATATTCATTACAATAAAGTTCGAAACCCTCTAACAAGTTCTGTTTTTGCTTCATTTCCTGTCAAGACGTTAAACCTTTCCTTACTAAAAATCGTGCTTGCGATGTCTAAATTAATTTTTTAACATCATCGGCGTGTGTTGAAGCTATGATATAAAACGACAACGCGTTTCTATTAGTTTATTCATCCCAGGCACAACCCAACGCGTCTTAGTCCACCAATAAAGGGTATAATCAACCAAATACCTTAATAGAAATATAATTTGGAAAGCCCAATTTAAATCTAAAAAAAGACGCCTTGAGAAAGAAATTTTCGGCCTACTGTTCCTTACAAATCAATAAACTGCAATATCACCTTTAGTTTAATGTGTGCAACAGCATTTGGTAACCGGTTCTTATTTCTAATTCCTTTTAGCATTAATTAATAGTATTGTAGATTTTTGCTGTCGTGAGTCATTGTGCTGACACGATTTGTTCTGTTTATTAATATTACAGATTGACTTCACGAGGAAAACGTTTTTTTCGGCCAAGTACTGGATTGTAAGTAAGTCTTATTTAATGACATTTGTGTCGTCATTAAAGTTTCTCACGAAAACTTTTTCCTTTTATTCTAAACTACGTAATTACGTCAATTGTTTCAATACCATGTAGGTATTTTTGTTAATTATTTTGTGTGTCGCATGCTGTTAACCATAGAATACTTGTCATTATCAATTTATTTTTTCTCTATAAACATCTTATGTGTAATTTAAGCCTATGTATTGTGTGTTGCCGTTACTTCCGGCGTTTATATAACCATCGTTAAATAATTTACGACAAATTCTCGCGCACGTTGTTAATAATCTAGGATATTAAATTAAAGTTGTTATACGTATCTATCTTTTTTTATTTGTCCGTTGAGGGTTACGAATCTAATTTTGTTGCAAGCTTGGCCCTTCTGTCTTGATCAAACAGAAATTTTTACTTAGTAAAATCTGGCGCCCATTAAATTCTATTTACTTGAACCTCCCTTATCTCCGACTAGTGCGAGTTAGTCGAGCATGGTTTGTAACACCTATAAGCTTGTAGCAAATAAACCTGCAAACCCCTTAAACAATTGTCTACAAGATCCTTTTAAAGAATAATATGCATTCCTACTACTTTGTTTTACCATAAACATTAAAAGCTAAACTGACTATGATACTAAACTGAACCATTGTCACTGACTGTTAAACATAAAGTTTTCTGTCACTAATATTATAGACAGATAAAATAACTTTCAGTAGCGCCGAGAGCTTGTTTTTACGTACCCAGATTTGATGCAGCAAGTAGAACATCAAAAAAAAAAGAAAGGAAAAACTATAGATCTACATTTTTTGACTAAATGCTGAACGGAGAAAAGGTTTTGGAAATTTTTTTACGTTTTTCTTCCACCACTTTTAAGAACGTCTCATTGGAAACAAAAAGAAACATGTGACTACAGTTTGATAATTGTACAGCGCATTTTAGCTAAAACGTGCATTAACATTTAGACGATCAGTGTTCACATTGCGTTATTAGAGAAAGAAGTCTATTTTCTTCGTCGGCGCGCTCGCTTTATCTAACTTGTTTAGATGTTTACTTATATGGTGGACTAAAAGATTTATCTTAGCGAGAAAGACCAACAACCAAGAAAAAAATGATGCATGATAGAAATGCCACTTGTCTAAGGTTAAAACTAAAGCAAAATTTTTTTTACCGAAATTAGACTAAGTAAATGCATCGAGAATGATGGAAAATTTTTTAAACATTTGTGAGTTATTTGTGGCTAAACTTTGATTAAGTATTTTGTGCTTCTTTTATTTTATTGTTATCATTAATATTTTGTTGATCCGTTGATCTTTAACGTGTTTTTAAAAGTAATTTTAAATCATTGCAGTGATTTGTTTTTCTCACTAAGGTAGCTTGTTCCGATTGAGTTGGTCAATTTTTTTACTAAATTTAACTAATTTTATGACGGCTAGAAGTCTGTAACAAACATAGTACCGTTCTGCTTAACTTTTTTCTAAAATTTACAAAAATGGGTAATTGCTGCAGATAACTCCTCCTAATTTATTTGTTTTAAACTAATCGATTAAAAAAAAAACCTATCGAAAAACCGTAAAATAATTTTCCAAAGGAGATCTATACGGAAAGATCTACACCAGAAGTATCTACACTTTCAAGATCAAAACAAGATAGATTTTGTAAAGTTTATGATGAGTCTTCTGAGGTAACACAACAAAAGAAGCTACAAATTTAATGCGATTAAGATTGATTAGTAAAACAAGACATGCAAACATTATTGAAAAATTTACATATTTATCACTTAAATTAAAACATAGCTCATTGATTTGAATTGAAAATAAAAGTAAAAAAAAAGTATTAAATGTTTCAAAAGATGAAGCTTTGATTCAAATAAATCTAGGAACAAATATCAACTAATAAAGAATGTCTTAGATGAGAAAAGGTGTTTAATACTAACATCTTATAAAATATTAACTTAAACCAAAACAAAATGTTATTTTAATAAAATAACTGTTATTGATATCAAACGAAATGTTATTATTTAAGATCTAATTTACAAAGCAAAAAGAATCTTAAAAATTGACTCTGTTGACATTTTATGCCATACAAAAGGTATTATATGTAAAATGAAGATGTGATGGATCATCGGACTAAATTTTTTCTATTGTTTTTTTAATTCCATTGAGGTTTGTTGATAATAAAACTGAACTAACAATATTTAAAAATTTCTCACCTTTGTCTAACAGATATTACCGTACACTATTAATTAATTTTACTAAAAAACATAAAGTACAAAAGCACAATGGTTGATGGAAAGGTAACGCAAATATTGGCTGTCTTTTTTTCAACGTGCACAATATGTCTTGCAAAGCCATTTAAAATAATTAGTCTAAAACTAATTAACAATAAACAAGAAGGACAAGGAACCTAAAGATTTAGTTTTTCAACTTTGCATTGCTTTGCCTTTTTTATCAAAAAACAGCATAATAACCTACTTAGTTGAGTTAAGTTTTTTGTCACTTACACATACAGTGTAAATTAATATAACTAAGATGAATAAACATCTGATTCAAAATCCTTTTTGTGAGGTTTACATAAAACAGACCGAAAGAGAGACATTCTTCCAAGTGGGATAGCAAACCACAACCTTTTTGTATGTAACAGAAGGTCCATCCCTACATATAGCAATCATGATAAAAAAATCTGTAATTGACAACACATAACTCTTGCGTCAGCGGTAGCACTACCGAATGTTCACGACTGGAATGTTTTAGAAGATGAAACTTTAAGTAATCATCAATACATAACATTTAACTATAGGGATTCAAGCAAGATAAAAAATTGAAAGAAGATCGGAAACTAAAGATAGAATACAACAAATCTGACAACTAAAGTTGACTTCGCAGATCAGTTAATATCACTCATTCTAAATGTGTGCAACGTCAAACCTTTGCGAAAATAAATACACAAACAAAAAACTGGTGTGGTGACCACACGACTTTTCTATAAAGAATGATGAAGGAATATTTACATATTTTTTTAAAGTTATGCTGTCATAAAACCATTTTGAAGTGATATTTACACATTTGTATTGATTTTCTAGCACATTTGTGCGCCTCGATATTACTTACCCTTTTAGTAAATCAGTTAAAAAAATCGTCGCAGACAGGATTCGAAACTATACTATATTTGTGAATTTATTTTAAATTACAAACTAAATATCTTATAAACTGTTAATGTTAAAATTTTTTTTATTTAAATAAATTGTTAGGGAGAATTATCTCTATAAGAAACTGTAAAAATAATTCGAATAATTTACATACGTACAAAATTATATAAGAAAACCTGTTTAAAATGGCAAATACACCTACTTCCGGTTTCTTTATCAGACCCATCTTTTGATAGAACTAAGAAAGTATGAATCTTGCTTTTCTTTCAAGATATAAAATTTTTTCTAAAAAAAATTGTCGTAGGCCGGATTCAAACCTAGGATCATATATCGAATTTAATTTCAATTATAAATCAAATATCTAATAAACTGCTTATGTTAGAAAACATTTTTATATGTATAAATTGTTAAAAAGAATTAACTCTATAAGAAACTGTAAAAATAATTCGAATAATTTACATCCGTACAAAATTATATAAGAAAAACTGTTCAAAATAGTAGATACACCTACTTCCGGTTTATTTATCAGACCCATCTTTTGATAGAACTAAGAAAGTATGAATCTTGCTTTTCTTTCAAGATATAAATTTTTTTCTAAAAAAAATTGTCGTAGGCCGGATTCAAACCTAGGATCATATATCGAATTTAATTTCAATTATAAATCAAATATCTAATAAACTGCTTATGTTAGAAAACATTTTTATATGTATAAATTGTTAAAAAGAATTAACTCTATAAGAAACTGTAAAAAGAATTCGAATAACTTACATCCGCACAAAATTATATAAGAAAAACTGTTCAAAATAGCAGATACACCTACTTCCGGTTTCTTTATCAGACCCATCTTTTGATTGAACCGAGAAAATATGAAAAACCAGGTCTATACCAAATTTCAAGTTACTAGGACTTTTGGTTCGAGAGCTATCGTGGGTACAACGTTACACACACACACACACACAGATATCCAAAATTTTTTTGTCAAAAATACGTTTTTCTGATTCAGACCTTGAAACGTAAAATTCTTCAAAAAAAATTTTTGAAAAAAAAATTGCGATCGCTATACTTCCCTTATAGGAAAGTAAAAAAGTTACAAAATTTAATACGAATTTTTGGACTAGATGCAGTTAATTTTTATAAGTACAAGCATTAAAGTTGATTAGTAAAACAAAACATGCAAATTTTTATTGAAAAATTAAAATATTTATCAGTTAAATTAAAAGATAGTCTATTGATTTGACTTGAAAATAAAAGTAAAAAAATATTAAATGTTTGAAAAGATAAAGCTTTAATTTAAAAATATTTAGAAAAACAAAATGCTATTTTAATAAAATAACTTGTATAACACTATGAATTAGGTTTACTAAAAAACATAAACCACAAAAGCACAATGTTTAATGAAAAAGTAACGCAAATATTAACGTTCTTTTTTTCAGCGTGCACATAAGTCTTGCAAAAGCCATCTAAAATAAAGAGCCTAAAAGTAATTAACAATAAACTAGAACAACAAGGATCCTAAAGATTTGGTCTTTCAACTAATTTACATTACCTGTTTTTTGTCACCTACACATACAGTGTAAACATAACTAAGATGAATAAGCATCTTATCTCAAATCTCCGTTGTGGAGTTCATATAAAAAAACCAAAAATAAGACATTCTTGCAAAGTGGATAGCAACACACAATCTCTTTGTATACAACAGAGGATCGATTCCTACATATAGCAGTCACAAAAAATGCTGTAATTGACATAACTCTTGCGTAAGCGGTAACACTACCGAATGTCCTCGAATGGAAAGTTTTAAAACATGAAACTTTAAGTGATCATCAATACATAACATATAACTGTAACGCTTCATTTGACAACTAAAGTTGACTTTGCGGATCAGTTATTATCACTCATTCTAAATGTGTGCGACATCAACCTTTGCAAAAGGAAAAGAAACACAAACAAAAAAGAAGTATACTGGTGGAATGACCACATAAAACAATTTATGCAGAAATGCATAAAAACAAGAAATTTCTACACAAGGTCAAATCATAAAGAGAAGGAATCACGCAAAGCAAATCAACGAATTTAAAGTACTTAGGAATGATTCTTGACAAAAATTTGGAATTTGGAAAACACATAGAATTTGCTAGCATAAATAATTTGTCAAAAATTATGTCCAATGAATACGGAGCAGAAAAGACAAAAAGATAACTCTGTGCCAATGTAATCGACTCAATATTGCTTTACGGAGCATCTATAGAGCCTTCTTTAAAAGAAAACCAAAACGCGAACAAAAGCTATGTCAAGGAAATAAGCCTAAAAAATGGCGAAAAGATGGACACAATATAAAAATCCAGATGACTGGATAAAACGCCTATTCTCTGAAATCAGCGATTGGTACCTTCGACAACACGGCGACATAAATTTCTATCTGACCTAAACACTTAGCAGACATAGCTGTTTTAATAGCTACTTGCACTGGTTTGGTTTATCTCCTACAGAAAGGTGCGAATTGTGCTATGAGATGGAAGGTACTTCGGATTATTTATTGTTTGAATGTAAATACGTGACCACTTTACAAAGAGCAAAAGAAGAGTATTCTCCAGAAGTCATGCCGAGAGACGAAGACACATGGCAAGAAATATCAAAAAACATAGAAAAAATTCTAAAAATAAGTAAAAGACGTACTAAAAACAGCAGCTAAGATAAAAAAAAATAAAGACCATACTTGAACGGTCAAGTAATGCTTAGATGCGGTTCCGCCGTTCAGAGACCGAAGCCGGAGTTTCTAGTTTGGTAGGTGTACTCAAGACAGTGCACATCCGGCAGTATCTGATAAGCAACACCACAATCAGAAATTGCCCTCGGTTTAAAAAAAACATGTTATCAAACAGTTTTACGTAATTTAAAAAACTATGGCTAATGGTAACACTATTTAGAATTTTCTACTATACACTATACAAAAGCAACAATTGAATACTATTGCAGTAAACATGTTTCAAGCACAGTTGGTAGGACATGATTTTTTTGGTGGCAACAAGCGGCCACCTGCCTCACATGATCTATTTTTGCTCTCAACAGAAATTTAACCTACCTTAATGGCATTGTTTATTATTTACATTCTTGTGTTTGTGTCGTATAGCAGAAAAATGATTTAGGGATCCTTTTAGTGAAAATGGCCCATATAACTCAGATGATAGTGATATCGACCGTAATTGTGTAGAAGAACGTGGTAGTAAGATAAACACTAAGTTACATGTGACTGCCAAAAATTATTAAAGTAGTAAAAATAAACAAAGTAATAGCAGATATTTTTTAAACAATTTTTGGTTTTTTAACTGTCTTTATTTTAATTCTATAGTCACAAATGAATATCCCTATTACTTTTTCAAATAAAAGTAATCGTAAGATTCAAGAAATGCAACTCAATGCCAAAGATCTTTCAAGTAGTAGAAACAATGGAAAAGGTAAGTGATAGTGGCAAACAATACGTCAATAGTAAGGGCAAAGTCCTTAAAGAAAAAAAGCAAGGCTCCAGATTCTAATGTCGTAATCAATGTTTCGATAAATTAACAGAAATTGAAAAAGATCAAATATTTAAATACTTTTACACAATGGAAGACAAAAATTATCAGGACTGCTATTTTAGTACATTTATAGACGTGAAAACGGTAACAAAAAGAAGAAAGACTAGTATAGTTAAAACAAAGAAATATTCTTATTATTACAAAATTAAAGTAAGAGGTAAAAGTGTGAAAGTTTGCTGCCCAGAATTCTGTAGCTTACATGTCGTTTACAAGTTACATGTCTTGAGAATATCACAATCGCAAACTTTTGATAGTTTACTTGAAAAAGATACCAGTGGGAAACACAATAATCGCCTTAACAAAATTTTTGGAGGACTTAGTTGTGACAATAAATGATCATATTAAAAGCTTATCCTGCTGTTGAAACGACCTGTTTTGATTAACAACAAAATTTAGCGATTATCAGTTGTTTCACTTATGTTCTGACAACAGGTCTGTCAATTACATATTTGACGAAACTCTTGCAAAACAAGGTTGCATAGAAACAGCTTCTTTTTTGTGGTATTTCATTCAAAAATAAATAAAAGCAACAGTAACTACTTTACATGTTTTTACTGATAACTATGGTGGGCAAAACAAAAATGCTGTCATGGTGCATTTTTTCTTAGTTCTATAATAATAATAAAAGATTTTCTAAAATAATTCATCGTTTGCCAAAGCCAAGTCATAGTTTTTTACCCTGTGACCGTGATTTTGGGTAAATTGAAAAAAAACGTAAAAAGAAATTCTGTATGTGCCTGAGGAGTGGTACACCTTAGTTGACAATTGTTGCAAAAAAGTTTATCATTTGAAACAGAAGCTCACGATCTGACTGTCGCTACTGGGTACCCTTTACTTAAACATATCCCAATCAGCATTAATATCAATTTATTGACACCCGATTGTCGCTTTAATGAAAATATTTTGATACAAAATTATTGGTACGATTTTTATAGCTAATAGATAGCTTGGTGGTTTGTATACGCTGCTATCGTTGTCGATGTATCATTCTGTTATAAATTCAACGTAAAAATTTAAACTCTCAAAGCATCAATTTAGTTCATATAAAATTCATAAAAGCGTCATACATATTTCGTGATATTGATCATTTTGCAAACGTTGTAATATTTTTCTCGGCAATTATTAATCTGAAGATGGCAATTTATTTATTACTAGGACAGGAATCAAATATGTGTAGTTATCCATTTAATCTATTGTGTATTTTGCGCAAAAGACAATTTGTAAAAAAAGATAAATTATTTTAGACATAATAATAAAATAATTAAATAATAATTTAACGTCGTGGAATAATAATAATTATTATAGGTAAATAGATATAATTCTAGACACAAAAGTTTCACCATAGAACATATTAATAACTTTTTTATGGTAAATGGTGTACATAAAAAAAAATTATTAAGATATAATTTCATTTTATTTTGGCGGTATTATAAACTAATCAGCATAATTTGCCGCATTCTCTTACGCACCGAAGCCTTACGAATAATGTCCGTTTTTGTCCGATAAAGTATAACGTTTGTAATTACAGTGTTTTTTGATAAATTTAGATCTTTACTAAACAAAGTAAAGTTAAAAAATATAATCATTATTTATAATGTGCATATTTGCATTAATCAACATGAGAGCATATAATTTAATTAATACAAATTTGATAACAGAATGATGGAATAATCATGTTATGCGATGTGATTTTGACATCACAGTGACATTCAGTTTTATTATAGATGTTATCATTTTGATGCCTCAAAAATGATAGTGACAGTTTATAGATACCGATTTCATGCGGAATTTTCAACACAAATTTTGTATAAAAAAAGCGGTCAAAATGATGTTTAATTGATACCCGAGAAATGGTATTAAAAATATATCTTTTAAGAAGAATTTTGTTATTTGGTATAGGTACAATGATCGATATAGTAATGCCCCCTTAGCATACAAAAAAATTACGATTAAATAGCAAAAATATGACAATATAATTCCCCGTTAAAAAAATATGTACAACCTATTTATATTCAATCATTTTTTGAGATATAAAAAGAACAGCTCTCAAATAAAGTGACTTAAGCAATATTATCAAATTCCTTAACTCTTTTCGTAACAATTTTTTCCTATTTGGGAAGCAAGAACCGGCTACGTACACTTTTATATATAACATATAATCAAAAATATATAATACCAATATCAAGGTACAAGTTACTTACTAAAATAACTTTGTAGTCAATGCTTATGTGCAAACTGCGTAAATAAATTTAAATTTCGAGCTATATTTTTCTCAAAACAATGTATGCTGCACGTAGACTGTTATTGCACCAAGTCTTTCAACTGTAAAAAGAAATGTTACGTATAAAAGAGTGCAAAATCTTCTAAATTTCTTTAGGAAAAAAACTATTAGAATTTATAATACAGTAGCATAAATGAAAATAACAAAAGTAATGCATTTTATAATAAAATAAAAACAAATAATTTATAAAATTACCATCAACAATTAGCATACGATCTGTATTTGACAAACAAAATGTTAAACAAATTATGAGTATCATCACAATGTTTTAATGCTTACATTAAATTTATCCAATACAGGTTTCACCATACATACTAATTCTACAATCTCGTTTTAGTATAACTCGTGTTGATCAGCATTTCAATGAAGTAAAAGAGAAATGCCATATGCGAAAACCAATGAGTACAATTCATGGAAACGTATTCAATAATAATTGTAATTTCCGCTAACGTCTATCTAAATGTTTAATCAATGTGTGCATTAAATATACACCCTATCATATTTGAATGTCTAACCACATTTCCCTATCCTCGGTAAAATCTAATTAACTTTGAACTAATATTCAAGCTCTTCATGTTAATTGCAGAAATATATTATAGTACTAGAAATTACTATAGGTGTGTAAGAAATTCTATTAATAATATAACAAGCTACCTTTGTAATTTTGGAAAGTACAATTAATCAGATAAATGTTTCCGTTTCTAATTTACTTTATGAGAAAATTTATTTTATTACTTACAAACGATTCTAAATTTTCTTTGATCTTGTAACAACCTTGTAACCAAAATACAAATTTATATTTAAAATAAATTTTGAAGGTACTATGTTGTTTCTTTAGAATGGTAATATTAAAAAAAAATTAATTAAATAATTTATTGACAAATTACATCAGTTTAACAATTGCATTGAAATTTTTGCTTACATAATAGTAGTAGTCAAGAACTTGACTTTATGAATGTTCACTAAACATACATTTTGTTACAGCAAAACTAATAAATCAAATTATATTACATTTTTGTTTAAAATCAAAAGCTGCGCTTCTTTAGTGAATGTCAAGCTTTTCTATTATACGGTTCATAACAAATATCTGTAAAAGTAACAAATGCTTTACTTTGTATTTGGTTTCTACTTATAATAATTGTTATTAAATTTTTTGTCATATAGAATGGGTACAAATTAATTCAAAATATTTAACAAAATGTTCCATACATCGGAATAAACCATAAACTAAAATTGTAGTTTGAATATCAAGCATTAAGTTGTTTATAATGTTTTGTGTTAAACTTAAACGTAATTGTACGCTTTAGTTTAGTGCTAACTAAAATTTTATCTTTAATCTGCGTTACATATATTAACGCCTATCTTACAACCACTTGAATTAATGTTTTCCGAGATCTTGTATATGTATTATTTGTTAAAGTAACAAAATACTATTATTAGTTGCAAATTTATTTTTAGTCTCTTAAAATTAAAAATGAAAGAACTCATGCTTTATTGTCTATTTGCTTCTACATAAAATTTATAGATGACAATGCAAAAATTTGTAAAGTGTTCGATTTTTTTTAAATTTGATTTTATTAGATGCAGAATAAAATTTGCAAAAGTTTTTATCAATATAAATAATTGATGCAGTTTGTAATAAAGAAGATAAACATACTTTATCTAAAAATATTACAAACTGAGTTTCAGTAGTTATTAAGAGTGGTAAGAGAAATTAACACGTCAAATTGCAAAATTGTAAAAATTAAAGTTGGGCACAATAAAATAAACACAATTAGTAAAAATGTAGTTTTTTACGCTGATTAATACACTAAACCTAATGTTTGCTAAAGTTGTAACTTTAAATAAATCATGTTTTAGGTACTAAGAGAAAACCCAGACAGCACACAACATTTTCAAGACGTCTGTTTTATGCCTGTTTCTTGTCTGAACGTCCGTGGCTCTAAAAAAACATCTTAACAATATCTACTGTAAGACATCTTAAAGACGATTGAAAGACATTTATTTAAGACTCTTCAAAGTTTTCTTTATAAATGAGAGAGTTGTATTAAAAACTATGTTGTAGTCGGTAAGTGTATTATATTATTTCAACGTTTGGCAAGTGTTTTTTTAAGATACACTACGGTAATTTTTAGAATTTAGTGTTGGCAGGTTGGCATTGCGCGTCATGGGATTTAATTTTTATTTAACGTATAACCACAGTATAATGTATAACAGAATTTTAAACTTAATTTAGATATTTTGGTACAGAAATAGATAAACAGATTGGTGCAGTACCGGATAAGAATGTAACCTTTATCTATATGCAGTTGGTCCTTTCTCAATCTAAATTGCATACAGCAATTACAATGTGCAAACATTTTAACACGTGCTGGTTTATAAACAAAGTTAAATTCTTTCAGAATGCTATATTTGGTAAATATTTATTATTTTATTTGTTCAAAGTATAAAATTTTATATCATTTTAAGAATACCGGTGTCTAAAACACGAAGGTTCAATAAGTGATGAAGTGGTAATGCCACCTCCTAAAATTAAAGAAATTAAATTTGCGCAGTTGGTTAGTATTCACCATACAAATAATAACTATTACTATTAGTACAATATGTTGCACTTATATTTGTATATATCTTATTTAAAACTCCAACATAGGATTTATAATTACTTTTATTAACAAAGTTGAGAATACAGTAAATACAGTAAAGTAACTCTTTACCCAGTGTAATAATATGGATGCCGCCAGCGCTGTTGCCACTGTTACTGCCACGCTGCCGACATACTTATTTTTACTCTGCACTACACCTTACCCCTTTTAAATTAAACAAGTAAATCTAATACTACTTTAAAAACTGAAATCAAATAATTTGTTCTTACAATACATTTATTGTATATAATCATTAATCCATTTAGGTTGCTTTAAATACCTACCACTACGAGTTTTGTAATTATTTGTATTTGGGTTTAAGTTAACATTTTCCCTATAATTTAGATTTTCATCTCCTACACGTCGAGACTGTGAAGATTCTACATTGTTATCGTTCACATTCTCCTTACTCAAATTCTTAAATGTATTTAATTGTATTTTCCCTAACTTAAGATCATAATTTCTCTTATCTTCCTCCTTCGTTGACGAGTCCAAAACCGGTGACCACGAAACTTTTTTCTTAAGGTGTTCGTCTTGGTTATCTCTCATCAACGAAGGTTTTAAAAATATTCTATTTCTAACATATGTTCCTTTATTATCAACTAATACTTTGTATCTACGCTCACCTAAAACTTGTACGATTTTTCCTGGTTGCCAAATTGATTTAGGTTTTAATTGTACCAATACCCTGGTATTTGGTTTTAATATCGAAAGCGTCTTAACACCTCTCTTCTTGTTGTAATAATTAGATTGTTTTATTTGTTTGTTATTTAAAAATTGATTATATTCATTTCTGTCAATTACATGCGATTTTAATTTGATAATTGGTGTTGGCAATAAAGGATTTCTCGTAGCACGTGACATCAAAATTTCACTTGGGGAACTAGTTCCGAATGCAGGTGTGTTACGTAACTGTAATAAAGCTAACTGAATATCTTTATTGTCTTCTATTGATTTTTTAACTAATTTCTTAAGCGTTTGTACGTGTCGTTCAGCCATCCCATTTGACTCACTATGAGTTGGGGATGTGATTTTATGAACGAAGTTCCATTCTTTTGAAAACACTTTAAATTGGTCTGATGTAAACTGAGGGCCTCCATCTGATACAAAATATTGAGGTACCCTAAATCTCGCAAAAATATTTTTAAGTTTATTTATAATATTATGGCTTGTAGTATTGTGATTTAAAATTTCAAGCTCCACATATTTTGAATAATAGTCCACAACTAACAAATAATGAACACCGTTTAATTCAAACAGGTCGCAGCCCACTCTGTACCATGGTACTGCTGGAATTTCATGCGGTTTTAAAGGCTCTGAAGGTTGTGATGCTCCATACTTTTGACAAACAAAACATCCATCAATCATTAATTTTAACTCATTTCTCATAGTCGGCCAAAAAGCTGATTGTTCGGCTAACTTTATGCACTTGTTATACCCTAGATGACTGTAATGTATTTTCTCTAACACGTTTTTTCTTAGTGTATGTGGAATTACGCAGCTGTTGTTTTTATACACTATGCCGTCCTCTACAGTTAGTTCACTTTTAAATCTACTGTAGGGGCGTATCATCGTATGCAATGATTTATTATTATTTGGCCATCCTTTAAGCAAAGTTTGCGTTAACTCAATTAATTCGGGATCATTTAATGTTTCGGATTTAACTTTTTGCATGTATTCGTCCGAAATATTTACTTCTTAAACTATACATATTTGATCTGTAAAGTCCAATTCTTTATCATTTTGTGATACGGGTGGACAAGCCCGAGATAAAGTATCAGCTATAATTAATTCCTTTCCAGGTCTATACGTAAGTGAAAATTGGTATCTTTGTAGAGATAATAATATACGCTGTAAGCGTGCAGGTGCATTATTTAAAGGTTTCTTCATTAATGCGAGCAAAGGTTTATGGTCGCTTTTTACTATTACTGATCTCGCAAAAACATAGTTATGAAATTTAGACAACCCAAACCATATTGCTACTAATTCTTTAGTTATTTGTGGCTGATTCATTTGGCTATTCGTTAGAGCCTTAGATGCATAGCATACTGGTCTATTGTCCTGTAATAAGCACGCACCCAATCCGTTTTGGCTCGCATCTACCGACACTGTTATGGGTTTATTCGGATCGAAAAAACTTAACACAGGACTCTCTTTTAATTTATTTTTGATTCTGTGAAAAGCTTCTCTATGATGATCATCCCAATTAAAAAAATTTCCTTCTTTAACAAATCTCTTAATGGCTTTGTCTCTTCTGAAAAATTTGGAATATATTTATTTACATAGTTTATAACCCCTAATAATCTTTGCACGTCTTTTTTTGATTTAGGTTCAGGGAAGTCCTCAATGGCTTTTACTCGTTCCGGATCTACCGCTACACCAGAATCGTTTATAATATGGCCCATAAATTTAATTTCTTTTATTCTAAATTGACATTTATTTAAATTAAACTTTACGTTATTTCTACTAGCAATCTCCAATACTTTTTCTAAAACCATATCATGTTGTTGTTTCGTATTCCCCAAATAATTATGTCATCTATATAAATTGCGACATTTTCTACTTCGAAAATTTGCCTAAACCGTTCATTGAATACCTCCGGAGCACATTTTATTCCATATGGCATTCGTAAAAATTTGTACCGTCCAAAAGGGGTTCCAAAAGTGCAAAGCTCACTACTAGCGTCATCTAATGGTATTTGATAAAAAGCTTGGCTAGCGTCCAATTTAGAAAAATACTTAGCACCTTGGAGTTGACTTGTAATTTCGTCTAAGCTCAGTAATTTACAATGCTCCCGTTTTATTATTTTATTTAAATGTAAAGGATCGAGACAAATTCTTAAGGATCCATCACTTTTCTTTACTAATACTAGAGGATGTACCCATTCGCTTGGTCCATTTACTTTTTTAATGATATTTACTTCTTGTAAATGATTTAAGGTCTCCTGTAGTTTACTTAGTAACGCATGTGGTACATTTCTAATAGGACATATTACTGGTTTTTCATTGGGTTCAATATGTATGTGATACGGCGGATTAATACAACCTATACCTTTAAACACATCTTTATATGCCTGAATAAATTCGGATTTATTTGTTTCTCTTGAATTTTGAATTAAGTTAATCGAGTCATTAATTTCTGATTCCTTATTCTTACTAATTAAATTAAGTTGAATGCAAGATCTTAACCCTAACAAAGAGTCTGTTATGTGATTAATAACATAAAACTGAATATTGTATGGATTATCGTTATGTTCACACCTTAATGTACATTGACCTATAATTGGTATACAGTCCCCTGAATATGATTTCAATGTCACTCTACTTGGTTCAATTAATGAAAATGGGATTCCTAAGTTAAGAAAATCAGTAATAGAAATTGTATTTACCATAGCCCCTGTATCAATTTTAAAACAAACTGGTTTCCCCCTAATTTTCAATTTGGCTGACCACGAGGTTTGATTTTCATTATTATTTATGTTAGTACCGGTAGCTACGCTATTTATATAAATAACATTTTCATCTGTAGTACAATCATTATAACTTAAACTATTTACAATTCTTGTGCTTTTACACATGTTAGCAAAGTGATTTAGTTTTTTACATTTTCCACATGTTTTTTTAAAAGCAGGACATTGATTTATTTGGTGCGACACACCACAACGCGTACACTTTATAATATAATTAGTTTTACCTTTATATCGATGTTGTGAATTATTACGGTTACTCGACCACGGTCTTTCATGTTTACGATCATTCTTCGATTGGCTTCGATGGTACCTAGATACACTCCTGTCTGGGGCACGGCTTCTAGTTGCTTTTACCATACGATCCACCTGAGCTTCACGTTCTGATTGGTTATCCATTTTTCTTGCTTGTGATTTAGATTGTTCGATTATCGATGCTAATTTTATAGCCTTTGCCAGGTCTGCATCGTCTTCTTGTAATAATCGATGTCTAATTTCCCCATTATTGGTTCCACATATTAGCATTAATTTAATGAGGTCATCTTTTAGATTACCAAAGTTGCAATTATTGGCTTGTTTGCGAAGATCTGTTATAAATTGTTCCAACGTTATTTGTTCGCCTTGTTTTGATGTAATAAATTTATAGCGAGTGAATGTTAAATTTTCCCTTGGCGTAAAATGATTATTGAATTTGTTTATCACTGGCTCAAGTTTATCTTTCTCATCTTCATCAAACTGAAATGTACTATAAATTTTTTGTATCTCCGTACCTGCAAAATGTAGTAGCTGTGCTACTTGAATTTTCTCTTCCTTTTTATTTACTTCTGTAGCTGTTAAATATATTTTAAAACTACTTAACCATTGCGCCCATTGTTCTGCAGGATTTCCACCATTGTTCAATGCTAATTGTGTCAGCACGTTTTCAGCCATATTTATTTAATTTTCTTAATTTTGTTTTTTCTTTTGTACGTAATTTGATAACTTCTTATTTGTATTAAAAACTTTGTCGCAGCGCCATGTTGCACTTATATTTGTATAAATCTTATTTAAAACTCCAACATAGGATTTATAATTACTTTTATTAACAAAGTTGAGAATACAGTAAATACAGTAAAGTAACTCTTTACCCAGTGTAATAATATGGATGCCGCCAGCGCTGTTGCCACTGTTACTGCCACGCTGCCGACATACTTATTTTTACTCTGCACTACAGTTCTATTACAATTTTCCATTCTGGATAATTCCTCTGTTGTCGTTATCAAACAATCTGAACTTTCGTAACATGTTGCAGCGGACATCTTCAAAGCCTGGAATAATATTCCAATACGAAGAGTGATGAAAATTCAGTTTATTTGATAGCGACAATACAAGAATTATCCAGAATGAAATTATAATACGAATGTAACTCGTGAGAATCTGATTTCTACTAAAATATGTTTCTGTTTTTAATTTCTAATTACCAGACATCAGATATCAAAATGGCATTGCTTAGTGTGATTAACATTGCCTGGGGGTGTGTTTATTTACTGCGGATAAGATTTCGTCATGCCCTATTACATAGCCATATAAAAAAGCCATGCCTATTACCAAGCAGCAGCAGAGTGGACCAAAATTATAGAATTGTCAATGTAACAACAAAAGTAATGGTACGTTAATTTTTTTCACTGCAAGTGATCATTAATGAATAGTAGTGAAAATTTGGCGAGTTAAATACTGTTCAAATATGTCTTAAATAAACAATTTTAGTGTAAAATATAAAATAAAAATGGAACCAAAACAGTAAATATTTGAAACAACGTATATTTGTGTATAGTTTTCTTGCATTGCATATTTTATATGATACAAACATTCTTTTGTTTAATTTCAGATATCAACTTCTAAACCTTAATGCAACAAAACCACATTTTACGAGGACTGGTAAAGAAGTTAAAAAAAATGAATGGAGCAATTTAGGCTCAATAAACAGGAACCTATTACTAGTAGTTTATTTAATCTACGAGGAATAAATTTTCTCATAAACAAAGAAAAGTTTCAGATTTATAAAAAATACTTGATAATGAAAATGATTTTAAAAATGCTGTTAAGTTGATATTCGCTCTCACGCCTATAGTAAATATATTTATATGTCATAAGAATAAAAGATGATTGCTTCAAAGAGTAAAATAATCTAACATAGATGTTTGAAATTCAAAACAAATGATTTATTTTTTCTTCTTTTTAGGTTACTGAGTTTTTCAAACTAGGACCCTAGTAGAACAAAATGATTTCAAATCATTTTAATTTGTCACAACTTTAATGCAATGGTATTGTACATGAAAACAGTTTTGTAGTATATCCAAATCAATTCCATAATAACTAATAAGTGATTCAAAAAATAGTTAGTTAAAATTGTTTATGTATTGCAGACGAAACGTTTTCATGATCAATTCTAAAAGTTAATAAAGCATTATTTGGTAAAACGAATTTCTTATAATATAACATCGTTTTAAAACATCATTTTAACATGAATTGTTGAATTATTTTCAGTATCATTCTGGTAACAATGTAGATTGATACAAAATCATCATATTAGATGATCTAAAAAATGATTCGTAGAAACGTTTTTGATATATTATTTTGTCGTGCACAGAATTTTTAAACAGTTTTGTTTGACAATTCTAAGAAAAATATTTTCAATAGAGTATACCTGCTTTTAAAAGGTTTAAATAGGTTACCGTTTGTCGACAGTAAATGAAATTTAACCTCTATACAAGAATCGAGAAAAACTCATTTGTTGCAGTGTAGTGTTCTTACGTTTTTAATAATGTCAATGGTAAGTTTAGTATTGTTATTGGTATTCATATAATTTATGAATTTTTACATTTTTGCTACTGAGATACTAATTAATCGTTTTTAATCAGTACAAATATTATAAAGATGAATCGATCCATGTTTTTAACATTGAGTGTAATATAATATTAGATAAAGATATAGCTTTGTGTTTCCCAATAATTTATTTTTAATTTTCTTGACAATTGTTTCTTTTGCCTTAATGTACAAACATTAAAACAATGAAATTGAAGGTTTTTAAAGATTTATAACTAAGTTTTAATGGGAATTCCTTTTGATCATTGATTAATTCGTTTTCATTAGTTTGAATTATAAAACACGTTTCTAATTCGTTTAAAATTAATAAATTTGGATTTGAAAAAAGTTGTTTAGATTGAATGTATGGTTATTTTTTAATAAGTGTTGAGCAAAAGTAGATTTTATTTAATTTGGATTGTATCCTGGAATTATTGATCTATTTTAAATACTTTTTTTATCTGGTTTTTTAAGACTTCTTAGTTTGACTCATATATAGAGCATTTTACAAGAACTGACGAGTTTATAGACTCCAATCTTTTCAATTTCGGATATTGAAACTTTAGTTTGAGAAAAATTGTTATATAAATTTGGTAGATCTGAAAAACTTAATTTTAAAGGTGACTGTAATTTTATTTGTTTGTAGATCTGAAAAATTTTATTGTTGATTTTACATCATGCTTGTTTAATTCAATTATTTTACGTCATCTTGTCTCAATTGAAATTTTAATTGTAATATTTCTTCTGACGATGTTTGCATATTAAGGCAAAAGTAACAATTGTGAAGAAAAAAAATACAGTATTGGAAAAGACCAAGCTTTATCTTTATCTAATATAAACATTTTTTTTATCAAATATGTTGCAGTGAAATATTAAACCTGAAGTGTTTATTTTGACCTTTGAATCAATTTTATTAATCCATAATTTTGTAATTTGGGTATTAAGACTCTTAGTAATTTTTCATTTTCATTTTTATTTAAATTAAAAATTGATGAATTGAAATCGAAAAATTATAATTTTTTTGAAAAAACTATACATACATACTGTTTTATTTTTCATCAATTTAGTTTATTTGAATAGGATTGTACTTTATCAATCTTATTTAGAAACTTTAGAAAAACAAATTTTCATTATTTTCAGCTATGTTGTAATATATTTTATTAACAGTATTAGGAAAAAAATCAGCACTATTTTAATTATCCTTAGGCGGAGTATTAAAAAATAATGTGTTATTCTCGTTTACTGTATTCAGACATTCCACTTCATCACTTAGCATCTTTATTTTGTTTTTTAAACAATTTTACATCGACGACTATCTTAACATTCACACCATATCGTTTGGAGTTCTGGGAGCCTTTACGGTTCGGGACCCCTAGATTGAGGGATTTACAGGGCCGTTAGTTTCGCAACTGCATCGCTGTACAATGTAAAAAAAGTATTGCTTCTAATTTATTAAATTAGGTAATCTATCAAACTTCTCATTTGTCATACGCAAATGGCTTTTGTTCGAAGCTCTATTTGCCAGTGCAAATTATTTTATTTTAATTTTATGTCTTTATGTCCAACACATTTAAAAATGTTGTAGGATTTGTTCAAGAGGTATCCAACCTACCTACCTTTAGGTCAGTACATTCATTTTTCTGTCACGTACGTACTAAAATTTTCAAATTTTCAAGCTATCTAATCCGTTCTACCGACAAAGAAAGGGATTATACATAAAAATATGCATTGTTTTCCTATGAATGTATTCCTATTGTATAAATAAGTCTGTTTCTAAGGTTTGATTTTTTAAAAGCAGGTAATATTTATTTGTTGTGTTACTTGTTTTTCTCTTATTGTGTACATATAAATAACATTAAATGGGATTTATTAAATCTTGAAATTTCAAACAATTTTACAAACCACTCGGTTAATTTCTATATGAACGGTTTTGATTATTCTGTATATTATTTGCAATTATTAGTACTTATAGTAGTATTATTTAGTTCTAAAAGTAAATTAATTTTTTATAGTTGTCGCTCGAAAATTATTTCCGGACTGAAAGCTAGCGTATGGTTCCGTTCTGCAACAACAAGAGTGAAACGTTCTGATCTAAAACAGGCTTCAACTGTGATCTGCGTCGATTTTAACTACTGAATGCCCAAAAAATTACTTAGCTTTGTGTTTTTATGTATTTTATTAAATATTTTATTTTTGATTTTAATTCATTTATAACTCATTTCTGTTAATGACAAGTTAAAATATGTAATCTTTAGGAAATAAAAAAAAACAACCGTTATGTAAAGTTTTCTATGATAATATAATGTAATCAATCAGTATATAATAGTGTATTGTTTTATATAGGTACTATTCTTCGAAAATAAATGATTCATGAAATTATAAGAATTCGTGTTTTAGTACATGTGGAATAAATAGTGTGGAAATTTCCGAACCCTTAATATCATTTATGAAAGCAAAAGTTAAATCACTTTGATATGATTATAAAAACAATTTTTAGAATATTTACGAAATGTATTAAAGATGATTCGGTATGTGCAATAAAGTATTATTTGCAATCGTTACAAAAACGATTCAAAACATTATCTCCCTTATTCTTCAAAAACAATTGGAAATGATTTTGAAAAATCATTTATGGTGTAACAAAAGCTTATATAGAAACGATTCAAAAATTTAATTACAGGAATGTTTGAAATCGTTTCAGAAACGGTTTTATGAAACATTTTTTGTATTACTATGTTTAATTTTACATGATCCAAGAGTGTTCCGAATGTTACGCACCTCACAAACACGTAACTAGGTTCGAATAAATATGATTTGTAATACTGTATTAAATAACACTCGAAGAAGTATGATGATTTTATTTTACAATATTTACATGGATCTTTACCAAACAAAACAAAGATTTTAACTTAACTATCCTTCTGATTTTGTCGCAACCCGTTTTATACCTTTTCAGGTACCGTATAATTCTAAGAAAAAGTACAAAAGCAATAGGTACATTTTAAACGAACAAGTTGCAACTTGCAAACTAGCTGTAACATTAATATAGGAATATAACACCTTTCCCCAAAGAAATTAAGTAATCAGAATAATACATTGTTGGATTACTTAATCGCTAATTCTAACTAACAAAATACCTACAGGTTATGCAGTTGACATTATATATCAATTAACAGATTAATTTAAAATTTCAAATAATTAATTACAGAATACAACATACTTAAGCACTAAAGACAATGTAAGGTTTTACGATGGTTGACAATTATTGATATTTTAAATAAATTGTACGATTATTAAAACAATTAAAATTAATTAGAACCAGACGTTTGCTATTAGGCGATTTAAACTTGTCATATAAACAGAGATTTCACAAGCAAAGATGTCTTAAGAATAATTTAGATTTGATCGCGAGTATTAGTAAACGAATTCAACTAAAATCAATTATAGAAGATTCTTACTTCATTCTTATGAATACAATATGGTTTGTTGTTTTTGTTAATAATTATATTTTCATTTTCTCCTAATTCTTGAACTACGTAAGGACCTAACCAGTTCGAATCTAACTTATTTTTGGATAAATGATTTTTAATAATTACTTGATCACCTACGTGAATATTTTGTGCATGGCTGTTCGAATCGTATTTTATTTTATTAATCATTTTAGTTTTTTGAATGGTTTCTTTAGCGATTTGCCAAGTTTTTTGGAAATTTTGTTTAATTTGCGATGAATAATCGTCGTAATTGTAAAGAGGTGTGACTTTATTAAAAATTGATGGGGTTGGAAATTTTCTACCGAACATAAGCTCAAATGGTGTGTAATTAGTTGTATTGTGAACTGAAGTATTATAAGAAAGCATTGCGTAAGGAATTAAAGAATCCCAATTTTGTATATCTTTATCAATGAAAGATCTAACATATTCAATTAAGGTACGATGGCTTCTTTCGAGGGATCCATTACTTTGTGGATGATAAGCACTTGTGTGGATTTTTTTGATATGCAGTAATTTGCATACATTAACAAAGAGTGTACTTAAAAAATTCGTTCCTTGATCCGTAACTAATGAATCGGGAATTCCGAAGTAACAGATTACGTTCTCAACAAATACACGGGCGACTGTTTTGCTATCTTGAGACAATATTGGAAAAGCAAATGAAAATTTTGTAAGGTCGTCTTGAACGGTTAATACATACTTGTTTTGATTGTAAGACTCAGGTAAAGGACCTACAATGTCCATGAAAATACGTTTAAACGGTTCAGATGATGTTGTTGTTATGACCATCGGTTGTCTCATTGTTATATTTTTTGTTTTAACCTTTTGACAAATTTCGCAGGATTTTATGTATCGTTTTACTGCTTTTTCAATCCTATCCAATTATAATTTTCTTTTATTCTTTTGATAGTTTGCTTTACCCCTTTATGACCTGCTATACGCGAGTTATGAGATTCTTGTATTATTTCTAATTTTTGATCGGCAGTTAATTCGGTATTTTGATTTTTATAGTACACGTGAATTTTAATTGAAGTGTCACTAAATATAAAACGTAACATGGTTCGTACAGTTTCCCACTCTAAATTATCGTGTCCACAACCTAGTCGCGGTATGGCGATATTTTTTTCAGAATTAGAAACGCAAAGATTTTTAAAATTTTGTAACGCTTGATAAAAGTTTTCGTACGTAGGTTTTTGGTGATATAAATTTTTAGTTATAATATAATAGATTTTACGGTTGTTCATGGTAAGTTGTGCTATTTCGAGTAAATCTTTGTTTTGATTTTTTAATTCGGACACATTATTAAATTTTTCTTTTATTATTTTTGCTATGCCTCGAGACATTACTAAATCTTTTGAAACGCAGTGACCGATGCTCTGTGTTTCATCACACGCGAGTAAATCGCCTTCATATTCTAAAAGATTTGAATTATGTACTACATGATTTTGAATGTACTCTAGATATTCTGTGTAAGTATGATCTTGGAGCACATTTGAAATTCGATTTTGAATGGGATACGGCCTAAAATGATGAACACCCCAAACAATAGCCAGGAGTTCTTTTTCTATGGTACTATAGTGAGACTCGGCCTGATTGAGAGTCCGCGAGGCGTACGCTACGGGCAAATCATTGTTTATAGGACCTTGCGATAGAATTGCTCCAATTGCAAAGCCTGACGCATCTGTAGTTAAATTAAAATGTTTCGAAAAGTCAGGGTATTGCAGAACAAGATCGTTACTTAATAAGGTTTTAATTTCTTCAAAAGCTAGTTGTTGAAGGGGAGACCATTCAAAACTTTGATTTTTTTTCAGCAATTTTGTAAGAGGTTTGACGATTGCACTAAAGTTTGGTATAAAGCGACGATAATAACCAGCAAGACCTAAAAAAGCTTTAATTTGTTTGATAGTTTTAGGTACAATATATTCCGATACGGCTTTCACTTTTGCTGGATCCGGTGATATTCCTTTATCCGTAACTAAATGTCCTAAATAACTAACTTCTTTGCGCAAAAATTCACATTTATCAATTTGAAGTTTCAAGTTGTGTTGTCTTAATCTAGAGAATACTTCTTTAATTTTGATTTTATGTTCACTTAAGGATACGGCGTACACGACAATATCGTCAAGGTAAACAAAGCATTTAATACCTTGTAGTCCGGTTAGAACGCGGTCCATTAAACGTTGAAAAGTTGCAGGTGCTCCTTTTAATCCCATTGGCATTCTCTTAAATTGATAGTGACCGAAATGCGTACTAAACGCAGTTTTTTCTGAATCGTTAGGATTAAGCGGTATTTGATAAAATCCCGAAGCAAGATCTAAAGTTGTAAAAAATCTAGATTTACCAAATTGATCAAAAATGTCGGAAATATTCGGAAGCGGATATGCATCGCCTAAGGTTTTATCATTCAGTTGTCGAAAATCGACGACAATTCGATATTTAACTGCACCCGAAGCGTCCTTTCGTTTCGGCACTACTAGCAAAGGTGCATTCCAAGGACTTGAACTTGGTTCGATTATGCCTTGTTCTAACATAAGATTGATTTGATTATTAATTTCCTTTCTTTGAGATTCGGGTAATCGATAGGGTTTAACATTAATTGGAGTAGTTTCAGATGAGCCAATAGATATTGAATGAGAAATTGTTGTTGTTAAAGAGAGAGGTTCTGATTTAAACGCAAAAATGTCTAGATATTCTGAGCATATATCAATTACGTGAGTCTTTTTCTTCGTCGTTTAAGTGATCTAATCTAAGATTTTGAATTAATTCCGATTTTCTTTCTAAGAGATTCTGATTTAATGTTGATTCATTGGGTTGTTCGCTAAAGGAACGTGACATAATTAGAGGTTCTGCAGTGATTGCAAGAGTATCGCAAGTAACTTCGAATGAATTAGGATTTATGATTGGTATGATAGATTTTTTGTTTTCTACCTTTACCAGTGCGTTGCCATTTATAATCGAATTGGGATGTTCGGCTTGATTAACTAAATATTCGCCATCTGGATAATCTATGTAGATTTGATAAAGACGTTCACAGCGTGGAGGAATTAAAAATTTCTCTGAAATATTCTTGGAGTTATAAATAATTTGATCGTGAAGATTTACTATAAGTTTATTATTTGTTAAAAATGGTTTCCCTAAAATTCCTTCTCGAGGAACAGGGAACGTGTCAGGTACTACCGGAGAATCAACAGTACGATTAAGTTCGTTAATAAAAACGGATGTTTCACCAATTGTTGGTACAGATTGTTCGTTTATACCCTTAATTGAAATAGAATTAGTAAAAATCATAGTTTCTTGGTGTAACGAGTTAAGTTTTATAAGATTTATATCTGAACCGGTGTCTATAAGAAATTCGCTAGGCCTGCAAAAATTATTAGATGACAAAGATAAATGATTATTAGTTAATGTCGCACAATAATACGTATTTGAGCTATTACTTGTTGTATTAATGTCTCTAACTAAAACGGATTGACCGGAAGTAGAAGGAATTTGATGCGATTGAGTCGAATGTTGAAGATTTTGTTCAATAGGATTCCAATTTCGTCTAAAATTTTGATTTTGAGAAGAATTTAAGTTTACATTCATTTGAGATTGTCGGCGATCGTTATTAAACTTTCTTTTACGGCAATCATTTATGTGATGACCATTTTTTTTGCAATAACTGCAAACAATATAAATTTTTGGTTCTGATTTTATAGCGGGCACCGTACCTACATAATTAGACGAGTTTGAATTGTTTTGAAATTTACTATTTGGAATATTACCCCGACTGGAAAAACTACAGCTTGAAGAAGGGATAATTCTATGACTAATATTAGTTTCGCTTAGAATAATACGCTCTTCTTCTATAGATTTTTGAACTGCGTCGGATAATTGAGTTACATTTTTAGCTTTTATTATATTCTTTAATGGTTGCTGAAGGCCTTCTATAAAAATTGTAATGGTTAACGATTGTATATAATCCCTAATTGCTTTAGACTCAATCTCTGATTTATTCGAACAGCTAGCGTTTATTAATTGATATTGTAAATTTTCGAGTCTCAAACTGTAGGTTCTTACGTCTTCGTTTTTTAATTGTTTACAAGAATTTAACTGTAACTGTAAAGAAGGAATTGTTTTTTTACCGCCAAAATTATCTTCTAAAATAAATTTTAGTTCATCCCAAGTTAAAATATCTTTATATTTTACGACGTTTAAAGCTCTGTTACATAACTTAGTTATTATTGCCTGCAAAAGAACTGGTTTTACAACAATTGGTACATAACTTAATGCAAATTCGCATTTTTTAATAAATGAATATAATTCTGATGATGACCCGTCGTAATCGGGAATTAGTTTTAACGCATCAGGGAACGGTAACGCAACTAAATCTAACACTTCACTGACCTCACTATTATTTACACTTTCTGATGTATTTTCTACGGAATTCGAATTTTTACCTTTCGTTGGAGCCATAATAATAATTAATTAAACAAGATTTTCCCTAATCTGATTTAATTTAAAAGATTTCGATTAAAGATGAATGCGTATTAAGAGTTTAATATTTGTAATATAAGATAGAAAATAAGTATTTTGTTTGATAAATTTATGATAACACCACCACGTAATAAATTTAAAATCTCACCGCCGTTATGTCGCTTCCTGCTTCCGTGTGCCGCAATGCTGCATGTCCTCCTCAGAGTTACTTCAGCTGGAGTTACCTTCTTTTAATTGGACTCGTATGTAGACCCAAACGGTACTTGGACACTGGAATCGGCAACTTTCTCCAAGTCAGTATCGCACCGCTGCCACCAAAATTATGTTACGCACCTCACAAACACGTAACTAGGTTCGAATAAATATGATTTGTAATACTGTATTAAATAACACTCGAAGAAGTATGATGATTTTATTTTACAATATTTACATGGATCTTTACCAAACAAAACAAAGATTTTAACTTAACTATCCTTCTGATTTTGTCGCAACCCGTTTTATACCTTTTCAGGTACCGTATAATTCTAAGAAAAAGTACAAAAGCAATAGGTACATTTTAAACGAACAAGTTGCAACTTGCAAACTAGCTGTAACATTAATATAGGAATATAACACGAAACTAACTTTCTGAATCAAACTGGACATCATTGAAATACATTTTTAAAGCAATTCATGTTAATGATTTGTAAAAACGTTACAAAGAAGGGACATTTGGCGAAATTGTAACAAAATTGAAACGATTCTGAAGCATTTTTTCAATTCTGAAAATCGTTGCTGTAATATTACAGAAACAAATTTTTCTACTAGGGGAGGATCATCTAGTTATAATCTTATTAAAAGGACGCTGAGTCTCATACTGATACAAATTATTATACTCTCAGGTACAGCTGAATGGGAAGAAAGGGCAACAGGCCGTTTTGTAAATTAAATATTTCAAAATTTCGTAAGTAAAATATAAAAACAATATAAAATTGAATTATTTTCTCCGATTTACATGTCTACTAAAATGTAATTGGATATTGTATACAGTTTCGACATACAAATCAATAAAATAGTCGTCCAATCTATATAAAAAACTGTATTATACAGATTAACATATTTTCTAATTTATATTAAATAAAAATATAATTTTTAGGTTTCGTTGAACAAGCTGAGTTGTGCAAATCACAAAAAGAAACTGAAATTTTGATCGAGAACCTCCAATAAAAGTTCTCTTATGAAAAAAAAAGTATGACGTACAATAAAAAAATGTTTTATATTTAGTGTTTTATTGCATGCGCGGTTTTACCCAAAAGATTTTTTGTGCTAAACGAGTTCTGAAGAGATATCTTAAAGATGTCTATATAAGATGTCTTTAAGATGTACAATTTATTAACATTCGACGTCTTCAGTATGTCTTAAAGATGTCTAAAGACGTAATGAGATGTCTGCAAGATGTCTTGAATATCTTGACTTGACATCTTTGAGATGTAGTTACGATGTCTATGCGCTGTTAGGGAAAGAAGCAAGCTCAGACATATTCTTGGCAATCACATTTGTGCACCGTTTAAAATAGTGGACAATCAGTCATTTGCTGTAAAAGTGAAAATTAGAAAAGTGTTGAAAGCTGACTTGTGATATAAGGTTGGTGTATGCACTAATAAGGTCTTATACTTCAACTTTAAAAACTCATGTATCTAATAATAGTTTCACTAGACTTCTTTATAAAACTATAACAATTTCAAGAGTTTGTATAAGTTGTATCAATAAAACCTAATCATTTACAGCAGCTGGGACAGGTTGTCCCATACATTGTCCCATCATCCCGTGTTACGACGTGTCACATGTTTACGAATAAACGGCAGATACGGCAACAGATATAATATGAATTTTTCTGACAAGAATGAAATATGAATTAATTGTTGTTTGTTGCTGTACTTGTTTATGCCTTTCGGTGACACTAGATGGCGATGACTATAAATACTTTTTTTTGTTTGCAACATACAAAAAAAGTTCCGTTCAACCAGAATTTGCAAGTAATATCTAGACCTATGTATTTAAAAAGTACTGCTATTACATTTAATATATCAAAATCTACTCTGTTTGATAGTGTTGTAAAAATTAAAAAGAGTCTGAACGATAACGCTAACGATTCAAGAAACAAACGTGATGATGCAACTGAAGAGACTCGTATATCAAAATATGCCGACTCAAAAAGAAAAAACTGAGTTAGCGTTGTACTTCAAGCAACCTTCAAAAACATGTTACGGTTGGCTTTTGAATACGCTACTAAATACTAATTTAGAAACAAAATAGAGAGAATAACAAAAAACAGGCATTGACTAGAGCAATCTTTTATACAACGTCATCCAAGTCTTTCTAACAGCAAAACCAGAAAATACAAGCATAGCAAAAACTTCACTTTTTAACAAAGTTAATGTAGAAAAATCCTTTAATAATTATACGCAAGTGCAGATTAAATACAGTTTTTTCTTGACCGCATATGCACTATAGACAAAAAGGGTATTACAACCGTTCTCCAAGCAATCAGAGTTATAGCAAAAACAGGTTTGAAAGTAGCAAGACAATGCATATCTGTTAAACTGGGATCGTTAATTACAATGTGTAGAATAATTTTTGCTGTTGGTGGTTTAATTTCACCTTTTTGAATTTTTTTTTGTGTAAGAATGTAAGATCCGTTTTTGTACGGTGCTGTTACAGAAACCGTTGGATTTGCTAAGAAATCAAATGAATGTCAACAAATATTTTTCAAAATTTATTGAAACATGTAAAAAATTCTACTAATTCCAACACTTTGAATGAGATTCTGGTCGTGATAGACATTCAAGAGACACACATCTCTTTGACAGTTATTTTATATGCAAAATAGCACAATATTGTATTGTTGTTTTTCGCTCCGCACTGCACTTAGAAGATGCAACTTTTGGACAAAACAGTGTTTGATCTTTTCAAATTCAAATACAAAGCATCTTTAAATAATGTCATATTGTAAAAGTTTGGTAAACCAATTACTACTTATAATAATAAATGCGATTAGAGTATTGTAATGGGAAGTTTTAATGCCATCCTATGACAACAATTAAATGACTTTGAAACGTATATTGGAAAATATGGATTGAGTAAAAGTAATGACAGAGGAACATAACAGAAGTAATTCTGTTATTCAAAAAAGGAGACAAAAAACTACTACACAACTATTGACCAATAAGCTTGTTATCACAAATATACAAACATCTAACAAGAATTATTAGCAACAGAATAATAGTAACAAAACAATAACAATTAGACAATTATCAACCTCTAGAGCAAGCTGCCTTTCGAAAGAGGTATAGCACAAATGTTACTGACAATAAAGATATAAATCAAAACAACGATAGAATACAACCTGCCTCTCTAGTTAGCTTTTATAGATTACGGAAAAGCATTTGACTCAATTGAACATCGGGAAATTATGATAGAATTAAATACATATACAAAGAAACGAGGTTAATGATTAAAATACATGAAAACACCAACAAAATACCAATAAAAAGAAAAATGAGATGTTACTAAAACCGTTTAATCTAGCCTTGGAAAGCTTCTTTAAAAAACTAGAATAGTGCAATTTTGGAATTAATATAAATGAAAAAAGATTAAACCATTTGACTATATTGTGCTAATTAACGATGACAAAGAACACACCGAAAATGATAACTGAACTGGAAAGATAATTGCAGAAGGTTGGTTTGAAAATAAATTTAGTAGTCCCCAGAAGAACCAAGTAAAAATAAAAGAAACACAAAGAAAACGTCACTGATACAAGTTGGCAAAAAAATAAAGATATAGAAATAGAGAGAAGAAGGAGACTGGGTTGGGCAGCTTTTGAAAAATGATCAAAACTGCTTAAAAACAAGAAAAGTCTCCAGCATATTAAACCTAAAATATCTGGCGAATGTATATTACCGGTCTTATAATCGTTGCATGAAGGTATTTGATCGATATTAACCCCTCATCGATCGATAATACATCGAAACAGGCAGCGAACACGTGACAAGACGTGCTATCAAAATGGGAAGAGCTTACCCTGTGATGAATAAACTACTAGAAAGGTATTTGCAAATAATATTTTAATTTCCATAAACGCCGATGTTAGAAGATTAAAAAGTTATACCATTACAAGCACGATTTTAAGTAGTTGCCGGTTTGACGTTTTAACAGGAAATGAAGTAAAACTAAACTCCTTAGAGGGCAATGAATATACAGGGTATTACATTATAAAATTTATGCACGTAACGGAATGTCAATATTAAAACAAATTTATCTTTTGTTAATTTAGTTGTGTTCTATTTGGTTTAATTCGTTGCGAGTAGTGCTTTTTTTTCTGTCGCTTTTTTAATTGATTATAATCGACACATCGAAGACAGGTTAAATTCTATTGGTTATTTTATTGACGTCATTTTCTAATATCAGAGCTGCCGTTGCCTTTCTTAACTGTATATTAAGTTACAGGTAATTGATCCCGTTCTAACCGAGTGCACGTAATATGTTTAGAAGTTTTAACATGCTGAGCATGCGTTTACCGTAACAAGTTTTTTAAAAACATGTTTATAGCCAAGGTAAACTGTACATTGCATTTGGTACACCGTGCACATTGTTCGCAGGTGGTAAACGGTTTTAAATCCGTTTTAAAGATAGGTCTGCTCTATGGGTTGGTAGAATTCAAGGTTATCTTCGAGACAGTAATAATTTTGTAAATAATTTGTTACGTTAAAAACATTTCGGAAATACAGAAAATAATTTTGTTCTTGCGACATCTGTGGTTATCTCTAGAATCAACCGTTTTGATTTCAGGTAGAACAAAAGTCAGACGCATAAGGACCGTGGGTTTCTCTATTACTTAACACTCCAGTACTCGCGTGGGATACACACGTATCCCAGGCGTATCAAAACTGCTCTAGCGCGTCACGTGATTGAGTAGTTATTCATACGCCCGCTTCTAATCCTCGAAGGTAGTTTCTGTTGTAAGTTGTAACAGTGAGGTAGTGATCTTGTGCTTTTGATTTAAAAAAAAACTGTTTTTATCTTTGGGATACGATTGTATCCCACGCGACGCTTGTCGAATCCACGATTTCAACAACAGCTATTTGGCTTGTGGTAAGTCTGATCAATTTTATTACAATTATTAGACCATTGTAAGGGATTATTCCATTGTTAAATCACAGTTTTTATTCTTTATGAAAGAAAACATTACCAGTCAAATGTCATATAATAAAAGTGACTTTTCTTTTTTAGTTGGTAGTCAATAATGAACACCCACAGTAGGAACCCTAATCAGTGGTTAAAATGCAACAGTTATGTGAAAAAATAGTTTAAGAATTATAATGTGTTGAGTTATTGATATTTCAATATATTTTTTTGTACTTAAGAGCGACATTTCTGTGGGATACACACGTATCCCACGCGACCCAACTTGTAGCGAAAGTTAGCGCGAGTACTGGAGTGTTAAACATCATAAATTATTTACGCTGATTTAGTGTGCTAAATAGCGATGTAAAATGTGTTTGTGTTGAGCAGTTCATTGGACCACTCTGGAAACCTACACGTGTGTTATTATTGTTCAGATAGTGACACTAATATTATTCTGGGGGAAACTTGGCGCATATGGTTTTTTTTTCATAAATCGTATGAACCCAAGAAATTTATTTGTGATAACGCTATATGTACGTGATTTTTATTTCAGTGAGTTTTTGAACTACGTTGTCAGTCATTTGCACGACGAACGTACGATTATACTTACATATCAGGTTGTTGTCACAATTAACTATAATTTGTTTTTGTTTGTAATATATTATTAAACGGTGAGTTTTGCTTCTCTTAATCATTGAGATATTGCGTATTTGTGTTATGTTTACCAATGTAAATTTGTTCTTTTAGAATGTAAAAGTTAGGCCAACAAGTTTAATTTTTTGTACGACATGTTGGTTAACCAAAGAGAAGCTTTATCGACAATTATTGTCTGTGATCTGTATTTACATTCTAGCAATTGCTCGCATCTATGTAAATCTAGCTCGTTTATTTTTTCTAACATCTTTTTTTGTAATAAAATAAAAATTTATTCGTGTTACAATCTGTATTTTGTCATTTGTTCTCTTTCATTCTTGGATAGATTTAAACGGTGTCTTCATTTCTAGTTTCTAACTGTTTAAGTGCATGTTTAACTTGTATCATTAGCACATCAAAACCTGCAATCCGCTCGTCAAATCAATCTAAGATAGTCACCAGAAATTAAGTTACAAGAAAATCTGTTGTTATACGATTTTTTCTAAAGTTTTTTGCGTTTTTCAAAAATTTTAAAATTAGTTATGTTTTTATTTAAGCTACACTAAAAAGCTATACCATATAAATAGCTATACCATTGGCGTTTATACTTAATAACAATTAATTGATTGTGACAGCTAATTAGTTCCAAAAACCTCGAAAGATCTTTGATGTTTATTAGCATCAGTAAATGTTTATTTTTAAGATCTGTAAATTTTCATAACAATCAAGTTCACTTTACCTGTTTAACTAAACACTAGATTTTTCTAAACGTTGATACTTAGTATAAGCCAAATGCTCTTTAAAACGAATTTTGATAGGTGTCTTTGTTTGCCCAATGTATACTTGATTATAGTCTTTACAGTTAATCTTATTTATTTTTCATTTACGTATCTTGCATTTCCACTAAGTTTTAAAAATTGTTTTTGTAAACTGTTATGAAAACTTACTGTAAAATCTACCTCTGGCATATGCAGGATAATTTAGTAATTTGACATAATTTTTATCTTTTCCTTTTATCATATGTACCTAAAGTAGTTACATTTTTTGTATAATTTTGGAACTTTATTTTCTAATTATGTTGTTCATGATTTCATTGTTAAAACCATTGCATACTGCAATTTTTTTTAATAATAAAGCAAAGTTCGTTGTTGAAATTTTTTCATACCGGCAATTCAAAAACCTATAAATCAAAAAATTAAAAAAAGCAAGTTTGTGTTATACACAATGGTTAGAATTATTTGTTATAAACCTTTTACTACTAGTGTTCTTATAATAAATATTTATTTCTATTTTACCCTATTAATAGAGTATTTAAGAACGGTAACTTGTTCTTTATCTTTATTTTGCAAGTAAATATTATCATAAGAACAACAAATGGTTAAGGATTACTAATTTTGGTATCGATCATAGCAAACATATCATCTACATATCTTAGCAAATTGACCGTTAATTTAAAAAAATGTTTGATTTATGCATAATTCTGGTAATTTTATTAAATTTTTTCTACTTCTGCTGTGTCTAAATTGTTGTGCAATAATATATCTCTCCAATATTGAATGGTTACGTCTATTGAAATATTCGGAAACCGTGAATTAACATTAATTGAAACTACAAGTTCCATTTCTCTTAATTGAATGTTTCTAATTTTGCCATAAACTTGTAAAAACTAACAACACAAAGATTTGGTTGTTGGTATGTAGAAATACTCAATTTATTTGATAACTATTTAGTTATAGTTGATATCTGACACAATGGGTCGCATAACATTTCCTTTATATATATATATATATATATATATATATATATATATATATATATATATATAAATCCGTCTATCTAAATGGCGACAACACATAACAAAGTTTTTTGGCGTCCACCGCTTCCCGTTGTGATAGAAACAATCTGATTCGTGTATATAAACTTTTTTTGTTATATTATGAATCAATTAGCAATAAGAACTGTAAAAATGTAAATAATAAAAAAGTTTAAATACGTTGCAATTTGGCGACCTTTTATAAATGAATCAAATGGCGTCCAATATACGATTATGAATATTTTACTACAAACTGGCGACCAATATACAGATCACTTTCATATATCCGTGAAATGACATCCAAGCAATGTTGCCAGTTGTTGCAACCAGTATTAGATTACAACCTTGAACCTCGATTATCTTTATAGCAGTTCATCAAACATGCTATGTAAATAAACTTTTAACCGTTATAGAAACTTGATCTTTTCTGTTACTTCCTTGAAACAATTATTGTACTTCTGCTAAACTTAGCCTAATTATGTTTTTGTCATCTGTTCGTAAATATTTTTAAAATTTTGGTTAGAGCATAAAACGAAATTTTAACTAACAATTGTATTTCTTGCAAATATGTAATGTGCAGTAATTAAGAAACATAATAAATTATTTATTCCGAATAAAAACATTGTAAAACAACTTAAAAGACATATGACAGTGTAAGCAACAAAATGGAAATCAGTTAACTAGAAAAGTGTTGAATTTTTGTCATTGGTTTAATGCACATATACGTATTAAATGTTTATATTTAAATTTAAGTGCAGGTTTTTCTTAATTACGCAATTTGTTTTCAAATAGTAACGTAGATTAAAATTAATTAAATCAAGAATCATCAGTACATAAAAACACTAACTGATACAAATTTATAAAAAAGAGTAAGTTTTAGTAGATTTTTTAGAAAAATAGAAAAGAAGAAAGACTAGTAATTTGGCCATTTTGTAAACTACGCAGTGATTATGTAAGCTTAAATAAATTTTAAAAAAATTGCAAAATACTGCTTTAAAAAGTAAAATGTGTGTTATCTTAGCATATGGAACTATAGAATAGCTTCCCACTAGTCACTACCACATTAACGGTACAGTTCTATACCGTGACTACCACCAAAATGGAAAACAAATATTTGGCTGTTACGTGATTACAACTATTTTATCACTTATAAAATATCTTTGCAGTCACTTAAAATCCACGTGGCTGCTAAATAGCAGCGTGGTGAGTGTCTTCTAGCGGAGATGTATTTATGTATCTGTTTCATTTTTAAATGTTGTATACTTTCTCATCTCTTTATTTTATAAATGGTACAACTAAATTTACTTTGGTCAAGATGTTTTTAGCTTCTATAAAGTAGATGTATATAATGAATTTGAACAATATTTACTATGAGCAAAATTCCGACAAATTCAAATTTACTGTTAAATGTAAAGGTTATAGATCCAGATATCACTATGCACCATCAAATTTTTTTTAGAAAAACAAAATTAATTAGTACAGACTTTAATGTAAATATGCTGCACGTACCTGTACCTAATATGTGCGTACATTGTACGTACGTTAATGTACAAGGATTTTTGATTATAAACATTTTGATGGTAGTGCTGTTTTAGGTATCTTTCAATCTTCAGTGTGGTTTTAAAGTGTATGATTAAAAGCAACTAATAAAAGATATTTATTAGAACATAAAAGCCATTTATATAATATGTAAAAATATTAAGTCGTCGTGACATACTTGGTAAGGCATCTGCTTACTACGCCAACAAGAGTTCAAATCCTAGTCGCGTGAAAGTTTTTTTTTATTATTACATATTATGTACAAAACAGTGACAATTAGATGTACAATGTACGTACACTAGGCGTAGTGGTAAAGATGGCTTGACTGTTCGTACTAATTTTTTCTCAATTATTGGTAACATCGTACTACTACAACTAGTTTATATTTTACTATCAATTACATTTCATAACGTATTCTTATTCAGCTTACACATTTTTAATTTTCTAAATTACTTATGTGCTTGATGTGATCAATATTGTTATTTATGCACATTTCAAATCTCCGTCTAATGTTCTTAAAAATATTTTGCAGTTGTTATGGAGTGATATCTGCTTCATTATTAAAGGAAGTCGAATTTAATATTTTATCATTTCTGAAATTATCGTTAAACCAATAACAGTAGTTTAGTCACTTGTCGTAATCAAGTGTAGGCAACTGTAATGTTGTATGGATGCAACAGCAAATTATTTATTAGAGCTTTACATGTTCTGTAACTTAAACCTAATATATTAATTATATAAAATTCTTGCGACAACTATTTTAACCCGGCGTCGGTCGGGTGGTCAGAAGTTACTTAAGCGGTCAGGTGGGGTCTAGCGGACCTCAATGTTTGTAAGTCGTAATCTGGGACAAAATAAACTTTTAGGCATTATTTGACTAAAATTATTTGTTTTGGCCTCATTTGGATTAAACAAATATGCAACTAAAGTTAGATGGTCTTTATTTGAAAAAATATCATATTTTATTAAAACACTAGAAATTTAGAGTCTTAAATGTTTTAATATTTAAAAAAAATCACAGTATTTTTTAAAGTATACCAAAAACGTGTTTTAAACAAGTTTTTGACTTGAAAAAACTTGGAACAAAACATAAAAAATACAAGAAACAGATAGGTCAATCATAAGTTCAAAAATAAGGGCACACAATCTGGTCAAATATAGACGTGCTTTTTTTAAATATAAATCTTATGAAACGCCAATTTAAAATAAATTACAAAACAGAAACTAAAAAATAACACTCTCTAAAACATTGGCAAGAAAAATAAGAATAACATAACATGAAGTATAAGGAAATTGACCGAGTAGGTACACGTTCGTACTACATTATACAGCATCGGATGTATGAGCACAGGACTCGCATTGCATAACAGCATGGTCTAAACAAAGAAAAATATTACATTTATGGCAAGAATATTGTGTTTCTTTATCCATCCTTCGAGAGCAAATACCACATCGACCACGACCGCCAGCTGGTTTTTTATTTGGGGGTTGTTCCGACTGCAAATATGTTCCTAATTTTTTCTCTCAAAACTCGTTTCATCCTGGGATTGTTTTTTCTAGCTTGTGCATATTCTTTGACTAAGGCCAACCCTAAATCTTTAAATAATTTCTTCTTTTTATTTTCTGATCGCCGGTATTAAACTTATACAAAACTTGTGAGTTGATGCCAGCAGTGTTTAGCAGACAAAACATAATTGTTAGGGGCCATCTTCTGCTGTTGCGACTTACGTTATAGGATGCAGATAATTTATCTGTTATATCAACCCCAGACTTTGTTGAATTATAAAAGCTTATAATTTCAGGAAGCATCTTCTCGCCGAAATCTTCACTAATTGTATCATTATGATGAAAGAAGTAAAACATTCTTGCCTTTCTTAGGCATATATGACAAGATAGTTATGTTTTTTGAAAACCAAATAAACTGGAAGGCACTGACCTGTCTTTAGTTGAGAGAAATGGTGAAGGAATTTGTCGCTTGTTTTTCTTAGAGTACCGACGGATCTGAGTTTATGATTATTGTAGAGTTCCTGGATGAGGTCATAACTTGTGTACCAATTATAAAAGGTAACATTTCGGTTAGTCCCTGAAATTGGTGCAACCATTCTAAGAGTTATGTCTTTTGGAGTGTTACTCATTTGAAATGGCCCATCAGGCTGCTTTCCTGTATATACCTCCATATTCAAACTATAAAATGTTTTAGCATCAACCAAAGCTTGTATTTTTATGCCGTATTTCGCCGGCTTGTTTGGAATGTACTGCCGAAAGGAAGATCTCCCTCGGAACGACTCGAGCTTTTCGTCTAAGGTAAGATACTCACTTGCAGTATATGCAGATTGACAATTGTCGACAAACTTGTCAAAAATTGCTCTTATTGGAGCAAGTTTGTCTATTGTCAGTCTTTCCGCCCTGTTTTCGACGTTATCAAATCGCAGACAAGTTATCAAAAACATGAATCTTTTGGCCGACATGGTTGCGGGAAATATATTTATGCCGGTACCATCAGTTTTCCGAAAATCTTCTAAATTCCTGTGATTTGCCCTTAACACGCCTGCAAGGTAAAGTAATCCAAATACCGCTTTAATTTCCACTTCATTTGCATCATTGCAAAAGTCCTTATTGTGTTTGTAATTTACGGATTTTTGTCTTATTTTTATTGTAATGTATTTTGCTATGTCGGAAATTATGTCATTATCAATAAATGATAGCCAGCAATCAAGAGGTGTTTTCAAATCTCGTGCACTTTGCTTAACTCCTGGTAAATGCGTTTTTATATTTTCCGCCCTGGTCCGAACCCGCTTATTACTATATGTTTTCAACCATTTCGTGCCGTCCTTACCTTTATAATGTGTACTAGTACTTGTATCTAATTCATCATCGTTTGAACTGTCTTCCTCTTCCAGAATGTTTTCCTCAGCATCGTCAACTTCATGTTCGTAATCTGCGCTTGTGATATTGTCCTATAGTTCTTTAGCCTCCTGAGAATCTTGAATATTAATTTCACTTCCACTGTCTGAATCTATAATATGTTCTTCTTCTTCATTCAACTCTTTCCAGAAGTTTAATAGACGTTCTTGCTTTTTTTCATAATAACCAGATGCCATGACAGCTAGAATTTGTTTGTTTGGCACAAATACAAAAAAATAAACCAAAATTCTTTACCTTCAACTATCTCACAAAATGTCACGTAAATGGTTGGGTGGGGTTTGTCAGGCCCCAAACAAAATTGCAGCAATGTAGATTCCTTACACTCACAACAACGACTAAAATTTGTGCTGTACGCGACAGCATAACATTTGAGCGGAGGGTATTGCAACGGCTGGTTGCGCAAGTGTATCGGCAAAAAAAAATACGGCGCTCTAGATCTGCATGGGGTCTACAAGACCCCACCCGACCGATGCCGGGTTAAAGGCTCCGCACATGCTTGCTAGGATTATCGTAATCAAATTGATTTGCAAGTGATTTCTTCCACGGAGTAGGTACTGCAAAGTTTATAACAAATAAATTAAATTTATTATATGCAGTGCTGTAAGTTAACAAAATAATCAAACACAAAATACCCAATGTTATGTATATGTTTATTTCACTCTGTTTAATTTATTCATAATGTCTAGGATACGAAATATGTAAACATACACATAACAATCAGAGCCTTATGAGACGGCGTTATGAATTTAGAGGACGTTATAAATTCATAACGCACTCTCATAATGCCCTCTTTAGATTTTGATGGTAACAAGTTTTCTATTTCTTCTTATATACTTAATTTTTAATTAAAATTTTATATAAAGAGAAAAATAAAATTTTGTATGTACTACTGGAGTTACTGTATAATTACGCTCATTGAACAACATACATCCTTTGGGCCAGAGACCCTTGGGCTGCATCCTGTTGCTCTCTAGGCGTAACCATCGTAATAACGCGATTGGTACACAATTGGCTATTACGAATCTTGTATCCTAGGCGTTATGAGTAAGTTATAACAAAGTGGAAAATAAAATAATGAATAGCGACGTTATATGAATTATGTCACTATCTGGTGGCTTTAATCTAAAATGTCTTGTGAAAATCACTTATGAAAGTGGCTCTAACGTTACAACGACAACCTACCATTCTAAAGTGAAACTGCTTTTTAGGTATATTTTAAGTTCACTTCTACTTTAAAGTGGTTGTTACTTTAAGGTATGATTTTGGTGATTCGATTTAGTGGCCGCCACTTCAATTTTCCACTTTAAAGTTAAAGAAACCTGAAAGAGATTTTACTTAGTAAAAATAACGTTGATAAAACCTTACTTTTTATCACAAAGCTGCAGAACTACAAAGTGGTTAAAAAAAGATGAATGCACGTAATTTTCCCTATAAATTAATAGAATAAAGTTATAATTACCCGTAAGTTTCATATAAAGTGTTAAATATGTAATAATCAATAAACTCAACTGACATGAATTATCTTGGATGCTACTTGGGAAGAAAACATACTTTTTTTAGTTTTCTATTTGTATTTTTCATTGTTTTAACAGAACGTATTTGTTACTTTTTCGCGGTTAAGGCTTGGATACTACTGTAGTACTATTTTATTTTTATTACAATTTTTCATTCTGGATAAATCAGGTTCGTGAAGTTAGCAAAAGATTTTGAACACTAATTCTGAAAATTTGTAATGAATTAGTGCTTAATTAGTGCTTATTAGTGCTTCCTATTAGATCACCAGCAAACATTTTATTAGAAAGTTATAGGCAGTCAAAACTTTCTGCTAACTTCACGCTCAGCAAAAAATGTTGAGCACTAATTCTGAAAATTTGTTAGGAATTAGTGCTTTGATAGTGTTTGATGTCAGAAGATCAGCAAACACTTAGTTTCAAAGTTATAGGTAGTCAATTTTTTTTGTTAACTGTACGCCCAGCAAAAAATGTTGAGTACTAATTCTGAAAGTTTGTTAGAAATTACTACTTTGTTAGTGCTTAATTAGTGTTTCATATAAAAGAATTAACAAACACTTGATTTAAAACTTATAAGTGGTTTATTAGTCATGGCTCGTACGAGTTATGAGGTTGTTGTGATAAAACCTTGAAGTTTAATAACAAATTATATTAGTTAAAACTTCTATATCTAACTCTAAGTGGTGCAAATTCGTATTGCTATTTGGATATGTTTCATAATTCAGTCATCTTTGAGTGTTTAGACTATAAGCGACTTTTAACTTCGGCCGTGTCGCAATGAAACACCTAGACATTATAAGCTTAGTCCAAGTTTTTCCTGGTGAGCCAAAACAAAGAGATTTACTTAACATTTGCCGTTTTGTCGTTTGTGAACCCAAACAAACTGACGTTTCGCAAGACATTGTCGTTTGAATCTTCAGAGCGCTAATTGATGGACTAAGAACTAAACAAAGAAAACCCTTATGATTCTATATTTTTGAATGCTACGCTTTTTAAACATTAGAGTGCTAAAAAGAATTGAATATGAATAATCTTAGATATTCATTAAATAAATGACAAATGTAAAATGTATGTTTATTAGATACATAGTGTACTGTCTGGGCGACGAAATTAAAGAAATTTTATACAAAAGCGTTCTTGTGTTTTGCTGCATCTGTTTTTAACCTTGATATATATAAAAACAAAAAATTACTAAGTTCTAAATAAATAATTTTACAAATGTATTAGCAGATACACAATTTTCACAATACATTAACTTTTATTTGATTTCAAATAGAATTAGGGATATAACATTTAAACGTTTATATTGTTATAAACTATTTTTTTATGAAACAACAAAAAAAACATTTATTTCAAATTGTAAGCTGCCAAAAACTATGCTTGTCTTTAAAAATGTTGCATCGATCTATCTGTTGCTCAGCATATCTAATAACCAGTTTGCCTACCTTATTCTCTTACTGTGAATTAATTTTCTTATAAAAACTGTACGGACCAATTATTTTTCTGCAAATTTAGCGTAATCGAAATTTAATAAGATTTTTTTTCGTTTAAACGTTTTCTTTTTTATACCTTTTTTTTACTCTCATTACTTAGAATACTGTCTCCTCGTCCATAACCTGTAATCTTAATTTAAAAGTACTAATATTAATGCAGACCTTTGTATAGTACCTAAATCTACTGTTAAAAAGTTGAAATTTAATAATAACGCTGGTACGACATTTTTCAAAATTGTTTCTTTAATACTACAAGCGATGTTGATGTTTGTAGCAAACTTAGTTCTTGGTAGTCATAAACGAGAAAGTAAAAATAAAAAAAAACAAATTTACAGCCAAGATAATATTTTTATAATAATTTAGACTGACATTCGTGTGCTTATGTAATTCCTATTAAATTTTCAGAATTGGTGCTCAACATTTTTTGCTGAGCGTGAAGTTAGCAGAAAACTTTGACTACCTGTAACTCTGAAACCAAGTGTTTGCTGGTGCTCTAATATGAAGCACTATGAAGCACTATTAAAGCACTAATTCCTAACAAGTTTTCAGAATGAGTGCTCAAAATTTTTTGCTGAGCGTGAAGTTAGCAGAAAACTTTGACTACCTGTAACTCTGAAACCAAGTGTTTGCTGGTGCTCTAATATGAAGCACTAATAAGCACTATTAAAGCACTAATTCCTAACAAGTTTTCAGAATTAGTGCTCAAAATTTTTTGCTGATCGTGAAGTTAGCAGAAAACTTTGACTACCTATAACTCTGAAACCAAGTATTTGCTGGTGCTCTAATATGAAGCACTATCAAACCACTAATTCCTAAAAAAAATTCAGAATTGGTGCTCAACATTTTTTGTTGAAGCGTGAAGTTAGCAGAAAACTTTGACTGCCTATAACTTTCTAATGAAATGTTTGCTGGTGATCTAATAGGAAGCACTAATAAGCACTAATTAAGCACTAATTCATTACAAATTTTCAGAATTAGTGCTCAAAATCTTTTGCTAACTTCACGGACCTGGATAAATCACGTGTTGCCGCAGTGAACATAAACTGGTTATTCCAGGCTCTAAAGATGTACACTGCAACGTGTGACAAAAGCTCAGCTTGTATGATAACGACAACACAGGATTTATCCATAATGAAAAACTGTAAAATGAATGCAACTCGTGGAAATGTGGATTCTACTACGATTTATTTATACATATATATATATCTCAGATTGGTAAGGCTAAATAGTTAATAATAATGTTTCTGAGTACCTTTGTTAAATGAGCATTTGAAGAAGACATGTTTATAGGTTTCCGCAATCAAACTTAGCTAATTAATTTTAAAGAAGGAAAAAAAACATTTATGGTCAAATCACAATTCAATAACAAAGGAATACATATTACGTAACCAGTGACGTAACACAACTTTAGAGTCATGCTATTTATTTTTCTTTATAAAAGAGTTTAATAAACAATAATTACTTTCATAGTTCACAAAATATCTTAATTGTAATGATAGACTTTTCTAGTTTTACCATTTCAATTGTTTTAAAATTACTTTTTTTTTAAATTGGGTACTTTTGCTTGTTGCTGTGATAAAGTGCACAATAGCGAACGTTGTTTACAAAAAATCTCAACCAAATTGTGGTCATCTGTGTCTCCTACCACAAGACTAAAATGGAAGAACATATTCAAAAATTATTAGAAAAAAAAGTGTTTAATTTATTAATTAACGTTAATTAACATTACAAATTAACATAACAAAATTTTAGAATTACGTTTAGCGTTTTTCATTATTATATCTTTCGCGGTTTTCTTTGTTTATATTATAAGTGAATTTTGGCTTAGGCCGCATCGTAGCGGAACACCAGTCTAGTTTGTTTGGATTCACAAACAAAAAAAGCCAACTGCTTATTTTGGCTCACAAAGAGAAACTAGAACTAAACTTGATGATTCAGAAATAGTCTAATCGCAAGCGACATCTTTAAATAAATTGTTTTATTTCTTCGAAAACTATTGCTTTGCAGACTTTATATATTATAATAATAAAAATTGTTTATTTTTCAATCCTTTATTGATTTTCTTTTATCCGCCGTATTGGCGTTATGATAGCAACACACTGAATTTAGTAAATACTAAATAAACTAAATAAGCCTATGTTTCAATTAATTGTAAAATGTTGAATTTGTTACTTGTTAGTTTTAAATTTGATATTGTTTACAGGAGGTAAAAAATTACAAAAAAATTCTGGCCAACGTTATTTTTTGTACTCTCCGTGATAACTACAAACAAACAAAGTTTACTAGTTATATCTACATCAGTAGTTTTAATAATACAGATGTATTATATTAAATACGTTTTTGTTCAACTTTCGGTAGACCAACACAGCAAAGATAATGCAAATTTATTAAACTAAAAAAGTATTTTATTGTTTAACAATATGTAAAATAGTACTCTTCTCCAGAATAGTTAATTAAAATTAGAAATATATTATAATTCGAAAAATTTTTATACTTTCGAAAAATTCTCAGAAAACGCAAAAAAATTATTCTGAACTAATTGACAGACATAAGATTACGTGAGAATAAAATATAGTTTAACCAAATCAGCATACCACAACTCTGACAACTAAAAAATATGCGTGATCGTATCATATGTACCGGATAATGTTGACAGTTACTCTGCATTACCTTGAACTACGATATCGCTAATGTATGATTTAATTATCTTTGTTACATGTGCGTTTTTTCAAGTATGTTTTGCGTTTCAACTTAAATTTTAAGCAGACTTAGTTTCGTTATAATTTCTATAATGTGCCTTGATTAATAACATTTAAAAATTCTTAATTAGGTTTGGTTGAATTTTTAACTTAATTCTTTTATTTCACGCTTAGACAATGCTTTTTACAGAAACTTGACAAAACATTAGCAACATTGACACATCTGTACTGTAAAGGCGATTATAACTTAGTAATAATTTTTGAAATGTTCATATAAAAAAAATTAAATAAATTGTGACTTTTGATTAAGAAATCGTAATTAATTTTTTTTTTAGTAAAAAACACTACATCTATAATCGTATACTATAAATATGCAATTTTTTATTAAAATACATTTTTGACAAAAATATGTGGTCAAACAGCGTTTCACTTGCATCGTCTACCGAACCGCTAGTGACCAGAATGCGTATTCCGACGATCTTACGATGGTCGAAAACGTATTTTTGTACAACTAAATACACGTTTTTCTCGGTTATTCAATAGCTAACTCAAAAAGAAAAACGTAAAATACAACATAAGGTAATTATACATTCCTAATCAATTCAATATGAGAGTCGCAATGTGACACTGTTTCCCAATTCTTTTATACCAAGTAGTGTATAAAGTAGTTTTAAAAAATTTGTAGAAGTTAAATAAAAATTTGTTAACACTTGACAATGTTACTTCTTATATAAAACAAGGCATTTTAATTACTTTAGAAGAAACGCTAGTACAACAAAAATAAAATATTACATAATTAATCATATCGCCGATAAAATTAAAGTATAATATGATAAAATTACGCAAAGCAGCTATATGCATAAGTTGCAAACAGGTTCTTTTAATACATTTTCTTCGTCATGTATAAAAGTACACCTATATGTTCTTTTTTGTTACAAAATGTTTAAAATTGTATGAGAAATTAGAATTAACCCTTTATATTAATTATAATCAAGAACCACTTAGAGTAAATTAGCATATGTAATATTGACTTTGATTTTGCAAGGCTGCGTCGTTACGGACGTTTTACTGTAGTTTAAGTCTTGGTAATTACTTGTAAAAACTACATTAATGTTTGTTATAAACTAGAAGGATAAACTGGTATAATGCATATGACCTAATCATTAATCTGGTCCTGGCGTCTATAACGCAATATTTAATTATACATACTCATTTTTATATCAACATGGCATCCTGCTACGTTGCCACATCGAGGTCGCCATATTGATACGGAAATGTATTTAAAAAAATATATTCGTACAATATACAATTATGTATGGCGACAGTAGCGCTCGTAGTGAAAATTTTTTGAACTAAATTATTCAATTTTCTGACACGTTTACGTTTTTTGGCGTCCCTCCAAATCTTTGTCTGTAGGTAGTAGGGGTCTACCGCAACACTTTTATAAGGGAATCCAAAGTGGCGTCCATATACGGACGCCAATTTACCATGGACGCCAAATTGATGATGATTTTGTAGTGGCTGGACGCCACGTTGATAGACGGATATATATATATGTAGTTTACGGAAACAATATATTCAAGGTAGTACCGTTTTGGATACCGTCAACCGAATTCAGAGTCCATGATAACACTATTACGTGTACTTTATTTAATCTATTAAACTTTGAATAAAAATGCATAAATTTTTTTCTAACAATTTTGAACAAAAGAAATGTTTATGAAGATTTTGTTCTGCACAACACTTTTAAAACAACTTTTAAAACTAACCACCATTTCAAGACTCAAACTTTCTCTCCGGTGTAAAACTAATATTGTTCTTTTTAAAACTTCTTTGTAGTCTATGCAAAAACGCACGTTTCATGTTTTTTACAAATATGTCTCCGCTAAAGACAATCTTGTCGATTTGTTATTGAAATGAGTCACGTTTTGTGCTGTAAAATTGTGGTAACTGATACGTTTCTTGTTTTAGCAAAAACAAGTTTATTCTTAGCTAATCGTTTCTTAATGGCAACAGCAAAAACATTTAGTTTTTAATTACTTTGAAAAAAAAACAAAATTGATAAACCATTAGTTAAAAATTTCAAAAACAAACATGACAATAAATAATTATTCTAAAGTCTTATTATTTACTTCAAATTAGAACTGTTTTTTAAAACTTACCAAAAAGCATAAAAAGGTATTCTAAAAAAAACTAATTAAGAAAAGTCGTGGATTTTAGCGCAAATGGTAAAGTCAGCATTTTTTAATAAACATCCCAAAAATTGCGGCTTTGTCACGAGATCCAAACACCAAGTAAAATGAATTATGTATTACAGTAATACCAAAATTCTTGTTTATAGTTAAAGGATGTTACATTTTTAGTGCTTACATTTACATTTGCACTACAGAAAACTATAACTGTAACAACTTTAACAAATGATAAAAATGATAAAAGTGGGTTAAAACCAATAAAAAACCAAATAAAAAACAAAGTTTGACTCATGCTAAAACTGTCAGAATAAAGAAAAAGGTTTTTATTTAACAAATTAAAAAAATTAAAATACATTAGATTTAAAAAAGTTAAGTACAGTGCTAGTCAAACGACAAGAAGATATCAAACATAATAGTAAATTTTCATCTAATTCTTTATATTAACAATATAAATGTTTATGAATAATTTAGATAATAATTGTATAAAAACAATTTATTAAATACAAAATTACACTCCACTTTGCCTCGAGCTATGAGTTTCGTTATACGTGCTTTAAATTTCACTTAACAAACATTGTCGTTTTTCTTATTATTACAAAAGATATTTCTAATTGTATCTTAAAACTTATGTGTTTATTTATTTTTTATGGTAATTATTAAGTTACGAACATTTTTATTATAAAGCATTTATAAGATTTGTAGTATTTATTCTAATACATGCTAACGAATGCGTAGTATTATGATATTTAATATTAAATAAGTCAATATTACAAACCATTAGCTTAATAACGTTAAAAAACGATTGGCAGTATAAATACTTTATTGTTTTCAAAAGTGTGTTATTAAATCTATTTTAGCAAAATATTAGGGACGTGCGTCATTACGTCCTACAGCGTAACAAAATTGTCTATACGTCTTAAACATGTTTGTTGACGCCTATTATTATTCTTTCGATGACAGATTTTGTATTGTTTTCATTATTTTTTGAATTTCATTTTAAGAAAAAAAAATCACATAAAAATATAATATAAAATTGTATTGTAATTATGTAAACAAATAATTTACACACACAGCTTAAATTATTCATTTTTAATTTTTTTTATTATTTAGCAAACAACATAAAAAAATAGTGCCATTTAGTTGTAATTTATTATTTAGTGAAGGGTACAAAAGATAAAAAATTTTTAAACGTTTTAGAAGTTCTTAATTGTAAAAAAAATAAACTGTTTATTTTGGCAATTTTCAATAATTAATATTTTTGTAAAGAATTTAGAAAGAAACTTAAATTGTATACTAAAACAACACTGTTTTATAAAATAACAGTAAAACATAAAAGCAAATATAAATTATACAAATGATGAAGCTGTTGTATTAAAAACATTAAATAATTCATCAAATTTTTTTCATTTGATTAAACTACTATCTGCTAAGAAGTAAATGTCAACATAAGTTATACAGGGTGACTGGTACTTAACCGTGTTCTTTTGAGAACATAACAGTACACCTTATTTGCTATTATTAAAATCATAATATTTATTATGCAACAATTGAAGGTTTTTAAAATATTGAAATCATTTATTATTTTTTACAAAATTAGTCACAACTGCTATAATTATGTCTAAAATAATTTAGGAAGGTGTCAATTTTTTTGAAAAGTGTTTTTCTCCAAGAAGAACGGAAATTGTGTTCGGCATTGAATTAGTATTAAAAACTCTAAATCCAAACACTCCCGGCTGTTGTTTTCCATTTATAGCTTTAGTAGTATGTAACAGTTTTGTGCAAAATAATTGCCAACTGGAGGGTACATCTTTTATAAAATTGTTTTCTAGAGAAGCACAAAAATGAACTTTTTGGTCTAATCTTTTCAAATGGTTAACAAAATGCTCAATAAACTCTGTTATAATTTTGCGGCTCTCTTTATTCCACCAGTAGTTCGCACCAACATTAAGACGCGATGTTTTGGTTGTAAAGCTTTAATGTCGAATGACCGTACTTATTTACTTCCTCAAATCTAAGCTTTGGTTAGACATCAAGTATTAGGAAATGTTTGAGTTGGTTGTTGGTAACGCTTAGGTTCTCTTTTCTAAGTGATGTACGGTAAAAAACACAAAGCAAGCAACAGAATCTCAAAACATCAAACTTTATTTGACACAAAATATTTTCAACGCAAAAAGTCACTTTCGCAAAGCTCAAATAATAATATTGCGCTCACAGCATGTAATGCGAGAAAACGTCGAAAAATTGAGATTTACGTCCACTGATTGTAATTTTCTGCTGACTTATATACGGTTGAGAGCATTCGGATAAATGTAAAATTTTCTTAAGACAATCAATTTTAGAGCCAAAGTGGAACTTTCAGTAATTTAGCAAGACTTTGATCAAATACTGATATTTATATCGCGTGATCTCTGACAATTGTTTCACCACACTTTAATTAATTGACGCGCATTTTTAAAAAAAACCGAGTTTTATAGCGGTTCACAGTTCAACAGCTTCTAAGATTATGACACAATTTGAGCTACATTGCTACATCCTTTCAGATGTAAAAGTTACAAAGTGGAGATTTCACTTTTTGAAATGTGCATCCACAGTTTAAAAACTAGATCTTTTTTAACAGTTTTTCGCGTTTGCAATTCCTTGTCATATCTAAAGAAGACTTACAGTAGATTGGATTCGCAATAAAAACATTTCGCGAAGCAAATTGTTTGACATACGTATTCATTAAATTCTCCGTGTTCTTAACGTGATTTTTTGGCGCAAAAAAAGTAAAATTATTTTTATAAGCTACTTGTTAATTGCCAAAGACAAAGAAAAGAAAATATTAAATTTGCTCTCTCCGTTTACAACAAGAAAACAAACAAAAAACCTCGTTTAACCGATAGAATCAAATTTAAATAATCATTCTCATTTTTCTCGTGCTCATCGCATCTCTCGTACAATAATCAAATAAAAAACTTGCAAACGCCTAATCCTCAAATTGTAGATCACGCATTGCGGTTTGTTGGGTCTTGACTTGACGCAGGTTGGCAACCACGTAACAATTTTTTACTAACTAATAACTTTATACAAAAGGTACACTTAAAAAAAAATTTTATAAATTTACGTGAAAGAAACCAGCCCGTCAGTAATTCTCCTTTCTCGAGTACGAAAAAAAAACCCCACTCGTCAGTAACTTTTTTTTAGATAAGTGAAAACAAAACCAACGCAAGTACTATTTTCTAACACGCTTTTTTCTGATTAGTTAAGTTCGCGAACCCTCTCAGTACCAACTTTGTCAATTGGCTTTTCCTTTTTTTACTCAATCTGTTGAAAGCGGCGTTATGCTTTTTTTACCCTTAAGATGTTACGACGTTATGTTACTGGGCGGCGCTGCGTGTTTCAAATGGATTAAAAATTTACCGATTCTACAACTTTTTCTTCTATTAATATTAATCAAATGCGCAACTGACTATAAAAAAACGTTAAAGAGATAAACTTTACTTTAGCATCAATCCTTTCTCTAGCCTTAACAGATTTATAACGCTAACAATCTTTACAACTGCTTGACTGTTGGTACAATTTCAACATTCAAAATTTACTCGATTTTTATTTTACATACTTTCGTCTTATGCTGTAACTTTACAGTAAAATCGTTTATGACTTAAACTAGTAATTACTGATAGTTTTTATTATAAAACTTAATCAAATTTATTAAATTATTACTTTGTTTACGCATTTTAAAATTTGAACATAAATTATCGGTTTAGTAAAACATGTGTGTTTCGTTCGAGTTGCTTTTGGTGACCACTGCGGTTTTTTTTGCGGCTAAGGGTAGCTTTGTCGGTGTAATACTATACCAGGTATCTGAAGTTGTTTTTTTTGTAAATCATGCTTGCATTGAAACCGCCACAATTTTTGTATTGGAATTATTTGCTTAATAAGTTAAAATAACCAACAAAATATTGCCCTAGAGCGTTGCAAGATAGAGGAAAGTTGCACATAAACATTTTTATAGAGGACAAAATTTACTATCAAAAAGTTTGCGAAAGGGTACAATTACTTTAAATAGTTTAGAAGATACAAATGTGCAAAGTTGCACGAAAATGTCTCACAATACATTAAAATTCTGTAACTCAAACTATTACATATAATTATACACTCTAGCGGACTTTTTGTGCTCAATTAATTGTTTATGTGCAACTTTTATCTGTATTGTATCATTTTTTCAGCGCACAAGGCGGAGGCTCGCGCGGATCTAATTCTACAATTACTATAATTATTTTTTAGCACTGCTAAGTGAAATTAAGATTAATTATATTTTTAAAACATAAAACGAATCATAAGGAATCTCTTGTTTAATAATAATAAACATTACAGCCGAAAAAGTCAAAAATGAATTGAAATTAGCGCCACCGCAAGTTCCAGCTTTGTTTCATCTGAGCGTTTCATCGTTTCGTTACAAGAACCTTCGAATCAAGCAAAATATAAGTGTTTTCAAAACTAAATACAGCTTAAGATTAGGAAACTAATAAGTTAATACAAGGGGAATAATTGCAAGCAGATTAATGGCACAATATTCAAATGACAGTTTACTATTGAAAACAGAAATCGCGGCCACCTTGATTGTTGTGAAGCTTGGGAGAGGATGCTATAATAGAGTATGATTGCAAACCAGTAAAAAATGACATTGGATTTTTTACGTGCACTCGCTGTTTTTGTATTAGTTATATAATTAAAGTATATTTTTTTAAATGTATACTTTATTTAAAAGGTTATAAAACAGAAAAGTTTGTGAAGTATTCGTTAATTCCCATACACGGTTGCAGAAATGCGCATCAATCTGTCATAATGTATGATTTTTTGTTGGTGTTAGGTAGCGAAGATTCCTAAGTTTGTACTTACTAAATGTTGTTTCGTGTCTATTTTGTTATATAAGGTTTCTATTGATTGTGAAAAATAAACATAAGATTCTTCTAAGTACTAATTAGGTACGTACTGACCCAAAATTGTTTTATGGGTTTGTAATTCAATAATTATTCTAAACAGAACTTTTGTACTTATGAGTAACGTTAGATTTTTTTTGGGTAAAACTTACTTAAATATAAACAATTTTTACGCTAGCACTCGGCTTCTTGCTCGACTTCAACCGTCTGCTAATGTACGAAATTTATCTTTTGGTAGTGAAGATTTGGCATTTCAGTCCGATACACATCCTGAAGTGCCAATAAGCTACAAAATACCTTAAGTGACAGTAATACAGGATTTAGCTACAATAACAACTGTAGATAAATTTTCTAGTAAATACAAATTGCTGTTGACTAGAGAAAGATGAACACAGTCACTAATTACAAAAATGTAAAGTTTTGTAAAAATTCCGAGTTACTATAGAATATAAGAGGATGACTAATACAAAATTTGAATTATTTTTTCACGGATGAATTTTTACAAAAGATTGTATATATGACAATGTTGTATAGTATACAGATAAACCCGGCACACTTATACATACACGTGTTACCAAAATGAAAAATTTTATAGGGGTATTGTTGTTGGATTTCTCTTATAAAACAACTCAATACACGTCGCTACTAGAGTTCTGTTTTATATACTTTTCAAGTAGCAGAAGTAATGACGATTAACCGATTCTAAAAATTAAAACCTTTGTTGCATTTCAATAATAAAGAAGACTTGGAAAAAAGTTAGATAAAATTTATCCCGTTCTGAACCATATCCGACAAATGTGCCAAACTATCACATTAGAAGAGAATTTATCAGCCGACGAGCAATTATTTTTTTTTAAAGGACGTATTCTATTAAAAACATAGAATCCGAAGAAATCACACAAGTGAGGCTATAAAATCAGAGTATTATTAGATATAAGTGGATTTACTTATAATTTTTTTTCTGGGAAATCAAAGAATTGTAATTCTGACCTAAGAACTGCAAGTAACGTAATTGTGCGACTGAGCAAAACAATACCAGACTATTAGATTTATAAACTGTACTATAAAAATTACTTCAGTGACATTCCTTTTCTCATATTTGAAAGAATTAAGCATCCATTCTGGGCTACTAACCAGTCTAATCGCTTCCAAGGTTCTATACTTGTTTCTAAAAAAAGAAATAAAATGGAATGGACGTGGCCCAACTGCGCAGTAGATCACAAACTATAAACACACTAAAGTTAACGTTATTCTGTAGTTTGACAATAAATTGGTATTGTTAATGTCTGATTTTGCAGGTTCACAGCACACATGGGAAGTTTGGATTTGTTAGACTCTTTAATAAAACTGTATCTTATTCTCATTCGTAGTAAGAAATGGTATCGTAGAATATTTCTTATATCATCGATTTGGTAGTATGCAACTCTTGGTTACTAATGAGAAGAAATTCTAATCAAGTAAGTGATATTGACAAGAAATTGTTGTAATTAAGTCTGTTGAATTTTGCAAAATCGAAATTGCGGTTGCTTTGTGTAACGAAAAACCTTACTCAAGAATACAAAAAAAGCCTTTATTAACTGATCCGGAGCCACCTAAAAAAGAAATCGGAAGGGACCAATTTCTTTTTATTAAATCCAAGATGCGCAAGAGCACTGGCACTTAAATTGCAATGCGAAAAGTTGCATAATGTGCAAATAGTGCAAAGTTCATCTCTGTTTGTATGACCAAAAAAACTGTTTTTGAGATTTCTATCTGTAACGGGAAATTAATTAATTTTAAATTTATTTTTTAGCACATATTACACGATTTATTTGTTTATGCAATAGTAATCATTAAACAAGATTTATTAAGTATTTTTTTGGATGTTAACCGAAAAAACAACAAAAAAATAAGTTATTTTTTTCTAAAAAGTTGTGTAAAAGCGACTTTCCGCTTAGACTGCATTGTAGTTAAACACCCAAACTTTTTAGGCTTGGTTTGAGTTTCTTATTGAGAGCCAAAACAAGAAGTAGAACTTGGGTTTTGCCGTATTGTCGTTTGTAGATCCAACAAACTGACGTTTTGCAAAACATTGCAGCTCGCATTTTTGGAGTGGTGAATGTCACTGAAGAAAGAAGTGTAACTAACGGTATCATTAGTGATCAAGTAATTAACGAACTTTCATTTCCCGTTACCGTTTGACTGACTTTGTTATTACTCGAAATGAGAGTTTCTTCTTTCAAAGAAGGTTTTTCTTTGTCTTAGAGGGTGTAGTACTGTTAACCAAGATTTACTAAGTTTTAAAGCGTTTTTTTGGTTCATACTACATGAATGTTTTTCTATTTTCACATATTTGCAAATTAGTCTAGAAAAATTTAAAAGAGTTCTAGCACTTTAGTTTGGTCAAAGTTTAGCGTGAGTCCTTGATTCCACACGTGTTACGCTTCTGCTGATTTTGTAAATCTGCGGTGTTTCCAGTCAGTTTTATGTTCTTTTACTTTGACTTCAATAGAGCGTCTCGTCTGTCTTATATAACTTGTTTCACAGAATCAAAGTATTTTGTATATCTTGGCATGTTTTAAAGCCACATGCTGTCAATCTAAAAGTCAAAAACCTACAAATTCCTACTAGCATAGTTTATTTACTATACTGTATAGATTCGACAAACAAAATAAACAAAGTGCTAAAAAAACATAATATCAACACTAGCTAAGGATACCCTGATCTATTAGTTTAAATTTGTTAAAGACAAACAAGAAGCTTTAAAACATGCCGGCATTTACTAAATTTCTCGTTTCTGTAAATCAAGTTATATAGGATAGACAGGCACTCTATTGATATTAGAGTAAAACAACATAAAGCTGACTGCAAACACCGCAGTGTTAGAAAATCACGCTAAACTTTGAATAAACTAAAGTTTTAAAGCCTTTAGAGTTTTGGTACAGCAGCATTTTTACTGATGAAGAATTGTTTAATAGTTTTAACAATGGATCTATAAAAAATTTTTGGTCAAAAAGAATTGGTTACTATCAAAATTACATCAGTTTCTGTAAACACAGCAACTATCACTATTCTAATATCTCTATTACTACAGCATGTTACATAACAGTTATTTTTGAATTATTGCGTTAATATAAATGTATTTTTTCTTGTTTTCTCTGAAGTCATGCAGTTAATTTGAAACCAACAAAGGCCAAATTTTATCCATCGACATCGCGATCAACTTGTTGATGCAATACAAAATTCGTAGAATGCTATAAACAATCATTTCATTCACGCTTTAGTAGGATTTATACTCACATGGTTACAAGAGTGTATTAACATAAGCATTATTAGTTATATGTCATATACTTTGTTAGTAAGTATTTTACATTAATAAAATATGTGTTTGCTCTATTTTATAAAATAAGTAATCAATTTTCTAAGCAGTTTGGGGATTTTTATCGGTTATTATTTTCTTACAAAAAACTTTAATTCAGTTTTATTTAAAAAGATAGTGCCTAGTAGGACCGACAAATAAATAAAAATTTAATATTTTAATTAACAAATTCAATTTGACCTAACAGTTTTCAGAATTTTTCTAAAACAACATTTGCTTATTATATCAAGAAACTGTGGAATTTGTTTTGCTAATATTACTTCTATCGTTTTATTTCAGTTAAATTAAATTCAAACGGGCAAGCCGAGCGTATTTATATTGGTTTAGAAAATATAATTGCTTTTGGCGATTAAAATTATCTAATGAAATATCAATATAAACACAGTATTCTTTGTGCTAAGGTATTTAACGCAAAAGATTAGTTTCACAATAACAACAAAAACTTTTTTTCACTATTTACTCGAAATTTGTTATCAATTTCTAGTAAATGATTTTTTTGGCTGCCAACATCGCAAACGTCAATATTCGTTCGTTAGTGTAGTTATAATAAAAAAAGCTCTAAAGTGGCTAAATGAAAACTAGAAATCCACGTTAAAGTGTTTATATTAGAACGAGTATACGACAGATGGAACAGACATTAAAAAATCTTTTTAATAAATAATAATACGTTTTTGCAGATTTGTCTAAGTCGTTATTTATGCACAAATGTATGTATATAAAGCAATTTCATTGAACAATATATGTACATAGTTTTAAAAAAATTAATAACTTTAATTGAAAGTAATTATTTAAAGTAACACAAAAGCGTTATAAGGATTTTGCAAACAACATTTTTTTGTAGTTACTTTTTTACGTTTTTTATGTTATGTACCTACATTTTGCGTGTTTATTAGAAATGAAATACCGACTACTATTATAAAGTTTCTGTAAAAATAATTATTCCTGTAGTTTTTTGCTAATTGCGTCTTACAGTAAGCTTTAAACTTAAGTTACTAAATTTTTTTATTGATGTCTAAAATGAATTCAATCTTAATTGATACTCGTTGAAAAAAACTGTTTCTTTTTGAAATGTTGTTGACGTGCTGGAAGCATCAGATGCTGGTCTCATTCTACTAACGACGATTTTACGTGACCACGTCTGGCAAGACATGCATCCAATATTCGCATTATAGAAAGAACTCTACTTCTAGCTTTGTTCTCGATTAGATCCGCAAGCTAAATCTCTTATTTACTGTGTCTACGCCCCGAATAATCCGGTCTTTGTAATGATAAATTTACAAAAGTGTTTTTCTAACAATATAAAATGCTTTTTATTCTAGTATTTTTGATTTAGTTAGACATTAAAATTAAACTGCTATTACTGTTTGTGCTTAACAAATTATGCATTATTACCGTAATTAGAAAAAAAAAATTACGTTAAATGCTAAATCTAAAAAGTTACTTTTTCTCTAAAATTATTTTCAAATAGTTAAAGTTTAAATGCAAATTAAGTTAATGATGTTATTTTCAGACTGTATTTTCTACAGAACTTGTATATTTTCAGAATTTCAGGTTTCAAGTACTTTGTTTGAAATAAAAAAGCAGAAAATAGTTGATGCCAAACAAGTATTTCTAAAACTAAAATAAATTCACCGAACAAAAGTTTATTTTACAAAATTGAATTATTTTAGGACGAGGTGACAACTATACGTTTTTGTTTTGATTGTTAAGTTTTATTTTGTTAAATAAGTTATAAACACAATATAATATAATATAATATAATAGCTATATTTATTACAGTGTTAGTTAAATAATAATTTTTTGCGTTAATAAATAATTTAATTTCAAAAAGTGTTTGTCTATTTGAAATTAACAAATTGGAAAACATTTTTGATCAAAAATAAATGCTTTACTTATACCACTACTTGTATTTATTTCTTTTATTAGATATTTAACATATTATTTTTATACTTGTACGTAAAAAAATGTTTTATCTAAATAACATTATATTTTATAAAACATAATCACGTAATTAAAATGCTAACAATGTAAAAGCAGTCAACCGACATATTTACATAAATTTATTTTTAGATGTAAAGAAAAATTACAAAAGCAAAACGTATTTTTATCTTAAAACACAACAAAATAATATTCATTTAAACAAATACAAAAAAACCAACTATCTATTGTTCTTAAATAATTTAAAGTGTTAATGAGATTTAACCAAAAAAAAATGTTTATTGGAACTTCACAAACATTTTTAGCTTTTAAAACTATTGGCGTCTCGTTATTTACACTATAAATATTTATTTTTACTATGTTACTTGCCAATGCTCTATAAAACGTAATGTGCTAAAATACTTATAGCTTTATAGTCCATTAACTACAATCATTTCAGGAACTGCATAGCTTGCTACAACTTTATTTCTATTTAAATAGTCTATTTAGTCTTATTGCGTATTTGTAAATGTAGTAATGGTTTACTTTTTGATCATAATAATCTTTTTCTATATTAGTTGTTAGGCAAAGAAAAATAATGTAATAACAATAAAAGTATACACATTACATCATTTATCTTTTCGTAAAAATATTTTGAAATATAAATTTAATTCATTGCAGGAAAAATATACAAAAATTAGTTGTTACTATTTTAATATTTTAAAAACAATTAAAGCGTTATTTCCAATAAATTAAAATTGAATATTTAATTTTTTTGTTTTGAAAAAAAAGTTTTAACCCTTTCTAACTACAAACAAAAGCAATTAGGTGTAAAACGTTAGAAATATAATGTAATAGAGATAAATAACGTGCAAAATTACAAATAAATTACCTAGTAAACAGTCGGTTACTAAATAGTATCGTTTACAAGGTAAATATTTCGGAAATTTGGTAATAAGCCCATAAGGCACTTGTAACCAAAAATCGTTTAGTAAGTTGAATTATTAAATCATTTTTAATGGTTAAAATTTTTTTTGTTAAAATTTTTTAAATAATTTGTGTACATTTTATAGGAAAACATTCGATTACAAAATAAAGTTTTTATTATTAAAGGTTTAAGATTAAATATGCAGCAAAATAACAGATGTAACAGGTACCTAATCCTTTTTACAACTTACACTTATTTATTTTCTATAAAAACAACTAACAATAAATCTTGTAAAAGCTACGTTTTAGATTACTTTGCCAACATACAGTGTTTGTTGTGAAAAATTATATTGTTTGAATAACGGTTTTTGTTAAGTTGAATATGTCGAGTGTTAAATGAAAAGTTGTGTTCATTGAAACTAAGTTAGCAGTGATTAATTTTCTAAGGAATTTGTATACCTTTTGTAGATAAACATTCAAGTGCAAAAGAAAGATTTTATAGTTAAAGTCCAACTAGCATTTTTGGTGATTGCGACGTGGCAGCCACAGTCGTAGGAACTGTAGAGTGGCGTGCCACTAGTCACTACCACGTTACAGGAACAGTTCTATACCGTGGCTACCACCAAAATGGGGAACAAATATTGGGTGGTCGTTACGTGATTACAACCATTTTATCACTTATAAAATAACATTACAGCCAGGTAAAATCCACGTCGTTGCCGAGTGGTGGCGTGGTGACCATTGGTGGCCCCGAGCATTTTAGTAACTGCTTTAATGTATTTATATCTCTGTCCCATTTTTTAAATGTTGTTTACTTTCTCATCTACATCCCTTCTTTATTTTACAAATGGACAACAAGGTTTACTTCGATCAAACTGTTTTAAGTTTCTATGAACTACATGTTTATTATTGAATTTGTACAACAATTGGGCACAGCAAAATTGCAACAAATGCAAGTTTACTGTTAAATGTAGAGGTTACAGTTTGAAATATAACCATGCGCCAACAAAATTTTCATTTTTTTAGAAAAACAAAATTAAAAAGTCCTAAATATAAAATAAAAATTAAATAACTATACAATCTAAAACACATTTTATTAGTATTTACATTATATATTTAATTATAATTCATTAATTTCTTACATTCAATGTGTTGTTACTTATAAATTTGATATATTTAGAATAATTGGCAAATTTTTGTTAATGGCGGCATAGAGATTGTTCATAAATATGGCTACTTAGAAATAAAGTAACTGTTAAGTGGCAAAAACTAAGGATAGCCACTTTGGAGTTACTTCCACTCAATAAGTGGCCAAGAGAACTAAGAAACATCCAATCAAATTTCAGAACACTTAAAAGTGATTTTTAAAAGTGGCAGCATTGGTGGCGACCACGTGAATTTTGTTGAACGGCCACTCAATAAAATTTACATGCTTTCACGTTCATCTTCATAATGAAGTTGGATACATAACCTAACTAATTTATATTGTATTATCAACTTCATTTCATAACGTATAATTACAATCAATTATTTTGAACACTCTTAATAATATTGTTATCCAGCTTATACATTTGTAATTGTTCTAAATCATTTTCACATTATGGATTATATGTGTTATTAAATGTCAAATTCCTAATAACTAACTTAACTTTACGGATTAAACTTTTGATGTCTTCCTGGAAAGCAATTTTAGGTTAGACAGATTTAAATACTAGCAGTGTATTTTTATTGATACCGAGCCGATTTGCAGTGTAGAAAATAGGCCACTATTTAGTTACAGTAACTTAAAAGTGGATTTCAGAAGTAAATGTCACTATGTAGCGGCTTTAATCTAAAATGTCTCGTGAAAGTCACTTATGGAAGTGGCTAAAACGTTACAACAACGACAACATACCACTCTAGAGTGCACCTACATTTTAGGTATATTTTAAGTTTCCAAAACGTGGCCAAAACTTTAATAGCCACTGTAAAGTGGTTATTACTTTAAAGTAAGATTTTAGTGATTCGATTTAGTGGTCGCCACTTTAATTTGCCACTATAAAGTTAAAAAAACTTATAAGTGATTTTACTTAGTGAAAATAACGTTGGAAAAACTTTACTTTTCACCACAAAGCTACAGAACTACAAAGTGGTTAAGAAAGGATGTATCCACGTAATTTTCACTATAAATCAATAAAATAAAGTTATAATTACTATGAAGTTGCATATAAAGTGCTAAATACGTAATAATCACTAAACTGAAGTGGCAGTATAAGTTATACTCACTTTGATGCTACTTGGGAGGTTTAAGATTAAATGTAATAATGTTTTTAAATCAAATGGTATTGATGTTTTATTACAATTAGGTAGAACTTAAAAAAATTTAGATTACAAATTTCTTAATTCGCGTAATCAATCAATTTTTGAAACGAAGTATGCGTATATAGTATAAACAGTTTTACACACACGACCGTTTCTTTGTACAACCTTATGAAGTAATTAAATAATATACTTTTTTGCTTTATTTAAGAGGAAGTTTTTACATAGCTTGAGTAAAGGAAAATTTTGGTTTTGTTTTTCATATATAACTTCATTGTTAATTATAAATTTAATCTAGACTAAAATTTACTGCATTTTGAACGCGTTATTTAATTGATACCTAGAATTTTTGCTTTATTTTAAAAAAATCTGCAACTTGATAAAGATTGACGTTATTAGTATATAAATACATTCTATCTTTATAAAATTAAAAAAAAAACTACGATTTGTGTATATCTTTCACCATAACTGAAGCACTAAAACGTTTTGCCTCAATTTCAGTAACTGTAACCAGATGTTTTTTTTAAATTATTTACGTTGCTTCTTTTTTGCAAGCATCAAAAGAATGCTTATAAAACTTATAAGTATTGCCAATCGTAATACTGATGTAGATTTATATATAATTTTTTAAATAAATTAAGTAGATTTATATATATTTTTTTAAATAAATTAAATTCAGAAAACACAATAATAAATGATTTCATTAAATAATAACTAGCATATTTACTTATGAACCAAATGCATACATTTCAAAGTATACATGATTGTAATATTTAATTTTTAGTATAAAATATTAATGCTTCGTCTTTTTTTTTATTAATAATGCTATTTTTAATGCATCCTTCAGCTGTTGAAGAACTTGTCCGGCCTCTATAGTGCTTCAGCTGTACAATATCACCTTCTCTATCAACTAAAAGTGTGGCTGACCATGGCCAGTATATAATTTGTCTTATTGTAAATTTAATTACTAGGCGATTTTGCAGAATATTTATGCCTAACACTTGTTTAAGAGAACATATCTTTTAAAAATCTGAAAATATTTATAGACTTGTCTCTACTCTTGGTAACAATGATAGCACGGCTCTTTTTTGTTTTTTTTTTATTTATTAGGAATTTGTAATAGTAACAAAATCTTTGTCAAGGACACCTTATTAATACACACATAAAAATAGTTTCTTGATTCAAGAAATTCGGTAATCTCAAAATTATTCATTGAAACCAAAAACCAGCATACTTAATTCAAGAGTATTTTCTTAAAACTTAAGACTACCGTAAGATTAAAAGTAGAAAAATATGTTTTTGTAATAATATTCTCAGTTCAAAAATATATTTTTGAAAATAATAAACCATTTTGTTGCAAAAAAATTATTTATGTTCTTTGTTAAAAGTAATAAAAACTTTGAGTTTAAAAAAAATCAAGTTAAACTGGTTTTATTTTGATTAATAAAGTCAATATTTCATTCCAAACATTTAAAAGTTTTAAATATTGTCATCTTAAAACAATTAAATGATTTACTGGTTTTCATAAACTACTTTTCAGTTGAAAAATTACATTGCGTTAGTCGCGTCGTGTCCTTTTGCAAAAGTGTAATTCAGAAGTAGTTGCAGATTAACCAAGCGTGGAACGAATTTCTTATATTATCTTTACTTTACTTTACTTCAAATTGCAACTTGTAAAATATTTTGTAAAGTTACTATAGTGATATGACGATTTTGATGTTTCATTATTAAGACTTTTTACATTCTTCTTAGTTCATATTTCTTATGCTTTTTCTGAAATCTGTAAAAAATGATTTACAATAGTTACAACACAAAATAGAACCTTAGAGTGAAATAGTAGAAAAATGAAGTAATGTTCGTAAGAATTGTGAAGCTTCTACAGTCGAAGAGTTTTTGAATGATTGGCCTATATTAAAATACCAGCAATCTATGACTTTAGTAATCATAATATTGTTAGTCAATTTATGTCTCATAATTTCTAATGTATTTTTTTAATAGATTTCTTTGGATTTTGATAAATTATATAAGAACGCATCTTTAAAATTATTAGTCAAGTAGAAACCGTTTTTCGATAAAATATTAGAAAAAAAAGTAGATCTGGAATCAAAGACCAATATGCTTAAGATTTACTGAGCCTATTAAACGATGAACTTAAAACTTATGTTTTAGAAATTAATAAAATTAAACTATTAAGGTTGTAGCGAGTAAACAAACCTCATCTACAAAGTTGGCAACGATAACATTTAGCTGCGCATGTGGTAGCGCCAACGGAAATATAAAAAGACAAGAAAAAGGAAGGGCGGTTATCTTATTGGTTCGCACGCCATGTGAAAAATACGTTGTTTGTAAATCACATTTTCATTGTTAGTTTTTAAAATAAATTTAGTTAAGAAACTGTGTCGTATTTTACTTCAACATCTGGAAACCCCAGAAATTGGTGACACCGACGTGATGTAAGTAAATACAATATATTTTAATTGAAAATTACCACGTGCATCGAAAACAATGGAAGCTCAAGCAAACGATGCAAATGACGCACCCGAACTGCCCGAACCTCAAATATACGGTTTAGCGCAAGTGAAGCTACCATCGTTTTGGCAACCAAACCCAGTACTTTGGTTCGCTCAAGTGGAGGCGCAATTTCATAACCAAAGAGTTACAAGCGACCTGAATAAATATTTTGCTGTAGTGGCCACACTTGATTCAACGGTGCTTCAACAAGTTTCCGACTTAATAGCGAATCCTCCGGAGAAAGATAAGTATGAAAAACTAAAAAAACGTTTGACCGAACGTTTCTCCGACTCGGAAGATCGCCGCTTGAAAAAGCTACTTAACGAGGTAGAGCTCCGCGACCGTAATCCCTCACAACTTCTCCGTGAAATGCAAACGCTAGCTGGAGGACGGATGTTGGAAGACGTAATTCTAGCATTGTGGAAACAACGGCTACCCATTCAGATGCAGTTAGTGCTTTCAGCCAGCGACGGCGTGGCAATCGAAAAACTAGCCGCCATTGCTGACAAAATGGCGGAGGTCAATTCGTACAACTCAGCGTCAAACTTTGCCGCTGTTACACGTCCACTTCCGGAACCGACCTGCGCAGACCAACCGACAAAACAATCCCATATTCAAGATTTGCAACGCCAAATCGAAGCTCTAACGATGTCAGTGCAACAACTTACTGAACGTTTTAACAACGGAAACAATCGCTGGAGAAACCGTTCCCGTTCTCGTTCCCGTCCACGACCACGCCTGAACAGCAACAATCCGGGCGAGTGTTATTATCACAGACGATTTGGTGCGAACGCTACAAAGTGCACGCGACCGTGTAGTTTTGAACATTCCCCGGGAAACGACGACAGCCGTCGCGAATAGAGGCGATTAACGACGGTGTAGTGACTCCCTCTAAGCGCCTCTTCGTAACCGACACCACATCCAAAAAACAATTTTTAATAGACACAGGTGCTGACATTAGTGTGTATCCGCGAAAAAGTGCTGAACATTTCCGATCCCCCACAAACTTTGTGCTGTATGCCGCGAACAGCTCCCCCATAAACACGTACGGACTAATAGTGCTACACCTCAATTTCGGACTTAGACGCGCGTTTAAATGGTCGTTCGTCGTCGCTGACGTGGACAAACCCATAATTGGTGTCGACTTTTTAAGTCATTACGGCCTGCTAGTAGATGTAAGAAACAGGAAATTGGTTGACGGACTCACGTCGCTTTCGATAAACAGTTATGTTATGCCGACCCCAATGGTCAGCGCTATTAAAACCGTGAACTACAATAGCAACTTTCATAACATTCTGAAAGAGTTTCCAGAATTGATACGTCCCTCCTGGAAAACTTCGATGAGAAAACACCCTATCGAACATCATATCGAAACGACAACCGGACCGCCAGTAACTGCCCGACCACGTAGATTAGCACCAGAACGACACCAAATTGCACGTCAAGAATTCGAGCATTTACTCGACCTTGGCGTAATTCGAGAGTCGAAATCGTGCTGGTTCTCCCCTCTGCACTTAGCTGTCAAGAAAAATCAAGAATGGCGCCCGTGCGGAGATTACCGTGCCCTAAATGCACGCACCATCCACGATAATTATCCTATTCCGCATATAGAAGATTTTGGACAACAACTACACCATAAAACGATATTCTCTACGATCGACCTGGTGAGAGCATTTCACCAAATACCAATCCATGAAGCGGACATTCCTAAAACAACAATTACTACACCTTTTGGGCTCTATGAATTTACACATATGAGTTTTGGTCTTCGTAACGCTGCAAAAAGTTTCCAGCGTTTTATAGATCACGTCTTGAGAGGGTTGAACTTCGCGTACGCCTACCTAGACGACATTCTCATAGCTTCAGAGTCGCCCGAACAACATGCAGATCACTTACGTCAGCTTTTCCACAGACTTCAGGAATACGGTGTAGTTATTAACCCATCGAAATGCATCTTAGGCCAAGCTCAAATCGATTTCCTAGGATACACAGTTTCTGCTGAAGGTTGTCGACCTCCAGACACCCAAATCGAAGCAATCAGCTAAGCAACAAAGCCAGCCACAGTAAAACAGCTCCGACGCTTCCTAGGAATGTTGAATTATTACAGAAGATTTATAAAAGAGGCAGCCACCATACAAGCTCCACTGAACGATCTGCTTTCTGGTTTAAAAAGGTTCAGCCAATCGTACAATTGCTTGGACGAAAGAAACAGAACGTGCATTTGAAGATGCTAAAAAGTCACTAACAACCGCAGTACAACTTGTGCATCCATCTCCAGACGCTCCTCGAGCCTTATATGTCGATGCATCCAATTTTGCAGTGGGTGCTGCACTTCACCAATATTGTGAAGGATCATGGCAACCAATTGCATTTGCTTCAAAAAAGCTAACACCCGCTCAACTCAAATATAACGCGTATGACCGTGAATTATTAGCAACATACGTAGCCATAAAAAAATTTCGCCATTACTTGGAAGGTCGAAAATTTACAATTTACACGGATCACAAACCGTTGGTGTATGCATTTCAACAAAAAGCAGACAAAGCGTCACCACGACAATTTCGCTACTTAGATTTTATTGGCCAATTTACTAGCGATATCCAACACATCAGCGGAAGAGAAAACATTCCTGCCGACACACTGTCTCGTTTAGAATCCATCACAGACACCGTAGACTATGCAGAGTTAGTTAGTGCACAAACAAAAGATCAAGAACTAAAAACTTTTCTAAACAAGAATTCTGTTCTTGATATAAAACAAATTTATTTCCCACATGTAGACAAGCACATATACTGTGATATTTCTACACCAGCAGCAAGACCTTTCGTTCCAAAGGAACTGCGGAAGAAAATATTCACAAACATGCGTAAGTTGTCACATCCAAGTGCACGAGCCACTACTTACTTGGTTACTACAAGATTTGTCTGGCCCAGCATGAATAAAGATATAAAAAGGTGGTGTCGGGAGTGCCCAGAATGTCAACAATGCAAAATCTCAAGACACACGTCCAGCCCAATCGCCACGTTCACGTTACCTAGCGAGAGGTTCGAACACATTCACCTCGACATCGTTAGTCCACTTCCACCATCAAAAGGTTATACATATTTACTAACATGTGTGGATAGATTTACACGTTGGCCTGAAGCAATACCAATCAGTGACATCACAGCTGAAACCGTTGCAAATGCCTTTGTGACACATTGGATATCGAGATTTGGAATTCCGTTACGAGTAACAACTGATAGAGGACGTCAGTTCGAATCACAGCTGTTTCACATCCTCACTCGTATAATTGGAATCGAACACCTAAAAACAACTAGTTACCACCCAGAGGCAAACGGAATGGTCGAACGTTTCCATCGGCAACTTAAAGCAGCCATCACTTGTCACAAACACTCAAGCTGGACAGAGGTACTGCCACTGGTGCTACTAGGGATTCGCAATGCATACAAAGATGACCTAAAAACAACATCAGCTGAGCTCGTGTATGGCAAAAACTTACGTCTACCAGGAGAGTACTTTGCACCAGGACCTCGACAACAAGCATCTGACTTTGTAGAGCGCTTACAACAACACTTTGATGACATTCGTCCCAAAGAACCTGCACATCATACACAGAAATCTACATTTATTAATCAATATCTTAACACTTGTAGTCATGTGTATGTTCGACACGATGCAGTTCGAAAACCACTACAACCACCATATGATGGACCATACTACGTGCTTAAAAGATACCAAAAATCTTTTCTTCTACAAATCAACAATAAAGAACAAGTAGTATCCATAGATAGATTAAAACCAGCATTTATTGCACAAGATTTTAATCCACTTCATGACCATTCATACGCCAACACCAATCCACCCCAACATACGGAACATCCATACGCTAAAAAGGTATCGTTTCAGAATCCGAAAATCAAACCCTGAAGCTGAAACTGGTAAGGGGGTGATGTAGCGAGTAAACAAACCTCATCTACAAAGTTGACAACGATAACATTTAGCTGCGCATGTGGTAGCGCCAACGGAAATATAAAAAGACAAGAAAAAGGAAGGGAGGTTATCTTATTGGTTTGCACGCCATGTGAAGAATACGTTGTTTGTAAATCACATTTTCATTGTTAGTTTTTAAAATAAATTTAGTTAAGAAACTGTGTCGTATTTTACTTCAACATCTGGGAACCCCAGAAGGTCATTATGCGAGATTTATTGTTTATAAATAGGTACATATGTTATAAAGACCTACAAATACATACTAGTTTGTTTTAATTTCAGACTCTTTCTTTACTTTGCAACTGATGTGTTTACCATATTTAGTACTTCCAAAAGGCATAACAGCCTTAAAAAAAAGACACTAAAAATTTTCCACAAAAGAAGCTGCTGACAATTATGTGACACATTATGATATGTAACGTTAACAGATTTTAGCTAAATATAGTATTTGGTGTAAATTTTTTAGGTACCTGGCAATATTTTGCCGCGGATAGAAGAACAAAAACAAAAAGCTTTTGCCAGGAAACAACAAGTTCAGCCGTATATTATTGTTGATCAAATAAGGTATTCTTTTAATTCGGTAATAACAGCATTTGACTGTTGTTTTCAAACATACCATGTATTAAATGCTAAATACCTTCTTCCTGCTGAGCACCTGTATCAATTGATTTAGAAAGGTGTATATAACTAAAGCAACTGATAAAGTAATTCTATACATAATGGATCTTATTGATGGATTAAATCTAATAGTACATACAAGCATAATACGGTTTTACTCAATCGAACATTGTACCGCATTTTTTCTTGTTTTTGTAGTCGGCGTTTTCTTATTAGAGTATTTTAATGTTCAAAAAATTTGCATAAGTACATATAATAAAATATGTGTGTATATAAACTATGGAGTGCTCACAGTGTTACAAGCATTTTTTAGAACCTGAAAAATTAATTGTTCATTTAGAACGTTTTCATAATGTACTCAATAGTGTAACTTGTCCGAATGCTGGTTGTAGAAGAACTTTTCATAGAAAATATACATTCAAAAAACACTTACTTTCCAAACATTTTTTGTCAAGAATTTGTTCAGAAACTAATTCTCAGGAAAATCAAGTTTATCATCAAAATACTTGCAAACCCTGTTTAACACTTTCTTTGAATGATCAGTAAGATGAAGCTACTACATCTTGTAACAATTCTGATAATTTAAATTTCATTTCATACTACAGTCGGACCTCCATTCAATGAACTCCTATTTAATGATTTTTTCTATTTAGTGATGTTTTCTTTAGGATATTGACCTTCGGGTTAAAATGGGTGTAAAAACACCTCTAAAATATGATGTTCAAATTCTATATTATGATCTTTTTCAAAGAAAATGTTACCCAACTACTTAAAGTTTTCTTGGAATCACGTACAATTTACTTTACCTTTACAATACCGCATTGTTAAACGGATAAGCGGATTATAAGACTTCTTAATTTATAATACAGAAAGGTTTTTACTAATGGTACTAAAAATTCTGTACATTTGTAAATGACATAAATGCATGAATTGTTTAGTGGATTATAGGATTTCCTTCGAGTTTTGAAATGCATTGTCATGTTATTGAACACGTTTCATTTGCAATTTTTTCGTTTCAAGTTGTTTAAGTGTAAAGTTGGTTAAAAATGACAAAACGAAAGTGTTTATGATTAATATTTCTTATGTACGTTTAAATTTGTGTTTACATATTTTTTAAGTATAAATTCTATACAATGAAGTTTCTATATAATGATGTTTTTGAAGGGAATTTTGAACATCACTATATAGGAGTTCGACTGTATTTGATTATAAAAATACATTAACCAAGGCAGTAGTAAAATTGATATCACGATTTTATGATACACTTTGTGTTAACAAATTCAAACTGTTTCGACTCTGGTATAATACATTTTTTTATGGAAATGTTTAATTTACTTGGAAAAAAATATAATATAGATATTTTAGAAAACAACATTTTTTTAGAAATGCTTAATTTTTTAAAGTATTCGTTTAATTCATTTAATGCGGAATATAAGAGACAACAATATTTAAAGTCATGTAACAATCTTATAAAACCAATAAAATATTAAGTAGGTTTTTCTGAAGAAGCTATAATAATATTGCTCTAGTTTTAAAAGATAGATTCAGTTGCTAGGTAGATTCCAATAGATAAAATAGATTACCTAATGTGTTAAATAAGATTATTAAATATCAAGATACACTTTTAAAATATGATTCTTCGACAACCGGTTGCATGTTTAATTTGCTTCATGGTGCATTATTTAGAAGTTATTTTAAAAACTCTGTTACAAGCTTTAGCTGGTTACGAACCTGCACGGCCAACTCCCAATAGTCGGAGAGAGGGGTAGGTTTTCCAAGAACTATATAAAAGATAATTAAGGGCGCCAGAGCCTATCCAAAGTCAGTTCTGCTTGCTCATCACAGAAATGGTAATAAACTTGTAACTAGATGTTAAGTTCGTAACTGCTGAAAGAAACGAATAAAAGAGAAAAACTAAATCGTTAATAACAATGGTGCTTTAATTACTCTATCACGATAAATATAATAAGAATTAAATAGTCAAATCTGAGTAGGTACTAGCGAGAATATACAAAATCGAATCACAGTAAGATAGGCAACTTACATGACATAAGTGAAGAACATGGCTACGAATAGTTCACAGTAAATATCGTTTACATAATTAGTAATAAGGCAGTAACGACAATAAGGCAAAATAATTATTATAGCATTAACATTAAATTATCACAATAAATAAGCATAAACAGCATACGTAGTATAAGCAAATTTACTAACTAATGATATTACCATTACGATAATCAGTACGAAGTTATGATTAGTGTAAGTTTCGTGAGAAACCTCGTTGACGACGAAAGAAACTTTATAAAAACACTTACCACCAAATACAGGTGTTCCTTTTATGCGGAGGAAGCGCTTCCTTCGACACGTACCCTGTAATTAATTTTAATTGCAAATCGTGTCAACCTAATAGCTCACGAAATCCAAATCTACAAAGTCATTACTTAAATTTTAAAATGTACACATAACACAAACCGAACGTCGGATGCTGTTATACCCTTTTCTATGATTTAATTAATTCCAACAGTAGGCCTTATAAATATTGAGAATCGTTCCAACACAATATTCGTCGAGGGTTATCTCTCGTCTTTCGGTATCGGATAGAATTCATGGGCCGGATGGTGGTAAGAATAGCCGGTGACGATACAAATATCCCACGATCGTAACGAAATCACAAACTTTCCTTAATGGGCTTTAAATTATAGCCAGAATGCCATTATTCATTAGGTGACACATGGCGGCTAACCAAAAAGACATAAAAATTACCTTTAATTACAGAAAGAAATAAAATCACTTACGCTGCGGGAGTAAATTAGTTATTTAAAGAAACTACATAATTTCCATCGTGTCCCTAACACGTGGATGATTTTAGAGAACGAACTTTCACTCACGCAGCCCTAGATGTTACCAGTTACAATGTTAGAGTCAAAATGCCGGAAGTGTCATCGGAATGACGTCTGCTCAATCCAAAGTGAGCAACGAACCCGATAGATGGCGTCAAGAAATATAAAAGCAATTTTTAATTAAATTGATATACAGGGTAATGCATTATTTAAATTTATGCACGTAACAACTCTAAAAAAATAATTCTGCCACTAGTACTATATTTTGATAATTTTGAAACCGGGAACCCGTTAGGTAGCCATACCGGCGTATATAAATTAGAGATAGTTTATTTCAGTATAGCAACAATACTTTCCGAATATTCTAGTAGATTAGAAAACATATTTTTAGCTTTACTTATTCATACTTCAGATAGGGCTCAATTCGGAAATGCTGTTATTTTTGGAAAATTGATTGATATTTTAAATGTCTTAGAAGATCAAGGTGTCGACATTAATAATTAAACCGTGTATTTTAAAACAGTTTTAATTATTGGTGACAATTTTTAGGTATCCCTTCCATATTTGGACGTGTTGAAAGTTTTTCTGTAAAATATTATTGTAGATTCTGCACAGGTACAAAATTTGAAAATGAAAAACAAACAATTGAAGATTTCTCCAAACTTCGACTAATAGAGAATTTTGACGATCATTTAAATAATGGGAAATTGGGAATCAAAGAGAAATGCATTTGGCATAATCTTACAAACTTTCATATGTATGAAAATGTTACGTGTGATGTAATGCATGATTAGTATGAAGGTGTTCATAGATACGACATGGCTCATATAATTAATAATTTAATTAAACAAAAATATATCATTAATTTAAAAATACATTTTAAGTTTTTAAATCAACCATTTCCAAACTTATTTTAAGCAAATTATAAATTTCTATAAAAATGTCATTTCTGAAAGCAAAATAAATGTATTCTTAATAAGAATACCATAATTTGTTTGAATCAAGAAGTTGGGAGTTTGTTACGGTAAAAATTTTCATTAGGTACGCCTATGTGTTTTCGACGTAAAATTAGATTTGGGTGTTGACGCCATCTATCGGGTTCGTTGGTCACTTTGGATTGAGCAGACGACATTCCAATGAGATTTCCGGCATTTTGACTGTAACATCGTACCTGGTAATATCTAGGGTTGCGTGAGTGAAAGTTCGTTCTCTAAATTCATCCACGTGTTAGGGACACGATGGAAGTTATGTAGTTTCCTTAAATAACTAATTTGCTCCCGCAGCGTAAGTGATTTTGTTTCTTTCTTTAATTAAAGGTAATTTTTATGTCTTTTTGGTTAGCCGCCATGTGCTACCTCATAACTAAGGGCATTCTGGTTATAATTTAAAGCCCACCAGGGAAAGTTGTGATTTCGTTGCGATCGTGGGGTATTCGTATCGTCACCGGCCATTCTTACCACCATCCGGCCCATGAATTCTAGTCGATACCGAAAGACGAGAGATAACCCTCGACGAATATTGTGTTGGAACGATCCTAAATATTTCTAAGGCCTACTGTTGGAATTAATTAAATCACAGAAAAGGGGTATAACAGCATCCGATTTTCGGTTTGTGTTATGTGTACACTTTAAAATTTAAGTAATGACTTTGTAGATTTGGATTTCGTGAGCTATTAGGTTGACACGAATTGCGATTCAAATTACTTACAGGGTACGTGTCGAAAGAAGTACTTTCTCCGCACAAAAGAAACTCCTGTATTGGTGGTAAGTGTTTTTATAAATTTTCTTTCGTCGTCAACGAGGTTACTCACGAAACTTACACTAATCATAACTTCGTACTGATTACCGTAATTGTAATACCATTAGTTAGTAAATTTGCTTATACTACGTATGCTGTTTATGCTTATTTATCGTGATAATTTAATGTTAATGCTATACTAATTATTTTTGTCTTATTGTCGTTAATGCCATATTACTAATTATGTAAACGATATTTACTGCGAACTATTCTTCGCCATGTTCTTCACTTATGTAATGTAAGTTGCCTATCCTACTGTGATTCGATGTCGTATATTCTCACTAGTATCTACTTAGATGTGGCTAGTTAACTTCGACTATATTTAGATATATAATATATAGATATATTTGATCGAGTAATTAAAGTGCAATTGTTATTAACGATCTAGTTTTTCTCTTTTATTCGTTTCTTTCAGCAGTTACAAACCTAACATCTAGTTACAAGTTTATTACCATTCTGTTGTGAGCAGACAGACGTGACTTTGGATAAGCTCTGGCGCCCTTATATATCTTTTCACTTTATGTATCTATGAACCCCCTCTCTCTCCGACGATTGAGAGTTGGCCGTGCAGGTTCGTAAAACAAGCAAAAGCTTGTAACAAGTTTAAAATTTCTTTAATTTACGGATATAATTCTAAATTAATTGCAATAAAGCAATATATTCTTAAAAATGAAAACAATATTTTGTTTGTTTGAAAACAGTTATTTGTTTGCTTATATACAAGTATAGCATTTGTTCAACTTGAAACCAATTTATTTATTTTAAGATTTTTTTTTATATGTGTACTTGCATCAAATAAATATTACTTTCCTTTTTTATTGAAAATATTTCATCTCAAAAAGAAATATAAAATTTCCGCTTTTGTAAAAGTTTTGATTTTTTTTTGGTTTATATTCTACGTATTGTCGTTTTAAGAATGTGATTAATTTCTTATATAGACTGATATATCTGTGATGTACGAGGTGGAGGTAAACTAATAAATTATAAGATTGTAAAAATAAACTTAAATATTGATTGACCATTAAAGCTTTGTAAGCCGTTTATTGAAAAAAACTTATAATTGATGCAATTTAATTAAAGTTGCATGCATATTCTTAGTTGCGCAGTTACCGTACTTACACTTTATATTATACCAAATACACTAAAACACTTCGGTCATAAATCTAGTCGCACGACTGGCTTTTGCCTTTTTGATCGCTCAGTAACATTAAATAAAATCTTATTCTTTAATACAGAACTATTTACATTTTTTGAACAGGTATATGATCATTATTTACAGATACAGAATCATTTTCAGTCACGGGCGAATACTTATTATTATCAGGATTTATTATTGTTACTTCTTAATTTAATAACTTGTTTTTAGGTAAAGCTTCCATTTTTAATAAATTTCTATGTGTAACAGAATCTGCTAAATCACCATTAACACATCGCGAGTTATCTGACCTAATTGTCTTTTCCAACTGAAATCTTCATTAAGTAATTTACATAAATATATTCTGTCACTCATCACCTCATCAATAACACATTCTGTCCAACCTCTTCGGTTTGAGTTCCTGTAATCTCGATAATAAACCCTATCACCTTTCTTAAATTTTTCACATATTTTTTCTTGTTATCAAGAATAAACTTAAAAAGATCAATTTTTAACAGATCAAAACGAGCTTTTATCTTATCTAAATAGTGAACCAGAGGATGTGGCACTAGTAGTCATGTGAACCTTATTTCCTTAATAAAACAAGTACCGATCGATTAAAGTTTGCAAACTAACATGACTATTTTTGTCATCCCTAATGCATTTATATAAAAAATATTTAAAAGTTTTCACACAATTTTTAGCTATTCGGTTTGTTGCGGAATGCTTTAGATGCGTGGTAATAAATCTTATTCCATTTAGGTACAAAAGTTTTGGATTTTTTTTAGAAATAAATTGATTTCAATTATCTGTCTCTACCGCTTTAGGCAACTCAAAACGCAGAAAGCATTTCCTAAATTTTTCTACTATACTATTACTGTTCGTACTATTTATAATAAAAGCCTCAGACCATTTCAAAATATTCAATAATTATCAATATCATTTTACTAGTAATCGGACCTAAAAAATTAGTTTGAACTCTTTCATAGCAGTAACTGGTTTTCTAAAATTGTTTTACATTTTTGAGGTTCAAGCTTAGATGCAATGCAAAACTTACAATCATTTACAATTTTTTTTATATCTTTGTCCAACCTTTGCCACCAAAAATAAGCTCTAGCATTTTCTTACATTTTAACAACGCCTTTGTGTGTGCTATGCATTTTGTTCAGTAGTTGTATTTTATACTTAGTAGAAACTACATTTGCAATACTTAATTCTGTTTTTAACAGCCTTTTCTGGAACGTGTCGCCTGTTATATGCAGACGATATAGTGTTAGTATCAGATAACCACAAAAAGATGAAACAGCTGACAAAAATATGGAATGAAAAATAGGATAAATAAAAGTGTTAAAATCTGTTACGCGTTAAATAAGACACTTTTTGGAAAACGAGATATAGACTAGAAAACTAAAATAAGATCGTATAACATAATGGTGATACCAATTCTTACATACGAGAGTGAAACGTGGGCATTACAAGATAAACAAATAGTAAAAATTAATGCGGCAGAAATAAAATTTCTCAAAAGGATTGCAGGAAAAACATAGATGAATAGAAAACAAAACGAAGAAATAAGACAAATGACACAAAAAAACAATAACAACGAAAATAAAAATGAAGCAGCTTAAATGGTATGGACACATAATATGGATAAATCAGAATAAATTGGTAAAGAATAGTAGAGATGGGCAGAAGAGGTAAAAGAAGAGTTTTGAATTTTGAATAAATTGGATACAAAGAATAGAAGAATTAAGAAAACAAGAGAGAAGACCATAGCAGAAATGAAAAATCTAGCACGGGATTGAACGGGATGGCAAAAGAAGAAATCTAATCTGACACGCTGAAGGTTATAAGGAGTATGGAAGTACAACAATAAGAAGAAAAAATAGTCACAGGTATTATTAGTCCTAGATAAAAATAAAATTATCTTTAAAAGTTTGGTAAAAAGTTTGACACGAAAAGATTTTATAAAATATAAGTTTTTAAAAAAACTGGGCTCGGCTAATATTTAAACTAGGTTTGATTTTTTAAAAACTTGACTTGGTTCCAATAAGTAATTAAACAATTTATGTTATGTTGTTGTACAAATGTACCTAACTAAAATACAATCAAATAACGTTTTTAAATTTTTAAAATTTTTACTTTAGCAAAGTGATATGAGTTTTTTATTACTATTTTTTGTTGCACACACGTACATTCTTTATTTAAAGACACATTTTAGCTAGAGACAAACGTAACATTTACAGACACGCCGCAAAGCATATTTTAAATTATAAACAAAACTTGGATGTTGAATGACAAAATTGTTTTGCGTGGCTATATCGTTAATAAAATAAATAAAAGAAAATACAGTAAAGATTAGTTTTTTTGTCAATAACACATTAATCAAAAAAAAGTGCACTAATGTTAACTAAAATTTATAAGTTACTTACCAGAACAAATGAGATAGAAACGGATCAACTTATATCTTACATAAAACAAGAATATGTGTTAAACTACAACATACAAAAAAAATAATTATCGTAAAATTCATTTGTAATAAATATTAAAATTAACACAAATATAAATTTATTTATTATTCCATTAAAATTATATATGTATTATTTATATTTTTGTATTAAAATTAATTTAAATTCAATTTAATGCAAGCTTAATATAAACGTATACGCAAATACTACAACGTTTTCAAAAAAATAGTTTTTTTGTAAATTTAAATCTTTACAAAAAAGCAAAAATTTAATTAAAACGTTTTAACTGTGAAAAGTTTAAATCCACTATAATTGCTCGTTCACATTGTAATAAGAGCTTGGAAAAACAATTAGGACGACAGAATTAGGTAGAAATCGCACACAAAAGAGTTAAGCCTAATCTTGCGTTTAGTTTAAATACCAATATGTAAATGTAGGTAAGCGTTTTGAATTAGAACTTAAAAGTGATAGATTTAAAAACAATTTAAGCTTTTTTAAATACTAATTTATTATTTTAATTAAACGAAGTCACAACTGTGAAATATTATATAACGTTGTAAAAACAATAATTTAAAACATTGTTTTTTAGATTACAGTTTTTATTCTTTATAACTCCGGCGTGGTGAAATAAACTTTATTTTATTATTACTATTTATTCTAAGCTTTAAATATGTCCATTGCCACGTGTGACAAAATTTTGACTTGTGAGAAATCGACGACAACGGAAATATCGACAATGGAAAACTGCAACACAAAAGTAACCGGTGAAAACCTAAATTCTACTATAATTGTTTATTTATTTAAAAAAATATTGTCGTATTACTAAGGGTCGGTTGTACATATAGTAATAAACTATTAGTTAAACCACAATAATGAATTTGTTACATGTCGTATTGTGTATTTTTCAAAAATATTTCTTCTAAATAAAAATTAACGTCTGCACTGTTTATACGCCGCTACTGATTCTCCTAACAAGTGGGGATAAACGTAATACAGCAATTAACGGCATTTTACTTGCTCTTTACCGCTATGAACGTTCATGTATTTAAGTGTTATTTTAGGACATGTAAGTAGTTTTTTTTCTGTTGAATTTTTCTTGGCAGTGATTTCTATTACTCTTTTAGCGGATGTGTTACAAAAAACCTATTTCAGGTATTGGTCAAATTTGGCGATTGGCTTAATTACGGCGTAGAACAAGCAATTCCCAAAGATAGCGTCGTCACTTTACCTTTTTGTCTTTTTTTAGCGAGTTTCGTGGGATTGCCATGCCGTCTTTGTATCCGACTATTTTTGGTACATGTAACTTGTGGAATCCACTTGATTTTATGCAATCAGAAGAGACGAGAGAAGACTCGCACATGTATCAGTATCGTAAATATTTCGTTAAATTACTTTATGCACTTCCTTTACTATAGCGTATACTTTTTCGCATTTAGTTTTATTACTTTAATTGTTGAAATATATCAATTTGTTACTTCAAGCGCCATCTATGTAATACAAAGATGTATTAAGTGCATATAATAAAGCTAGTCTGTGTCGAATACTCTTCACGTGTAGTCACTTTTTATAACAGGTTATGTGCCCAGTATCCAAGTGTTTCCACCATGTATTTTTTAATTTAAAGTGAAATGAAGGGTTACACAAGAATGGCTCAAGGTCAAAGTTATATTTCTAATGTTTCAAAATTTAAAGGACGAGAAAATTATGACGATTGGAAATTTGCGGCTGAAAATTTTTTAATAATTGAAGGCTTATCAAATTGTATAAATGGAAGTGAATCAGATGTTGTCAAAGATGCGAAAGCTAAGGTAAAATTAATATTAACGTTAGATTCTTTTCTGTATGTGCACGTGAAGAAAGCCAACACAACAAAAGAACTGTGGAAGAAATTGAAATCGTTATACGATGACACTGGCATTACGCGTAAAATCAATATGCTTCGATTATTAATTTCAATACGATTAGAAAATTGTGACACGATGGCATCATATATTAATCAAATGGTGGAAACAGCATGAAAATTAAAAGGTACAGGCTTTACAATTGAAGAGGAATTTATAGGATCGTTTTTGTCAGCGGGTTTAACGGAAAAATTTTCACCGATGATCATGGCTATCGAACATTCGGGTATTAGCATAACGACAGACTCGATTAAAACAAAGCTTATGGACATGCAGCCGGAAGTTGGTATTGCAGGGAACGCGTTTGTAGGAAAAGCAAGTTGGCGTGATCATTCTGGTAATATCAAACATCATTATGTTGGTGACAATGAAATGTATACCAAGGTTGGTTCGACTGCTAAGAAAAATGTCAACAATGTCAAGTGCTACCAATGTAAACAATTCGGACATTTTAAGAATAAGTGCCCAAATTTTGTCTCAACGAACAATAAAAACATTAAAGATAAATCTAATTATCATGCTTTTAGTGTAGTACTTTAAGTGGAAATTTTAGTAAAGCGGACTGGTACATAAATTTAGGGGCAAACGTACATAAAGTAGCAAATGAAAACTACATGGCAAAGATGAGTAAACAAACGAATCTACAAAATGTTATGATTGCAAATAAAACAAAAATTCCAGTGTTAGGTCAAGGTAATGCGATCATTTCAACCAAAGTTGGAAATAAAAGTTTTGATGTGAATGTAAACGATGCGATGTGTGTACCCGAGCTGACAACTAATTTATTATCAGTATCAGAGTCGTTTAATCGAAAGAGGTAATGACGTAAAATTTGATTCCAATGGTTGTAAAATTTGTAACAGCAAGAAGGAATTAATTGCAACTGCTGATTTAGTAGATAATGTTTATAAATTGAATAGGAAAAGGTCAGAACGATGTTACTTAACATCGACAACAATTACAAGTGATATTTTGCATCGGCGTTTTGGACATTTAAATACTGACGATTTAATAAAAATGAAAAATGGTGCAGTAGAAAGAATTATTTGTAATGAAGAAATAAAAATTAGAAAACAAGATTGTGTTGTATGTTGTGCAGGGAAACAGTCAAGGTTACCGTTCTCACATAAAGGCACAAGAGCCACAAGGTTATTGGACGTTATTCATACCGACGTATGTGGTCCAATGGAAAATCAATCAATTGGCAGTTCAAAATATTTTTTAAAGTTTCAAGATGACTTTAGTAGAATGACATTTGTATATTTTCTGAAACCAAAAGATGAAGTACTTAGTTATTTTAAGGAATTCAAAAATATGGTTGAAAATCTAAAGAATGGAAAAATAAAAGTTTTATGAATCGATAATAGAAGTGAGTTCACTAATAAAGAATTGGTTAATTTTTTAAAGAATAGTGGAATTATTCATCAAACAACTAATCCTTATATTTCGGAACAAAATGGTTTATCGGAAAGAACAAATCGAACATTGGTTGAAATGGCAAAATGTTTATTGTTTGATGCGGAATTAGAAAAGAAGTTTTGGGCAATGGCAGTAAACACTGCAACATACTTAAGGAACAGATCAATCGCATCGGGATTAACGAAAAAACACCATTTGAAGTTTGAACAAGTAGGAAACCAAATGTAAGTAACATTAGAATATTCGGAAGGAACGCAATGGTTGATATTCCAAAAGAGAAAAGATTGAAATCGGATAGGAAATCAAAAAAATTAATATTTGTAGGGTACAGTAACACAACAAAAAGTTACAGAATTTATAATCCAAATAATAATACAGTGACAACAAGTCGAGATGTAATTATAATGGAAAATACTAAAAAGAAAATGGATCAAATTATTAGCACAGAATCAGATTTTGATAAGGAAATAACTACTGCAGTGGGAGATAGTAACACAAGTGAAATTTTTGATGTTGAAGAACATGAAATAGGAAATGACAAATTTGAAGAGCAAGACAGTGATTACATTCCTGAAGGAAAAGAAAATGTTGTTGAGACTGTACGAAAATCTGAAAGAGTACACAAACCAGAAAGATTTGATGATTTTGTAACATACATGTGTGGTAGCAGTAACGATAATGCTAATTTGGAAGAAGATTGAAAGAAGATCCAATTCCCGTTGCGGATGCTTTGTCGACACTGCACAAAGAAAAGTGGAAACAAACAATGATGGAAGAACTGCATTCATTTGAAGAGAACGACGCATGGGAACTCGTGGATGTGCCGTTAAACGAAAACATCGTGCAGTACAAGTGGGTATTTAAAAGAAAGTATGACAATGAAAATAATGTGCGATTTAGAGCAAGGTTGGTGGCAAAAGGTTTTACTCAAAGACCGGGAATTGATTATGATGAAACCTTTTCTCCTGTTGTTAGGCATTCTACTTTAAGAATGTTCATTGTTTTGTCAGTACAATTAAATTTAGAAATTAGACATTTAGATGTAACTGCTTTTTTAAATGGTTTTCTGGATGAAAAAGTTTATATGGTGCAACCTGAAGGTTATAAAAAATCCAGTAATTATACAAAAGTTTTAAAATTGAAAAGGGCCATCTATGGCTTAAAACAATCTTCACGAGTATGGAACAAAAGAGTTGATGAGGTTTTAACAAATTTAGGTTACAAAAAATCTGAACTTGAACCATGTTTGTATATTAAAGGTAAAATTAATTCGTTGACAATTGTAGCTTTATACGTAGATGAATTTTTTGTGTTCTCTAACAACAAGTCAGAAACAGAATTGTTAAAAGAGGAATTAAGTTCAAAATTTTAAATAAAAGACTTGGGAGAGGCCAAACAATGTCTAGGTATGAGGTTAAATATTGATGGACAGAATGGTACTGCAACTTTAGATCAAGAAAATTACATAAATAAATTGTTAAAGAAATTTAACATGAGTAATTGTAGTAGCGTAAGTACACCTATAGAAACTAATGTAAGTTTAGAACAAAATGATGATTGTAATAATAAGTTTCCTTATCAACAACTTATAGGCAGTCTTATGTATGTATCTATCTGTTTTAACAAGACCAGTTATCTCGTACAGTGTTAGTTTTTCAAGCCAGTTCAATAATTGTTTTAACGAAGCTCATTGGAAACATGACAAACGAATTTTAAAGTATTTACAAGGTACAAAGAATTATTGTCTTACATTTGTAAAGGGAAGAGCAAAACTAAAGGGTTATGTAGATGCCGATTGGTCTAGTAACACTTATGACAGAAAATCTTACACTGGTTATTGTTTCAAACTCTCTAGTTCTGCAATTTCATGGGAAAGTAGAAAACATCCCACTGTTGCGTTATCGAGCACCGAGGCTGAATATATGGCTATTTCTAAAGCCTTCAAAGAGGCTATATACTTGAGAAATTTGTATCATGAATTAACAGGAAATTTAGATTCTATTGTGTTATTTAACGACAGTCAAACTGCTCAGAAACTCACTGTAAATCCAATCTTACATAAAAGATCGAAACATATTGACGTTAGATTTCATTTTGTAAGAGAAGCTGTGAACAAGAAATTTGTTAGCATTGAGTATTTGAGAACTGATGACATGCCGGTTGATCTGTTAACAAAAGGTTTAACGTTTGTGAAACATTATACGTTTGTTAATTGTTTAGGTGTAGCGCCATCTATGTAATACAAAGATGTATTAAGTGCATATAATAAAGTTAGTCTGTGTCGAATATTCTTCACGTGTAGTCACTTTTTATAACATTAATTATGTCAGTTTTGTACGTTCTACTTCTTAGTAACGTATAATTTTTCTTTCAGTAATTTGTGTTAATTTTATTTACTAACAGTCAGCCTTGAGCTTCTGACTTATTTTTTTGTAATGATAACGTTAGATCATACTGACTTAAACACACTTTATATCATCTGAAATTTTATGTATTGTCGTTGAATGAATCCGTAAAATTTATTTAATCATTATAAAGCAGTTTTAACTATAGGCAAAATAATATTAAGCGTCGCACATAAGCTCATATACAACGCATATTTTTGTTTTTAAATCAGATAAAAGGAAGTAGTGGAAGTCACTACTGTTGACAAAGAATTGTTGGTTGGGTAAATTTTTTGTTCATATTTTACTTTTTTGCTATTCATTATTATTATTGTCGATTGCATAGTAGACGAGGTATTATAATCAAGCAATATTTATATTTAAATTAAAATCATTCACTTGTAACGTTTATTAGCAATTGAATATAATTAGCTGTATAGTGGGTTGCTTGAACGAAAGAACCTACATCAATATTATAACTGTGAAATTACTATATTAGTTGACAAAACTATAACTGTTATTGGTCTACCCTTTCCTCTGTTGATTTTAACGATTTTACGAGTTAATAAAAGTTTGAGGAGTTTGTATTAGGGAAGTTTATTGGGCGGCTCGCCGGCCCGCTTTATCATCTTTAATGCAATGACCGTTTTAGTGCATAACGTGTTTCCGATCCTATATAATTCTTAAATACAGTTATATTTCTAGTTTGTCTTAAGGAAGTATTCTAGTCTAGAAATTTGAAAAAAATCAATTTTTTTTTCTTTATATTTTCAAAGTTTAGTTCATTAAAAGTAAGCCCCTAAGAGGATTTATGGAAATTTAAATTATTTTCGGAGTTATAATAGTAATGATCCTATAAATTCTTTTGTTCTCAATATATACCTAAACAACGAGCATCTGGAAGGTTCTGTATTTCTATAGTAACCTATGTGTTTTTTATTAAAATTTAAATGTAAAACTGGCTCAAGTTTATGAAAAAAGTCATTGAGGTATGTTACGCCTAGACGTTTTGCGGTAAAAGTTAATTTTTATCGATTGTTTAACTCTCGTGTTTGACACGTTTACTAATTTTTTTGTGGAATGTAGTACTTCTGTTCGTTTAACTTTAGATTATCGTCGTCGTAGACACTATTTTAAAACTTTTCGGAATTGTTGAGTTTGTCACCGTCTTTGACAACAAAAAGTCAATCGTATTATTGTATTATTACAATAAAAAAATTATTGTAGTTTCGCCTATAAATTCTGTCGATGCACTTCTTGCACCAACTGACTTAATTAAAATTTAAATTTGATTCTAGGAGATTAAAAGTCTACCACATTTCTTATTTCAGATATTGTTTGTAAATTAATTATTTGTATTTACAATAACACTGCAATACACTTGTGTAACTGTTTCGTTTCTTAGGAATGTGGTTACATATCTCTAATACTAAAAGGAAAGATTTCAATCGTAAGTAACCCTTTGTTTTCTTGTCACACCGTCTATCTAAGGGTCTAGGTATATCTTCTTTAATATACTTGTATACTTCAACTGTGATATAACATTTATAAATATTGTTAACCTTACAATTTACAGTCGTCGATTCCAAGATAGATTTACTTTTTGTTATCTTATCTGTGGTTGACTTGTGTTTCCTTAGTTGAAAACAGGCGTGAGCGAGCATCTGTAAGTATTCTCGTTCTCTCTCTCGTTTAACAAGTTATAATATGCACATTAAAGGTAATCTAACCACTTCTTTAATATCGGAGCTGCGGCTGTTTAGTGCACGTTACACATTGTAAAGTTATGCAATCATCGCGGGTTACTTTTTATTTTTCTAAAAACTTAAAATTTACATACAAGATATTAAGACAAACAATTTTATAAGTTAATTAATTGATTACAGCTAATATAACGTAAAGTCAACGGTAGTTAACAAACTTATTTATTTTATTTTAAACGAACTATTAAAAAATTTAATTAGCATTTAACATTTTTAACGTTATAAACAAACGAAAATATTAATTTGATCGATTACTCTAAAAACGAATTAAGCTGAAGTATAAATATACAAAATTTAAGAGAAATTAGAGAGGGGATTATTAGTAGCTCATCAAGTGCTCTTATAATGATGTTTACTGAAAATCTGAAGGTGAATTGAAGATAATTTTAAGTAGACTAACTATTTTGAGTGACCTATATAAACACAAAATTGGGCAAAAATATGAATACGGGCAATTATCAAAAATATTATTATATGTCTTAAAATAAATTCAATACATGTTAATTACACAGTCTTTAAGATACGATTTAAATAATTTTGGGTTTGACAAAAAACACGATTTATTAAATAGTTTAAGAAGATGCTTTTTTTTACCTTGTTTAAAAATAGCAATTTACCTAACAAGCGTCAAAAAGTATATCATAATTTTTGACGAGAGTAATAAGCATTATTTTTTGTGTTGCCTTTCGTAAAATTACATTCTTTTTTAAAAAAACTAAAAATCACCATAAATATAATGTTGGTACTACATTTATTACTAAATCTGTCAAATTTGACATTAACTTTAATATCATTTTTTTCAATTCTAACTGAATTTCAAGAGTTTTTAAATGACTTTTCCACCTGCCGCATTCTCGTTCTAAGGTAATTGACTTTGAACACTTAGCTTTATGTGGATTTCTGGTTTTTATTTTTCCACACTAGAGCCTTTTTCGATCATTACATAACCACACTACCGTATTTGAACATTTAGCATTTTTGAGAAAATGGAGTCTTAAATTTTCGAGCTGTTAATATTGGCAAATAAGTATATAAATACAAAAATAAGCAGTTTTTTATGTTGCTATTAGCGTTTTATGCAAATTGTTTATATAGTTTTTTATAAATATTTAATTAGAATTCAAGCGTTTAGACCTAACAAATTTGTTGACCAATCCATAACCAATTTAACGTATGTGATCTTACATGTGCAAATACGTTAAAACGGTTATTTATTAAATTCGTTTTACGCAACTTAATTAACGTATTGTAAGATATGAAACGTTGAAAATTATAAAATTAAATGAACAAGGTTATATACCTATAATATAAGTCCTATATTAAGAAATTTATTTTCTACTACTATGTACTAACAGTAATTAAAAACAAACGAAAAAATGATATCAAAATGTAACGATTTAACAAATAATTAAATTGAGTAACAAATTAAAATATGTAATTTTATTCATCTATTTAGAAACCTATTTATTAATCTTTATCGCTTTCAGGAATTTCAGTTTATGTGGTGGTTAATATTTGCCAGAATTTCTGCTTGTGGAGTGGCATCAATGTAGTCAGTTTTCCTAAAAGATTATCTGTCTGGTAATAACATTTAGTTCTTAAAATTCGTTAAGATTGCTGATATCTTTACAATAAAGCATTTTTGATCCTTTTCTGCTCTCTATTTCGTTTTTTTTTAATTTTATACAAGGACGTGAAATTTAATTTCATAAAAAAATCGCTAAGCTTCATTTCTTTAACTTCACCGCTGCCAAAGCTTTTGACGGTGCTAACAAAATCTTGAAAATTGTATATTATTTATTCTTCGTTAACCATATAAATTAGAAAAACAAAAAAAACACTAGTTTTTATTTTGAGTTTTTTGCATCTCGGTAATTGAGAAAAAAGAATAATAAGCACTTATTAGGTCTTCATTGTTTCGTCGTGAAATGTAGCGGCGAATTGTTAGACGTTTTTTCTACTACCGTCATCTGATTTTAAAAAATACTTGATGTTTTTCTTTTTGTTGTGAACTAGAATTATTTCGTCTTTTTACCACGCTCATTTCTATGTGATCATCAATGAATAAACGTCTTTTGCAATTGTTCCAGAACCCATTGTTAATTAATGTTCTCTCCGAAATGGTAAATTGAGATGTACAGTGCTTCTTGCATATTTCTTTACGCTCTTCTTTTAGTACAGGTTGTGCTTTTTTTTGTTACAGCCCTTTCTTCTTTTGATTTGATAATTTTTTTTTCTTTTTTCACTTTTTTTAGTTGCTGACAAACCTAAAGAGAACGCATCGCAGCAAGAGATAAAATTTCATGATTTGAATTTTCTTCAATTGATTGTGCAATTTGAATAAAAGTTTCCAAAGTCTTCATCAAAAATTTGAACTTCATTTATGTTCAACTATTTAAGATTGTTGTCAACAACAAAAACGTTTTTTGGTTTAAGAAGAAAATCTTTTACTCTTTCGAATTGTCTGTCATCGATAATTATACTCTTAAAAGCACCATTGCTCAAAAGCTGCAATTCTGGAAATTTTTTTCTGTTTAACATGACTCTGACTTTCCAGTAGTTGTCGATTATTATTATTTGAAACTGCCATTTAAAGCAGAGCAACTCAAACAATTAATACTTTTGACATAAAATATTTTGTAAAAACTTACTTCGGTATCCAAAAATTAGGAAAACAACAAAACGAGAAAAACAGAAACGCTAATTAAGTGACCCAACTGATCAGCACTGACAACGTTTTGCATAAAAATAATAAAATCGTTAGAAATAAATAAGAAACCGTTTAAGCAATTAATCACTTATTCGCGCCAAAATTATCCGTTAGTATCCCATAAAAGATATAAAAATCGTATAAGACAAATGTGGGCAGGTCATTGCTAAGCAAGACAAGCTTATCAACAGTCCAACATACACGTTAAGAGATTACAGGAAAGGTTAAATGCAGAATCCAAAGCAAAATTAACGTATCTGCCACATACATTGATTTCGGCTAGTGATATGCAGCTTCAAAACAACTCATACGCGGTTTGAAACATTAAAGAAGCAAATACGATATTTTTGACTAATATAACGTACGTTCAAAATGCTTATGTTGCGATACGTTTTTTTTTAATGCTTTTTTTATATATAAAAAAAATTTTCAAAAATTTATTGTTATGTTATTTATGTTATTTTTTCGAAACTTTAAGATTACCCGATTTTAAATTAACAAAAATATAAAAATCGTTGGCAGCGCAAAAACAGATTTTACGAGTAAATACAATTATAAAACAATTAATATAATTTTTGGCAAATTGTATTACTATAAAATTTGTTCTAATTATAACGTAAATACGTTTTGAAAGAGCAAAAGTTTTTATTTTAGTTTTTTATTTATTAAATTGCTTTGTTAAAAAAATGTATAATTTTTATATAGTCGTACATCTTTTCTTACTTAATTTATTGTTAAAACTATAAGTTAAAACTTTATTTATAGAAAATACACGTTTTTTTGTGCTAATTACTTTACATAATAAAAATTATCATCAAAATTTTGTACACATTGTATATTGTCAATAAATTTACTTGTTTATATACAGTAAAACCTGCCAATAAAAAAAATTTTCTGCATATATTGGAATTGGAGTATAAACATGTTTGTATGTATACTTTATCTTATTAACGCAAAAACTTCCATAACGCGGAATATAAAAGTAAATTGCAACTCCAAACTACAAAATATAAATTTAAAGTTCTTATTGTGGAATGTCACAAAATCAGCTTATGCATTCACAACAAATTTATAAATCTATTAATCTAGTTTTAATTCACTTAACTTAAACTTAATTCTTAACTAATCTGGTAGAGTATCTAGCACTAGATAGACGTTTGGTCTAATGATTTTATAAAACATTAATTATCAGAAAAAAGCACGTTTGCTTAAAGTTATTTTTGCGTACACAATAATTCTGTCATTATTATAAAATGTTTTCAACATACTGAAACTACCAGTTTTTTTAAATAAATTACATATTCAAAAAATGACTCGCAAACTTTGAAACTTTCTAACTTTGTGTTTACTGGAATGGAACGTTGTAGTTTTAGAATTACTCTTACCTTTTTGTGATATATACACGTGCGAATTCTCAAAAACTAAAGTAATCAATTTGACTCTATTCAAAATTATTGTCATAAAGAATATTTTAGAATCACATAATACGTTATCTGTGTGATTTTAATTATTTATGAATTATATATTAGTTAGTTTATAAGCCGTGAGTGTTTGGGTTATCTCCGGACAAGTTGGTGTATGTCGTTTGCAGAAAGACAAGCAGTACTTGTTTGTGAGCAATGCTTTTATAATTGCAGCGTGTTAAAGTTTAGCGCAGTATGTTATAAAATTGCGCCGAGAGCATTTGAAAATTATTATTGACAAATAAAATTTATCAAAATGTAAAATTTGCTTAGACTTACCCTAGAACAGACATTACAGTACTTAAAAAAATCTGATGAAGATTAACAGCAGACTGGTCAGTCGGGGGTTTGCCATATATTTAATCCATTTTTTGGAGTAAAAAAATGGATTCACAATTTTTATATAAAAATTAGTAAAGCAAAATCTAAATTTAAAAAAAAATTATGAAAAAGATGACACTTATTTGTAATCAGACTGGAAGTTTGACTGTCGTTTGAGCAAGCAATTTTTTGTTATTTTTGGTTTTTCTCAGCGCCGACATCTTCGTAGAAACTCTTGCACTTTCAAACATACAATGTTATTTCTTCGATTTTAATACAAAGAGATATTTGGATTTAAAATAAAATTAGTACTAATATTGAGCAAAAGGCTCACTAAAAATTTTTCTTATTTTTTACTTTGTCCAGTCTTCTCCAAGTGTTAATTAAATTAAAGTTGTGTTTATGATTAATTGATCACTTTACTTTTTGTATTGTTTTTTTTTGTTTTCTGTGTTGCAATTGAAAATTTAGTGTGTGTGGACTCAGCGTTTTAATTATTTTATTCTGGTATTAGTAACTCGCAATATTTTTGAGCTTTACTTTGTGAACATTTTGAAGAAGGTAGAAAACTGTAATTTTATGTTTTTATGGCATTTTTGGATTTTGTTAAAAATTTGCAGAATGGATACGGACCTAAAACGTAAAGCAAACAAAGGTCGCGCACAGAAAAAAACAGAAAAAAAGATAGGTGAACAGACAAAATTATATAAACCAATAAAACTATAGAAGTTCAACATGCCAATTTAGTTAAAATCAAACTAACTAGGCCTGCATCTCATAAAACATTAGCGCTAGAAGTGTCAGTTCGTGTTGGTGCGGTACTATTAATACCGCTAAAGTAATATCTAGTACATTGGATGTACTACAGTGAACAGAAAATTTTTGGGCAGCAAAAATTAGACCAGTTGCAGTTGTTTTTAAAATCTCATCCTGTACAACCGTATGGCATAAATAATCTATCTTTTAACTCTAGCTCGCATTTTTAATGGCCGGATGGTCAAGTTTAGACTTGATTGTCATAATTTATTAAATAAAAATCATTATTCTGTACATTGTGTTTAGCGTACAGTAAAAAGTCCATCAGCAAACAAATTCGTTGGCACATTAAATGTGTTATCCATTTTATTAATTCTAAAAACATGGATATTTTCTTTTTTATAAAAGAAAGGTTCGTAGTAAGCAAGTGAAACAAAAAAGAGACATAATTTTAAGACGTAAAATAGATCCATATATTATTGGTATGTAATTATTTAAATGTAGAGTCTTCCAATAATCAAAAATATTCCAAAAATTGTATTTAATTAGTAAATTTGTTACATGTTTCGGCTAATAAAAACTTCTAGTCATCCTGAGACTACAATTAAGAAACACAAGACGTATGAGATGTACACAAAAATAGTTAAGATTTCTTATCAATAACAATTTGGTCATAAAACAATGTAAAACAGTTAATAAATAAAATAAATTAAATTACAAACATATGTACATGTCGACAAATCGTAAACTATAGAAAACTTAAAATCAAACGAAGGCCACGAAATCAAGCAGAATGCGCAAGTATAAAACAGATATAAAGTGACGTTGTATGGCACTAAAACTTAAAGAATTTAAAATTACAATTAAAATTTGTTTGATCGTTGAGTAATAAATGTTTTTAGTTAGAAAAAATGTAAATTATTTCCAACATACCTAATAATTTTTCAGAATTATAGTTAGGATGGATAATGTTCGCACTGTGTAAATTGTGTTTGTGGTTTATGACGTGTTCAGCAAAGGTTGACTTGATGGAGGTCCGATTTGTTAAATATTTAGATAAGTAGCATAAATATCTCTAATGTTTTTTTAGCTTAATTTTAAATGCTCTTTTGGTTTTACCAATATATATTTTTTCACAAGAACATGTTAACTAATAAATTCCACTAAGCTGTGAATTATCAACTTTGTCTTTGAGCTTACAAAAAGTATGTTTAAGAGAGACTGGGCTCGCAAAAATTATGCAAAATTTGTTATTGTTGTTTTTGTTATCTTGAAGTGTTGAAATGTAAGTGTTGTTCTGTTTATTAATTCTAGGTAAAGAAGTGACTAAACTTATATTATTCTTTAAAAACATCTTATGGTATAAATTTTAAATTAGTCTCCCAACTAACGATATAGAACATGTTAATAACGTTAATTATTTTAATAAAAATGGTGATTTAAATTTAACCAACGTTAAAATTGCTAAAGAAACGAAGTGCGACTTTATTCTAGTTAAGGTTAAACATTACATTACGACGGGTGGCTTAGACACGTTTCCGATAACAATATGAGCATCTATTTTAGAAAAAGAGCTGAGTTGTCTATAGAAAACAATTGCATCTTATGGGAATTAATATTTGTAATACCAAGCTTGTTGTGAGAACAAATATTCAAGCTGTTACATAGTTCACATGCTGGTATTGTAAGGACAAAACTCTTGGCACAATCGTTATGTTATTGGCAGCGATTATCTGTCGACATTCAGCGTATAGTGCGACAATGTGAGGTGTGTCTACTGGCTAGCTTGCCCAAGCATAAAAAAATTAATTTGGTGGCCCATGCCGACAAATAATTAAGTAAGAGCTTACGGAGATCTTTTTTCGTTTAGTGCAAAAACATTGTTATTAATTTCTGATGTTAAATCTAAAAGGTTGGAGTTGTACTTAATGTCAAAAACAACCGCAGAAGCGGTAATTTCTAAATTGCAAACAAGTTTTGCCTTTCTGAGTACTCCAAAGTAAGTAAAAACAGACCACATTTTGATGCTGAAAGGATTGTACAGTTTTGTACTAATAATGGCATCGCCTTGAAGAAGAGCCCACTTTACTATCCGGATGTAAACAAGATCGCAAAGCGAGTGGTGCGCACTATTAAGGATTTTTTAAAGAAATATATTAAAGAGGGTAAATGAGACGTTGAGATACTGATACAAACATTTCTGTTTTATTATCAAAACACGCCTTACGCATCTACAAAATTACGTACGTCTGAACTATTATTTATAATAATAATAAAAACAAAAACGAAACATAATCAATTCCAATTTTTAATAAAGAAGATAATGTGTTAGAAAGGTATATATTAATGATCTACAAAAGTGGGTAAAAGGGAAAATTTAAAGAAAATTAGGAAGGTTATATATAGAGTATTGATTACAGATACAGATTGGGAGAGAATAGTTTATGTTTGAGACATTTAAACATCATACTTATCAGGTAAAAATTTTGTAACTCAAGTTGTAAATGGCAGCGCCATTATTACAAACTCGTAGATTCGAGATTTGAGTGCTCTGAATTTGGGAAGAGAGACTTCCTGTTTTTAATCCTACAAGAAAGGTTACAAGGTCTGGCAAAATTGTAGGTGTCGGGTTCTGGTTTTTTAGTTTAAAATGTTACTTCAAAGGTTTTGTGATATTATGTGGTTCCTAAAATTTGATACTCAGTCTACTAGTAGTGAGCGTTTGAATAAAGACAAATTTTGTTTAGTATTAGAAGTGTGAGGCAAGCTTATAGCCAATTGCAAAAACTGTTACACGCTTGAGAAAAACATGAATATTGATGAACAGTTGCTGCCATAAAAAGCAAGATGTCGTTTTACGTAATACATAGCCAACAAACCAGATACGTTTGGTATAAAGTTTTAGCTAGCTGTTGATTTAACTGCCAAATATGTTACAAATAGATTTGTTACGTGCATAAATTTCATAATGTAATACCCTGTATGTTCATTACCTTAAAGTTAGATTTTTATTTTCGTTTTACTTCATTTCCTGTCAAGACGTCAAACCGTCAATTACTTAAAATCGTGCTTGTAATGATTGAATTTTAAGTTTCTAACACCTTCCGCGTTAATGGTAATTAAGATATCAATCGAAAACGCATTGCTGTTAGTTTATTCATGACAGGGTAAGCTTTTTTGATTAGTTTTTAGAATTTTTTAGTACTTTTCTTGTTACTTTGGTAGCACGTCCCGTCACGCGTTAGTCGCATCTTTCGATGTATTATCAATCGATGAGAGGTTAATATCGACCAAATACCTTCATGGAACGATTATGATTCTGGAAGGCCTATGTTCAAATTAAAAAAGAAGTCTCAACAAGAACTTTTCTCCGGGATACTACTACTTATGCGTCAGTCGACTGCGATATCAACTTTTACTTAATGTGTGCAACAGCATTCGATAACCGGGTTTTTATGTCTAATTTCCTTAAGCATTAATTTAGAATTTTGTAGATTTTTGCTTTTGTGAGTCATTGTGTTGACACGACTTGCTATTTATAAATATTCCAGATCGACTCAAAAAGGAAAACGTTTTTCTTCGGGCAAGTACCGGATTGTGGGTAGGTTTTATTCAATTATAATGTCGCTGTCAAAAAAATCACGAAATTTTGCTTGTTTTAACTTACGCAATTACAATAATTGTTTCAATACCATATACGTATTTTCATTAATTATTTTGTCTATCGCATGCTGTGAATCATAGATATTTGTCATGTAATTTTCTTTGCTATCGACACCCTATGTGTAAACCTATAGATAGTGTGTTGCCGATATACTTCCGGCATTTATGGATCGAGTAATGTACTACAAAATTTCTTGCGTTAGTTGTTAATATTCTATGATATTTAAATTATAGTTGTTTTACATATTTATCTACGAACCTGATTTCGTTACAAACTTGTACTTTCTGTCTTAATCGAAACAGAAGTTTTACTTGGAAAAATCTGGGGCTCTTTAAATTCTATCTTTTTGAACCTCTTTTATCTCCGACTAGTGTGAGTTGGCCATGTAAGGTTTGTAAAACCTATAGCTTGTAACATATTATTTACCTAGAGAAGGATTACGCGTAGCTAACAAATCACGGTCTTGCTGAGCACGTTGTCTTAAAATTAAAGACTCTGTATTTGAATCAAACCAGAAATATTACTACTGACAATTTCTTTGCGAAAATTCTTTAATTCGAATTCTGTAAACAAACACTATACTATTTTTAAGTACAATTCACTTTAACATAGTAACAGATAACGGATTAAAGAAAAACCAGAATCGAAATTATTATATGTAATGAAACTAAGTGTGGAATGGACGTAGTAAAGAAATTGGCGAAAAAATGCTACTGGAAAGCATGTTTACGTAGATGGCCCGTTCACGTTTTTTGTAACATACTAGGCTTAGCTGTACTCAACAATAGATCATTTATAAAGTTGAAACTGGTAAGAATATGTCAAAGAAAGACTTTATTTTGAAACTCAAAAAAGAATACATCAAGAAAAACAAAATTCTGATAACCTGCAACTATACAAACAGTCAATAGAATTCACCAAATCGATACGAATGTCAAATTTTAAAATGTAAAAGAAACAAAACAAAGAAGATGTATAGAATATGTAACAAATACGTTTGTGGAAAGTGTGTCAGAACTAGGAGATTTTTCCACATGTTTCTATTGTACAAAATAGTTGATAAGTAAAAATGTTTAAATTATTGCATAATTTTTCTAACAAAATTTATAATTTCTATAAACTTAAGTTTGCATTATTATTTAATATTAAATTTTTAAAATAGATGTTTAATAAATAGATTTTTCAAAGTGGTAGTGGTAGTTCTAGTGTTAAAAGATTTCACCTTGGTAGTAGTCGTAACGGCGCTTGGAGCGTTAATCGAAGCAATCTTTTTTCTTAAAACAAAGTATGAAATTTAAAAAAAATGGTATTTTTATACTTTTGAAAACCTGTAATTTTGTTTATAAAAATTTAAGGTTTATTCACAAAATGCTTAATTTTATACTTTTAGCGGACTCTTATATTGCATCTTTTAAAGCTAACGTTTTAGATCCATTTGTAAGAATTTATTATTACAAATTTTGTTAAAGAGGCTAAGAATTGTTTTCTTTTTGTACTTACTGTAATTTATAAATGTAAAAAAGTTGCTGTAAAATGTTAAAAACACAAGAAATCATCGATAATTTAGATGTAATATTATTAATTAACAATTCAAAAAAAAAAGTAATTAAAATTTTTTTATTAAATTTTATAATACATATAAAATTATTTATTTTAAAATTTTAAGCAAAGTTTCTAAATTTTGTCAACAGTTACAATACTGAGAAATAAAAACGTCTATTGATCCAATTTTTTACATATTGTCGCTGTGAGCGATAATCCCAAAAAACACGATGTGGTTTTAATTATTTTTGAAACTTTTAAAATTGTTCTACTGGAATATACTAATCAAGCAACATACTTCTCTGTTTTAACATTTAAAAAATTAATTCTTTAAACATAAAATTTTATTAACTTTCTTTTTGTTTATTTTTAAGAAAAGTTTTAAAATCGTTACTTAATATTATACATTATTGGCAATTTTAATGTAAGTTAATTTAAATAAACAGTTAAATATTAATTTTCCGAAATAAGAAAGTATGACTGGCACAGATTTGAAAAAAGTATTATAAATGTAAAATTTTGTTTACGTGAATGTGCAAGTTCTAGCCTCCCAGTAAACACAAAATTGATAATGTTTAGTAACAGTTTCAAAACAAAAAATTTATGATTCACTCTTGTTTCAAACATAAAAGAAACCTAACTGCAATAAAATAGCTATAAGTCCATCGCTGTTTCACTTATTTGAATCAGTATAGTTTCGGTATTTTAAATTCAAATCTGTTGCAAACTAAATGTTGCATTCGGTTTACGTTTTAAAAGCTTCGTTCTTGAACTGATACTAAATGATCGATACATGTATGATTTTTTTGTTTCAATAATCAACTAAAACAATTCTTTCAATAATATAATAATACATTTTCGAATGCACGTTTCAAAATTTATTACACAATAAATATTTTTAAATACATTGTCACATTGAGTTTTTTACATATTGCAAATTTCTTTGATGTGGTCTTTTCACGGAAGCCTCGAAAACTGCATCAGTTACTGTTGGGTAGCAACTTTTAACCGCATCTGTAACATAGAAATAAATATTTCATTTATATACATACATAATTATAGAGTTACACAAAATTAATTACATTCTTTAAATAAAAAACAACACACACTTAATATAAATATCACTTTAGCAATTATAAGAAAGTTATAAAAACACTGTGAATACCTTTAGCTGTACATAATCGTATAGAAAACTTGAAGAATTGAACTGTAATTATAAATCCTAAAGTATCATGTGTGTTAATTTATATTTTTTTCATACAAATTAAAACATGGTACATAAAGAACAGAAATGATAATAATATTGATTACATTTATGGATTATAATAAAACGTTTCGACTTACCGTTTATTGTTCCATTTCGTAATTGTACACACAGCATCACTTATCAAACTGCAACCGAACAAGTGAAAAGATATCAATTTGCAGCGCAAGCGTTGACGACAGTAATCAAAAGTATAGCAACGACTAATGCTGACTCATTACAAAGTATTCGTTTTTCCTAGAACGATTCTACTGTTTTGAAAATAATTCAATCTTATTTAATCGATCTTCAAGCAATTCTAGTTATTCAAAAAATATTCGGATTTAACAAATCAGTTTTTAACCGGTTGCTGATTATGGGAAAAAAATTGCAAGTACTGAAACGGTTCAAAACTGATTGTGAAAAATCGGAACTCTTTCAATTTATTCACTGTCAGTTACATGTAAATGATATAAAAATGGAACTAACACGAAACAACGTATTGAAACAATTGTTTTAATTTTGTGACTGTAACAGTTTCAATTCGTGTTTACTGGGCTGTAGCATTATATTTTAACGTTACCTGTAAACTAAATTAATTTTTAAACGCACTTTTGTACAAATTTATTGTAAAATAGCATTTATAACATTTTTATAATTATTTTCCTTATATTTTTGCTTAAACAATTAATTATTTAATCGTTTTTTCATAAATAACACGACGAATAAAAGTAATAATATTAAGTATATGTAAAGCATAATATCAATAAATGAAAATGAACATAAATTGAAACATATATGTTGTAGATATATGTATACTTTGTATTATAAAATTAACAATAATAATAAAACGAGCTGATTCAAAGCTGTAATTCAAATACCAAAACAAAGTAAGCTATAAATAAAACAAATTTTAATTTGATTTTATTAACTTAATAATAAAAATATATTAATAAACGTATACATTAAATAATTGTTAACATTATTTTCGTTTAATATAAAAATGTAAATTGTGTTGCACTAAGAATATAACAGTATTTGTTCTGTTAATCTATTTATTGATTGTGTTTATTAATGTTTCACATAAACATAATTGTAAACATTTATTTATTTTAAATAAAGTCTTTGCTATAATTACGTTTTCTTATAAATAAACTGTTATTACATTACTTTCTAAATTAAAAGCGAAACCTAAAATATTAAATAACAAATGTTGTTGCAAAAATTGACATACATTTTTAAAATAAAAATATTTATTAAACGTCTCTTTCTATCAATTTTAATCAAAATTTAACTTTATTAAAAAAATATCAATTTTACATATATATTTAGATATAAAGAAAATTTAATAAATATTTAGAAAATTATATTAAAAAAAATTGATAAACTATTTACAAATTTATTATGACGTGTATGCAAAAAATAAATAAATTGTATGTTAAACAAAAAGCTATTTCATTTATTATAAAGTTTTTATAATATGAAAACGTTTAAATTTAGTTTGGAAAACAATTTGCAAACAACGAATTCTTTGAACAATTTAAAATATTGTTTTAGTTCTTTTCAAAATTAATTTATAATTGTTTTTCAAGTGTTTTTTTAGACAAAAACAGTTTATAAACGTACTTTCTATTTTGTATCAAATCACATATAAATGAAACTGTCTCAATCTGAAACATAATATAAAATACCATTTAAAAAATATTAAAAACATTTTACGAATATGTATATAAAAATTTACAATGATAATACATAAAAAATACAGGTAATTAGAATTTTTTTCGATTTTTGTTGACAATTTTTGAGTTAAAATCGCGTAGAACTCATTTCTTCTTCTATACTTTAGTTGTCCAACATATAGAAATGAGTTCCTGATTAAAACAAAACTCTTAGCACTGTTTAAGTAAAACATTCTAGTAATAAAATATGTGGTAAATGAAATGGTAAAATTTAGTGAACGAGTTGTGCTACGATTGCCATAATATCACTGTGGATTAAATCCGATTAAATTAGTATGACCACAAATGAAAAGTTACTAGACTAGACTAACTAAGATACAGTAGCCAATATTTCTGAAGATAATTTAAAAAAATCTACACATCATGTAATTAAAATAGAACAAAAAATGTGAACCTTACATTAGAAGTATCTCAACTGGTGTCCAACGTGCCTACGCAGTGTTACAAACGACCATATTTTGGTTAGTATTTAATTTTTGACAAATGTTTGCTGTGGTTTTTATGGAAATGTTATTAATTATGTTTTCATTTAATCAAATTGGTAAATTAAATTTACTTTTCAATAAATAATTATCGTAGTACAAAAACTTACATAACCGAGCAAGGAGAGTCCAATGGACCCTCGCGTGGTGGTTAAAATTGAGGCATTTCATGTGTACGATATTTTTATAATTGATTAGTAATTTATTTATATACATATATCTAGTCATGTATTACTTGGTAAGTAGTCGTATTTTTGCAAACGAAGAGTTACTACCTAAAAATGCCCGGGAAAAATTTATCTGAAAAAGAACCCGTCGAAATCCTTGAAAATCTTTATGACACAAAGATCTATCTGTTGACAGTGTTAAACTAGATGATGTTAAATCGGATCAAAACTACTGTTTAAGTGCCATTAAAATAGAAGATATTCAAGAAAAAAATGGAGGGGATAACAATTCTGAAAATAAGCGAAATACTTCTAAATTACTGCGAAGAACGGTTTGGAGTAGAACAGTAGACCATACCTAAATGAAAACTTGTGCGTTCAATATAATAAAATTTGATTGAACGTTACACTGACGCATTTTAACTTCTTATGGATGATAAAAAGGTAAACAAAATGGAATAACGTATCAATTTAAAAGCATCAAAAGTTCTGACAAATAGTATTAGGAATCCATGTGATTAACACGTTTTAAATTCATATTACGTTTTGTGCGTTTAAATTATAAACACAAACCAAAAAAAGACAAAAAGCCAGACTGGCGTATGTGGGACAGATTTAGGACAGGGTAAATAAAAATCTAATAAAACAGTATTATTCTAATAAAAATATTACAGTAGATAACTACCTAATACCGTTTCAAAAAAAAAAGTTTATTAATCAAAGAGAGACAAACATGGCATAAAAAATTGGTAGAGATTCACGGAAAAAGTAGAAAATAAAGACTAGCTAGTGATGTAGTGCGTGTTTAGACGTATTCTAGAATAAACGTTTTATAACTAGACAATTTCTGCCTAGTAAGAATTTTTTTGAGTTTGAAAAAAAGTTACTTTGGTGTCTTACATACTTCAAAGGCAGAAACGTGTCATTCTACTATCAACCATGCATAATACCAACAGCTGTAAAACCAATGACGATATGAAACCTGAAATATTTTTTTCTTATAATAACACAAAATGTAGTGTAGATGCTATAGATCAACGTGTTCATAACTATATGAGTAAAACAAGAACCAATCATTGACCGTTTGTTTTTTTTCGCGAATTTTTTAGACGTAAATGGTGTGGCAGCTTATGTTATATACACTAATTTATATGGTAAATGGAATAAAAACAAACACGCGAAAAAAAAGGTTGTTTTTCATATCTGCATGTGAAGCCTTAGTTGTGCCACACAAGAAGAGAAGAAAAAAACTACACCCTGGTGCTAAACAAAGCGTTGGAATTTTTGGCTTAGAAAAAGATAAATCAGTTTCTAAAAGATTTAAACTCAAAAAAACTTGCAAGAAGAGATGTTTCGTAAGGAATGGAAAAAACAAAAGCAATGTTTTAACAAATGCTATAAAACTGTTTGTAATTAACAGTTTGTACTACTATTATCTCTAATGACTACAACAAATAGTGTTGGTGTAAACTTAATTTTAAAAATGTTCCACTAATAACCACTCAGTAGAAAGGAGTTGATAAAAATAGGTGTAGGTGTAACTAAATGAGGTGGGTCTATTGCCCAGTTACGTTAACCAAAAGACTTGCTCGGATTAGAGTTAAATAAAATTTTATAACAAATGAGCGACGTACAAGAAAATAAATTTTGGTAAATTCCAAAGCGGTTTTGTAATGTATGATAAAACAATACCCAAGAGTTTATAAAACTTGACACTTAAAGCTGTTGCATGGACAACGACATGCATCTTTAATTAAGAATTTTAGTTTATTTTAAAAATCTATAGCAGTTACAATCGACCCGAACTCTCTTGAGTAAGATAAATTGTAGAACAATTCTTTTGCCTGAAATTTTTAAACGTTATTCTACACATCAGTAGTTTTCTTCAGAGACTAAATTTTTTTTATCCCTAACTTTCCATTTTGCAGCCTGTTTTGTGCCTGAAAAAATTACTTTTATTTTATGTTTTAAGTTTGCTATTTTGTTATTTTTTAATAAAATTTAATAAACTTGGTGCTAACCAAAGCTCTACAAATTAATAATCAATTTTTTATTTCAGATGTCATCAAGAGCCAAAATCATTGGGGTCAGCTACGTACTTTAGGCGTCTACTTTGACCAAGAATAATAAAACGTAAAATTTAATTTTATGTTTTAAAATTTTTTAGATGTCAGTAATAACATACAAAAAACAAAACCTGTTATTTTAAAAGTGTCTCGGTGTAATTTTCGTACCGTATAAGTTTTGTTCACTTTTCGCTACATTTCGAGCGATGTGCTGTGAAGTGATTGTTTCTTAACAACTAAAATTTTCTAAGGAAACAAAACTATTTTTTGGTAGTTGTGGTACGCTTCGCATTTATTTTAATTTTTTTGTAATTGTGATAGCGATTTAGAATACCACCAAAGTGATTCATGTCAATCTATTATCTTCCGCTGGAAATTATAACTAGAAGCAATTACTAAAGGGGGCTATTGGTTAGTTAAATCAATTACAAAACATAATTTAAGGATGAGTCGTTGTTGTTTTCCAGGTGATGTTTAAATAATTTTGAAGGCACACCTGCGATAAGAATAACGAAAACCACTTGAACGCTTGGCGCATTTGATTACGATTCATTGTTTGTCGACAAACAACTTACTTGTGATACGATCTTATATCTAACTATTATTTTGTTATTTTAGCAACTTTAGGGGATAATTGAGGTATGTAGATAGCTATTCACATGTCTTGGTATATCGTAAGTACATTTTTTTGCTATTAATTTGTGTATCTGTCAAACGTAATATAAATGCGATTTGGATATAAATTTTTGTTTGTACGCTTTCAATTTATTGCAAATTCACAATTTTGCATTAAATTGGCGTTTAACTGTCAGATTACATATCACCTAATTTTGTTATACTGTACTACAATAACTGTATGTGTTGAGTGTTGCCTACCTTCCAGGACTTTTATCAAAGTTATAATAAATGTGATATTTATAGAACTATTCATTGCCACTATATATGTAATTCTGCCTTGCTTACATTTTCAAACCTTTTTTTCTTTCGCTAAAAATAGAAATATTTGTCGTTATAACCAGTGTTTTGTAATGTGTTCTATTTTAGTGTTGGATATAATTAAATAGTGTCTCCTATTCTAATTTCTAACCGTTTTGGCGCCTTTTTGATCTTATGTTATAATTAGCAGATCGAAACCTGCGATTCGTTTGCGGATTCAACTGAGTTAGTCGCCAGCAATTAAGTTACATAAAAATCTTTGTAACAAACCGTTCAATTTTATATTCCCATAAAAACCTGATGAAGATGGCTACAATTGCAATGTTAATTGTATTGTGCACAATTATTTGCGTAGATAGTAAATAAAAAAATGTTAATTCAAAAAGAAATCAAAAAAGCATTCAATCTAAAAAGTGTACGTTATAGAGTGCCTGTCTAACATAAATCCATTGTGTTACAATACGTTTACAAACTTAAACAATGATTATAATAAACTGAAAGAAGTTTACAAACCTTGCATGACCAGCTCGCAATAGAATAGAAACAATTTCTATCGGAGAAAAGAGATTTTTTTTAATGAGCGCCAAATCTCGTTTTGCAGATACAGCTCCTGCTCGATCAGTACAGAAAGTTCAAAACTCGCATTAAAATTTTCCAAAAAGTTGGAGGAACAAAAAATGAACTAAAACGTTAACATCAAAATTGGTTTACTTATCTTAAAATAATAACGTATAAATTAAATTAGTATCAACCACAAATAAGTCTCAAATTTAATAGCCACACACAAGAAGTAGTTTAGTTTGATTACAGATACAACGTTAGTTATAAGAACGCCGGAAGTATCGGCAATTCACAATATATCTGTGTAGTATATTCGAATAGCAAAGACATAAATTATTTGTAGATTAAATTACCAATGATAATTAACTGTTACCATATCATCATGCGATAAACATTTATGTTAGCGTACTAGTAATAGCAAACAAATCGTTGTGAAAATTACTGAATTTATAAGACAACAAGATTTTTAAGAAGCACCGTAGTGATACTGAGTGATAATCATTTGACTTAGTCACTACGGTGTTAACCTTAAAACAACATTTATAACAAGTGAAAAAAGCGGAGTTCGTCGCATTCTGTTGACATGTGTAACTTTCATATAAATGTTAAGGTATTAAACGTCCATGCCTTGCAGTAAACGTATCAATCGCATATTCACATCGTATAGGAGTTAATTATTAGTTCGATGCTTAACTTTAAAAATTTTCCACAGTCCATCCGAATGTTCCTGACCCATCAATGGTGCGCTTGAAAGTTTCAAAACTTTTAGGTAGATGATCGTGACCCATATTTGGTGGTAACACGTGGTGCTAAGAAATCGACGTAGAAACTACACCTAATCCGAAAAAGAATACAAAAAGAGTACTTTGCGTTGAATAAATTATCTACTTAAAGCTGTTTTTAAGATACATAACGCTACAACACGTAGATGTTTTAAGGAATAGTGTATTGTAAAACGAGCGTTACAATGATCATGATAGTAACGCGAGTTAAATATACGAGCGTTACAAAAAGAGAGAGAGAGTTGTAGCACAAGTTTTTTATATTATTTTCTCTATTTTCTATTAATTTACATTTATTTCTGATAAAATCCCTGCCTACCTTCTAAATTCAAATTTGAAAACACGATAATTAATTAATTTTATCATAGTTTGTTTAACGTTTCTCATTTAATTCTCAATAATGAACTCTGTCTAAGATTTTGTTGAATTATTATTAATTAATTATAGGGTATTGTGAAGTCTGTAGACGAAATGAGTTGATTTATATGGGGTTAAACAATATTGAGTTGAAATCTGATAGGATAGAGCAGCGTTTCTCGAACTTTTTTAGGCGTAGAGCCCTCACAAATTAAAGTTAGCTTGGCAGAGTTTCAGTATATATTTTTTATATTAATTAATTAAATAAACGTTATCGACACATTCAGGGAAATAGTTGATAAATTTTAAATATCATTATTAAAAACGATCTTTATTGTTAATTGTTACAAAAGAGTTGGCATGTTAATGGGATGTGTGATATTGAGTTCGGTTTTATACACGAAAGTTTCGCATTCAAGTAATTTTGATTTGGTTTTAGTGGCTACGTACAAAAAAAAACTAGTTTTGCAAATGTATGTGCTAAAAAATGTGTCTAAGACTACACCAAAACTCTGGCAGTGGTCGGTTCTCAAATTTTACTCCGATATAACCATTGTACTTTTGTATAAAATAGTTAAAATGTATGAAGGCTACTTATATCATCACGCAATATTTTAAATAGCCCCATGTTTAAAAGCTAAAACTTCATAAAGTTTTTATTTTCACTGTCTCGTCAAGAACAGTTTTAAAAGGAAATAGCAAATTTTTGACAGCTAATGCTTGGCGACTACTGCTACAATTTTTAGCAATTTTTTTATCCTTTTCTGCAGTTTTTCTCATCATCACTATTGCTTCATCAGTGCAAACGTTGATGCAATAGTCTCATGGTAATCCATTTTCTCAAAAATAGTTGTTAACACCATTGAAAATTTTACCTATTGTGGTATTACTTTCTAACGATTTACAAATAAGTAGATCCTGTTCTATAGGATGTTTGTATTGATACTGTACAAATACTAACAATACTGCCAGTTCTGATACATTAGTGGATTCGTCCATTTGTAAAGAAAACTTACAAAATTTTAGTTAAGAAGATTGCTCAGATTTTATCTTATCTGAGAGAACTTTTGTACGGCAAGATATTGTATTCGAAAGTGATATCATGATAGTTGTTTAATCGATTGTTCGTCCAAAATACATTTTACTATGCCAATTGCACGCGCCGTTGCAATTTTGTACGAAACAATGTAGAAACCTGCGGCAGCATTTTCGTTAACCGTCTGTGATGCTTGGAGCGTAAACGTTTCTGTTTTTAGCTCTTTTCGTTTTTGCCTAAAAGATTCTGCCGTCATATTTTTATATTTCGGATGCAAAAATTGGAAGCATTTTTGCAGAAAACATAGAACTGTTTGCTAAAATTTTGTTAGACAAAGCACACTAAGGACAATTATCGGAATTCATAAATTTAAAAGCTATGTAACTTTCGTCATACTTTCTCTTTTTTGTGTCTGGTGAATTATTCAAAAATTGTAGGCGCTAAGATTGGCGTACTAAAGAACTATTACTACTTTCTGCCATAACTAACGTATCTGCTTCTGAACACTCCAAATAAAAAAAAATCTAATAACAATACATAATAAAAAAAAAAACTAAAAAGACTGATCTAGAAGAAACAAGCTTTGATTTTGTATTTTGTGGACTTGATGTTAATGTACGTAGTTTTTAAAGGTTTTTGATTTTAGCCAACGCTCTATTGCAAAAAATTGATAACACACCGTTCATAAAACAGAAATAACGCAGACAAACGTTGATTGAAAAAAGTAATTGTTTTAAAAAAAAATTGTTTAGGTTGGCTGATTACTTTGATACTTTGATAGATTCCAAAAATATTTGATAGATTTAATTTTTTAAGGTATTTCACAGAAAAAGCTAAACATCTTACTAAAGTATATTCTTTTTCAAGATAGAGCGCGTGTAAACAATTTCATTCGGTGTTCACGTAAACATGCCGCACAGAACTGTACCTACTCATTACTCAGTATTTTTGGTTGATAGTGCCGAATCTCTTACATTTTTGTGGTGCATCTAATAATTAACTAGGTACATGTATGCTTTAATTGTACGCTATATAATGATAGTTCAAAATCAAACATAGAAAAATACACAAATAATTTAGATAAATAAAATAAATAAAACTCTATCCAAATCCGGGTCTGAACAAATACCCCACTTGTTTTAACTAACGGTAGAATACAATAGGTACTTGCAACAATCACGCATAGAACATGCAATTTATTTTGTTTACGTGCGCTGTATCTTGAAAGTGAATGGACTTTAGTAACTATTCATTGTTTATATTTATATGTACATCTAAATTTAACAGATTCTTAAATCACAATTATTTGCTGTAACCCAAATTCCCAGAGGTCAGTGATTGTTGAAATATTATATTATTGTGTGTTATTACAGTATACGTATACTGTAATAACACACAATACAAAACAAAGCATGAAATACGTGTTTTAAATGTAAACACAATTATGTTGAGATTAAAATAGATATACTTTTAGCACATGACAAACATTTTTTAAATTAATTATTTCTTTTTTGGAAGCGTACACTTCATTATTAATTTTTTTGTTTTTTCTTGCGGATACCATACACACTTTGAGAAACGCTGGGATAGAAGTAACATATCTAGTGTATTCCTCATAACAGAAGTATCTTGGGTTGCTCTCATTAAGAAATACGTTGAACTGCGATCACCTTACACTACAAACGATAGATTATTTTAACTTAACTCTAGTTAAAATTAATAAAATTGGCAAAGTCTCTAAAAATATTGTTAAATTCTTAAAATTGTCAAATTATGAGACATTTATTGGCCACTAGTTTCGCCGCTTTCCTGCAACACTCCTTGCAAATCAGGGAGGTGTGCTTACAATTACAAAGCATGGGAGCTGAAAATCATCGGCAGTTGCGGAGGGACCTGTAGTACTTTAATGCAATATCTTTAACTAATATTTTGGCAAAAGTAAGTTTTTGAAACTTGATTGATCACGGATTAAATACAAGTTCTGATTTGCAAATTAATTTGTGTTTGTAAAATAATTTGACTAATGACGAACAGAGAATTAAAATCATCTTTGGCTGTAATTTACAACTTTTTTGTTTAGAATGTTTTTATTTTCCACTAATCACTGTATATCATGGATAGCTGCCATCGAAGTTATTAGATCATATTGAGAGTAGAATTAAAATGTAGCACATTGCGTTTGCGTGCAATATTTGGTTTAATTGCATCATAATATGGTAATAATTTTTTTAAATATATTAGTATTTCTTCACATGCTTTAAAATAATTGCTAATTATTTATACATCTTTACTATTCAAATCAGTTGCCTTCAAATGTTTGATGAATATTTTTATTTTACTTTGTTTATCTTATTATTTGTTATTACGAATACTTCTTAAATTTTTATATTTTTAAAACACGAAAAATGAATTTTTATTAATTATTTATTTTTTTATTGTGTAATAGAGTAACATTTTTATTATATTTAACAATTTTTTAGAACTCTATTTTTACAAATACTTATGAATTGTTTTTCTGAATTATGTTTAAAATATTTTGATTGTTTGCTACAAACTGTATAGGTTATAATTAAACATAAACTTTTTATGATTTAACGTAATATACAAAATAAGCAAAATATGTTTTTTTAATAAAGTTAAAAAACTTATTATAATTCAAAATTATATATTTCAATTATTTAATGTATCTCATTAGTGTACAAACTTTAATAAAGTTTAAACTTGCGTGCGTACTAACTTTATTAATTTAAAAATTTTTTATTTTAACATTCATTATATTTGGGTTATTTAAAAAATAAAAGTAAAGTTTAATATATAATAAAAATTTTAAATTTAATAAATGTTATGTTAACATGACAGTATCCAAAAAATTAAAACAAAAGTATTTCAAATTTGTATAGTTTATTTTGCATCAATTTTTATAATTAATCATGAAATAAAATAAGCCAAAATCTAGTATAACACCAAGAAATTAGTATTTTGCAAATTCTTCAACAGTTTGACGTAAACCGCATTAGTTTTAAATCTTCAATTTGATTTTATTTAAGCTTGAATTATAATTAAATGCCAATTACTAATTAAGACATATTTTGTGCAATAAAAAAAATTAAATAAAAATAAAAGTATTTGATAACATCTGATTATTACAGCAATTTATAATTTTAGAATAGATGAAAAAATTTGCTTTTGCATTAAACCACATCATTTACATAAATCAGTTAAAAACATAACATTATATTAAGTAACTTGAGACACTAAACTAAATTAGATTAATGTAAAACTTTAGACAACAAAGTGTTTATCTTAAAACAAAATTTTCTTATATCAAATAATTACGATGATAACAAATTTATGAGAATCCAATTTAACTTTTGTTGTGCGAGATGTACGATATTGTAATATATTATTTAGTGTTGACAGAAAGCGTTCTTAACAGATTTTGTCTTAGAAAAGTATATGCGTATAACGTAATCCTCCGTACGTTAAGTTTATCTACTTAATTTATTTCATAATTTATAATCTTCATTTATGTTTTAAGACATAATATGTCTTTAACATTAATACACTGGTTATATATACTAGAATTGCGTTTCTGCCGTCGTAAGTTGCTATAAATTTACAATTTACACTAAATTAACTTTCTCCGAATAGTTAAACAAATCTTTGGTATAATTTTGATTACAAAACTTATTTATGTAAATAAGTATTTTTATTTTAAATTTTAACTAAACCCTTCCGAGAACACAAAAGTACAAAAAAGTTGACAAAAATGTATAGAAAAGAATCTCATTGTTTGATAAAGCTTTCTAATAATACCTAAAAGGTTCTTAATGTTTTGTTACCATTAATAACAATATGTGCAATAAAGTGATTTTTTTTAGTACTAAAAGTGATGTTATTTATAGTATTGTAACGTTAAATTAATTGATCACTATTGTCAATGAAAGTATTAATAGTGTTTGTAATTGAATTATACGTTGATGTATTTTTTTTAAATAAAAATTGCGTTTTGTTACGTGCACGTAATCCAGTTTTAATCTTCCTTATTGAAAATTAATTTTGACACAATACATCAATTAGCTCTGGTTTTACCTAAAATTATTGAATTAAAGTAAAATCCAAACCCAAACAACAACGAATGTAATTAACCGTTTAAAAAAAAATTAAAATTGTAAAATTCATTTGTATCGAATTCTGACTACAAAAGAATGTGCCAATTTTGATTTAAAATTTATTTTTATTTTTTATTTTACTATTTCCAAAAACGCGTATTCTGGCTATACGCACGTACGTACAGTTTTTTCATTAAAATTTAATTGCAATTAGACTTGAATAAATATTTTTTTTAATTAAACAGTGACGTTGATTATTAGTTTGCATTAAAAATCTAAGTTTCATTTTTTTTCAATTTATTACATTTGATAGATAGTGTAATGTCAACAAATACTTTGTTTTTTATATTATATGATTCGTATGTTGTCTCAACTTTGTTTGTAGTATTTTACTAAGTAGTCAACTAAAAAATAACAATAATTGACTGCAATCATAATTTTTTTGTAACTAAAAAGTTCTCTATGATACTGCATTTTTTTAAACTTTTGCTTAATAAAATTGTTGATACAAACGACACAGCATATTTTGCAAACAAAAAACAAAAAAATATGTTTGTTAAATATATATATACAGGCTGTATAAAATTTTTTGTTAAGTACAAAGATCTCGTTTAATATCAGAGATAGAGAGTTGGTTAAATGGACAAAAAAGATTCTTGAGTTATGCCAAAATAAATTCAACAAACAAAATTTACCCTTTTATTAAAGTTTTTGAAATATGGCAAAAAATAATAAAATTAGTGCTTTTGATTTTTATCTTTAAAATTGTTATTTGGGGAGGTATTTAAAAACATTACATTTTTGTTATCGTTATTACTTTACTTTATATCGATACCAACTTTTGTTTTTCATATGGTAGCCATTTTAAGGTTTTATGCCATGAAATAGAGAAAAAAAACTTGATTTCAAAAATGTATAAGAAAATCAAAAATAAGATTAAAATTTGAAGAAAACAGTTTTGATTGAAAATTTATTAAGTTGGTCCACAGAAAATGAAGAAAAAATTATAGAAGTTAGACCTCAAGTTCAGTTTAGTTTTAATGTTTGGTGTGGAATATTTAATAATATGGACTTATCATATATAAAAGACATTAAGTTCTGATATGTATCTCACTTTCTTATAAACCGAGTTTGAAAATTTCCTAGACAATATTCCCCTAAATCAACTCAAATCAATTCATTTTGAACAAGACGGTGCCCCTGCGCATAATACGCTAGTTGTCCAAAATCATTTATACCAAAAATTTTCAGACAGATAGTAGAACAAATGAACCCATATTTTGGCTTGCGAGGTCTCCGGATCTAACACCACTAGACTTTTACTTTTAGGATTACGTTAAGAAGCAAGTGTATTATGTAACTTCGAATACTGTTGAGCAGTTAAGAGAGCAAATTATTAGTGCATGTAAAAATTGTCCGAGAGTTCACGTGCTTCAGAACAAATTTTGAGAAGATGTGTAGTGTGTTTAGAAAATCAAGGTCGTCATTTTGAACATTTATTGAAATTAAATTTAGGTTATCTATTAATTTAGATATATATTTGTTGTTCACAGATATTGCTATTATTGACACTTATTATTAAATTTTCAATCGGAACGGTTTTTTTTAAATGTTAAAATTATGTTTGATTTTTTGATGAACATGTTAAGATTTTCAGTTTTTAAATACTTCCCCAAATAACAATTTTAAAGCTAAAAATCAAAAACACTAATTTTCCGCCATATTTCAGAAATTTTATAGAGGAGAAAATTTTGTTTTTTGAATTTATTTAAGCATAACTTAAACATCATTTTTGTCCATTTAACCAACTAACTCTCTATCTATGATAATAAACGAAACACGAAATTTGATACAGCCTGTATATATTTAATAATTGTTTAAAACAATAAATAAATAAAAAAAAACAAATAATATTGAAAAATTATATATGATATGCAAAACAGTTTTTTTAGAATAACAGATAAAAACGGTAGTATTGTCATACAAAGTAAATTTCTTAAGAAGCATTAATTACATGATTATTATTTACTAAATATTTTGCTTAAAAATTATTGTTAAACATTTGTATAAAAAACTCTATTATTATTTATTAAAAAAACTCAAGTTTTTTTTATTAATTTTACACAAAAATTTAATTTCTTTACATTTGTTTCCTTTATCTTTGTATACGTAACACATCAGATGCAAATTGTGTTTAATAATTTACATAATTTTTTTAAAAAATAAGGTAATTTTTTTATGGTTTTTAAATTTGTTTACATAAACATACTGTTATGTTAAAAATATTTCGGTGTAGTTTTTGTTCTGTATCAATTTTGTTCCAAGATTTGGGTTTCTTGACATACAGAACATTGCTATAAGGAATTCATCGGGTTAAAGATACATTTTTATTTTACGACGCAATTTGATATTTTTAAGTATTATTAGCAACTTTGGCCATTGGCACGTGTTCTATCAATTTTTATTACTTGCACTTCTTTTAAGTTTGGGTTACTGGCACTTGTTCTTTTATGGTAAAAAATGTTTATGATGATACAATTAATAAAACATTAAGAATTGTTTCGGATGTGTGTTTGATCTACGTTAATTGAGGATATCAAAACCATTGTTGCTACGATTACAAAAAAATTGGAAGGCACACTTACAGAAATATCTGTACTAATTTTAGGAAACTTGCAGCACTTAATTTTCTTAACAGATCGTATAAAACTAAAAAAATTATTTGTGTTAACGCTATATGTATGTAGTAATTTACTTTTTATCAAGTTTAGAAAATTGTCTGAGAAGTGCCGTTGGTTAACAGCACACTTTGCGAGAGAGATTGTGTTTCCTATTTAAAGTTTTTCTATCTACGTTGTCAGTCGTTTGCATGTACGACTGTACGTACATATTACGTTTTATATATCAAAATGTGCGCACTGTTTTGCTTAAACTTTTACATGCCAAAGTTAAAACAATGTCACTGCCTTAAATGAGGTAACATAAACGGTATTGTGCCACTAGCTCAATGGAGAAGGGGTGGGTTATATTTAAAATTCCGTGAAAAATTGGAAACGCGATCGACGAAAAATTGAACTAAAACGGTAAAATAGTCAAAAATCGGTAAGGGCGCCAATCAAGGTCATGATGAGGGTAGCTTCCGAACCCCTGATTATCCGAAAGCTCATCTGGTTGGTTACAACCCCGTAACTTACCTTGAGTTGTAACTATTCTAAAATACACTTAAAACAAAAATTACGTATGCGGCGGCTAAATGAATAAAAGCTCTTTACATTTAACAATTTAACATTTATTTGATTGAATATATATATATGTATAAAAAAAAACATTAAAGAAAATTAAACAGATTTGAATAAAAGAGATGAAATAATCTTAAGCAAAACTAATTAAAAAAAATGAACAATCTACACACAAAACATTAAATTAAAATTTATATATATAAAAAAAAGAAAATACTACTATCATAGCGTTAACTCGACGTTTTCAAATAAAACATAACGCAAATAGATTTCAAGGCCTTGACCGCATAGATATAACAAACAATTCAAATAACTAAAAACAATACAGGTTATAAAATATATGTCCGAACTTGTTTCGAACTAAACGTACAAACAAATTAAACTTTACAATTCGTTACATTATCTTATATTCGGGAATACGATTTACTTTTCATACGCACCAAAACAAAGTTAATTTATTTTAACTTCGCGCAAACACCTTAAGTGTTCATAGAAATAATTAAATTTAACGTTAGTCGTAATTCAATCGCTCAAATTCAAAGCTCTTACTGCATTTCAATCGCGGTTCACTACACGATAATAACCAAAATCGATAAATACCTTTACTTAATTGTAGATACCAGGTAAGCTGCGGGTCACAGTGGTTTCCAAAAGCTACCTCCTCAGATGAATTTCGGTCGCTCCCAAAAGTACCGAAGTCGAATGCGGGATCAATGGAACCCCTAAACAATAGGACACCAGCGGAAGATTTATTTCACAATTTAAACCGCACAACAGCGAAGAAAAGGGATTTTTCCACTTAAAACATCGAAACTAAATCCCTCAAGCGTGATTGTTTATTTTTGGATACCGTGACGTCTATATAAACCGTACATTACGAAATTTGAAAAATTAACATTTTCACCACCCTTAATTTTCACGGTACCAATTAACTTCCGCGGTAAGGCATAACGATAGGGCAAAGTACCCTGGTCACTCTACTACATCTCACGATCCCCGGTATTTCTAATTGCCACCAACGATCGAATCCTCCTCCATATATCAACTTTTTTTCGACTACCCTTTCCACAAAGGCTGTGTTCGAAATTTCAAGAACGAAAATACTCTCATTACGAAGTGCGATAAAGAGGTAATCAGTCCCCATTACGTCATATTTATAGCATTTGGACACGGTATTTCGCTTGTTCGTGAAAGTGTCAAATTGACAAAATATTATATTACAAGAATTTAAACTGCCTAATAAATTAAGATAATGACTTAATTTTTCCACGTAATCTAAACGATTGACACCAAGAATTCAAAGTGCGACTGTACTGAGAATGCACTTGAACAAAGAACTTTTGAACCAACTTAAAATAAACAAACGACGAAAATATATTTAATTACGATTATATCTCAGAAGGGAAACATAAATTACAACTGGAAGTCTCAACAAACCAAGTGAAATACTCAATAAACAAAATCGCGAAATCACGACGTAACAAAATACAAAACTTAATCAGCAATTTAAATTGTAACTTTGAATTCAAAATCGAAAAATAACTTATTAAACTCAATCTAAAATTCTATTAAAACAAATCCAAATATACTAAAGGAAAAATCGTCAATCCAAATACTGTGTCCGTTACCAAAAATTACTCAAACCACCATTCGTTTTTTTTTTTTTTAAACGATGGTTACGCCGAGTTAATAAATCGAGAAGAGAAAAAAAAACAAGAAAACGCAAATTCAGCCAGCTGAATCCATTTATGGGGTCTGTCATAAAAAGAAACTGCTGCAAATCCCAAACGCAGGTCACAAAACGCAAAACATTTGTCTGGTATTTATCAATGTAAATTTGTTCTCTTTGAATGTAAAAGTCAAATTAACAAATTTAATTATATATACGACGTTTTGCTCAACCTAAGGGATTTGAATCAATGTAGTTGCCTATGATATCAAAAAACTGTCAATTGATAACGTTAATGTAATTCTACCTCGCTTCTTTTTATAACTTTGCTGTTTTCTTTGTTAAAATAAATATACTCTTTATTGTAACGCGTGTTTTGCTATTAGTTCGCTTTCAATGCTTGACAGATTAAAACGGTATCTGCAACTAATAGTTTTTGGACCGTTTTGACGCTTTTTTACTTTCTGATTTACGTAAGAATACATAACAACAAAAGTAAAATTAAAACTAGAAATGTGTTCTTAAAAATTAAAAAATATTTTATATTGTACAGTGTCCCACTTAAGGTAGGATGAGTAACTTTGTTATTATGAGAAATTTGGTTAAAAACGAAATAGTTTGCAGTTAGAAGTGCTTAGTAACAATATGTGATGAAATTTAAAGTTTATCCAATTGTTGCTATAGAGATCGTCCTAAGTTGGTCGTTAGATTTATTAACTACGTAATTAAAAAATTGTATCTAAAAGACGCCAAAAAATATATAATGTAAGCAACTATATCAGTACAGTTGCAATTTGTTAACCACGACACTTTTATATAAAATTTAAAATGCCATCAATATTTTTCAAATTATTTTGAAAAAATTAAAATATTTTAATTTGTTTTTGGCTCTTTAAACGTTTATTTGTTATCGAATGAAATGACAGAAATTTAATATTAAGAGGACATTTTAAAGCTCTTAAAATTGGCGTTACCAAATTTTGCGTAAAACGTTTCGCTCCGAAGAAAACAATATCAGGTTAATTTTTTCTTATTGCAGTCATCTTGTATTTTTATATATTTAGAAAGCACAAATTTTTCTGGTTAGTTTGATTTGTTTTAACTTAAAAGCAAACCACGTAAATATATATTTATTATAATCCCTATTATGCATTAAGAAAAACGTAACTTTTAAATCAAAATGGCAAATAAATTTTTCACTAGGTTTCCAGTTGTATTATGCCAAGTTGTCGTTCCTCCACTTTGAAGGATCCTATCCATAAAATAAGAAAAATTTTGACTAATTAGCAAGTTTTACAGTAAATAAAAGGTATGATGTTTTGTGTTAATATTTAGTGCAACAAACATAGTACAGGTAGCACATATTTCAATTTATACACAGAAAGACGACAACCATACATAAACACTTTTAGAAGGTTTCATATGAATTTGCAACAATATGGTTGTTGTGCAAAATATAAAAATATAAAAAATATAAAAAAATAAATGCATGTACCCGGGAATACGTACCGCACAAAAAAATTAAGCTGCATTCTTCTACGCGGCAAATTCCTCACAAAACATGTTGTTGCATTTTTGTTCGTTATCTGAATGTAGTCGATTTTGGATCACGGACTAGTAAACATTGTCAAAAAAGGTCTTCGAGAACTCGTTATACCTATAGTAAAAATGGCTAAACAGCAGATTGAGGATGCTAAAAACAAAAATATTTTGTTTAAAGAACAAGTTACTGCTAATGAAAACGTCAGTGATAATGTATTGAATGGCAAGAAACTTTTTGTGAACAACGAACATGGCGACAATAAAAAAAATGAATATGAAGAATTTCAGTCAGATTCCGATGGTAAAAACATAAACAATTATTTCAGTAGACAAAACAAAACATATCAACTTAGTAGTTCTACCTCTAACGAAAGTGTCCGGTAATTCTGAAGGTATAGCGCTAACATTATAGTGTAAAACAGATAGCACAACTAAACAGATTACTGAAGAACAGGAAGTGTGAACTGATATAAATGAAGAGAATGCTGCAAGAAACGGTTTTATTATACAAAAAAATACAATTGCAGATTATATAAATAGAGAACACATAAAAACACCATTAGGTGCTTTTAATATTTTTATCAACAATGAAACTTTAGATAATCCCTGTAGAAACAAAAAATTATGCTACTCAACAGTTACATCTTAAACATTCTAGAGAGTCACGTTTGTATAAATGGAGTCCAACGGACAAATAAGGTTTTTTTGTGAGTTATAATAGCAATGGAATTAGCACAAATTATTATTATTGGGCCAAACAACTAATATTTCATACTGATTTTGTTTCTCGAAGTCTTACACGTGATCGGATCTATTACTACTGAAATTTATTGATTTATTTATTAAATACGCCAAGTATTTAATAAAATTGTAAATAATTTTTAAAATGTATTGCAACCTAGAAACGTGCTTGTTATTGATGAGTCTATGATGGCAATTCGCGGAAGCTTAACGTTCCGTTAATATATACCAACTAAAAGCCACAAATATGAGGTGAGATTTTTTAAATTTGTTATCTAAAAGTTGTACCAAATTATTAGAGGCAATATAAAGCAAGTGTGGTTAAATAATATATGCAGATATCTTTTACTCAGGGCTACCACATGTTACAGCTTTACTTCAATATAACATGATGTACTGTACAGCGTTAAAAGAAAAGGGTTGCCACAAAATTTAAAAAACAAAATTAAAGCAAGAAAAATTATAAGCAACAAACAAGAAAAAATTAGAGTAATAGGACGGATAGACTTGATTCAAACTGGAAAAAATATAAGAATGGGAAAAGCAGATAAAACCTCAAATTATCTCAGATTATAACGCTACAAAGAAAAACGTTGATTACTCTGGCTAAATGTCATCATACCAAACTGTAATTCGCAAAAATAAAAAGTAATGGAGTTTTAGGTGCATTACAAAGATTTTCTGAAGCATCGCTGTTGACAAGGTAAGCTATTTTGGTTAAAAATGTTGTTTTAGCTTAATAGATTGATATTTTATAGTAATTTATTGAGGTAATTCTTACATTGTGGTTTTATAGGTTAAATTATGAATTTTGGCGGTAATTTTTAGCGGCCAACAACTGTGACCAAAATATATCCGCATTACAGTGATTGGCCTACCCGGCCAATTACTGTCACAATATTAAATTAAATTATTTTATATGTACTTTAAGTTTTGAGACTATTTTCTATTAAATTAAAAAATTGCACTTATTTTTTTACATTTTTACGCAAATTACCAGTTGTTGACCGACTGCCAATCACTAATCTATAGGATGGCCAATAACTGTAACGTCCGCTCAGACTACTTTTTTTGCCTGGGTTGGTGCAAAATCGCTAGAAATTATTTTTATTTTCAGATTTAAAAATACCAAATATTAAGAACAACAAAAAGTACGACAAAAAATATAGAGAAAGAGATATTCAGTTCGCTTTGCAAGCTATTGGAAATGGCATGAGCCAACGAAAAACTGCCGCGCAATTTAAAGTGCCGATTGCAACACTGCAATTGAGAGCAAGCAAGAATTTTCAAGAAAAAACTACTCTTGGACCAAGTCGTGTTCTCTCTTTGGAAGAAGAGAATTGTCTCAAAAAGACGATGTACAAGACTCCATTTATCGAGTATAGGCCTGGAAATGATTGGTATAAATCCTTTTTGAAACAACACTCAGATTTAAGTATAATAACTCCAGAAGCCATAACAGCAGCAAGTTTCGTTGTTTTTGAAAACAACATCAAAAAATGGTTTTCCGGTGTTCAAGAATATTTGCACCGTAAAGGATACAGTGATGTTCTTCAAGATCTGTCACGTACATATATTAAATAGCGATGAAACTTGTTTTCTTTTACGCTCCAAGAACAAACGAGTACTGGCTGTAAAAGAAAGTAAAAATGTTGATGAGATAGAACATAACTCAAAAGCTCATTTCACGGTTATGTTTACGTTTGCAGTATCTGGAGAAATAACAGCACCAATGATTATCTACCCTAGTAAAAGAATTCCATCTAATATTGTAATTCAGTTCCGCATGTGTGGGGTATAAGATGTAGCGATAAAGGGTGGATGAAAAATGAGAGTTTTTATGAATACATAGGAAATGTCTTGTATAAACAGCTAGTTGCTAAAAACACTAGATTTCCTGTTATTTTGTTTGTTGGCGGACACAAGACTCACCGAACTCTCCAAACTAGTAAATTATGTTCAAAGTTAAAAATCATCCTAGTCACATTATATCCCAACGCTACTAAAATTATGCAGCCAACAGATATTGCAGCGTTAAAAATCTATTGGAATCAAGCAGTTTTAAAATTTAGACTAAACATTAATAAACAAAACAAAGTATTTAAACCAAAACTCAGTTGTTAGCAAAGAAAACTTTGCTGTGGTATTAAATACAGCAATCAATAAATTAAAAGTTGATTCCATTGCCAATGGATTTAAAGCATCTGGATTGTATCTATGGAATTCTAAGACAATAGATTATTCAAAATGTTTAGGAAAAGTACAAATAAAAATTTAAATCAAACTGGTGAAGAAAATTAATAACATATAATTATTTTGTCTAGACAATTGAAGCTGCAAAAATATTAGAATTGAAAAATTTAGGTAATTCCAAAAACCTTACTGTAAATTCAAGAATGCTTTACAATGTTTCCAAAGCATTTAAAAAGGGACCTTGTATTGTTAATTTACCGACACTTTAGTCTGCAGAGAATGATGAAATCACATGTAACAAAAGATTTACCTGTTTTTATTCAAGAAGTAGACACGTTTGCGGAGACTTCAGAACAGAACTACAGTGAAAAGAATGTATCCACTAAAAAAATCAATACGGTTATTGACAAGTGTCTTTTTTGGTCAAAAACTCCGGAAAGAAAAGGTAAAAAAGCTTTTACCCTTTCGTGCTTACCTCTTCAGATCGTCAAAATGCAGAAAGACGTAAAATTAAAGAAAAATTAGAACAGGAAAGATTAAAAAAAGAACGAAAGCGAAAACGAATGAAAACAAAATCAACCATTGATGTTAAAAAGAATAAACAAAGCAAAGTAAAAGTAATTAAAAAAAAGCTACAGGAGGAAAAACAGGAGTTAAGAAAAATCAAACTGACGTCAACAAGAAAAAAATCTTTGTCCTACCCACTGTTAAACAAGTTAAAAAAATTGGAAACAGCGAAGAAAATGTTTATAACAATTTAAATAAAGATTTCCTATACTTAAAAGAGGTAAATACAGCAGATACTGCTATTGTCAATGCAGATATTTCTAAAGAAGACATAGTTAAAATCGTTACATTAAAAAGTGGAGTCTGAGTACACATACAAGAAATAAATATCGCCAAAGAAAAGCAAGAAGAGTCGAGCGACCAAATTCTAGATTCTGTAAAGAAAAACGTTCATTGGCTCGAAATTGTTAATAGATCGTCCAATGTATTTTCTGCTGATCACGACATTGCAAATCTTCTAAATACAAGGAAACTCTTCGTTATCTCAAGTATACTGATTAACCCATTTCAAAGCACCAATTTATAGGTAAAAAATCGGCTGGACATAGGATTATGTTATTCTTGTTTATTAAATATGACTAAATTAAAAATTGGAGTCAAATGCCAGTTTTGTACTAGAAGCTATCATACTGCTTGTGCAGAGAAATCCCAGAAAACCAAAAACGTATGCAATAGCTGTAAGAACAAACAAACGTAAAATAAAGATTTGTAGGAAAAGCCGACCAATACTGTAATGCAATGTGCCAATAACTATATTCAAACGGCCAATAACTGTGTAAGTTTTTATGATCTCAAATTGGCGACATTTACCATTTCATGCTTAAAACTTTTAAAATAAACATTTTTTTAAGTTTGATGTTTTATTAGCTTTAAAAAATTATCAGAAAATTACTTTAATAAAAAATGTACACTGTACATTAAAAATTCAGCTGATAAATCCTTAAGTGGTTAATGACTGTACCCGTTACCCTACTTATCTGGAAACTGATGGCCAATATTTTGAACACTTGTTATAGTTATCATGTCTGTCTTTTAGTTATGTTCTGTTCTGTTTTATTATGTTGTATCTCTGTTGTTGGTTTTAATTATACTAAATATTAAATTACAGACCAATTTGATTAACTTTAAAGTGTGCCTTGACAAAGTGATTTTTGTTTTTTTATTCGATATCAAATAAATGTTTAAAGAACCAAAAACGAATTTAGAATTTTTGTGTTTTTTTAAAATAGTTTAAAAACTATTAGTGAAATTTTAAATTTTAATACATATTGTTACTAGATATCTCTAACTGCAAACTTTTTTTCTTTTAACCAAATCTCCATCTGTCATAATAACAGAGTTGGCCGTGTTATAACACTTTAAGTGGGACATCCTGTACAGTAGTATTGTTACTGTTTCAATTTTTTAAATGTGTAGAAAATAATATTATCATAGGTAAAGTCGTATACTAATTTGTTTCATAATTAAAAAATTAATACTTGTTTATTACATTTGAATAACAAAAATTGCAAAACGGGGTAAATTTTTAGTAATCATAAAAATATTTATGATCTGTTAAACATTTTATATCAAATTTATTATAATTAAAAAATAATTTTACAAGTTGTTGAATAAAATTTATATTAAATAAACATTAAAATTAAATTAAATAAACATGCGTTGATAACAGAAATGTTAATAAATATTTTATTTTTATTGTTAAAATAATTTAAAAGCACTGTTAAGTAAATGTTTAATTAATAAATATGTTTTTATAGCTTATGCATTTTGTAACAAATTATTTTAACTAAAACATTTAATTTTTTTAATTAAAAACACTGTTATCTTTATTGTTGCTGTTGTTCATTTTCTAACATAAAAATATTAAAAACTTATTTTCTATTTACAATATAACAATTATTAGATATAACTTGACTATTGCTTTAAAATTCTATAAATAATTACAGAGCGCCGAAGTAACGATGTTCTCCGGAAAATATGTTGACTAACTTGAAAAGTTTGAACCGTAAAATGTATCAACCAATCACAACTAGCAAGTACCGTCCGCTTAAAAAATTAAATTACAATCAAAATTCTTCAATTGCTTGTTTGTTTGCATCTTTACCTGTTGTTTTCTTAAAAAATTCATTGTTATTAAAGTAGTAGGAACCGCCGAGGTATAGTAAAACGAACGCTTGCCGCTGGTTTACTATGCTGGCAAAAAAGAAATTGAAATCTCGGTAACGTCTAAGATTTATAACATCTAGGTGGAATATCTTTGTCAAACTAGCAAAGTGAACTTATGCCAAAAGCATCTCTGTCACATCTCACAATTTAGATTTGGCATTAAACTGTAGGTCCCGTGCATTTTAAAAATACAAATGCATGCAAGATAGATGATCCCAAAGTGCAACAACGGTATATGATAACAACGTTTCTCAAATCTTTGTTTAAAGTCTACTTAGTCTATAATACCGCTAAACATTGGTCCTTCTAGATGAAATTTATTATTAAAAAAGTGCAGCACAAACTTCGCATCAACACTTCAAAATCTATTTCAGCGGATGCCACCAATTACAATAAAATCCATTACACTACGGCTTTATACTTTCTTAATTTATATCCTTATTATCACCGTCTTAATTTACGTAACCATAGACTCACTAAAAATATATTTTGGTCAATTAAAACTTGCTTCAGTTTTTTTTAAATAAATCTGAATCTGATTCAATCAATGCAGATGATTTGTACAAACTTGCTGATATATTAAAATATATTAAACATAAAAATAACAAGTTTCAAGATTTGCATTTAAAAATCATTCAAGAATCTAAGGATTTATCTCTCAAGCAGGAATTAGAGTGTTTTGAAAACACTTTTCAAATTACGTTCAAAGCTTCAAACTTATTAAAAAATGTTCATTTTCTCAATCACAAATTAATCCGATACAAAAGGTTAATAGCATTTAAACTCATATTAAAGTTGGATTACCAGTGCTCAATATCAAATTTTTTTCGATGAGTTATTAAAGATTATGCATGTGCAATAGTATGAGCATTTTATTAATACATTATTATTCTAGATAATAAGTGCAAAATTAACATCATTTACTCGACAGGAGTGAGAAATTACTACGAAAAAGTTTATTTTCAACTTTTCAAGAATTTTTAGATTTTACTGATGATAACCGGTAGTATCTGTTACGTTCGCTTGAGACTAATAAAAATAATCAAGTTTTAACACCTGCAAATAATTACAATTAAGAATAACTAACCCTAAATGCTTATGTCAGTTTGATAAGACAAATTTGCTCTTACTGTAAATAAGATTATAACATTTTTAATTGCAAAAATTTTATTTATTTAGATGTGCATAAACGTCTTCATCTTTGTCTAAATTGTCTCAAACGTAATCATTCAAACAATGTTTGTACTTTAACTGCATGCAAAAAAATGCTACCAGACATCAATGCAGCTATTAAATATATACATTTAACAAAAATTAATTTAAATTCTCAAATGCAAAATACGTAAACTTTGTTTGAACTAAAAGGTACTTCTAATCAAGTTTTGCTTCCGGCACATACCAATCATACTTTAGTATCGCAAATATTATCTACTGCTAGCGTCAAATATTTACGGTAAAATACACACATATATTTCGCGTTCTTTTCGATCTTAGATCACAAGTAAATTTTATTACGACAACGTTAGCTCACCGGTTTGGTCTATCAAAGCAAAATTATAATATTACGGTGTCAAATATAAGCGCTACAATTAAACATTCGTTTTTAAACTCAATTTATATTTAGATCATGTGTTAATAAGTTTTATGTTTAATACTGATGAAATAACGAATGAGTTACCAATTACTACTTTGGTTTAAATTCGTTGCAAAATCCGTTACACATAACGTTAGCAGATTTAAAAGCACACCAAACAAATAAGATTGGTCAACATAAATTAGGTAACAGTAAGCCCGTGTTACAAAAAAACAAACTAGGTTGAATCTTTTTAGGTGGATCGCTAACACTTGAAAATCAAACAAACACAACATTAGTATGTTATAATTCAGTATTAACCAACAAAATTCAATTGGAAAAAATTTGGGAGTTGGAAAAATGCAAAAATAATTATTTTCTTTATACGCTCGAAGAATAATTTTGTGAAGATCCCTTTACACAAACTGCACTGCGCTATAAAGACGGTTGTTTGATTATAAAAAAATTCTATTTAAAAATAACGGGCCTTCATAAATGATTGGATCCCACGTGACACATATGTTAGGCAACCAACAATGCTTGGATTGGTATACCGTAAAAAAATACTAAATAAAAAAATTGATTAGTAACCTTTAAATTAAGGTTAAGTAATTAATTTAAAACGGTAACACATTAATAACAATACCTGTTTATTTGAAATAAAAATAGGCAATAACATTTATTTAAAATTCATAACCGATGTTTTATACGTTGTTCTTTAGCTGCAATACATGCGTTAATTATTCTCTTTAAATTTTGGAAAACGTTGATAAAACATAACTTTGTACAGAGTCATCGAAAGCTTCTTTTTTAGTGCTTTGTGGCAAGTTTCTACTAATAACCTTAAAAATTGAATGCTTATAACTTATAAATTGAATTAAAGTGACTTTGTACCTGTTGCCCGCAAATAATTTTGCCACCGTTTTATTACGATTTTGTTTCATGCGATTGCGAATTTCTTTAATAACAGGTGCAGTGACTACAGTAGGTCTTCCTGTTTCTTTTAAAACTGCAATTCTCATGTAAAAATCTATGAAATACAACCTGTTTACGTCTTTGGAAAGTATTGTAAGTAAAGTTTGCTTCTGGAAAATATTTATTGAATTTATCGTTATGCAACTTTGAAGAAAATACTACCAAGTTTTATCAGGAGTTAGAGTATCACTTCTTAGTTTAAAAATGCGTCATAACAATGACGGTGACTTGTTTAATAGTAAACATCGTAAAATATTACTTAATATAAAATTACAGCTTTTATTCCGTACTTACCAACAGAAACACAAAAAGTGCTGAATAGTTATGATTATAAATATTTTAGAATGTAAAAAATAGAGAATAAGGAAAACGACAAAAAATAATACCCGATGTCAACAAAACGTCAAACAAGCGTGTCAAGAAATGTTACTAAACGGTAACACCTGTGGTAACACTACCAACCTAAAACAATGTTGAGACTCAACTCATAGATCACGTGGGAAATGAGTTTTAATGAAAGCCCTGTAATATTAACAATTTAGGTGATTCCAGACGGCGCGCATAAAGAAGATTCTATCCGATAAAGCGCAAATTAAGTAGCAATCTAAAATTAAAACAAATGTTTTCTAAAAGAATACAAAACATTAGGTCGTATGACTAAAGTGAACAAAGTATTTCTTAATAATAATATAAATTATCATGTTCCGCACCACGCTGTTATTAAAGCATCTAGTTCGACAACCAAAATGTGCGTAGTTTTTAATGGTTTCGCAAAAACTGACTCGAGTGTTTTGTTAAATAGTATATATAGTGTTGGTCTTAAAATGTCTTAAATTTACAAAACGAAATTTTAGCAATTCTAAATCCGGGTGGTTTTAAACTTTGCAATGGGTCTCCAACAACAATTATATTTTAAATATTATAAATATCAAGAAAAATCCAACAGATATTAAAGTTCTTTTTTTAAAATGTTAAGGATAGTTTGGGTTTTTTAGCGCCATAGTTTCCAATACGACATACATTGCAATTTTTTGACTCTTTGAGTTTTTATGCCAACCAATCATACAAACCAAGTTAATATTCCAAGGTAAAGATTCTTTATCCTCCTCTGTGTTTGTTAATATTCCAACTGCTTTAACAAAAAAAATTGTTAAATTAACGTTTGACAATGAACTGGATGAACTTACAAATAAAATTTCAAAATTAATTAGATGATTTAAAATATGAAAAAATCCAATCGAAATTGAAATTTACGTGTTTTTTGATGCGTCAGAATTACCATCTAGATGCATTTAAATTAGGTTTCTAAATTTCTAAATTGTAATGCAAAAAAATTTGTTATGTGCCCAATATTAGATTGCACCTCTTAAAAGTATCAGTTTATCTCATCTAGAATTATGTAGATCTCAACTTTTAGCGAGATTACTGCATCAAGTTGATGCAGCATTCAAAATTCATTTTTATTGGTGCTATTTAACGAACACTTTTTATAAGTCGGATAATGTCCGCATAAAACAAACCAAAAAACTTTTATTGCCAATCAAGTTACTGAAATTTAAAATCTAAGCAAAAAAAATAGAATCACATTAAGTCAGAGCATAACCTTGCGGATTTAGTATCCAGAAGCGTGTTCTCAAAGTATATTGAAAATTCAAAATTGTAGTGGCTGCATACAACACTTCGAGTGCAACACGTTTTACATGGAAAAAGTTTTAGATTTGGTTCAACACATGCACAGGCACTGTTCGCATCACACCGTGAGCACCAGTATAAAGTTCGACAACTCTACCCAAGCGCCAATTTAAATATAGGACTCGATCTTCTTGGAGAAGAACGCAACGTTTTTGTAATTTGGGGACGACTTCGACACTACATCTGTTCCAAAGTGGGTGGCTAACTTTTGAGCCCGCTGGTTAACCGATCTTCTAGTACGAGAAAATTAGGTGTAGGAATAGAGGTTAAACGTCGTCCAATAAAGAAGTGACCTGGGGTCAATGAAGACAAGTCATCAGGTTGGAAAGATAAATATGATAGAAGGCGTGAGTTTAAAATAGCTTCTACAAAACTCAAAGTCGTGTAAAAATCTTCATATACAAGATTTGCGTTTCCTAAAATTTGCTTTAAATGTTTTTTTTACGGATTTTACAGCGCCTTCCTAAATTCCTTTTTCATGAGGGGTCCGTGAGGAAATAAACTCCTAATTAACAGACCGTGTCGATAAATAATCAGAAATTGCTCCATTCTGAACAATCAGATCATAAAGTAACTTTAATTCTCGGTGCGCTCCGCTAAAGTTAGTTGCATTGTCACTAGAGATTGAGCTCGGCAGATCACGACGAGCAATAAATTTTTTTAAACAGTTAATAAATGCTTCTGTTGCCAATGACAAAACTAATTTGAGATGAATAGCGCGTGTTGTCAAACAAACAAAAACGCAAATGTAACTTTTTATTAGTTTAGCGCCTCGTGTACGCTTGTCCTTAATAAGAAGAGGTCCGGCATAATCAAGCCCTACATTGTGAAACAGAAACTTATGATGAGTTAAACTCTTTTTGGGAACGTTTCCCATAATGGGTTGAACTAGACATGGTTTTGCTCTAAAGCATTTTCACATTTGTGTACAATATTTTTGTCAGCAATCATACCAGCTATAGGCCAAAACACCTCTCGTGCAGCAGCCAATAGTTGTTGAGCACCACAGTGTAAAAGATCTATATGAAATTTTTCTATTACCAAATTAGTAAATGGATGATTTTTTTGGTAACAAAAGAGGAAATTTCTTTTGATAGTCAAAGTCTGAAGCCATTAGTCGACCGCCGACTTTGCTTGTCAATAACAGGGTACTTAAATATTGTAGACTATTAGATTTTAAATTTTCTTTAATTTTTAATAAACTTATTTCATAGCTTAATGTTTGCTGCTAGCATAGATAAGTTAAAATTATCAAAGCATCATCAAGCTCAGAAACTGACAGCTTTTCTTTAGCACGGTTTTTGCATTTCGCATTTGAAATAAATCGCAGCACATAAGCGAATACGCGTTGTAATTTACAAAGAAAAGAAAACCTTTTAAATAAGTCACTACTCCAAGTATTACTAACCTTACAATACAAAACCAGTTCCTGGTTAGATTTAGAAATTTTAAATTCAATATTATTGAGTACACTAATAGGAATGTTAGAAATATGCCATTTGTCTTGAGGTTGTCGTAAAAAATTTGGACCATAAAACCAAGGAAAACATTTTTTCAAATTGGAACAGGTAGTACCGCGAGATAGTAAGTCTGCGGGATTGTCTTCACTGCGTACATGACGCCAGCTGGAAACATTTGAAGATTCTTGTTTTAATGCAAGTCGATTTGCTACAAAAATTTTATATTTATTTGCAACTGAATTAATTCAGTTGAGGACAATTGATGAATCGGTCCAGTAAAAAACGTCATTAAATTTAATTTTCATAATGTTGAGTATTCTTTGATTAAGCTGTGCAAGCATTGTTGCTGCACAAAGCAAGGAATTGTTATGGGATGTAGAAGAGCTATTCGCGTTTTTGAAATCAACAACGTTGAAGTTATGCGACTGTCTGATAAGACTCAACGCACGTAAAAACAAGAACCATATGCGAGACAACTAGCAACGGCAAATGCATAAAGTTGGATTTTTAAATATGTAGATGGCATTACGCTTCTCATTATGCGCAATTCGAGTAAACTAGAAAACTCAGGTAACAAATGTATCCAGCCCTTTTCAATATCAATTGGAACTGGTTCGTCTCAATCAATGCGAGATAAACACATTATTTGCATTATTAATTTTCCTCTGACGACTAATGGAGGAATTAGACCAAGTGGATCGTAAATTTTAGCAATAGAAGAAAGAATTTGTTTTTTTGTAAAAATAAAGCATTCAGCAATTGTGTCCACACTTCAGAACAGTTTGTCCTCAACGGAATTCCAATGTAATCCTAAGGTCATTGCGCTGGATTGTTCGCCTAGAGGTATTGTTGAAAATTCTGACAATAAATGTTTTTAAAATCTCGCAACTATTAGATATAAATTTTCTAATAATAAGCCTTGCCGAAGCTAAAATAAAAGACACATTGATCTTTATCTTTAAAAGATGTTCTATTGAATTTGTACTGAAGAAAAGGTCGTCCATTAAAAAGTCACTAGAAATAATTTCGACAGCTTCAGGAAATGCTGCCTTACTTACGTCAGCAAGATAAGCAAGGTAACGAGTTGCAAGATAACTTGCAGAAGCGGTACCATAAGTAACAGTATTTAAAGCGTAGACTTCAAGAAGTTGTGATGAATCTTCTCTTCATAAAATATTTTAAAATTTTCTTTTCTTTGAACGAATGTTAAACATGCGAAACATCTTTGCTATGTCACCGCAAAGTGCAAATTCAAATCACTTAAACCGAAGTAAAATATCGTATAAATTATCTTGAACTTGTGGACCAATAATTTGGGTATTGTGTACAGAAATATTCGTAGAAGTAGGAAAACTAGCGTTGAACACTACTCGAGTTTTAGTAGTTAATGATGAAACGGTTCGCCTCCTGGTGAGTGGTAAATTTCGGTTTTAATCAAATTAATGATTCCTTCTTGTAGGAGGTTGGATGAAAGCAACTACTTCAGTACTATTGCGACGTTTCGTGCTCGTGATGAACACTTCATCAGGCTCGCTAACTTTATTGTAAGAAACAAACATTTTAGTATACTTTATAACATAAAAACAAAGATTAAAAATGTGTATAAAAATGTGTATAAAAACATAAGCGACAAACAAGACAGCACTATGAAATTTAATTGTTTTGAGATTACTAACATTATTATATTTAAAATTGTTAATTCTAATAAAACCTTGAGTCAATAACTAGTAACTAACCATTAAATATTTGTAATTAAAATATAATGCGGATGAAAGGGTTTACTTACCACTGAGTCACGTAATTTTTTACTAAAATAATTAAGCTATAATTAATACATTTAAGTTCAAAACGTTAATTTGTACATCGTGCACATATTTAAAACGTACGAATGATATAAATTTTTGATGATGCTATATGGACAAGGTGAAAGGTTATTGATAGGAGAGGAATTTTTGTTTGGTAAATAGGATATTAAGTAATTATTGATTATTAAATAACCACACTAATTATACAATTTTATTTTACAGGTGTTGTCAACGGGCAGATTTTTTTTGTTTTAGTTTTAGTTTAATTTAATTAAGAAGATAGTTAGGTTAGTTAATTAAGAATAGAACATAAGTTAGTAAGTAAGTTAGATAGGTTGTAAATATTCTTTTTATTTGTGTTTTATGTTCGTTTTTTTATTTTTTTAATTAAATTATTATATACCGTGCTGAGGTTTTGAGTGTCCGTTCTAAAATTGACGTTGTTCTCATATACATTAATAAAAATCATTTCTGCAACAAGTCTTTTGTTAAAATTGGTTTCAAAATCTAAAATCGTAGGGTTATTAAAATTAAAATTATGTTGCAACTGGGTGTGATGTAATAACAACGCGGTTTTATCGGTCTTGGAACTATTAGTCGGGTTACAGTCATATATATGATTTTGAATGCGGTTTTTTAATTTTTGCTTTGTTTGACCAATATAACATCTGTCGCAATCACTGCAGTCAATTTTGTAAATGAGACACGATTTCTCTAAATCAGTGGTTTTATCTTTTAGTTTCGTGTAAAATCTGTTGTATAGCGTGTTGTTATTATATAAGGCTATGTTAATGGTATTGTTTTTTAGTGTCTTTATGATTTGGTGACTCAAACCCGGAACGTTGATTAAGCTAGCATAACTTTTATTGTCAATGTTGGTCGTATTTGACACAGTAGTCGTCGGTGCAGGATCGTAATTAGGTGTTGGAGTGTTATTGTAGAGTAAACGTTTAATTATATAGGAGGGTAATTGTTATTCTGTAGGATTTTTTGTACGATTTTTAGGTTTTTCTGATGGAACTGAGGACTGCTTAATGTCAAGATTTTGTTTTTGATTGATTTAATTATGTTAATTTTTTGGTTATGGGGATGTTTTAAAAGGAAGTTGATGATTCTATTTGATGCCGTGGTTTTTGAGTACCAATCTATTAAGATGTTGTTAGAGTTTTTGATCAATAGGATGTCTAAAAAGGGAATTTGATTATCGTTTTCGACTTCTATGGAAAATTGTAAGGACGGGTTATAGCTGTTAAATATGGAAAGGGTATAGTCAATTTGGTTTTTAGGAATGCAAGTTATTATGTCATCTACATACGAGAATAGAAACATTGGAGTAAAGTTTAAGTTATTCGTCACCCACGTTAGTAGATCATGCATGGTTAAATTAGCAAGAATCGGAGAAAAAGGATTGCCCATTGCAGTACCAAAAATCTGTTTATAGAATTGTCCTTTACATATAAAATAACTAGACTCAAATAAAAAGGTAGTAATATCTATGAATTCTTTTTTACTAAGTGTAGTAAATTCTGATATCTTAAGCCAATAACTATTGATTAGTTCTATCGTTAAGTCTTTTGAAATGTTAGTAAACAGCGACGTAACATCAAACGATATAAGTATGAAATTGTCGGGAACAATGACATTAGTAATTTTATCTTTTAGTTCAAACGAATTCTTAACATTGTAATTAAAAATATGTGAGATGTTAGCGACAATATTTGACATAAAAGTAGATAAAAAATATGTAGGTGACCCTATACATGAGACAATTGGTCTAAGCGGATAGTTTTCTTTATGAATTTTGACCAACCCGTAGTATTTAGGAGGTAAGCCTGTGTAGCACGTCAGTTTTTTATACGTATATTGGTCTATGTGACCTTTCTCAAAAAGAGATTTAACAATAAAGTTGTTTTTCCTTTGAACACTACTAGTTGGATCAAAATTCACTTTTTATAAGTTTTTATATCATTTAATAAATTATCTAATTTGTTATTATATTCTTGTGTAGTGATTAAAACTGTTGAATTTCCTTTATCTGATTTTGTGACAATGAGATGTTTTTCTTTTTTTATAAAATTACTTGTTGAATTTATTAATTTGAATATAAATTGATCTTGGGAGTTTTGTTTTTTTATGTTATTTTGGTTCGCAAAGTTGGTAATTATGTTCACTAATCTACCTCTGATGGCGTCTTTATCGTCGGGATTGACACGAGTAAGTATGTCTTCGCAATCTTTAATTATATTAACCATCGGTAGTTTCTGGTTATAGTTAAAAGTGAATTTAGGGCTTAAAGCGAGACATTGTTTTACTTTCTCGGGAATTTGTATGTTAGTGAGATTGTAAATGCAATTTTTTGTGTTAATGTTTTTGTTCCAACTTTGACCTCGTGTTATACGATCAAGTTTTTATCGAGTTTGTTTTTATTTTTCCGCCTGCTGTTTTCGTTTTTAATTTTTAAAATTTTGGTCAACGTATAGAAGTCTTTAACATTTAGTAAGTTAGATAATTGTCGTTTTATATTATTAATTTCTTTGTTTAAGTTGAACAGACGCCAATACGTAATATCGATTTCGATGTGAAGTACTGATCGTTTAAATCGATTGATCGTCGAGTTAAGTTTGTTGTTATATGGCGTGTGTTCAGCTTGTATCAAATGTATATGTTTAAAAAATTGTTGTATATGATTAGGTGTCACATCTAAAGTTTTACAATTTTTTAAGAAAGTTTTTCTATTGTTGTACTTAGCTACTTTTATGGTCAGATCTTGGATGCGTTTGATTAATTTGTACGTGTTTTGATTATAGTTTTTTTTCATTTCTTCGTGCCACGATGTTTGGTGAACCGGCAAGGTGTTCTGTGCCGCCATAATTGAAGGATGGGATTATTAATGAAACGGTTCGCCTCCTGGTGAGTGGTAAATTTCGGTTTTAATCAAATTAATGATTCCTTCTTGTAGGAGGTTGGATGAAAGCAACTACTTCAGTACTATTGCGACGTTTCGTGCTCGTGATGAACACTTCATCAGGCTCGCTAACTTTATTGTAAGAAACAAACATTTTAGTATACTTTATAACATAAAAACAAAGATTAAAAATGTGTATAAAAATGTGTATAAAAACATAAGCGACAAACAAGACAGCACTATGCAATTTAATTGTTTTGAGATTACTAACATTATTATATTTAAAATTGTTAATTCTAATAAAACCTTGAGTCAATAACTAGTAACTAACCATTAAATATTTGTAATTAAAATATAATGCGGATGAAAGGGTTTACTTACCACTGAGTCACGTAATTTTTTTCTAAAATAATTAAGCTATAATTAATACATTTAAGTTCAAAACGTTAATTTGTACATCGTGCACATATTTAAAACGTACGAATGATATAAATTTTTGATGATGCTATATGGACAAGGTGAAAGGTTATTGATAGGAGAGGAATTTTTGTTTGGTAAATAGGATATTAAGTAATTATTGATTATTAAATAACCACACTAATTATACAATTTTATTTTACAGGTGTTGTCAACGGGCAGTTTTTTTTTTTGTTTTAGTTTTAGTTTAATTTAATTAAGAAGATAGTTAGGTTAGTTAATTAAGAATAGAACATAAGTTAGTAAGTAAGTTAGATAGGTTGTAAATATTCTTTTTATTTGTGTTTTATGTTCGTTTTTTTATTTTTTTAATTAAATTATTATATACCGTGCTGAGGTTTTGAGTGTCCGTTCTAAAATTGACGTTGTTCTCATATACATTAATAAAAATCATTTCTGCAACAAGTCTTTTGTTAAAATTGGTTTCAAAATCTAAAATCGTAGGGTTATTAAAATTAAAATTATGTTGCAACTGGGTGTGATGTAATAACAACGCGGTTTTATCGGTCTTGGAACTATTAGTTTTTACAGTCATATATATGATTTTGAATGCGGTTTTTAATTTTTGCTTTGTTTGACCAATATAACATCTGTCGCAATCACTGCAGTCAATTTTGTAAATGAGACACGATTTCTCTAAATCAGTGGTTTTATCTTTTAGTTTCGTGTAAAATCTGTTGTATAGCGTGTTGTTATTATATAAGGCTATGTTAATGGTATTGTTTTTTAGTGTCTTTATGATTTGGTGACTCAAACCCGGAACGTTGATTAAGCTAGCATAACTTTTATTGTCAATGTTGGTCGTATTTGACACAGTAGTCGTCGGTGCAGGATCGTAATTAGGTGTTGGAGTGTTATTGTAGAGTAAACGTTTAATTATATAGGAGGGGTAATTGTTATTCTGTAGGATTTTTTGTACGATTTTTAGGTTTTTCTGATGGAACTGAGGACTGCTTAATGTCAAGATTTTGTTTTTGATTGATTTAATTATGTTAATTTTTTGGTTATGGGGATGTTTTAAAAGGAAGTTGATGATTCTATTTGATGCCGTGGTTTTTGAGTACCAATCTATTAAGATGTTGTTAGAGTTTTTGATCAATAGGATGTCTAAAAAGGGAATTTGATTATCGTTTTCGACTTCTATGGAAAATTGTAAGGACGGGTTATAGCTGTTAAATATGGAAAGGGTATAGTCAATTTGGTTTTTAGGAATGCAAGTTATTATGTCATCTACATACGAGAATAGAAACATTGGAGTAAAGTTTAAGTTATTCGTCACCCACGTTAGTAGATCATGCATGGTTAAATTAGCAAGGATCGGAGAAAAAGGATTGCCCATTGCAGTACCAAAAATCTGTTTATAGAATTGTCCTTTACATATAAAATAACTAGACTCAAATAAAAAGGTAGTAATATCTATGAATTCTTTTTTACTAAGTGTAGTAAATTCTGATATCTTAAGCCAATAACTATTGATTAGTTCTATCGTTAAGTCTTTTGAAATGTTAGTAAACAGCGACGTAACATCAAACGATATAAGTATGAAATTGTCGGGAACAATGACATTAGTAATTTTATCTTTTAGTTCAAACGAATTCTTAACATTGTAATTAAAAATATGTGAGATGTTAGCGACAATATTTGACATAAAAGTAGATAAAAAATATGTAGGTGACCCTATACATGAGACAATTGGTCTAAGCGGATAGTTTTCTTTATGAATTTTGACCAACCCGTAGTATTTAGGAGGTAAGCCTGTGTAGCACGTCAGTTTTTTATACGTATATTGGTCTATGTGACCTTTCTCAAAAAGAGATTTAACAATAAAGTTGTTTTTCCTTTGAACACTACTAGTTGGATCAAAATTCACTTTTTTATAAGTTTTTATATCATTTAATAGTTAATGATGTTGCTTTCATTACGGCATGGTGAGGAAAAAATTGAGGAAGGATATTACATATGTTTACTAAACTTGTATTGAAATTTCAGGTTAGATACCTTTGTGATATGACCCATGCTTTCATACTCACGCATACATTTACAATATTCCTCTCATTTTGAAGACGTTTTTCTAATTTAAGAAACTGACTTTCGGCTTTCATTTGAGATTTGCCTAAGAATTGTAGACGCTCGTTAAAAGGAATTAAAACTTCAATTTTACCATTTTTGCCTTTTCGTACAGTTTTCATGAAATGTTCTTTGCAATATTTTTTGGCTGGAGACAGGAAAGATAACTTTGATATTAGACTAAAATCTTTAATTTGCGAAAACTTTTGAAGTGTTTAATCTAAATTAACAGAAGATTGAAGAATTGATAAGGTGGTTGCATGATTTAGTGAAATTTTGGAGATTTAGTTATTGCTAAGATAGACTTGGGCAAATGTCCAGTTGCAATCTAATCAAGTAAAGTTTTGTACAGGAGGGGCATAAATCTGCCTAATAAAATTTGGGTAAGATCAAGCGATAGAAGACAAGAGAACTGATCAATATATCTATATTCCCAGATATATTAAAACTATTGTCTGCTAACTTTACAGAAATATTTAAATAAGTTTTATTGAAACTTACATGGGGTAATGAATCGGTGACCTTTGGAACTACTAAGCATGAAACATCAGACATAAAATTTCCTATCGAAGAACAGATTCGAAACAATACAACTTTCGTACAAAAAGAAGTCATACCATTAACGCCAGAAATCTCAAAATGAGCTGGCTTAATGTATAAATTTAACTTTGAACATAGCTCTGCAAAAACAAAGTTACATTGAGCGCTGCAATCTAAAATTGTTCTTACGGTTATACTTACATTACCATGACATGCGGTAACCTTTGCAGTTGAAAAGAGTATTTCAGAATTACAAGCCAGGTTGCAAACTGAAGATGCACCAGTTCTTGTATCTGATACAGCACAACTAGGTTCCAATTCGCCATTTTAAAAATTATTTACAACTTGTTGAACAGAATGTGCAGAATTTTGCAATGCCAGCAGTTCATTTTTAAAACACAGCAGATGATTGTGTCGCTGTTGGCAATGTTTGCAGTTTACAGAACTGCATTTAGAAACCATGTTGTGACTAAGGCTTACTTTACAAATCCTAAAAGAGCAAACTTTAGAAATTCGAATGTTAACAGTTAAGCCTATAAACTTTTGACAAGTAGTAAGGCTATGTGATCCTGTGCAAACAGGACATGGTCGTTCAGTTTGCAAAAACACTTTGCCTTTATTTTGATGATGTTTAGTATTAAACTTACGAATTGAAGACTAAAAAGTAATTTTATTTATTCTGCAATTTTTTACATCGTCAAAAACATTGTATCTATTAGCAATAAAATTTAAACTTTATTCTAAAAAAGGAATTTTTTTGGGAAAACATTTTGCGAATTATTCCGAAGTTTTGGGGTCGGTTTTATTTTTCATAATATAAGCAATAACGCCAGCCTTATACGTAGCATTTGAAATATTTTCGTTATCAATTGATCTGGTATGTTTTAATAATTTATCATTAATGTCTCTTAGATTTGATTCCTTAACTAAACGTGGAGATTCAAACAAGCTATCTAAATGAGAAAATAGCAATAATTTTTCATTAGTGAACCTATCTTTTAACAACTTAATAGCTAATTCATAATTTGCAGCCTCATTTTTAAGTTCTTGCAAGATGCAAACTGCTTAACCTCTTAAAGAATTTTTTAAGTATAAAAATTTCTGAGCGTCATACAATCTTTCGTTTGACTCTATTAATGCGTTTTGGTGGTTACCGTCAAAGGTTTATAAAGAAGTAGTCGGTAATCGTACTTGAATACTCTCGGAATTATTAAATAATGTATATGAACCGGTATCAACTTCTGAATCTAAAGCAGTGGCAATATTGAAACGCTCTAATAACGTTTCGGCGCTGACAATTGTAACGATGTAGTTGTCTTGTACTTGAGCGTAGGATACGATCTCCAAATCTTTAAGATCTAAATCGTAATCGTAACTCTTGTCAAACTAATTTGTACTCGTCAAGAAGAGGCTTAAAAACATTTAAATTCGTTTGAATTTTTTGTTTTACAATGCCTGACAACTCGAACTCAGCTGCACTTTGTAAATAATTATTAAATAAATCCAATCTTTCAATAAGGTCGTTTGCATTAATAAGCGTTGATCTTAATTGAGGGTTGTGCTTTTTATTAGCCACTTTAACTGTAAAATGTTAAATAAAACTAAATTATATGCGCCCAAAGGATAAATGTGTGACAAAGACGTTCAACTAAGCGTAACTATTAAAGTAAATACCAATGTGACAATCTTTTTATTCTGAAAAATGACTTGAATCTACAGAAATAAATACAATGTAAATTATTTACCGTTTAAACAGAAAAAAAACTGATTTAATTAGTGACTATGAAATGTTTAATGCAATTTACTCAATCGCTTGAGATCATGAAACATATTTTAATCAATTTATTATAATCTAACGCAAGAAATATTAATAAAAAAAAAAAATTAATAAAAACTGTATTTGTAAGTAATTAATTCGGTAACGAAATTAATAGAAACTATTGACTTATTATTATTACGTGATACTTTTCTATGTACGTGTTGATTGAAATCCAACGATGTAATTCAGAACGTATTTTCTTGTTGTTTGCAACAACGAGAGTTTTTAAAGAAAACACTACTAATTGAAAATGCAACAACTGACGGAATAATCAGTTTTTTTTCGCCATCTTTTTTATTATATTATATTTAATTATTCTCACCATACGCTACCCTCAGAAGTTAATAATGTGACAAGTAATTACAGTAAAGTATCTGATTTCATTAAAGCTTTTACTTAATTCAGACGCATACGGGTATGACCTAGGGATCCTGTTAGCTGGCAACGACTATATCTACATTAATCATAAAATGTGTTATCTGTGTAGTTAAATAAAGAAAGAATAACTTCAAAATATAATTTTTTCCATGTCTGTATTTGTTTCAACTAATAAAACATATTTAAACTAATTGTTTTTGTTTGGGATTTTTCTTTAAAAATTGTCAAATTAAAACACGTTTTACTTAACAAAAACAAATCAATTTAAACAATAATAAAAAAAAACAGTTCTAAAAATTGTGTATATTTATGTTATAAAGCTTTCAATTGCACAATTCAAATTATAAGCAACAGACAATGAATTAATTACGCGTAATTACGATATTTTTAGTTTGTAAATTTAACGTGACTTATCTAGAAATAATAATTAATTAAAGGCGAATTTAGTAAATATCTTATAATTATGGTTAGTCAATATTTTTAGCAAACAGTGCTAAATCAACAATTTTGACAAAATTAGTTACACTTAAGAATTCAACACGCATTGTTAGATTTTAATTAAAACTGATATGAAGAAGAAAAATTACACTTTCATAAGTTTGTTTTTGAAACAGTTTTGTTATGTTAAAAAAGTGTTACTAAACATAATTTTTTAAATAATTTTTTACAGTTAGAATCAATAAGTATCTCTTCTTTAATTTTTTTTTAATCTAAAAATAGTTTTTGTTGTAAATTTTAATTAAATCAAGCAAATCCATTTCTCAGACCTAGAAGTATTTCTGCTAAAACGTTTTAAAAAATTTATACAAATAAAATAAAAACAAATCTGTACAAATTGTTAATTGATTAAAACCAACAAACATTTTTTTATTGTAATTTATTTAAGTTGTTTCATACTCTGAACTTTACTGTTTTCTAAAGAAACGCCGTTTAGTAATTTTTAAAGCAACTTCAACTGTGTTTTTGTTTAATCTTTTAAGTAAAAGATTTATTTTATACAGAAACGTTTTATGTGTTTTGTTTACATTTAGAAAACATATTTGTTTTGAAATTAGAGTTAAAAAATGCTTTCATGTTAATCAATCTTTAAATATATAAGACGGTTTTATACGGTAAATTTTTTTATTTGTTATTGCAATGAGCTAATTATTATTCTAAAAAAAACTAGAAATAAAGAAAATTAAATTTATAATTTTTTTATATTTAAATTAAATTTTAAAACATGTTTAAAACAGGTTTTACAATCCAAACATTTTAATTTAGAACAGTGGAAATTAAACTTAAGTATTTACAGAAAGTTAGGAAATTCTTTAGTTTTGTTGTATAACAAGTTGCAGGCATAGTAATTAAAAAACACAATTAAAAAAACTGTTGTTTTAAAATATAATTAAACTAAATTTACATTTATAAAATATCAATTGGTAGTAACATTAATAATATAAAAAAACATAACGTCTGTAGAAAACGCTTACATAAACGTACTAAATCATTGTGATATATGCAAGCAATTACTCTCAAATAAAACGGCTGGACGTTGTTAATAAAACTTTAAAATTCAAATCAGTTGTAGATGTGTTCTCGTTAAAACTTTTTTAATCAAAAAATGTTTTTTAACAATATAATTTTTTTTTCTTAAAACGAAATGATGTGTGAACTGTATTGATATAAATACGATTGAAAGAGTAAATTGAAAATGAAACTTCTCTTTTACGGGTTGTTATTGAAACCTTTAGTGGCAAACTCTTTGCAAATAAAATTATTTACACTTTTCTTGATATTTACAATTTGTTAAAATTTAAAGAATGTACTGCCGAATTCAATTTGTTATATGTAAATCTGCAAACTTTTAAATTTAAAATTGCTGATACTAAATTTAGTAATAGAATGTAATAGTTAAAATATAACGTTATTTTGTAATATGTAAATATCAAAATTGCATTTATCAAAAGTAAAATAAATTCGTCTCTTAAAAAGTTTTTCTTGTGTCAAAATAAGCTGACCATGTCTTAAAATAGATAAATCAACAAATAAAAAACCTTGGTGTATTTCTATTACAGAATATTATATAAATTGCATCAAAAGAGTATCCTTTTTCAACGAAAATGTCAATTACGACTTGAGGCCAACTTGTTTGTTTGAGAAAGGTTAGCTAACAGAACTACTTGAAATTGACCGTTTGATTTTCTATTTGTACAGGGTTAATTTACAATAGTGGCTTTAAAGATATCGTTACGTAAAAGCTTTAAAAAGTTTTCTACAGTTTATTCAAATAAATTATAATTTGTGTACAAAATTTTGTATTGACTATTTAACAACCAACTTGTGCAAAAATAATAAAATATTATTAGACAATTGTGCTTTTGTATACTTGTAGAATTTTTGTAAAATAATGCAACAGTAATAATGTAAAATCTGCATCTGTAGATATCGACAATTTGTTAATTTTTTTTTAAGATAAACAGCAACAAGTTGCACGAATATTATTTTTTCGCATTAGTTTCTGTGTTGTAACATAAACCTTTCAATAAGAAAACGTAAAATAACAGGTTTTTTATTTTATTTGTATTGTATTGTACTTTTTAAGGTAAAATTGTACAATCTAAAATTTTTATTTAATTTAGTTAGTTTTGATTTGTTACGTGCAAAATTTTCATAACGTAATACCCTGTATATTAAATTAAAATTAGATTCCGATTTTGACGCCCTCTGCCGATCTTTCTGGTTACTGACATGTTGCGGAATTCATTTTTCAAGCTGTCAACTACCTAAGATGGTCTGTGTCGTTTGATTGGTCTATTCCAAAGATTAATTAGTACATCCACTGTGATGGACATGAAATTATAAATTAATTACGTGTTTAACATAATTTATTCGGCACAAGGTAAGATATTTACATACGTATTGTTAGGATTCTTTTGTAATTCTTTTTTTAATTTGATATCCGTTCCGCCACGCTTTGACCACATGTTCGATTTAATAAAAAAACAATGAAGAGTTAATATTGATAAATACCTTCACTGAACGCTTAGGATTCTGGAAGGCATATTATCCACTACGAAAACGAAGTCTTGACCAGCATTTGCCTTTGAGATGTTATTTCTTATAGCCAGTCGATTGCGATACCCACCTTTTTTGTAATTGCGAATAAAAGCATTTGATACAACGGGTTTTTATATCTAATTTTCTTTATTATTAACAATTTTGTAGCTTCCTATCTTCGTGAGTTATTGTGTTGACACGATTTGCTATCAGCGGTGGGCGTTTTGAAGTAAAGAATTGATTTTACATTTTACATGTAAAGACATGTCAACAATGTAAAGAACGTAAATAATGCAAAAAACGTCAACAATGTAAAATAAAAGTTGTAGGTTATGTTGTTAAATGTTTTCACGCGGTTTTCACGTGTTTTCATTCTTGGTTATTCTTATAAAGTATATATTAGTTTAGTTTTTCTGTCTATTCTATTACGACATAATGAGTGGTAGGCCATTAGGAAACAAATTTAATGTTTTAAACTTTCGCTTGGTGAAAGAAGGCAATAAATATTATGCCAGTTGCATGGTGTGTCAGAAGAAATTAGCAAACTCTGCAGAAATTAGATTAAAAACTCACAGGTATGTTAGACTAATGCATTTATAGGTAAATTTGTAAGTGGGAATGTGTTTATTCCAGGAAAACCTGTGTTGCTCCGGTGAAAGACTCGACATGTACTACTACTGTATGTGAATCGAGTATCAATAATGATGTTAACAAAGAAACTCCGAGTAGTGAATGTCTTGTTCCTTGTGCCACCACAAGTATTATCCCTACTAGTTCGAGTCAAGAAATGGATTTGATTTTAATGGAAACTCCAACTATTAGTACAAGACCTGTTAAAAGAAAAAGAATCACTGATTATATCGACCATTTACACACAAACGAAGAAGACGATTTAAACAAGGCTCTAGCAAAATTTATATTTGGATGTAATGTTCCATTTGCCCTTGTGGAAAATGCTCATTTTAAAAATTTCATTAAAAAGTTGAGACCTGCTTATGAAAAAAAAATGCCATCAAGGAAATTATTATCTACAACATTGTTGGATGATACATACAACAATATTATTACAGAAACCTCAAGCAATTTGGATTCCGAGTCTGTTTGTTTACTTGACGGTTGGAAAAATTCTGTTTCAAATGCAAAAACAGTTGTGTGTGTTCTACACAATGCTAATGGCACACAAGCATTTTTAAATGCATGGGACCTTTCTGGTGAATCTGAAACGGGTGAGAAATTATCCGAAATTGTAGGTGAATCTGTAGGCCTAGCAAAAGAATTGTATGGTACCACTATATATGCGGTGGTTTCTGACAACGCTAGTGCCATGATAAAAATGGGTGAATTGATGTCCCATGTCGTTTGGCATAGTACGTGTAGTAGTCATACAGGGAATTTACTTGCTAAAGATGTTGTGGAGAAAGAAATTACATTAAAGGTGACAATGGTTTTAAAAGAATATAAAAAGACTGATTTAGAAAAATTCATTATAATAAAAGGAGGCAAAAAAATAAAAATTCCATGTGAAACAAGATGGTGCACATATAGAGATGCATATATGTCATTTATAGATAACTTGCCTTTTATGAAAAAGGCAGTGGCAGCTGATGCCTTTTATACCAAAAAGATTAGTCAGGAAGTAAAACAATTAATCTTTGACGACTTGTTTATAGAAACTGTACAAGAACACATTGAATTATTTAACCCTATTTGTAAATTAATAAATGAATGTCAACAAGCAAATTGTTCTATTGCTGAAGCTGCTCATATGTGGTTGAATTTGATTTTGCCATTAAAATATAGAAAAAAATATAATTCAAAGCTGGAAATGAGAAAAAAGATGGCTTTAAATATTTATGCATTGACTGCTCTTTATCTACACCCATTCTTGGATAAGAATAAATTAGGCGACTACAAAAAAGATATTAATCGATTCTTAATACAGCATTTGGATAGTAATAGAATTGAAGATCTGGATAAATTTCAAATGAAATCTGGTGTTTTCAAATTATTATGCAGCAAAAATCTTAATAATCCTACGGTTTTTTGGAGAATGGCCTTGTTTGAACATCCAAATTTATCCAAATTGGCACTAAAGCTGTTAAAAATTCCAGCATCTTCTGCTCAAGTGGAACGTGCCTTTTCCAATTGGGGTAATATACACACTGGTTTGAGAAATCGATTAACATTTGATAAATCGAAGAAACTGCTGCATATATTCTACAGTTTAAAGATCAATGAGGATGAGGATAAATACATCAGTGAAGATGTCGATGAGGAATGCTATCCATAATTTATGTTAATTTTTGTTAGAAATGATGTATTATTTTCAAATAAATTTTCGGTTAAGAAGCTTAATATTCTATAGATAATCTTGAACATATATTTGTAACTTTTCAGAAAACTGCTTTGTAGTGTAAGTACTCTTTAGTTTCACCACATCCAATCATTTGTGACCAATTAGTTTTGTTACTAATTAAATTGTAGTGGGATTACAAATATTAAAAACCATTAACACTGAAATTAAACAGCTAATATCTATTAAGCTTAAAAATAGTTTCAATCGGTAAAGAATTTAATCTGGTTATCAGGTCTGTAGTTAATGTAATCTTTGCATTTAGGAAACCAACTGCAAATTATTTCAAAATTTAGACAGTTTTATAATTGTCAATTTAATTTATACTGCCTGACAAAGAACTTAGATCAAGTTGCATTATCATTTCCCGTTTTTCACAATGTAGTTCGAATAATATGTTAATACAGCGACAGTTCAGATCTATACATATCAAAGTATTTCATTATTTTGTAACTTAGTACACTTTACTCACACCTGCAGGGTAGAAGTGATGACATATTGTAACAATTATTGTAAATTAATGCAAATCTTTATTATACTCTAACCTAACACATTTTTGGATGTTCTGTGTAAATACGAAAATAAATAAGAAGTGCTGCCAACCGTCGACATTGAAATGTTATTGCCAACATCAATATTTCTTTACATTCTTTACATTTTACAAAAACTCAGTTGATGTAAACAATTAGATTCTTTACATGTAAACAATATAATAGTTTCCTGTACATTCTTTACACGCCCATCACTGTTTGCTATTCCTATCTATTCCAGGCTTACTCACCGGGGAAAACGTTTTCTTTGATCAAGTAGGTACTGGATTGTGGGTAAGTTAATTATATATTTTGTCGCTGTCAGAAAAGTCACTCACGGAACTTTTGTTTATGTTAATTTCTGTAATTACAATCATTGTTGCAATACCATTAAGGTAGTTTCATTAATTGTTTTGTGTGTATCGCATGCTGTGTACAAACGGTATTTATTACGAAATTTTCTTTGCTATTCGTTTCGACTCAACTTATGTATTGTGTGTTGCCGATACCTTTGGCATTTATGGAATGAGAATTAAATATACTCTTGTTAATATTCTACGTTACTAAATTAAAGTTTTTATACATGTTAATCTTGCTTCTATGGTAACATACTTTTCTCTTTTAATTGTGATTACCCGAACATCAGAGTAACAAGGATTACGAACCTAAAAATTTGTTACAAGCTTGGACCGTCTGTCTTGATAATTCTTGCACTTTCTTTAATTTTTTTGTTTTTTATTTATTAGCTTTATATTAGGATTGTTAAGGTGTTTTAGGTTAAAATTTGCATTGGTGTAAAAAATAATTAAGTTTTATTGCCTTTAATATTTATTTCACAAACAAGGTTGTTACTAATAACAATTAATATTCGAAACATTTTAATGCTGTGAGCGAGTGTAGCGAGCGATCGCGTTAATATTGTCGAAATTATTTGTCGCCGATTAACAAACGAGTTGATCGTACGTTCCTGAAACGTGTGTTATAAGGAAACATATAAGTATCCCAATCAGCATTGGTATCAATTTATTGACATAGCGATTTGTATACGCTGCTATCGTTGTCAATTTATCATTCTGTTATAAATTCAACGCAAAAATTTAAACGCTCAAAGCATCAATTTAGTTTATATAAAATTTATGAAAACGTTATACATACTTTTTCATATTGGTCATTTTGTAAACGTTGCGTAATATTTTTTTCAGCAATTATTAATCTGAAGATGGCAATTCATTTACTACTTGGACAAAAATCGAATATTTGTAGTTATCCATTTAATCTAATGTGTATTTTACGCAAAAAACAATTTGTAAAAAAAGATAAATTACTTTAGACATAATAATAATAAAATAAGTAAATAATATTTTAAGGTAAATAAATATAATTTTAGACATAAAAGTTTCACCATAAAACATATCAATAGTTTTTTACCTTAAATGGTGTACATAAAAAAATTATTAAGATATAATTTCATTTTATTTTGGCGGTATTATAAACTAATCAGCACAATTTACCGCATCCTCTTACGCATCGAAGCTTTACGAAGAATGTCCGTTTTTGTCGGATGAAGTATAATGTGGTATAACCTCAGTTTTTTATTACTTTAAATGCTTGTTAAAACGATGTCTACTACCATATAAAGGTGTAAAATATTGTATTCTATTATGTAATTTGTAATTACAGTGTTTTTTTATAAGTTTAGACTAAACATAGTACAGTTAAAAAATATAATCATTTATACTGTGCATATTTGTATTAATCAACATCGGAGCATATAATTTAATTAATACAAATTTGATAACACAAAGATGGAATAATCATGTTATGTGATACGATTTTGGCATCACAGTGACATTCAGCTTTCTTATACATGGTATCATTTTGATGCCTCAAAAATATTAGTGGCAGTTTATAGATACCGATTTCATGCGGAATTTCCGACACAAATTTTGTATGACAAAAGTGGCCAAAATGATGTCTAATTGATACCCGAGAATTGGTGTTAAAAAGATATCTTTTTACGAGAATTTTTTTAATTAGGATATGTAATCCGTTGTTGTATCTAGTAGTCGCGCAATATCGTTAAATCAGTGGTTGCTAAAGATTTCATTGGTTCCTATACAAAATCATTCATATATAGAAATTCATTCATTAATTTAAAATCGTTCATTAATAAGTGTCATTAACAAACTATTTCTAATACATTATTATACGTTGCTTTGCTGCTTTGCTTCTAAGTAAATGCAACGTGTAGAGCAGGTAATCTAAGACAATTAAAGATATTGTGGAATAATAAATAGTAGTTGCAATTACTAATTAAATTTATGTAAATAGTAAGCCCGCTAAATAGAATTTTGTTGTGTATTACGACAATGACGAAACGAATAGTTACGTCAAAAAAAATATGTTGGATTAAAATGACACAAACAGCACTTACGTCGTTGTAGCACTGAAAATAAGTTTGAATATTGCGATAAACGACAATTGCGTCAATATTGCTCCGGACAATTAAAATCTCACTTTTACTTTTACTGAACAAAGTGTCGTTATGTTACTGAAGGTTGGAGCAATTAAGCGCAGGAATAATAGCGACGCATCTTTCCTACAGTGGCCAAAGTCTGAACTACAGTTATGTTAATTTAAAAACATGTATAACTTGCATTTCTGATCCTGCCGAAATATAGAAGTCACTTTCACAAAATGTTGCAGTTGCGTCATTATACCTTTAGAACAGCTTTGGTTAAAAAAATAACGGGATTTATCTTTTCGATCTTGATGTTTTTTAGAATAGATGTTACCACCGTCCAAAACTACAGCTATAGACAACGCAACAAATACTACAATGTGTTTTAAAGACGCTAAGCGCAAACACAGCTAGCCCCATCCTGAAAAAGGGATAATGACACTTTTATAGGAATACTATAAAAAACTCCTGATAAAAATATTCCAGCTAGGGTTGATAAAACTCATGTTTCCGTCAAAAAACAAGTATCTACTTCTTCGACAAATCGGTCCTAGTCAAAAAACAAATTTAATAAAATTAATAGAATTATCACCGACTTTTGTTGTTACTAACCAACAGCAGAAGAAAAAAATTCAAAAGTGAATCCATAAGGCTATTAAGACTGCGTTTTAAGTATGGTGGGTTGCCTAAAATATAGCATTTTTATGCAGTCACCGTTTTATAGCTTTTTCAAAATTGAAAACGAATATTTATGTTTTTATTAATAAAAACTCTAAAAAACATGTTACGCCATCGCGTAAGCTAATTTATTTCTTAAAATAAGGTAAGACTTAAAAGTTATTGATACTCAAAGTTAGTCAAGAAATGACAGTGTTATAATGTGGTTTTATAATATTTATAAAACGATCATCGTAATTATAATAGCTCAGTTCAATGAAGTAATACATCAAATAGTAGTACATGCTTTTAATTTTCGAAAATGTTGTCTATTTTTTGAAAAAGCTATAAAACGGATTTAACTCCATTTACCTAATGTAAAACGTATCTAAATTACAGGAAATGATAATTTTTTAGTTCATCACTTATCCAATAGGTGGTCGACCTTTAACATGCGCGCATTACTACTTATTATCTTTAGTGTTTTACGAAACACAATATGCTTGCAAACTTGCAACAACAAAACAAAGATAATTAATTCATACAAGATTTAAACGAAACATCACGCTAACGCAACGGTTTGAAAAAAAGACCTATTTTGTCTTTTCGTTTTTACATAGTCATCTTCTTTGCCGTGTAATAATAATAAGTAAATTGTGCGTTTTTTTTGTGGGGAAATTTTTGGATTGCTTACAATGAAATCAGTATTTCCCTGAAAATAATACTAACCTACGCTTTGCATTTTTTTAATTAAATTAGGAGTAAAATTTCTAAAATTCAGCTGGACAGTGGAGAAGCAAAATTTGTAAATCTTACTTCTTTAATATTTATTTTAGTGTCTTCCACACTCCAGTGCTAATGATGAAAAATTTTTTTCTCAAATAAATTTAAAAAAAATAGGAACTGCCTAGAATAATTTCTTCTAATAAAACTTTGGTGGTTCCAAAAGTGGCAATCGTTACAATGTTTAAATTATCCTAGATTTATTAAAGAAAATTACAATTCAAATGTACAATTTGGACGATCAAGGAGGTGTCAAGATATAAAATAATTGTAATAAATTGTAATAAAACTTAGGTTTTTTTAAAAATTTATTTAGTTTAAGTAACAGCCAAAAAAATATTTCACCTGCATTGCGGTCGGAATTTGACTATAAATAACCAAAAAAAGCATAAAATTTAAATTTTATTTGCTCCAATTTCCAATGTCTCACGATTTTTTTGTGGTGACTTCAAGGATTTTTACAATCGATTTTTCATTATACATTCATTTTTTCTAATCGATTAAGAAATTTAAAGGAATCGACCGAGAATCGTGAACACTGTACAAATATGTAGCATAATAATAAAGAACATAAATTAATTGTAAAAGAATTCGTTAGTACACATATAAATATTCTTTTTTGTACTTTCGTCCGTTTTGATGTATTTTGCAGGCATCATAATCGCCCGGAAATTTTACTTTTCCGGCCTAGGCCGGTAAAGTGTAGTAGAATTTTATAACTAGATCGAAGTTGGCAGTAACAATCTTTAATTAATTAAACGTCATCTGTCAGATTTATTAACATACACCATAATCTATGTTATCATTTGGAATAACACTAACAAAACTTTTTTAAACACATATAACAAATTTGCTTATATCTTACCATTGCAAAAAACAACAATAGTTTTATTTCCTTTCAGTCGGTCTGCAAACAAAGTCTTCGTGCGGCAAAAAGTCTCATTGTGACATTTGTTATTCAATATACTATTTTCGCTTTCATAATCCGTTTTGACAGTTTGTGCGCAGTTGTCAACATAAACGTTAAACTGTTTTTGTGAGATTTTGAGAATTTCAGTGCTTTGCAGTTCCTGTTCGAGCAATAAAATATTATACTCAATTCGTTCTTGTGTAAGTTGGGCATTTTTTCCTCGTGGACTTTTAAAACCCCCGTTTCACTCGGGTTTAAAAATGCCTACTCGTGAAAAAAAACGTTCAATTTACACAAAAACACGTTAAATAAATAACCATTTCCATTTCTCATTCAAACTTTGTAAATTCATTTTGTGTAAATGATTATTTTTAAGTTTAGTATATATGTTTTAGAAAAAATCATTTTAAAAAAAATCGATCATTGTGCCATCAATTTTTCTCTAGATTGATTTTTGACGCATCGATTATAAACGAATCGCAAAACCGATCTTTTTCAAGAAAAACTACAATATTATTAGTTATCAATAAAATTTGGTTTTTTGATTTGAAGTTTAAAGAAATTAAAGAGTAAATTTAGTACAGTAGCCTCCCGATTATCCGGATCCCGACTAGCCGAAACGTCGGATTATCCGAAATAAACTGAACTTTTGAACCCGCCGAAACCGAAGCGAAACAAATTTAGACAAAACATCTGGTCGGTCATTTCGTTGGAAACGTCGGGAAACCCAAAAATATTTAATAAAAATTTGACTGCTTATTAGGGTCAATTATACTTCCAGTCTACAAACATGAGTCATCTCTTTTCATAAAATGTTCTTTTCGGACTTTATACAAAAGGTCTTTGTAAATGGTTTATTATTATAACTTTTCTCAACATTTAGAACAAAACATTCAGTTCTAAATACGCCACTGTCAACATGAGTAACATAATAAAAAAGCAGAAACGTGTTGTTGTTACTGTGCAAGAAAACTTAACTAGAATTAAACGGTTTCATAAAGGAAAATGCTTAAAAAGTGTTGCCAAAGATTATGGTGTAGGTATAAGCACGGTTTCTAAATAGAAAAAAAAATCGACAGAAAATTGAACAATGGTGTAGTGTACTAGCATCCTCAAGATCAAACCCAGAATTCTATGAAACAGGGCGAATACAATAAAATTGACGAGACATTGTATTTATGGATTACTCAACAACGCGACCGTGGTATTTCAATCTCAAACCTTATATTACAGCAAAAAGCAATTGAAATCGGTGAAAATCTTCTTGTAACCGAAGCTTCTGATGATAAAGTTATCGAGATAGAAAAACCGCCACGACGTAGGTTAACTATAGATTTGCGATAAAAAATTGTGTGCTAATCAAACCGAAGTTGAAAATTGTAAACAAAAGTTTAAGCAACTCATAGAAGTACAGGAATATACGCCAGATCAAATTTATAATAGTGACGAAACTGGTCTCTATTACAAAATGTTACCAAAGAAAACTTTAGCTAGAAGAAATAAGCGCGTTGCGGCCGGCTACAAAAAAATAAGAACCGGGTAACAATTCTTGCCTGTTTAATGTGCATTAGCAAATCCGCAAAGTAAAGAGCAAAAGAGTAGATCATTGGTAAAAGACTCATGGATTGTTCAAAAATAATAAATATAAAGAGGTAATTTATTTGCATAGAATGAAGTGAAAAGTACAACGTTACAAAAACTTTAGGCAAAGATAATACACCAAGAAGAACTTCTTGTAGACAATGATGATGAAGAAGAAGCTTTGCTTCATAAAACGATGAGAAACTTAGATGGTTGGAAAGATATTGGTTCAGAAAAAATTAAGGAGTGGATAACATTTGACAACAAAGAACAAGAAGAACTAACTGACGTTGACTTTATTGAACTTGTTAATGAAAGGGATCGTAAAAATACTAGTGATAATGAATCAGAAAGAAATAAAGAAAGAGAGAAGAAAATTTTGCACTTTTAAGCTTTTGATGCATTAAACTGCTTAATACAACACCAAGTGACATCTTTACTTTTAGCAAGGTGAAAACACATTGCTTCAAAAAAAAAACGCTTGGATGCAAAATTTAAACAAAGATTGATTCTTTTTTTTCACACCACCAAAATAATATACCAATGTACCTATATTGTAGTACATTTTTTTAAATAGAAACTACTATGTATTTTATTTTAAATATATTTTTTTTGTTCTTTGAATAGATACATATTTATGTACCTACATAAATATTTTACGTTTTTACCTCTTTTAGTAAAAACTCCATATTAACCAAAATTTCAGTTATCCGAATTATTAGTTGAAATTCGTAATACTGAATTTTTAAATGACATAATGACAAATAATTTGGAATAAACCTCCACTATATGCTTGTAATTTTATTTATTTTATTTTCATACATAATTATTTTATTCGTGTTTATTCAAATTACAACTATTGCTGTTGAAATTCGAATCAGCAATTTGACTGCTATTTTTAAATTTGCTTACATTGGCACATTCAAAGATAAAAATAAAACTTTGAATGAAATTTGATGAAATTGAACCAACAACTTTTAGTGTAGAGTTGGGTGTAGTCACTATATGTCTTATTACTCGTATTAACTCATTTTGTAATATATTTAAAACAATTGGTTCTTAAAACGAAATTTAATGTATGCATTAATTTTCTTTTCCTTTCCTTTCCTTTATTATTTCTTGGAAGCAACTACTGAGAAAATTCTAATAACAACTTCTACCCATCTCTAATTTTCTTTATGCGTCATACGAACAGTTTTCTACTTTATAACTAAGCTGACATCTGTTTTAAATATTTTATATTATAACTTTTATTAACGCTCACTACGTATTTAGAATGTCGCATTCGAACGCGCCCTTAATACAACTTCTTTTGAGAAAACGCAAAAGAAACACAGAGACGTAAAAAAGTTAAACAAGGAAAACCGCAAAAAAAAAATTAAAGGCAACGAACCTAAAAATGTGTATTTATTTTCCAACAATGATAATGCCAAGAAACAACGACAACGCAGCATGCGTTGTTTGCAGTGGCCTCTATACAAAGTCGCGAAAGACTAATTTTTGAATTGTAAAACGTGGAAACATACGAAATGCGCCGACGTAAGCAGGAAGATCAAATTCTATACACATATGTGAAACATGCTAACCATAATAAATACTTACTTTTTTTAAAAAAAGGTTTATACAATGTGTCAATTTAAAAATATTGAATACATTTACAACAAAAAATAACCAAAACTACAAAAACTCGTTTTTACAATGCGGAGGATAAACCAAAATGACATGGTCAGTGGCACCCAGTCACCGCAATTTACAATCAAGTGTAATTAATAGTGGAAGTAAAAGTAGTGTTTCTACGGTTGCTAAGTCGTAGTTCTCATCGCTCTTGTTATCAGCACACATGCCATTTTCTGAACTTCGTCTAGCTTAGAAGCTGTGCTTTCAGGTTGTTTTTTTCAACCTATACAAGCGCACCGTATGTGATGATGGGTCTTGTCACCACAATATATAAACATTTGGTTATTGTGGGTTTCAATCCCCTTGTATGCCCGACCATCCTTTTGGTTGTATTAAAAATCCCAATGGCTTTTGTGGTAAATTTTTCTAGATGAGTCAGTCTGGTATCAAGAGTGAGTCCCAGATATTAATTAATTAGCTCTTTCTGTCAAGGTTTTTAGAATCTTATGTTTTTTCTTTATTAGTAAACGTGATTTTGCTTATTTTTTAACAATGGCAAAATTAAATATAATCTAGTTGTAATATGACTTTATATATTAATTACGATTACTTCATCACTGTAATAGAATATACCTTCTCTATTTCGACATGAGAATTAACGATTCTCACACTAAAATCCGCGTAAGAATAAGCAAATTTTTAAGCGAATTTTAGTAATGCTAGTTTTTTCAAAGTTGGTATCTCTGCATCGTAAGTTCACCTTACATGAAAAAAAAAATTAAAATTATTGGAAGTTAATAATTGAAATTCAAATTTTGATGCCAATATAAAATTAAGACGATTATTAATTTGAAGTTATTTACTTATAAAGGTATTAAGAGCTAATTTCGTATGAGATTTTAGGTTAACACATAAATTTGAATATGTCAAAGTGCAAGTGTTGCCAATTCAGTAAAATATTAAAGTTTCCCAATGTTGTTTTAAAATTAAAATTATACAAAAAATATTAATTATTGTATCAAAATAGAAGAAATAGTATAAAACACACGTCATAGAATACGTTTCTATCATTCTACCGCTTCATAAAGTCGCCGCTCATGTATGAAACCCGGTTTCTCGTGATTGCAGCGCGTTCATTCTATAACTTGTATATTAATCACTGATCTCTGTAATAATATAGATAGCTGATACTTATGTAATAAAAATTTAAATATAGAATTAGACTGCGTAGAAGACAGCGCCACACAATACTGAGATTAGAACTAAATTAAACGATTTTTACTTAACAACATCGCTATTTTTCAAAAAAAAAAAATTTATCATTATTCATTTTGCTGAAATTGCATAACAATTTACGAAATTGCATAAAACTGTATAAAATTTTGTTAAATTTAATGATTAATCAAATTTTAATTAGTTTCAATAAGATTATACAAAAACAATACAGTTGTAACGTCCCATTAGAGTTCATAACAATTAAAATTCTGTTTTGCATTCACATACTAATTTGCATTTAAATTTATTCAGTTTGGCAACGTATTACCGGAAGTGATACGTTTTTGATTATATTTTAATTATAAAGCCAATAACCATTTACATGATATTAGAAAAAATCAAAATTGAATTTTTATTGGAAGTATAAAAACTTTTAACGAACGGGTTATGTAAAATACCGTGTATATTGAAATAAGAATACAAAGCACAAGCTACTACTGATGCACCCAAACAAATTTCTAAATATTTTTAAACATACTAATCTATTTAGAAAATATTTTACAAAAATATTAATATTTATGACAATTACACTGACAATTAAACTGTTTCAAAAAGTACAGTTAGCGCTACATTTTAGTTCCTGTTTCAGTAATGAGTGGCGCTGATGATTTCTCTAAAGATGTCAATGTCAACATACAGTATCAGCTATCCACATTATTATAGAAATCAGTGATTTTAATATACTATTCTTTATTTCGACATAATAATTAACGATTCTTACACTATAATCTGTGCAAGAATTAGCAAACTCTTACACCCATTTTAGTACTGTTAGTTTTTTTCAAAGCTGGTATCTTTGCATCTTAAATTGACGTTACTTAAAAAAAATTAAAATTATTGTAACTAAATAATTGAAATTCAAATGTAGACGCCAATATAACATAAAGACGTCCTAAGTATTAACAAAATGTTATTTGATTTATAAAGATATAAAGAGATCAGTTTATACGAGGTTTTAAGGTAAAACATATATTTTTAATATGTCAAACTGTAGGTGTTGTCAATTTAATAAATTACTAAAGTTTCTCAATGCAGTTTGAAAATTAAAATTATACGAAAAATATTAAAATTGAATGAAAATAAAGAAAATAGTATAAAATACACGTCATGGAATACGTTTCAGTCTACTGTTTCATAAACTTGCGTATGAAACCCGGTGTCGTGATTGAAGCACGTTCATTCTTTGTGTTTTAACATACTATTTTTATATTGAAACAAAAATCGACTTGTTAATGTTTTTAACTTAACATTTGTATCTATTTCTTTTTAATTTTTTTAGCAATTTGTATATTCTATTTTTGATTTTATTTACATTATTTTTGAGTAATGCTTTTAATGAGAGGTAATATAATAAGGTATGAAATTTCATTTCATTGTTTTCTAAATTGTACAAAATTTATCTAAATTAAATTGATTCTCTTAGTCTGAAGTTACAGCTTTTGATAAGTCAAATCGGCCAAAACATTCTCTAAACTTTTCTATGGTTACTTTCAAATTTATGTTTATTATAAATATTTCTGATTATTTCAAAAAATTACCTATAATTAATAACACATTTTTTCGTAAATTGGTCACAAAAAGTTTACCCTCAACTGCAAGGCTTTGAAGTAACTTTTATTTTAATCATACTCTTATGTAGTCCATGCGATCTTAGTTTAACATTGTCCACTCCGTTCTCTTAAAATTTTACATCAAAAATTAGTAACTTTAAAAACAAAGCATTGCCACGCTGTGTTTAAAATAATCAAAACCGGGTAAGAAAAATTACAATCTTTTCAACTTTCCACTAGTCTATAGCACTAAAAGCTATAGCAATTATTTAAAATTTTGAAGTCTGAGTATTTTTACAATAATAAAACGTTCGAGAAGTTATTCTCAACTTTGAGAGCCTTTGCGAGGTTTATGTACATTTCCAGAACATATACCAAAACATATGGAACATTCGAGAAAGATTTGCAAAATGTATAAATACAAACAAATCAGGGGTCAGTTATTTCCAGTAGTTTGAAGACGGCAGTGTTAAGAAGATTACTCAAGTTTAAATGAATAAGTGATTAACGCGTGTTAGATAAATAACCTGGTACGTGACATTAACGTAACCAATGAGTGTTAGACAAGTGTATATAAGATTAAAATTTCTACCATTTTGTTTTGTATTTATTGCAATTTTAATAATTATTTATGATAATTTTTTTGGTAATATAATTACAGTCAACGATAGTGAGCTCGTACTTGATAAGGTAAATTTTGTGTTTACCTAATATATACATATATAGACTTTTCGAAAACATTTTGAGTTCTAAACAAACGTAGCAATTTATGTATTTAAATAAATTTTGCTATTACTTGTGTAATTTTTTTGTTAAATTTCTTTTTTTATTGTTTTGTGTATTTTTTAGATTTTTTTCTTGTGACAATTCTTGTCTAAGTGCAATGCTATTTAGAATGTTTATTTAAAAAAAAATAACCTGAGAGTTTTAATCTGGGGCTTAATCTATGTCTACTTTTTGTACTAATTACTACTCTCCGGCAGTCATAGTCGTGGTTGTCTCTAATCTCAACTTGTAAATAAAAATATTTGTTTTAAAGTTATTTTCTAAACATTAAATAACGTTGAAGTTAACATAACTGTTAAATTTTAAACAAAAAGTAATAAAACCTAAGCCTTTATCAGGGTTAAGTTATTAATTTTGTTGTTCACAACAAAGTTAAGTATTTAATTCTAATGTTTATCTAATTTGAAACGTTATAGTGTAAGCTTTTACCTTATTAACTAAAAATAATTATTATATAATAAAAATTTTAACGTTACAAAAAATTTTATAAAACGTACATATGCACTAGAAACTATCTGATCATAATTTATTATTTTTTTTATTTTTATACCAGATACAATTTTAATCGCATCTCCTAAAATATATATTACAATTATTCGACTAAAATCTGATATTAGATTACTCTTTTACTATAACTAGATTAATTAAATATTTGGTATGCAATAACAAAAAAACAAGCATATAAAGTTTTAATTACCAAACTTTAATTTATTGTTTCTTGAGTAGATACATGAGTTTTAACAAATCTACGTAAAACTATTAACTATTAACACATATGTTGTTTAAAACTAGTTCATTTAAACGTAACTAACTAATACATAATTTTATTTAGCACTTAACTTAGACAAAAAACAACTTTGTTTATAGTTAACTTATTTTCAGTTACGGTTGAATAAGGTTAGTTATAGCACACTGATTTTATCTTGTTATTAGACACGTAGTACAATAAGTACAAGCAATTATTGTAGAAAGATTTAGTTTGATACTACTAATAGTATTTATTCAAAACTAAATACGTGCAATCATTTTAATAAAATTAATTTTAAGAACACGTAAAACCGCAAAACGTCTAATCTTAATTAAATGTATAAAAAATACTGCATTTTGTAAACACATAAATGCTCAAAGTAAAAAGATAAATAAAATGTATACATTTTCTTGACTCACAACGTGATAAGAAATCTTTTCTTTAAAAAGCAGTAAAGAATGGCCTAATTTAATATAATAGGGTTTATTTATTATTTTTGGCTCTTACAACGTTTAAAAAAATTATGTTAATATATTATATAGATAACTGAAAATAGCTGTAGCGTGTAAATTATATGACAACAATGAACTACATTCATGAAATAATCGTACAAAGTGAAGCCATCTATAAACGCATAGATGCTCTAGTGTTTAGTTAATGCTTAAGTAATCATCTACAAACATACACATAATATACGGATAAATGGATAATAATTTAAAGACAAATTATTTGTTTAAATTATATTATGTTTAAAATGAAAATTATTGAAAAATTTACAATTATTTAATTACTTCGAAATTATATCAACTACAACTTATAAAAAACTTTCTGTTTATATTAAACGTAATGAAATAAATTATTTACAATACAAAGTGTAGATTTGCTTTGAGGTTATATTATTTAATAAAATTATTTACCTAATAAACAAGCTTTTTGATTTAGCTTAATTTGTTGTACCTACGCCGGAAGCAAATATCAGTATACAAACTAAAAATTTAAAAAAATAAAAACAAAAAAAACAAATAATATCAACAACTAATATTGAAACTATATATGAAAATAAAATAAGTATAATTTAATCAGAAAAAGTAGAATGTTTATATATGGAACTTGAGGTCGTGTTTTGAAGGTGGTTGAGTGAGGACGTGTTTAATAGTAGTGCGGAGTTTTGTGTAATTTAAAGTGATTTACAGCAATTAATTGACGTGTGCGTGTTGAGGATTGTGAAGTGGAAGAAATGATTAGAAGTACAGTTTTAATGTGAGTAGTAAATAAGTACATTAAAATTATGGATAAGAAGATATAGGTGGCTCAGATAACGTGTGCGAATGCGAGCGGATATCGTGGCCTAGTTTAAAGGTCAAGCGCGCGCGTTTGATAACAGTGAAGTACAAACTTTTATTTATATACTTTTGCTAATATTTGTGGCGAGCTTTAATTAAAGACAATTAGAAAGAATCATAATAACGATAAATTTAAAAAAATTAATAAAGAAAAAAAAATTAAATAAATACCTAAATTAAAACAAAAAAAAATAAATAAATTAAATAAATAAATAAATAAGTAATAACAAAAGGGGGAAAGGGATGAATAAAAGAGAGAGAGAGAGGAAGAGGAAAAAGAAAGGCAACAAATATTTGAAAGAGGAAAGAGAACAATAAGATCACCAGACATTAAAAAGATATCGGAGGAGAGCGAAGGAAAAACCTCAAGAACAGAAGGAGGAAGGAAAGAAATAGAGGAGTTAAAAGAATTAATGAGAGAAATGATGAAACAGATGGAAGAAGATATGCAAGGAATAAGACAAGAAATCAAAGAAATGAAAAAAGAAATCGGAGAAAGATAAAGGAGTGGGAGAAAGAAAAAGAGAAACTGGTGGAGGGAATAGAAAAACTGGAGAAAAAGCGGAAGACGAGGAAAGATGAAAAAGAAAGAATAATATTGTGATAAAGGAGTGGAGAAGTGACAAACCACAAGAAGATTTAGCGGTGATGCTGGAAGAAAAATTAAAAAAGTGACAGTAATAAACAAAGAGAAGAAAAATGAGATGGTGGTGGCGGAAATCGGAGGATGGGAGGAAAAACAGAAGGTAATGGCGGAGAAGAAGAAATTAAAGAATACAAGAATATATATAAGTCACGATTTGACATGGGAGGAAAGAAGAGTGCAAAGAGAAATAATGAACATAGCGGTGAAAAAAAGAGCGAAAGGAAAAAGAGTATGGGTAGGGCACAGAAAAATGGAGATAGACGGAGACAGATGCATATGGAACGACAAGGATAGGGGACTGTGCAGAGAAAGAGGAGAGAAATTGGGGAACCATAAGGCAGAAAACTAAAGGGCAAAGGGGGGGTGGTAAAGGAGAGAAAGTTAACGAAGTGGCAAAGAAAAGGAATAATGAGAGATGAAGATGAAAAAGAAAAAGAAGGGAGAAAAAAAGAAGTAAGGAAGAAGCACGGGGAGAGGTGAGTGAGCTGAGAGTATTGTTTTGGAACGTAGCGGGAATAAAAAACAAGGAACATGATTTCTGGAAGTACATCAAGGAACAGGATGTAGTGGGATTACAGGAAACATGGATGGAAGAAAAAGAATGGGAGTGGTGGGAAAAAGAGTTGCCGGAGGAATTTGAGTGGGTGGTGCAACATGCAGAAAGAGAAAAGAATAAAGGGAGAGCAAAGGGGGTATAATAACGGGAATAAGAAAAAATGGTTGAGCCAGGAAAAGAAAGAGAAAGTGCAACAGAGAAGAGGAGTTGTAGAAAGGAACATACAGTGGGGAAAAACAAAAATAAAAGTAGTGACGGTTTATAGCAGTAGAATGAAAGAGACAAGGAAAAACATAGAAGAGATGATAGAAGAGATGGAAGAGGGATTGATAATAGTAGGAGGGGACTTCAACGCAAGAATAGGGGAAGAGGGAGGAGTACAAGAAAGAAAAGGGACGGGAAAGAGACAAACAAAAGACAAGGTGATAAATAAAGAGGTAGAAGAACTGCTGGAATTGTGCAACGAAAAAGGGTGGAAAATAATGAACGGGAACAGAGAAGAAGATGGAAAGGGGGAATTTACGTACATAGGAGGAAGGGGAGAATCAATAATAGATTTTGTAATAACAAATGAAGAGGCCGCAGAAAAGGTAAAGACATTTAAGGTGGGAGAAAGAGTAGAGTCAGACCATCAACCACTGGAATTGACAATGGAAGGAAGGGAAAGAGAAGAGAGAGAGGAAGAGGAGAAGTACATAACTAAAAAAAGTGGACAGAAGAGAGTATAAAAAGATATAAAGAGAGAATAGGGAAAACGGTATGGATAGGGAAAGAATTACAAGAAAGTGTAGAGGAAATGAGAGAGATGATGGAGAAAGCAACAGAGAGAGTCAGATTTAGAAAATGGAAGGGGGGAAAACTGGATGGAAGAAATGGTGGGATAAGGAATGCAAGGAAGCAAAGAAAAATGCAAGAAGAGCATTAAGACAGTGGAAAAAAAGGAAGAAAGAAAAAGAAGAATACAAAGAAGTAGTAAAAATATACAAAAAACATGCGACAGAAAGAAGGAGGAAAACAAAAAGAAACAAGAGGAGCAGATTAAAGGAATAAAAACGGAAGAAGATGTATGGAAGTACCTAAAGAAGCATAGGAAAAAAACAGGACGACAAAGGGAATAAAAATTAAAGAATGGGAGATATATTTTCCGGAACCTGTTGGGAGGGAAGAACAAAAGCAGAAAAAAGAAAAAGAAAAGACGCGGTAGTAAGACAAGAAGAAGGAGATAGGGATAGAATAAGGGAAGAAGAAGTAAAAGAGGCGATAAAGAATATAAAAAAAAGAAAGGCGACAGGAGAAGATGGGATACAAGGAGAAGAGTGGATATACGGGGGAGAAAATGTAGCAAAAAAGATGACGGAAATACTAAACAAAATATGGAAAGGGGAAGGATTTCCAGAGAGATGGAGAGAGGGAATAATATGCCCAATACATAAAAAAGGCGAAAAAAATAAAATCGAGAATTATAGAGGGGTAACATTATTGAGCACGGCATACAAATTGTACGCGACAATACAAAGGCTACAGAAGGAAATAGAGGAAAGAAGTTTGGTACCAGACGGACAAGCGGGATACAGAAAAGCAAGAAGGGCAATAGACAACATATATATATACTGAAACACTTAGCAAATAAAGAACTAGAAAAAAAAGAAGGAAAAGGGTGGCACTATTCGTAGATCTAAAAGCTGCTTTTGACAAAGTGAATAGGGAAAAGCTGTGGGAATATATGAAAAGAAAAAAGATCAATGAAAGATTAATACAAACAATGGAGGAAATATACGAAGAAACGAGAAGCAGGGTTAAAGTGAATGGGGAAGAGAGTGAGAAATTCATAACAAAGAGAGGGTTGAGGCAGGGATGTCCACTGACCCCAAGCCTGTTCTCGGTATATACGGGGGATCTGGAAGAGACAATGAGAGGACAACAGACAGGAGGGATAGTGGTAGGGAAAGCTAAGGTATGGTAGTTGGCGTATGCGGATGACATAGTGCTGGTGGCTAAGGAGGAAAAGGAAATGAAAGAGATGATGAAAACGCTAGAAAAATATATGAAAAAAAAAGAAATGGAAGTAAACACGGAGAAAACAAAGATAATGATATTTAGAAAAGGAGGGGGGAAAAGAAAAAGAGAGGAATGGAGATGAAGTGATGAGAAAGTGCAACAAGTGAAGGAATTTACATACCTGGGCTACACGATGAAACAGGATAATAAAGAGGAGAACACATAAAGGAAAGGGTGAAGAATGGAAACAAGCTAATAGGACAAGTCTGGGGTGTGGGGAAAGAGTATTCAAGATGGATATAAAAAAAGAAAATTGTTGTTCGAAAAATTAATAAAGGGGGTGGTAATGTATGGAGCGGAAATATGGGGCTGGAAGGAGTGGAGGGAAGTAGAGAGGCTACAGGAAAAATACTGGAGATGGGTGTTAGGATTGGACAGGGATACACCGGGGTATATTGTGAGGGAGGAGGTACAGATAGAAAAAATAAGGGTAGAGACAGGAAAAAGAGCAATAAAATACGAGGAAGAAATGAGGGAAAGAACAGATTGCAAAATACTGCAAGAATGTTGGAAAGAGATAAAGGGAGGGAAAGTGAAGTACGGGCAGGAGGGCAGAGAAGAGTATTACAAAAGAAACGGGTACGCGAGTGAAGAAGTGGAAAGATTAAGAGAAGAGGGGGTAGGGACAAGGGAAGAAATAATAAGGAGAGATAGAGACATGGAAAAACAAGAAAGATGGACAAAGATAAAAGAGAGCAAATATGATAGGAATTATAAAGATATCAAGGGTGAAGGGGTGCCGGAATATTTAAAAGATAGAGAGATTAAAAGCAACAAAAGGAAAAAAATGGTGGCAAGGTTCAGATGTGGCAACGAGGAGTTAGGGAACAAATATTGGAAAGAAGAACCAGAAAAGTTGTGTAGGCTATGTGGAGAAGAAACAGAAGACCTCAATCACATGAGAAAGAAATGCAGGGAACTAAGAGAAGAGGTGATGAAAATAGTGGAAATTTTAGATGAAAACGGAAAAGGAGCGGAATGGATGGAGGAAGTATGGAGCAGGAGGAAAAAGTTAAGGGGGGAGAAGGGATAAGAAAATGTAGTATATATGTATAGACAAGATCAAATTTGTAAGCCAAATGGCAACGAATAAAGTTAAACTTATATATATATGGAACTTTGAGTTCAAAGTCGAGCTTAACTAGCCGTGACGATACTTCTTCTTTATATACGGAGACTATTTCTTTTTAAGTCACTTCTATGGAGTTTAGAATCTGGTTTGGCTCACAAGTTGATTACCTAACTCTGTAGTGGTTCTTTGTTAGTTTTTCGTTTGCTTTTTCGAGTTTATCGTTTTCTTTCTTACCTTTTCTGAGTTGAGAATCTGGCTTAGTTCACAAGTTGATTACCTAACTTTTGAGAAGTGTTTAGTTAGATTTCGGTTGCTTGTTTGAGTTCTTCGATTTCTCTCACGCCTTGATGAAGCCCCTTACGAAAGTGGGCAAAACGTTGGCAACTTCGGTTACAACATTAACACGGTCCAAACCCGGACGACGTTCTTATCTTAGTATACACTCCGGCCGTGGAAGCCTTCGCTATTACGTATAGTTATATCTTAGAAAATTTATTACTGCAACAATTATTTGTTCAAAAGTTATTAAAAGTTACAATATGTCTAGCAAATACAAATTACAAAGTAATTGTATTGTTGAACTTAAACTGTATTAAGCACTTATACTACATTAACTAACGTGAGTAAAGAAAGACCCAGTAAACTTTCATAAAATTGAATAATATTTTTAAAACAATGAAAATTTCAAGAAGATACAATGAATTGATAAAATTAGCACAAAGCAAAAGAAAAATTATAAAAAAGTTTTGTTAATTAATGAATTACTTAATTGTTATTATAAAGCGTACTTGAGAGTATAATTAGTCTTGTTAGAGTGTAAAAAAATGCCTCTTGTTTCACAACATACAAATTTTCCTCAATTAACTGTGTTTGAACGTGGTAGTCAGTCTATAAGAAACTGCATTATCCATTCGTGATGCTGCTGGTCGTATAAGACATATCGTTGCGACAATCTCCGTAAGCTAGAAAAAATAAACAGAAAATAATGAGAATCGTGGAGGTTTACGACCTGCTCGTCCCAGATGCGCCACTATTTGTGAAGATCGTATTTTTTGGTTTTTAACTTCTTAGAACCGTTCCTCGTCGACCAAGGAGATTGGTGATAGACGGAAAGATTTAATTAACCAACTGATTTTTATACGATTTGTTTATAAACGAATTTGATCTTTTGGGGTTTTGTCGTATTGACCATTTTCTGTTTACCTGTTACTCCACGTCATAAAACCGCACGGCTAGAGTGCTGTAATATGAGGTTGCAATAAATTGAGGAATAAAAACGAGCAGTTTTTGGTGACAAATCTCAATTTTGTATATGGGTCTATGATGGTTGCAGAATAGTGAGAAAACGTACCGGAAAAATAAAACTATGGAGTTCTTAGTCAAGGTGTGATGGTATAAGGATTATTTGCCACAAAAGTAGTAGTAATTATTAGAGAAACGTTAAATGCAATTAGTTACATCAATAACGTGCTAGAATTAATGTTTGTTCTATATGTTCTATACCGCTGAAGTTACTGTAAAATTTTTGAAAAATGTTAATGCTGATTGTCTTTCATAGCAAATCAATGATAATTTATAAATAATGTACTAGATGTTTTTGAAAAACATTTTTTAGAAGTTTAGAAGTCAGTATTACAAGCTTATTTTAATTATTTCTGATAGACTAACTGAATGTGTAACATACGCAGGAAGAACAACGCGTTATTACTGTTTGGACATTGTTGCAGTAAATGTATCTTGATGAATCATTGGTTCTAAATACAGATAAAATACATGCATAATGAAAATTTCATTTAAATTTAACAACGTTTGCTTATGGCGCTTATACACTGTTTCTATGCAATTATTGCAAGAACAAAATAATTTATAAAAAGAAGTTTGTCTACGGTACATATCATTTGCTGTACGTAATTTCAAAGGCTCTCACGATCGGAGTCTATACTAAACTGAGAACGTCTTTAGGGTTTAGATCGGAACAGAAGTTGCCAACGTTTTGCCCACTTTTGTAAGAAGCTTTGTCAGGGCGTAAAAAATCAGAAATTTTAAAAAGTAAACAATAATCTAAGAAAAAATTACTACAAAGTTAAGTATTCAATTTGTGAACTAAACCAAATTCTAAACTCTATAGAAGTGACTTAGAAAAAGGTGTCTTTGTATTTATAGAAAAAGTATCGTCGCGGTGGATCTGCTTGACTCTGATTGGGTGATATTCAAAAAGGAAAGTGTTTTTGATAAACCAGTAATAACTGAGAAACAATGGAGACATATCTCAAAACAATAATTGTCACGATTGAAGTTATTGGGGTGTTCAATGATTTCTGTGTTTTCTTGAACTTTCCTATTGAAGACAGATTGAGATTTTGTAGGCGTTATCAAAATCTAAATTGTGGCTTGCAGAAAAATACAAAATTATTTTCTGAAATACGTTTGATGATGGAACGACCAGTTTTACCGATAAAGACTAACCGACATAAACAACAATTTGATATGCACCTTGAGACAAAAGTTAATTGACTTTGTCTTTGAGAGGAAAAATAATTTTTAGAGATTTTAACTGCCTAGTTTAATATGGGCTTAATAATATTCTGTGACCTTATAAATGTAAGGTAATAATGTCAAATTTAAATTGGAATCGAAAGTAGAAATGTCTTTAGGTACTCAAGTACGGAGATGTCAGCAACAATTTATAATTGCTTGAATATTTCGCTTTATATAACCATTATTTACTAAAGTTCTACTTAGATGACGGAGTTCCGAATGCAGACTCTCGAGTTGGCAAATAAAAAAAAAACGTCATAAACCAAAGATTCAAGAGTGTTTCGGTGCTTGATGATGATAAAACAAAGCATAAAGATATCTGTCCGTATATGTGAGTTTGCAATAAACAAAATGGCCTAAAATTTTGTCGGGTTTACGTGCCACAAAAACGTTAAAAAATAGGAGAGAATTATTCTTTTTAATTTCCAAGGTGAATTTTGTTACGAGGGTTTTCTCTCAACATAAATGGCTAGCAACTAACTCAGTTGAATTTAGAGGTTTGTGTCGTAAGTTTTGTGCTGCTAAATTATAAAAAAAATGAAAAAAGAACCAAAACAATTAGAAGCTATGGTAATAGGCATCGTTTGAATCTATCCAACACTAAAATAAAATAAATAACAAAGCACTGGTTACAATGACAAGTATATTTATTTTTTAGTGAAAAGAAAAGATTTAATATTAAAAGAATTAGGTACATGAATAGTAGTTAAAAATAATTCTATAAATATCACAGATATAGCGTTGGTACAAGTCCTGGAGGTGAGGCAACCCTGCACACAAAGTTATCAAAATACATCCAACAGAACAGAATCAAGTAGTATGTAATTTTAGAGTTAATTTTTGATTTAATGTGAAACTAGTGACTTCAGGCCCGTTGCAAATGACATTTCACGTAAATTGACACCGTAACAGCAAAAAAATGCATTCGATAATTGTAAAAATAGCTATGTCGTACCTATTTCACGTTTGACAAATACACAATTCTAATTATAGCCTCTAGCGAAAGATAATGAATTAATCAAAAATTCTTCCAAATTGGCCCAACACGTGATGGTATCATTAATCGCTATGGCAATTACGGGAAAATTAACGTATCACAAAAATATGAGTCAAATACTTACCCTAGGACAAATTTCACAAATACAGCGATAATAATACACCCATTTATAACAACAGATGCTTGTGAACTTTTAGAACTGAAAACTCCGCTGGGCGCTTATGTTAGAACATATATGTAAAGTGTGTATATCAATTTAATTAAAAGTTGCTTTTATATTTCTTGACGCCATCTATCGGGTTACGTTGGATTGAGCAGACGTCATTCCGATGAGACTTCCGGCATTTTGACTCTAACATTGTAACGGGTAATATCTAGGGCTGCGTGAGTGAAAGTTCGTTCTCTAAATTCATCCACGTGTTAGGGACACGATGGAAATTATGTAGTTTCCTTAATTAACTAATTTACTCCCGCAGCGTAAGTGATTTTATTTCTTTCGGTAATTAAAAGTAATTTTTATGTCTTTTTGGTTAGCCGCCATGTGTCACCATATATCAGGCATTCTGGCTATAATTTAAAGCCCATCAGGGAAAGTTTGCGATTTTGTTGCGATCGTGGGGTGTTTATATCGTCACCGGCTATTCTTAACACCATCCGGCCCATGAATTCTATCCGATACTGAAAGACGAGAGATAACCCTCGACGAATGTGTTGGAACGATTTTAAATATTTATAAGGCCTACTGTTGGAATTAATTAAAGCATAGAAAAAGGGTATAACAGCATCCGACGTTCGGTTTGTGTTATATGTACATTTTAAAATTTAAGTAATGACTTTGTAGATTTGGATTTCGTGAGCTATTAGATTGACACGGATTGTGTTTAAAATTTCTTACAGGATAGGTGTAGCAGGAAGTACTTCCTCCGCATAAAAGGAACACCTGTATTTGGTGGTAAGTGTTTTTATAAATTTTCTTTCGTCGTCAACGAGGTTACTCACGAAACTTACAATAATCATAACTTCGTACTGATTATCGTAATTGTAATATCATTAGTTAGTGAATTTGCTTATACTACGTATGCTGTTTATGCTTATTTATTGTGATAATTTAATGTTAATGCTATACTAATTCTTTTGCCTTATTGTCGTTAATGCCATATTACTAATTATGTAAACGATATTTACTGTGAACTATTCGTCGCCATGTTCTGCACTTATGTCATGTAAGTTGCCTATCCTACTGTGATTCGAGGTTGTAGATCCTCGCTAGTACCTACTTAGATTTGACTATTTAACTCTTACTATATTTATCGTGTTAAAGTAATTAAAGTACAATTGTTATTAACGATTGAGTTTCTTTTCCTTTTATTCGTTTCTTTCAGCAGTTACGAACTTAACATCTAGTTACAAGTTTATTACCATTTCTGTGATGAGCAAGCAGAACTGACTTTGGATAAGCTCTGGCGCCCTTAATTATCTTTTAAATCTTCTCTAGGAACCCTACCGTCTCTCCGACTATTGAGAGTTGGCCGTGCAGGTTCGTAACCAGCTAAAACTTGTAACAAATTGGCGGCCCAACCAAGGGGCCTCGAATTTTTCATTTCACTACATTTCTTTTAGCTATTTTCTTTAATTGTGATTAGCGTAGGATTACTGGTACTCATAGGTAACTTATACTGGTGAATTTCTCTAGACTTAGTGTGTAGCAAATTGGCTACCTGACTTTCGATTCTTTTTCTTTTGAATTTCTCATTCGTTATAATTCTTTCTGCTGTTTAGATTTTTTTCTCTAATTAGTATAGGATTACTAGCAGGAATAGGTAGTTTATATTGTTGACTTGCTATCGATTTAGTGTGGGCGATCATAAGTTCTTCTAGCTTTATTGATTCTTTTATCTTTTCTTAGTCTTACGTGGGTTCGATTTTACTTTGCTTTCTTTACTTAGTTATTGCTACTAGACTGGACGTCTGAGTTACTTCATTAACTTTTACTTTTTCTGTATTTTTCTTTAGTGCTGCAGTTTGATTGTAGATTAGCACTTTGCTTACGTTTCTTTTAATCGGACCTTCGCTTTGATTTTTTGGATTGACTCGACTACGTCGATTAATTTGTTTTCTTATTGGATTACATAGTTGGTAGTAATACGGCTTGTACTTACTGTTATTTTGAATTTTGGCCAGACACGTGGTGGCACATGTCCGTTGGAGTTGACAACTTTGGTTAGTTTATTGTTTACTTGTGATTGTCCTAGCTATGTATTCTTCAGACGAAGAACCGCCATTTCTTACTTCTTCGGACTCTGATTCCGAAACGAACTTAGGTAATTGGAATGTTACTTTTTCAGGTGAAGATCCTTCTGTACTTATAGAATTTCTTATTCGTATCGACGAGTTGTGTTTGTCTCGTGGTGTTTCACAACATCAACTTTTTCTTTCAGCTTTTGAAGTTTTATCTGGCAAAGCCCTTCTTGTTTTTAGGACGAATCGAAGTTCGTTACGTTCGTGGAATGATGTTGTTGCTTTGTTGAAGTCTGAGTTTTTACCTTTGGATTATGATGAGCGCTTGATGGATACTATTCGCAGTCGTACAATGGGAGCTAACGAAACCATTGGTACTTACGTTACCAATATGCGATACCTTTTTCTTCAGTTAGCAGAACCAGTCTCAGAGCAAATGCAGCTCAAGGTTATTCGTCAAAATCTAACGCCATTCTATCAGCTTCCTTTAGCGTTGATGGAAATCAAATCTATCGCTGAATTAATATCTTTAGGCAAGCGTTTGGAGTCGAACATCCATTCTCGCGATTCTTTCCACTTCTCTACAACAGAGATTGGTGACAAAGTTCAAAAGCCATCTGTGGTCTTTGCTGATAAGATTTCTACTTCCGTCTCTTCTGCTATGTCTGCTACTTGCTCTCTTACTACTTCTTCTCCCAATACTTGTGTTCGTTGTCGTTCTCAAGGTGATAAGCCTTTACGTACTGTTCGTTCTCTTCTTTCTCTTCCTCCTAATTTCTTTTCAGTTTCTAGGATTATTAGGCCTACTACTGATTCTTGGTATTTAGGTATGATATCTAAAGTTACTGCTTCTCCTCGTCGTTTCTCTCGTTGGTGTGTTGTGAAAAATCTTTTATGTAAACGTGTACGCATTTCCTCTTCTGACCCTTGCGTTTGGAAGTTAGTTGTACCTTCGGACCAGCGCAAGCAACTTATTCAGGATCACCACTTTACATCTGATTGGGATCACCTCAGTGTTAGGAGCACTTTGGAAGCTCTTCGATGTCATTTCTACTGGCCTCATATGAGACCTAAGGTTGCCGAATTCATACGTCATTGTTCTTGTTCAAATTCGCGACGAAGCAAGCCTTTTAGGTCACGTCACATTTTGCCAAGTAGAACGAAGCTTTCCAACACTGATGTCGCTATAAGGTCTACGCGTATACATAAAGATCGTGCTATTTCTCCGGGTGTGAAGGCCGCTTCTATTGCTTTTGCATCTCCTTCTTCATTCGCTTCTAATTATTCTTTACTATCTCCTTCTTCTAATCGTTCTCTTCGCTTTCATCGGCGTCGCAAGCGTCGTAAGTGCTAGTTCGCTTTTTGGGCTTTCGACTTTCGACCTTTGCTATTCTTTTGGTTCTTTTCTTGCGGTTTTGGTGGTTCGAGTCTTTGAATATGTCGTCGGTATCTTGTTGGTTGTAGCTTGGATGCTACCCAATTGTTCTTCTCATATTGCTGTCACTGATTTTCTTTTCTTTGCTTAAGTTTCTAGTACTTTTGTTTTGGTTTCTTTCTTCTCCATCTTACTTCAGGACAGACTACCTTTCCGTCTGTATATATTTATATCCGCTTAGTCGGCCTTTTTTGGATTGGTACGTCATCTATAGAATTCTCTCTTTTACTGTTGGATTTGGTTTTTCTTTTCTTGAGTTTTCTATTCCGCTCGTCGGCATTAAAGTCTTGAAGTATACTTTCCAATTTGGGACAGCAATTGGTACGCTCTTGGTCTATGACTAACTGTGATATCTTTTCTCTTCTCTTTCTTTTTTTTTTTCTTTTCTTTTTCACTTGGGCGGTTGGTTGGGCATTGAAGGGTTGGTCACTCCCTTTCGTTTCTTCTACGGAGAGAAGAACGAATCAGACATCTACATCTTGTCTTATCTTTCTCCGTCTGTTTCTTTTCTGCCTTTCTTGTTTTTCTTACTTCTTATTTTTTTTCCTTTTTGCTTTGGAAGGTTTGTCTTTAGGGCAATTATCTCTTTTGCTTTTTCTTTTATCGGGATTTGTTGCTTGGATACTTTCTTGGTATTTCCTTTTAATAACTTCTTTCTTTAGTATTCACGCAACTATGGTTCTTTTCTTTTGCTTTTCTTTCTCGGTTACTTCTCTCGCTTTATTAGGGTTAGTGGGTTTCTGTTTTGCTGTTTTTGGATTGAAGCTTGGGATAGACTGCAACGTCGCTTTTTGTACTTTGTACTTCCGCTTAGTCGGCATTTTTGATGTTGTTAGTCACCGTTAGGATATTTCTCTTCCTTGGGTTTCTTTTGTTTTTGGAATATTCTAATCCGTTCTTCGGCATTTGAGTCCCAATGTGAGATCCCAACGCAGCGAGCACTAACTCACGGGTTTCTATTGGCCAAGTGAAGTTTTCTGGGTTGTATGAACTCATGCTTTCTTTTTTTTTTTTTTCTTCTCCTCCTGGGTTGGTTTGAGATTGTATTAAAAACTTTTCTCTCTGCTTAAGCTTTGCTTTCCCTGGATTTACTGCCGTCATATCATTTTTCTGTATTCTCCTCTTTAATAATTCTCTCTTGTGCTACATTGGGATTAGTAAATTATTCGTTTGACTGTGTAGGTCTGAGACTGGGAACAGACTGCCACTCCGTTTTCTGTACCTTGGGGATTTCCGCTTGCTCGGCCCATTTTTGGATGCGATCACCTCGCGCCTTTCCTCGAGCACGACCTCTGTCTTGCTGATCTCCTGCACGACCTCGGTCCTGATCTCCCATTTTTGGATGCGATCACCTCGCGCCTTTCCTCGAGCACGACCTCTGTCTTGCTGATCTCCTGCACGACCTCGGTCCTGATCTCCCATTTTTGTATGCGATCACCTCGCGCCTTTCCTCGAGCACGACCTCTGTCTTGCTGATCTCCCATTTTCAATTTAGGTATTCTATTCCACTATATTTTATTCTCTCACTATACCCATACATTCTTTCCCCTGATCTGATTACTTTTGCCTCGGGCGATTCTTTTATTCTCCCACTATACCCATACATTATTTCTTTTGAGTTGATTGCTTTTGCCTCGGGCGATTCATCTATTCTCCCTGGAGTTCTTTTGATACTTGCGTCCCTGCTGTATTGGATTACTGATTTTTTTTCTCTGCCTTTTAGGTAGTCCGACTTATGTCGACTTTTAATCAGAATCTTTCTTTAGCTTGAGATTTCTTCATTGGTTTTCTTTGCTTAGATCTTTAGGATCTGTTGGGTTTTTTTGGTGGAGGAATCTCATATCGTCTGTTGACGACTTTTTGGAGCACAACTACCTTAGTTTTCTTTTTGACTTTTCTTCTAAATCCGCGTATCCCATTTCAACATCTAGATACTTTTTTCCTTTTTACTTCTTTAGCTTAGTTAGCTTTGGGGACTTATATTTGGGGTTGGATTCGTATTTTTTCTTTCCTACTCCTTCTGTTTCTCTTGGTTTGTTTGGTACTGTCGATCCGTAAGGTCTATGGGACTGCGTTGCTTTCTGGCTTTTTAGCGTAACGACTAGTGTCGACTTTCAACGAGTACCTGTGCTGATACTTCTATTCTGTTAGTTGAGTTTCTGGTTCTTTGAAGTATCATTCCGCTTCATGCGACTTTTGGACACATCTGGTTGGTGATGCTTAGTAAACCGAGAAAACTTCTTTCATCTACGTTTCTTCTGGGGTTGGGCGTTATTGTGTTTTGGGGTTGGTTTTGGATTTTAGGGTTCTAGCCTTGGCGTATGCCTAAATTTCTATCTTCATTTTGGCTTTTGTCTTCGTTATTCTCGCTCCACGCTTTTATCTTGCTGGGGGGGAATTCTGTTACGTACATAAATTTAAATAATGTAGTACCCTGTATATCAATTTAATTAAAAGTTGCTTTTATATTTCTTGACGCCATCTATCGGGTTACGTTGGATTGAGCAGACGTCATTCCGATGAGACTTCCGCCATTTTGACTCTAACATTGTAACGGGTAATATCTAGGGCTGCGTGAGTGAAAGTTCGTTCTCTAAATTCATCCACGTGTTAGGGACACGATGGAAATTATGTAGTTTCCTTAATTAACTAATTTACTCCCGCAGCGTAAGTGATTTTATTTCTTTCGGTAATTAAAAGTAATTTTTATGTCTTTTTGGTTAGCCGCCATGTGTCACCATATATCAGGCATTCTGGCTATAATTTAAAGCCCATCAGGGAAAGTTTGCGATTTCGTTGCGATCGTGGGGTGTTTATATCGTCACCGGCTATTCTTAACACCATCCGGCCCATGAATTCTATCCGATACTGAAAGACGAGAGATAACCCTCGACGAATGTGTTGGAACGATTTTAAATATTTATAAGGCCTACTGTTGGAATTAATTAAAACATAGAAAAAGGGTATAACAGCATCTGACGTTCGGTTTGTGTTATATGTACATTTTAAAATTTAAGTAATGACTTTGTAGATTTGGATTTCGTGAGCTATTAGATTGACACGGATTGTGTTTAAAATTTCTTACAGGATAGGTGTAGCAGGAAGTACTTCCTCCGCATAAAAGGAACACCTGTATTTGGTGGTAAGTGTTTTTATAAATTTTCTTTCGTCGTCAACGAGGTTACTCACGAAACTTACAATAATCATAACTTCGTACTGATTATCGTAATTGTAATATCATTAGTTAGTGAATTTGCTTATACTACGTATGCTGTTTATGCTTATTTATTGTGATAATTTAATGTTAATGCTATACTAATTCTTTTGCCTTATTGTCGTTAATGCCATATTACTAATTATGTAAACGATATTTACTGTGAACTATTCGTCGCCATGTTCCGCACTTATGTCATGTAAGTTGCCTATCCTACTGTGATTCGAGGTTATAGATCCTCGCTAGTACCTACTTAGATTTGACTATTTAACTCTTACTATATTTATCGTGTTAGAGTAATTAAAGTACAATTGTTATTAACGATTGAGTTTCTTTTCCTTTTATTCGTTTCTTTCAGCAGTTACGAACTTAACATCTAGTTACAAGTTTATTACCATTTCTGTGATGAGCAAGCAGAACTGACTTTGGATAAGCTCTGGCGCCCTTAATTATCTTTTAAATCTTCTCTAGGAACCCTACCCTCTCTCCGACTATTGAGAGTTGGCCGTGCAGGTTCGTAACCAGCTAAAACTTGTAACAAGTGTATCACAGACAAAAAAAAACATGGGCGTGTACTGGTGTACACATGTAAGAAGTGAAACTTTTTTATGGCCTTAGTTTTCTCAAAATGATCTACATGCAACTTTTCAGAAATTGGTTAAATAAAGTTAAATTAGATAAAGTTTAAACAAAAGGATTTTTTATCATAGACATGAATACAAATAATACAATTATTTCACTTTAACTTTTTGCTACTAAGATTATTACAGCATTTCATTAATTGTAATAGAATTATTACTATCATTGTCATCGTTATTATATATTTTTGTAATTAATGGCTTATGGTAACTGAAATATGAAATTGAATCTACAAAAATTAGTTAATTGATTTACAAAAATTAATAACATATTTCAGAATTTATACTCTATGCCAATTAATTGATGTTCATTAAATTAGCAGTCGTATTAATTAAAAATGTGACGCGTAACGAAATAAGCGACATGCTATCCCTACTGCGTTGGAGAAACTGAAAGTACTCTTCGTCTGAACCAACCGTGTTTCACTTTAACTTTTTGCTACTAAGATTATTACAGCATTTCATTAATTGAAATAGAATTATTACTATCATTGTCATCGTTCAATCAGAAATTGAGGTTAACCTTAAATATCTTAAATTCAAAAAACCAACCGTGTTTCACTTTAACTTTTTGCTACTAAGATTATTACAGCATTTCATTAATTGAAATAGAATTATTATTGTCATTGTCATCGTTCAATCAGAAATTGAGGTTAACCCTTAATATCTTAAATTTAAAAAAAATAATAACATATTTCAGAATTTATACTCTATGTCAATTAATTGATGTTCATTAAATTAGCAGTCGTATTAATTAAAAATGTGACGCGTAACGAAATAAGCGACATGCTATCCCTACTGCGTTGGAGAAACTGAAAGTACTCTTCGTCTGAACCAACCGTGTTTCACTTTAACTTTTTGCTACTAAGATTATTACAGCATTTCATTAATTGAAATAGAATTATTACTATCATTGTCATCGTTCAATCAGAAATTGAGGTTAACCTTAAATATCTTAAATTTAAAAAACCAACCGTGTTTCACTTTAACTTTTTGCTACTAAGATTATTACAGCATTTCATTAATTGAAATAGAATTATTATTGTCATTGTCATCGTTCAATCAGAAATTGAGGTTAACCCTTAATATCTTAAATTTAAAAAAAATAATAACATATTTCAGAATTTATACTCTATGTCAATTAATTGATGTTCATTAAATTAGCAGTCGTATTAATTAATAAATACTATTTTAATTAAATCATATACATTGACCGATAGTTACAATCAGAAACTGAGATTAACCTTAAATATCTTAAATTTAAAAAAATAAATACCACAATCCCACCCAATTATTAGAAAAAGAGATATAATTACTTACTTTTGTTAAAAATCCATTGGAATTAGAATTAAAATAAAACCTTTGATTTTGTTGATCACTTTATTATTGATATATTATTTATCACGTCGCTATTGCGTTTCAGAAATAAAAAGGATGGCGCGTAACGGAAAAATGTGACGGTAAAAAATGTGACGCGTAAAATGTGACTTTGACATTTTTGTTCTTATTCCAACAACGAAAAGTGGTCGTACCGAGAATAAATTTTATACAGGAAATAAATTTCCTAGTAAGACATTTTGTTTGTTTAAATAATTAAACCTAAATAATTTAAAATTACCATAAGAGCAATCAATAAAGAGGAACCAGACTCAAATCTTTGTGAGATAGAATTTGATTGATGAAAATTCACTTAGAATTTTGAATAAAAGTAAAGTGACATCGAAACCCACAAGAAGATATCTTAGAGTTAAAATTTTATAGATTTCAAACGTTGAATCAAATGATCAGAGTTGACAATTTGAGAAGAAATTTTACTTGTAAATTTAGAAAGAATTTTGGAAAACACCTTGGCTAGTTTGTAAGTAGGAAATTGGATAGTACTGACAATTGGTTTGAAAAGGATACCTTGTTTGTAAGTTAAAGAAATCTGTACTGACAAGGTAGTAGTTAAATGGGTAAGTTAAAATTTGGTTTCAAAAAGTAGATTAGAAGATCTAATGATTGCGCTGACCTCAAGCTGAATTTTTGAAGTAGATTTCTTGCGCTCAAGTTGTATACTTGTTTATGTAGGTTAATCCATATTAATGAAGCTGATCGTTCTGTCATTACGCATATTTCAGAACATAATTGTTGTATTAAAAATAACATATTTTTAAGTCTCCTGTTGCTAAGTTTTATGTTTTTACAGCTTTTAATAACGCCTCGGTTATTGCAAAGCTTCATTTGTCTTTAATAGAAAAGTCCGAGAAAGCATAAAAATCATTAAACACCCCAAATAAATTAAATCGTAACACTGGTTTTAAATATAATAATTAGAGTCGAGCTCATCCCATAGCAATGATGCTTCTATAAATACGAAGAAAGCTTCTTCTTAAGTCAGTTCTATGGAGTTTAGAATCTAGCTTGGTTTACAAGTTTACTTTATCGTTTACTTTTTTAAGTTTTTGATTTATTTCACGACCTGATGAAAGTCCTTACAAAAGTGAGCGGAACGTTAGCAAATTTGGTTATAACATCAACACTGTGCAAATCGGGCAGACATTCTAATCTTAGTATTTTACTCTAAGATCATTCAACAATTAAGTATTTTGTGTTATCAGAAAATGCTTAAAACAAGAAAAATAAGGTTAATAATTACGCAAAAGCACATCTGACAAGTAAATCTTTGAAGTTGTATATAAATAAAGTAAAATCAAATTTAAATGCGTTTAAATTAAACGGTTTGTTGCTTTGTTAGAATAAAAGTTTAAAAGTCGTGGTTCTTACGCTCGCATACGCTGGCGCTCGAAACTTTCCACTCGTATAGGTTTTTAATTCTAACGCTGTTACAGAATATTATATTAAAACACAAGTTACAGAATGAACGCGGTTCAGTTACGAGACCGAGTAGAGTGATTGAAAAATATTCTATGACGTACGTTTTATACTATTTTTTATATTTTGATTTAATTAGAATATTTTTTGTATAATTTTAATGTTAAAATAACATTGGGAAACTTTTTTATTTTATTGAATTGGTAACACTTACATTTTGACATATTGAAGCTTACGTGTTAACCTAAAATATCATACCAAATAATCTTTATACCTTCATAAGTACATAACTTTGAATTAATAAGACGTCTTTGTTTTATCTTGGCATCAACATTTGAATTTCAATTGTTAAGCTACAATAGCTTTGATTTCTTTTTCATGTAACGCTAACTTACGATGCAGAGAGACCAACTTTGAAAAACCTAATATTACTAAAATTTTATGTAATTTCAAATTCTTTCCTTAACGCTTTATCCGAAGTATGTGAGAGACACGTACTGTTTTTATTTTTACTGTGGTCGTAGTATCTGATTAGACGATCCCTTCCTTTAGCTATCCTCCTGACGTCACTTGATACGTCAGAGAATGCCTAGTACACTTAGTTGTGATTTTGACAAGTACACTGCAATTTTGAATAGTCACTTTGTCTCGCAGACACATACTTTCCGTAACGCCGCAAAATGAAGCAAGTAAGATATCTAATTTTATGTTTATTTCGGAGTAATTATTTATAAAACTTGTTAGACCTACATAATAGTACATAATGAACGCAGGTGCAAGTACATCAGGTAGTAATGCATCAAAACGGCGGAAAAAATATTTCTTTAATGAATCCATAGACGACTTGGAAGATGATGCAGATTACGTAGAACACCCAGAAACAGACATAAAACTTGATAATTCGGATGTTATCCACATACAAAAACAAACTTAGAAACGTAATCCAAAGCGCCAAATATTATTTAAGAAATATCAGAACCATTACCTAATTATTATATTGGAAAAGTTAAATTCAAGTGGAGTAGCACACAGCTACCAACTAGACAAAGTTATGATAGAGGAAGTTGTAAACTAAAATAACGTTGAACTTGAAAGTGTTAGGGCAAAAGTAGGCAAGCACCAGAAAAGTAATTAAAGGAATACAGATAAAAACAAAATAAGTGCGTTATTGGCTCTTCTTAGGTTGACAGCAGTTTTAAAATCTAAAGGCAAAGATATGCGATCACTTTTTTCAACAAATTATAGTGGCAGAAATATTTTCAGTTCTGTGATGTCTTTAAAACGATATGAAATGCTTTTAGTGGTCTTGCTTTTTGATAATCTAGCCACCAAAGATAAAAGAAAAAAAAACACCAGCAGCTGCAATTTTTAATATTTTTGAACGGTTTGTAAAGAATAGCCATTACCAGTTTATTAAATATTTAATTTATAATTAAAAATGAATTCAAAATATTATCTAGGTTTGAATCCTGCCTGCGGCGATTTTTTTTAGAAAAAAATTGATTCACTAAAAGAATAAAACAATATTGAGGCGCACAAATATAGAAGTTAGTCGATATCACAACATAACCTCAATTTACCATATTTCGGATATATTTTAATCAAATTCAAAAGAAAATTTTCTTCAATACCAGTATGTAAAAGTGCAAAAATAAATTCAATGTGGTTCTTATCGGCATAGCTAACAAGTTAAATAAGACCAAAACTACAGAAAAAACAAGTATTGATTTTCAATAGAAAAACTCGCTAACAAGTCTTATACTTAACATATACTATAGATATTTTTTTCAGTTCTTACGTGCTTAGGCAGTGAAAAGTAATCTTATCTAATACAGTAGAAACTCCATAACTTGAGCTTCTGTCCCTCGAATATTCCTTTAACTATCTATCAACATTTTCTTTAAATTTGTCTCCCTGACTTGAATAATTTGAACAAAAACTCAAAACTTACTTACCTGATTTAATTAAAAGGCACGCAAAAAATAACATTTTTAAAGGATTTTCTTTGAATGTTTATTGTTAACAAAATAAATCATTGGCATTTAAATTGAAAAATGTTTCAGTGGTAAAAGCAGTCAAAACATGTTAACTGTGAATGTTTTGTTGCAATATGACTGTCAACAGAAAGATAAATCTGCTGGTTATTAGAAAAGCTAAAAATCCCAGATGCAAAACATAAAATCACTTGAAATAGAGTATCAAAGTAACAAAAAAGGATAACAAGTAAAATTTACGAAAAGTAATTTTTCAGCTTAGACAAACTTTTTGAGATTCAGTTCTTCGTCAAGCAGTATAAATTAATTTATATTGTCAAGTTCAAGTTCAAAAGCTTGGACGTAATTTGTATTAAATAAATACACCATTTACCTTAAAAAATCTTTAAGAGCCTTATATATGATAATATTATTTTGTATTTACTATTATGTTTGATGTCAGCAAATTACTGAAAAGAAATGTGTAGCTTTTTAAACTAAATAAAACATCAGAATATTGTTTTTGATTTCTTTTTAATAACGGCGTCAATAAATTTAGGAAACTATTTAATGTAAAAGGTTCGTCATTTTCGAATTATTTAGCTTTAAATTTAAATTTTTTTTAAATACTTTATTAGGATTTCGACATTTTTTGCTTGTCTTTATGTTATAATTTTACCTTCTAAATTAATTAAATATACGCTCTATGAATTTACATCTTTCTAATCAATAAACATGTTTTCTTTAATATCGAATCAGTTATTGTAATCAAAAACTCTAAGTCCCAATGTGATTCTGTTAAGTTGTGTTCATTGTATTTTAATATTACTTATTTATGTTTAATTTTGATGAAACATTATAATTTAAAACTGCCTAAAAACACATTACTAATACATAAAATAAAACATTTATCAAAATTTTAATTAAAAAGTGTTTTAAACAATGTAAAAAATTGTTTTCTTTTAATTTAATAAAAAGTAAACAGAACATTTATTACATAAAAACATAACAAAAGATTGAAAATAAAACAACAACGCACTTGATTGATTAGGAATAAATCTTTTTTATGTTTGACACGTAATAAATTACCTGATAATGAAAACGATAGCGGTTTTTATTTTGTGACCTATATTTATTGTACGCGTTCTATTTTTAATACAGAAATAATTAATATTTAGAGAAAAAGTTCGTTTTTAACCATGAAATTTTCTATTTTACTCAGGAACATTTTTGCATAAACATCGGTGTTGATTGACACTGTAAAAGCGTTGTCAAATTTTAATATTAAAAACATAAACAACCATGTGTTTACAAACATACTTGTTGTTTTTTATACATTTTTTGTTACTTTAGTTAGTAAATATACCTGCTAACATTTTTTCTAAAATTAGAAATCAATTAGACAAAGTATTTGATTTATTAAATACATGATTATTAGATTAAAGCAATAACAAATACAAGTACAAAAACTTTAAATGTTATGAATGCATAATTTAAAAAATTGTTTGCAGAAATGTGAGTATTTATAAGTTTGGTAATTGTATTTTTAGTTTATTAAAATTCATTAGGTTTATCATAATTGATAATAAAGTAAATAACTAAAATAAAATAAAGGTCTTCACAATATAAATTATTTATTCATGTCAGACTATCTAATCTTCAACATCCAACAATTCTTTATATTACAAACTTAATCTAAGAATCAAACATCGGCAAGTAAATAAGTTATAATCCAGTAAAATTACCAAAAGATACAAGTTAGTATACATTATACCAAGGAAATTAAATCTTAAGTAAAATTTACAGCAACACAAACTCGGTTATCACTTTTGCCTGTAACGGTTATCGAAATGTTCAAAATATTTAAATGTAAAAACTAAATCGTTGATTAATAAATTTTATTTCAAAATTTTAAGATAAAAATTGACATATGTTAAGATGAACATAACATGCATAATACGAATACACTAATAATGGTAGTTACCAACTTAAAAACTAACCAAACATATTTCGTCTTTGCAATAAATTAAAATTTTTGAATTATATTGATACTACTTAATTTGGTTTTAAACAGTATAATCGACAATTTTATCTTTATGTTAAAGTACAATCAGACAGAATACCTTTACAAGCAGAAAATTTTATGTTTGTTTATCATTATCACGTTTATCAGTATTAAAATCAATATATTTTTGCATTCAATCCGATTGTCTAAATTTTAATTTAATTTATGAATTCAAACTATTTTCAAACCGTGACGTTAGATTCACGTAATTCTTGTCATACAAATTTGACATTACTTTGGTAAAATTTTCTCCAGATGGAACCATATTTTCCAAATAAAACGGTAAATTGTCATGTTCTAGATGTAATTCTTTGAGATATTGTAAGTCTACTTTGAATACATATTCTACGTGTGTATCGTGTTCGATATCAAAAATAAACAAGTCTTCGATTTTGGGTTTTGTTAGCCATCTAAAATTTTCGGTCAGTAATTTACGACATTTACGATATAAATTTGTAGTGTCTAAGTACAGTATGTAAGATGATGGTTTATCATATTCTGGAATAAACATATTGTTAGTCTTAGCCATACGTTAGCTACACATACTCACACCGCCACGCACACCTTTTTTGAATAAATGCAACATATTGATATCGGTTAACAAGTCTAGTTTAACACTAGTCATTATTAATAAAGCGTCCTAACCAAACCTTAAAACCGTAAAGTAATGTCAAGTATTTAACTTCTAATATTGGAGACTTATTGTGCTATAATTTTTAAAAATATCTGCTAACATGAATACGTTTGACACTACATACTTCATACAAGCCACTGTAATCACCTATAATGTTACACTCAAAAATGTTCCATAGCAATTCTGCTCGTGCACAATTTTCTTCCCAAACGTATTCGTCGTTCAATGTGCCATACAAGTCTTTGCCATCGGGTAAATTTGTAACATCAAGTTTTTTAAATGCATCATCAAAGGAATACGGAAATACTCCTTTCTGACAGACTAGATGAAATTCAACGTTTTCGTCTTTTTTAGTTTCTAAGCATTGTTTGTCTTATAAATACGAGTCAAGTTTTTGTAACAAAGAAGGTATAAATCTAAACAAATCTACAAATCTTGGTTTTATAACTAGCTTGTGCTTTTTTTCGTTACAATTAATCACATCACCCACCTCTACTTTCTTTAAAAAAGTTTTCTGTTGAGCGGCATGTTCACCACACTGTGGGATTATGATATATATTGCTTATGGAAGCAAGTCGCACTTGGTATTCATCCGAGACAATATGATATGTTGATGAAGTAGTAGACCACATATTCTTCTATTACTCCATGAGCTAAAGAACTCAATTTTCCGACAAGATAATGGCCGTCCCCACATTGAAAGTCATTCTATAGAACGCTTTGAAGTGGCTAACGTTACTATCTTGCCGTGGCCATCCAGATCTCCCAAGCTTTTGTCTATCGAATTTGTTTGCGACATGATGAGTAGAAGATTTATGCAATTAACCAATACTCTACAAGCACTAAAAGCTTTCCGGCATAAATTACAAATTTTATAGGATGCAATACCTCAGGAAAAAATCGACCACCTTGTAGAATCCATGCTAAAAAAGGTGCCGAAGTGTGGTTCAACACATTATTTTTAAAAATGTCTTTATTTTTTGTTTAATTTCATTGACTAGAAGATTTACGTTTTTGAATTGCATTTACTGTTACTCAAATACTGACTAGTCAAACCTTTCTGCCTAGTTTGGTCTAAACATTATACCACCTTCTTGGTGTTGCATTTTTTATGTCACAGAGTATATTCAATAGTTAACATAAAAATTTTCTGATATGTATTTTTGAAAGCAACAAAGATTTGTCTCTTAATATCGAATGCAAACTTGTGCTAATATGTCATTGTCAAAAAAAAAACGCTAATCAATCCGTACGTAACAGTATTAAAAGTCATGCCATACATTGTAGATATGTCAGACAAAACAACGCAAAGAAACGATGCAAACTTAATTAAAGCCTTAAATAAATTACTTAGAATCTAAGCACTTGTAAACTGTAGAACATTTCTAGAATATTTAGTACTGTATGGCGATAAACTATCAAAAACAACTGTGATCTTAGTAGTAAAACTGTCTGCTTGGAAAAGAGAGTGGTGCGTAAGAAAGTAATAAATCTCTTCTAAAAATCTTTAACTAAACTCGTAAGATTATTCATATCCTTTTATAGAACTTATATATAATTTTATAATGAAATCATTTTTTAACTTTTATTCTGAAAAACCGTTTAAATTACCAAGTTTTGAAAATTCATATTTAAAGCGTGCCCTGACGATAAAACAAACATTCAGATTATGTAAAGAAGTATGTTACATGTCTTTATTTAGACATTTTCTATAAGCGATAATTCTAATTGAAATTCACATTATCACTGGTTTGCAGGCTCCACTGTTTGTAAAATTTTTAATTAGATTTTACGTTTACGGGAGGAGAACGCAAACAAAACGTACTTTGACTTGCATACTTAAAGTCGTTGTAAACAATAAAAATGTTGTTAAGACGCTATCCCCTAAATGCGATTATGCTATCGAAGAATTGTTTAGTTTAATAGCAGTGTTAAGCAATTTTTTATTTAAATTGGGTTTGCATCAAATTTTTTGGGGTTTTGAAACGGTTTTCCCAGCGGTATTAATCTACGGGAATAATAATTTTTCCCATAAATAGTGATACTAATCCAGTAACCTCCAGAAGACGTATTATAAATTATCTTTGAAATCCATTTATAGCGATAAACGACTTAAGCGTCATGTTAAATTATCTTGAATAATGTATTGTGAAAATGTTTAACTTTTATTTTCTAATTATCTATTCAATCTTAAGCATTTTTAATTTGAATTTACCGTATCACTTTTTCTTCTAATTTGACACTATCAAAAATTTAATTGTAGATCATACTAAATAATTTTATTTTTAGTCGTAACTTTAAGAAAATTTTAACTTTATGTAATGCAGTTGTCTTGGAGACACCAAAGCTACGTCTGAACTTAGTACAAAGAGAATAAGATAGAAAAAACATCAATCTAAAACAATGTAGTAAGCGTACATAATTGTATCTAACAATAACATCTACTACTAATTTTATTTTAACAAAAAAATTATAATTTAAAAAATTTAATAACAAATAATTTACAAGCAGTCGCGAAAAATTAAGAATGTTGATTAACAACGCTTAAAATTGGTACTAAAAACTTACTACTCCAAAGTTTTCTGTAACGAGTAGTAAAACGTTCACTATTTTTTATATTTTAGATACAAAATTTTCACCATGAAACATAATAAAATAATGTTTAAATACATAATGTAATATTTATAAAACTACAAAAAAAACTCTAATAACAAATTCAAACTATTAACAACAAAACTATTGAAAGAAAGTAATTTATCAACGGAGACTGTCAAAAAAACTAACGCCAAGATCTTCTTATTTTAAGGTTCTATGGATTACCTATGATACACAAGCTAAATTGACCTCTTCGACCAATTGTTAGCTGTATTGGATCGACAAAAATTAATTAGCTAAAGATTTAAATTCAATATTGCACCTTTATTTTGGATTAAGTAATTCTTTTATAAAGAATACAAAGCATTTCATTGAAATAATTAGTAAACAGAAATTATCTTCAAACGACTTAGTTTTGACGTTGCCTCAATGTTCACTATAGTCAATAGTTGATACTTCATTCTTTTTGTTTAATGGTGAATATTATAAACAAATAGATGGTGTAGCAATGGGATCTTCAATTTGTCCATCGATTGCAAATTACTTTATGAAGCATTTTAAAGAAGAAGCTTTAAAATTTTCATGTAAGAAACCAAAACTATGGCTTAGATATGTTGGTGATATTTTTGCAATTTGGTCCCATAGTTAAGATTAACCACAATTTTTTTTTAATACCTAAATAATGAACACCCAAACGTAAAATTTAGTATTGAAAAAGAAATTAATGGTACCTTACCTTTTCTTGATCTAAAATAGAAAGAAAACCAGATGGTACTTTAATACATACAATATCAAAAACAAACACATACGAATCAATACATAAACGCAAATTCTCATAGTCGTCCATCTCAGAAATTCGTACATTATACAACCGTGGGATCACAATTTGCCATCAAGATAAATTTCCTAAAAAATTAGATTACCTTGAGAAGGTTTTTTATAAGAAATGGTTTTAACCTTTGTTAAAACCATTTATTCTTTAACAAATTAAAAAGTATCTTCAACCAAAAACCAGACCTACTGTTTCAAATGATTCAACTATAAACAATAATTTTGCTGTTCTACTTTTTGTTGCCAATATAAGTGACAAAATTGGAAGAATACTGAAGAAACATGACATTAAAGTTGCTTATAATAGTACCACAAAAATTAAAAATTTGTTAATTTCGGTAAAAGATAAAATTCTACATAACACCTGTAAAGTAACTCAAGTTCCATGAGCTTGTGGCAAGGTATATATTGAAGAAACTGGTAGATTTATTGAAACTAGACTAAAAAAACACAAAAAACATCTTTGTCTACTTCAAACTTCTAAATCTGCCATCGTCGAACATGCGTTAAACACTTTACATGATATAAATTTCGAAAAAACTATAACGATTGCTAAAATCAATATCAGGCGTTCAAGAAAGATTAAAGAAGCGATTATTAAAGTACCCAACAACCTTAACAGAGACAATGGTTATGAGTTATCTGATACCTGGTTACCTGTTATTTTATGATCTTTACTTTATCCACCAAACACACTATAAGCTACGCCTAGAGTTTTTAATGGTGGTTTTTTTAGACTTTTAAGCAAATTCTGTAGCTAAAAGAACTTACAACATTTATTAAGTTTTCCAAACTATTGTTTTCTCTAGTTACCTTAGTTTTATAATTGTCATTTTATTAATTGTCATCTGAAGAAGAACGTAGGCCACGTTCGAAAGCTTATGAGTGTTTTAATAAATATTACATCATTTACCCAAAAACTATTTTATTACTTTTAATATGTTTATAGACAAAACGGGCGTAGTATGTAGGCTTACTTGTACGGAGTTATGTGCTTAAATGTATCTTTGATTACTATCTACGAAACTCAAATGAAATAACGTCGGTGTAATCGAAATCATAGTTGGTAACGTGGTTGTTACTAACGAGAGTCTCTAGAATAAAAATTGTTGTGGTTACCTTACGACTTTCTTATAAGGAATTATGAAGAAACATCTACATATTTTTTCAAGAGTTATGTTGTCATAAAGTCAGTTTGAAGTGATACGTACTCGTTTCTATTGACTTCTAACACAATTACTTATTACAATGTCTTCAAACTTAATTCTTAAAAAACTTTAAATTTATAAGTAAAATGTATCCTTCTTAATTATTCTGCTGTGAATGATTTTTTTAGTTCACACCGAACTTTTTTTCAACTATAAATCTTTTAGTGGGTTTATACTCCTTTATATTGTTATCAAGAGTAAAGAATAAAAGGGATTAGACAAGAAAATTATAAAATAAAAAATGTTTGGATAAACATAAAATAAAAACTTAGCTATCTATACAGAAGCAATATTTTCCATAATGATAATATAACTATTTATAGGAAAACATAAATAATATAGTAATACTCACTTTACTACAATATTTATTACCGTTTCTTTCTTAATCTGAGTAAAAATTTGTAAATAACCTTCTTTTTGGTAGTCACTTTTCTTCATAAACTGACATTAAAACGCGCGGTTGTCAAGTTGAGTATTAGCTAATAGTCGGTTAACTAATGGAACGATAATCATAGATTAAATTGTTCTGTGGAATGCAATTGAATGTTAATTAGCCATCATCTTTAATCGACGATTAGTAAATCACCAATCAACTAGACTTTTGTGCAAATTTATTTTTTCTAAAAAAAATCTTTGCAGGTAGGATTCGAACCTAGATTATATTTGTGAATTTTTTTTAAATTATAAATTAAATATCTAATAAACTGTTAACTTTAGAAAAAAAAATTATTTAAAAAAAAGAATTATTGGTATAAGGAACTGTAAAAGTAATTTACATTCCTACAAAATTGTATAAGAAAAACTATTAAAAATGGCGGATACACCTACTTACAGTTTCTTTATTAGACCCATCTTTTGATAAAAACGAGAGAATATAATAAGCTAGTTCTATACCAGACAAGCACACACACAGACACACACACAGATACACAAAAATCTTTTTATTTGCGACCGCAAAGTACGAAAGTAAGTATCGGTAACAAGTAGTTTTAAAGAACTGCTTACACCTTTTATTTTTAGTGAACAGCAATAGTTAAGAACTGACTTTTTTGATTAATCAAGATCGTTGTAAACCAATATTTTATCTAATTCTAAAAATCTTATTGCGCAACAGTGTAACCAAAAGTCGTTTTTTGTTACGTTTGTAAACTTTTTTCAAAACAATTTGATAAGGTTTTAAGCATTGTCAAAAAATAAAAGCGCTAATAAGTAAATGCATGTTTTTCTATTTAATTTGTTGAATTGTGTCAAATTTTTATTTCAACATACTTATTTGCAATTTGACATTAATTTAAAAATTTTAAGTCAGAAGTCGAAGAAGTGTCAATTTCTACTTATCAAATAGTAACTGCATATAGTTAGTTTTTTTTCTTGTTTTTTTGAATAAAATTGAATAAACTGTATTGTTGGATAGTCTCCTTTATTGCATAAATTATTCATATTAACAAAAAGTTTTGCAAATTTTAAAAAAATCGCCTTGTTTGATATTTACAAAGCTTTTGTATTTATTAGATTAGTATAGAATCCAACTGTATTGTTATTACTCAAAAACGATTTAGTAATTGCTACCGAACAAACAATACGATCAGCATTTCGTAAATAAAAATCTAATACCACCTAAATGCAGAACTATTTAAACTTGCACGCAAATAATTAAATTTAATTAATTAGCGTATTTTTATTAATCAATCAATCAAATATGTTGTTAAATTGTTATCAACTTTCATAAGTTGCATCAAATTTTGGTAAATTTATAATTGGTAATTTAATATTCAATTTAGACAAATCCGTTTGTCTTATATTTTGAGAAAAGTTAGCAGAATTAGAATAATTATTTAAATAACGTTAAAGTAACCCATTGTATGTATATATTCACAATTAAATTGATATCTAACGTTTTATTTACGCATGTATGTATTTTATTTTAAATTAAACACGTTTTGACATTATAAAAAGTCATCACTAGTATACCAAGTATAAAATAAATTGTAAATTAATTTTTTGTACTTGACATACTGATGACATTTTAAAATGTCGAAACATGTTTAATTTAAAATAAAAAGTATATACTTAAATGATAATTTAATTACAACTATTTAGATAATAAATGTTTTGAGTCAATTTATCGTAGTTTAAAACATTCTTTGAAGGTTATCGTTTAATAGTATTTAAACTAATTGTTTACGTTTGTCATTGAAATGAAAATTTAATTCAATACAAAAATAATAACAAATTAAATTTTTTTAAATTTAGTTTTAAGTTTTACACTTGTTTTTGTTGCTGTTTTAATAAAACTTTATTTAATTATTTTTTTTTGCTGTTAATAAATAACAATAATACCAAAGAACTTTATCTTTATACATGCGTCCTTCAGGGTACAATACTGGAACCATTAATGTTCGTAATTTATATAAATAAGCTTGCCTAAATTTGTGTTTTATTTTATATGCTGTTAATGTTATCTAAATTTAAAAAAATTGCCGTTTGTATACTACACAAGTCTAAAAAGAGAAGTAAGCGTATTATTAAAACTCGTTGAAGCTAATTTATTGCAAGTGGGGTTATATTATTTTAGCTTGGGGATATGCACTACAAAGCCATGTAATGTTTTGTTTATAATGTAAAGCCATCTATGTAGTGAGGATATTAGGTTACAGAAAACATTCTTGAGGTACCTTTAAAACTATTTAAAAATTAATGTTTGCTTCTTTATATATTCTTTAGAATGTATGATATCCAACAATCAATTTGTCTCAGTTTTCAAATTTCAAAACAAAATTTAAATACATCAGACTATTGATATTAAAATACAGAATTTGAATAATACTCTATTCAAGTCTTTTAAACTATTATTTAAACGATATTACTAACTTATTTTTGAAAGAATAAAGCTTTGCAAACAACAGAAACAATATGATTTTTATATAATTATTTTTTTAAATTAATTTATTAATTTATGCATTTGATTGTTAATTCAATTTTTGTTTTTTAATTTCAAAGCATTGAGAAACATTTTATTTAAATTTTTTTATTAATTTTGTTGAAAAAAAAACGGTTTAAATTTACTACTTTAATACTGTGTTGAAAGCAACACCTTTTACACTTCAGTTACGAACAAAAGCATCAACACCAATGAAAGTAAAGTTTTATAACCTAACCCGAAAACTCTGGAGAGAGTTAAACCAAACAGCTTATATTTAACGGGTAACAAAAGTAAATTTATGATTTTAAAAAGACTAATAAAGTTCTTAAAATTGTTTATGTTATAAATAAATTATTTAAATATACAATATTTTTAGTTAACATAAAATTTATAGTTAGCTTGCAAAATTGTAAATAAGAGTCTTTAAAGCTTCTAATAAAAGTTGATAAGTAAACATAAACGGCGAGGCACTTTTCTTTAGTTATACGTAAGACTACGGTAATTGACTACTATCCAAGAAATTGTTATTGATTCGGAAAATATTTGTTTAGGAGACTTAATAAATAGCTTCTTTTAAATCTACTTGTAAGGATATTAAAAGATAATGTACAAATTAATATTCCACTTACTTAACTAACTTTATATATTTAACAAAAAGATGTAATGTTTGATATTTTTCGTTAACATATACATATATATAGTCCTTGTAAAAAAAGAAGGTTCCTACGTCATGCTCGGGTTGATCTAAATTAAATAAAAACTCGATAATGAAATCAGTTAATTCAAAATGTATTTGCTGATTAAAAACTAAGTTTTACTAAGTAATCTAATATTGGAAATGCTAATTCTTTTTAATCCAAATACAAACTTACAAAATTACTATTTGTTGAAAACAGTTGCTTTTAATATATCTAATATAATTATACAAAAAATACGAATTAATCGGATGAATAATTAGGTTGACTACGCATACGATAGTTTAAATTCAACTCGTTTGTGTGTAAATCGTTTTTATTTGAAATATAATAAGCAAATGTCAACTAATTTCAAACGACGATATAGTCAGTATCACAACAAACACCTGTATTTTAATGACATAATTCAATTTGACATTTTTACTTATTTGCAGTTTTAAGTTTTTGTTATTTCCATTTATTTGACAAATTCTAAATGTGTGTTATTTAAACTCCCATAAAATATGTCATAATTTTAGTTCGTAAAATTCGTTAATATGCAAAAATTTAAGTCCTCGTTTATACGCGTTTTAAATGATTAGTTGTTACCTCTAAGTGTTATTTGATACATTTTTAAAATAAATCGTGTAACTAAATTAACTAAATTGTACATTTATTAAAAATTATACGTTTTTCTACGTACTTTTATTTTTAAAGTCTATGAGATTATATAATACATAATTTTTGAATTTTTGCGCTTTTACTAATTTGAGCCGTGTAAACTTGTCTCTTCATACATTGCTTTAAATTATTATACAAAATTGAAGGAGAGGCCTAACTCTATCTTTTCGTCCTACAGCGTATAACTAATATTTTTAGCTATTTTTGTATTTGGCAACAACAAAACAAATATATTAATTCAATAAAACACCAAAGTTAAAAAAAACTGAAGTATTACTAACATTAATCAGATTTATATTAGAAATTAGTAGTTAAACTATTTATTAAATTAATTTTGAATTTTATATCAAAGCAATTTTAATAAGTGAGAACTATTTTTAGAAATATGTTCTTTACGTTTTTGTAAATCTCGTAATCTAAAGGAATTTTACTATCAGAGCGATATGTTCCACAGAAACGTGCCTGAGGTTAAACCGTGATGTCTCGCATTGCAATTTGATTAATCGGATGGAAGGATAATGAAGTTTAAGTTTAACCATTTTATTCTATTAATGTTATTTGCATAACACTTTGAATTTCTAATAAACGATTATTTCTTTTGACATGTAGTCTTAATCATGTATTGAATCTAATATTTGCATTAAATTTAAGAAAGTGCTCTAGTTTACGTTTATTATTCATATCTTTAAAATTCCTAATTTTTTTAAAAATTACTGTTGTACATAAATAAAATTAATTGCAATTTACATTTTATAATTATTATTAAACAAGTCTTTTCTGTACTTTATTAAAGTTTTTTGTAGTTTTTGCAACACGTTTTAATAAATATTAAGAATGTTAAAAGTAAGCTCAATTGTTGACACTATTGTTACGAATTTTAAAACTAATTTACTTTTAAAAAAATATTTACACGATTGAAACTACACGTAACTAATTCAATCTAACGATATTTAAGAAAAACACTTACACTAATTTATATATTACTACCACACGAAAAATAATGTCCGTAGATAACATTTGTTTATCTAATTTGTTTACATTGTAAGCACGTACGCTTATACGCCGTTATATTTATTTTTCACGGGCACAGACACGTTAATCGCTTATTTATTTAAACCAACAGTCTTCTTAACTTCCGGTTTTGAAAAACTGACCTCATCTCTCTTTAAATACTTTTTATCATTCACAGTTAACCTATTGCTTTCCAGAAACTATTACATCTGCCTCAGTTAATGTAACCTAAAAAAACATTCAAAAAAACTGGTGTGGTCACTACACGACTATTCATATAAAGAAAGAAGAAATGTTTACATATTTTTAAGGTTATGTTGTCATAAAAGTACTTTAAAGTGATACGTACACGTTTGTATTGACTTCCTAGAATGCTATAATTTTTTTCATATTTTTCTCCTTGATTAAGGTATAACCGAAATATGGCAAATTGAGCTTATGTTGTCATATCGACTAACTCTTATATTTGTGCGCCTCGATATTGCTTTTCCCTTTAGTAAATCAGAAAAACTTATTATTTTTAACGTATATTGCTTTCTCTTTAAGATATAAAATTTTTTTCTAAAAGAAAAATCGTCGCAAGCAGGATTCGAACCTAGATTATATTTGTGAATTCATTTTAAATTATAGAAAAAAAATATCTAATAAGTTTTTAATGTTGAAAACACACTTATTTGAATAAATTGTTAAGAAAAATTATTTCTATAAGAAACTGTAAGAATAATTCAAATAATTTACATACGTACAAAATTATATAAGAAAACGTTGATAGTCACAACAAAACTAAAAGTTAGAATAGCTTTTGTCAATATTAATGTCATAAATGTAACTAAAAAATAATATATTAAGTATTACCGGTTAAAGACTATGTTTGTGGACCCCAATATTGTTTCAGATCAGTAGAACCCTTAATGTACGCTATGCTATTTTTTGGATAATAGAAACATTTATTCCTAATCTTATTACAGTGTCTTAATAAACGTCAAAATTACGTTTTTATTATTTTTTTAATGTTCAAACTAATTGGCTTTCCAAGCGTTGTCGCGTTACTGGTCCTGTATTTACCTATCTAAAACGGTAAATAATTCACTTACCGACGAGTTACGCTTAACAACTACTAAATCAAACACACCGTCTTAAAAACAAGCGTTGAAATAAGAAAAAAATGATCTAGTAGTGCAAAAATATAGTTTACTACGACTGTGGTGCTATTTTTTCGTCCCGGTGCGATTGTGCTGTCCTTTTTTTTGTTACTTAGAAAAAAATCAGGTTTAACCCTCAATGAAAAATTTTAATTCAAAAATGATTTAATAATATTAAGATATATTTCAAGTGAAAACATTATTTCTTAATTTTGCAAGATCGTACGAGGATAGATATATAATGAAGATCAAACAATTTTTATATTCCCCTAAGCTAAGAAAAATTATTGCGTCAAATGGCGTGCAAAACGTATACAAAATTAATAAAGGGTAACCAAAACTAAACCTAACCGTAATGCTTTTTTTGCATCGGATGAAGTAACGGCCTCTTTAATTATATTTCTCAATAAGACTCCATTTTAGATAGTATTCCAGAAGATTGGAATATTGCAACAAGTGACAACAGCTTTTTCTAAAACCAAAAAAGCTTAAAAAAATAAAAGAAATTCCAAAAAAAAAGTCGTTTGTTTTAGTTTTATCTGATTATGCAAAATCGACAAAAGCAAAAAAAGGTGCAAAAATAAAAAAATCAAAAAAATACGGTGACAAAAAAGAAGATTAAAGGAAATGCATTCTTAGGTTATTCCAATAAAACTTGCCACCAAGTTTTGTTACGTGTCATTATTTTTGCATTCTCTATAAATAATAATTCAAAGTAAAATTTCTTTTTTTCAGAGACCGCATTAGTTGATGTTTTTTCTTCGACAAAAGTGGATTGGTTGTGGTTTTCCTGGATTTAACCTTGGCGTATGATTAAACTTTTGTCTTTCTTTAAAACTTTTTTAGTCCCCTCGCCGTTTTAGTTTTTCTAGCGGAGATTTGTTACATGTCATTATTTTCTATAAATATTACTTTGAAGTAAAATTTAAACCATCACTGGCTTGTGGACTTTACTGTTTTGTAAAACGTTTAATCGTATTTGAACGAACTTTCACTATTTTATGTGCATCTTGTACATCGCTGTCAACGTTTGATTTTATCAAGACGCTATCCGCTACATCGTTAGTAATTTTTTTGCCTAATTTTTCACTGTCGGTTATTTCTTTTACGATTTTAGCAATATGCGGTTAAAGAATTGATCAGTATACTAGCAGAATTAATCGATGTTTTTAATTGAGTAAGCGTTTATAAGTAAAATTTTAAAAATAGCGTCGGCATGTTAGTTTCAATACGTCATACGACTTTCTCAGTGATATAAATCTAAATCATAATTGCTTCTTTGTAAATGAAGATACTCTTCTAATTAACCTCCATATACCTTGCGATTCAAGTCAATGGTTTACATCTGTGTGTACTCGCATTATCGCGTTCTTAACGTATTGTATAGCAAAAGTTCTTAATTATATTTGATTTTCTAATTATCTATATACTTATTATTACTTATTCTATCTAAACTATTTGTAGATCATACTAAATCATTTTACTTTTAATCATAAATTTTAAGTTATCTATAACCTTAGTTAACCCAATGTGCCTTAAGTACGCTGACGTTTACCATTACGTTTTTTTAATCGTTGGAATGTAATCAAGGCCAGATTTTGGCACATAACACTGTACATATAACCTCACATACGATGAACGTCTTGTCACTAAAGTAATTATTTTATTTGCTATTAAAATCTTTAAATCTTAAATTTAGTAGTAGTAGATATTAATCTTGGGTAGAATTATATACGCTTGTTAGATTGTTCTTCATCGTTTTTTTGTTCAACCGGTTAGCTGATGATCTTGTTAGTACGAAGAGTGGCGCCTACTGTTTTTACTGTTTTTATTATAGTCTCCTTAAATACGCGCAGTTACCGACCTTGTAGCTAGTCGTAGTGACGTAGTTGTTACCAACGGCGACTACTACAGAAAAACTTTGTATCAAAAAATGACGCCCAACGTGGAGCCTCGATTTGCTTTAATACTACTTTAATATTTCTTATTTCTTTGGTGCATTTAAAAGTTGTTAGTAATTATAGGATTTTTTTGTTGTTTTTTTTACCTTCTATTACTGATTGGATAATTTCTTGTTTATAGTTATTAATAGTAATAATTGTTATTGTTGATCGTGTTTAAGGTTAGAATTACTAGTGCCCTAAGGAGGATAAACCCTTACGCTCTGTTTCTGTTCCGTCTGATTTGTCTACTGGTTTGTGTTTTTCTCTAGAATTATTTGTGTTACTAAGAACTAGTGGTATAATTAGTAAAGTGTCTCGTTGTTTTTCTCGTTGGTTTCTGGTTTATAATCTTTTTTGTAAACGAAATTTAGTTTTCTCGATTTTCTTTTGGGTTTCCTATTCCGCTTGCCGGCATTTAAGTCTTGCAGTACACTTTCCGATTTGAAGCAATTGTTCTATAATCCACTATAGCCCCTTCTCTATTTTCTTTATTTTTTTTATATATTTAGGAAGGTTAGTTAGGCATTTAAGGATTAACCACACTTTTCGTTTCTTCTACGGAGAGAGTCTTATATTTTTTTGCCTTACTCTTTTTTCTCACTTCTGTATTTCGTACTTTTTTTCTACTATTAATCTTATGTTACTTAAACACTTTCTTTCTTTTCTTTTGGTAACTTTTCTCTTTAGTGTTTACTGCAACTTTGCTTTTTCTTTTTTTTTTCTAAATTACTTATTTTTCTTTCTTTTCTTGTTTGATTGAGCGTAGCTTTGTTGCGTTTAGTTTGAAAATTGAAATAGACTACAACGTCATTCTTGTACTCGATTTATTAATTTGTCGTGACTGCATGCAAATTTAATTTAAATGTGTGTGAGTTATTCCATTTGTTATTAAAATTTTTAAATAATTATTATTTTGTTAAAATAAACTTAGTAGTAGTTAGTGCTGGATAGAATTATATACGCTTGTTACGTTGTTCTTGATTGCTTTTTTTTCTATCTTATTTGCGTCGTAGTGGGTTCAGACGTACCTTTGATGTCTCCAAGCCAAAAATTTGTTAGCATAAGGAGTGACGTCTAGTTTTTTTTTTTAATTTTAATTTCTTTAACCAGTCACCGACATCGTATCTAGCGGTGGCGACGTGGTTGTTACCAACGGGGCGCACTACAGAAAAAATCAACAATTAGGAAACTAATATACCATACTTTCACCACAAATGTATCACTTTTTAAAAGGCACCTAATTTTTTTTTAAATAAGCAGTCACACATTAAAAAAATAGAGTTGAGAAATTGAAACATGATCATACGCTACTGCAGTCTAATCGCGGCCCAAAAAGGGGGGTTTTAAATAAATGCTTTCTTGCGTCGATCTTCTTTTTAGTTGGTTATAATTATAACACTCATTTTTTTTTTAATTTTAGTTTACAGAAAAATTACAACAATAAATTGATTATATTAATTTACATACGAAACAGAATTTCATAATGTTCTTAATTATTTGGATATGACTATAATTAAGAATTATGATGGTGGTATTCTTACAACGTGGTATTGTAAACCAATTTCTTCAAATAAACTGCTTAATTTTAGATCTAATCATTCTATTATAATTATATAATTATAAAGTCAACATAGTCAACAAAATTTAAAATAGAGTTTTAACCATTAGCAATAAATGTTTTTGGCCTGATAATAGAAATAAATTTTGAAATATTTTGAAATTAAATAACTATCCTACAACACTTATAAACTCAATTATCGAAACTTATAATCTACAAAAATAAAACCAAAATGTAAATAAAACAAGTGATACTGTAGCTCTGAAATATTTTTACGTGCAAAATTTTATAACGTAATACCCTGTATATTGAATTGAAATTAGATTCCGGTGTTGACGCCCTCTGCCGACCTTTCTTGTTATTGTCAGTTGCGGTCAAGTCATTAAGCTGTCAAATACTTAAAATGGCCTGTTTCGTTTAAATCTGGAAATTTCTAAGAACATCAACTGTACTGGAAATAAAATTATAAATTCATTACGTATTTAAAGTAATTTATTCGTCACAGAGTAAGATGTTTACATCCGTTTTGTTAGGATTCTTTTGTAATTTCTTTCTTAATATGATAGCCGTTTCGCCACGCTTTGGCCACATGTTTCGATTTAATTAATTAAGAACAATGAAGAATGAATATCGATAAATAATTAAAGGCCTATTATCCACACCGAAAACGAATGTTACTTCTCAGACGTCAGTCGATTGCGATACCCACCTCTTAATAATTGCGAGGAACAGCATTCGATACATCGGGTTCTTATATCTAATTTTTTTTATTAACAATTTTGTAGACTTCGACTTTCGTGAGTCATTGCGTTGACACGATTTGCTATTCATACTATTTCAGGCTACTCAACGAGGAAGACGTTTTCTTCGGGAAAGTGCTGGATTGTGGGAAAGTTCTCTTTTTGATTATTATGTCGTTGTCAAAGAAGGTCATTAACAAAATTTAAGCTGTTTAACATACGCAATTGTAATAGTTTTAATATCATTTAGGTATTGTCAATATCTAATTTTGTGATATTGCATGCTGTGAATCTTCGTTATTTAATGGGAAATTTTCTTTGCTTATTGACACCCGAGGTGTAACTTATATATTGTAGGTTGCTGACCTTTCCTTCATTTATGTATTTCGAATGTACCACAAAAATTTCTGAATTATCATTACTAGTTCTTTACGTTATTGAATTATAGTTATTAATACTCTACGTTACTGAATTATAGTTGTTAACCTCTCCTATCTCCGACCGTGTGAGTTGGGCGTATAAGACCTATAAGCTTGTAACAATATTACAAGATGAAAATTGTAAAATAACCTATAACATTCATAAAAATACTGGTCAATTAAACAATAAATTAAAAGATAGAGAAGACAGAAAACACCAAAAAAACGTTGTATATCAAACCAATTGTAAAAATTGTAATAAAGTGTATATAGGAACTACTACTTTTATTAAAACTAGAATGTGTAACTATAATAGTAATATTAAAATAGCTAAAAAAGTTAAATTGTCTAATATTACTAAATTAACTGAACATGTTCTAAATAATTTACATGAGGTAAATACAACCAATCCTATAATTTTATGTAAAGAAACGGATTGTAAAAAAAGAATAATTAAAAAAATTCTATTTATAAAATACATTAAAGTTCTTGCCATAAGAGAAGATCCCTACGTCATTACCTACTGATGTAAGAAGTAACATACCGACTATTATATAAGCAAGACATAAACTATGTCTAAAACAAAGATGGAAGACTGATTGCTTGCGTTATGAATAAAGTTATTCAATTGACTTCAATCAAGTTGACGTTTTGTCAAACACGGTTTGCTGTCATTTACGATTCGTTTTGTATCTTTGGTTATTATTATTATTTTGCAGTATTTTATTTCAAACTGTTCTTTTTCGAACAAAAACATGTCGAGTTTTATACAAGGTAAAACATTACGCTCTCAGTCTCGCCAAATGGTGGTTAATTTACTTGCATACTTTCAACAAGAAAATGATAATGGGGGTGTTTTAATCCCATTAACGTATGTTCAAGAGGTAAGCTAAAGAAGTTCAGTGTTATCAAATACTGAAAAGAAAAGCTCACGAAAGAAGTCAAAAACTGTCGACTTGCCAGAATCTTCATAAATGACTATAAGAAACACGTATACGATGTACACAAACAGTAAGTTCTGATGAAATCAACCTTCATAATCTTTCTAAAAACTAACTTTTTCTAGAACAACATGTGACTGAATTCCCTAAACAGCAAACTCAAACATAAACATGTTTTGTTAAGTGATCGCACTTTAAATAGAACTCTGCATAAAATTGACTTTAAATTCAAGAAAGACGATCACTGTAGATCTTTAATAGAGACATTACGTAAAGCCTTTATGAGGATTAAATTTCTAAAACGTTACATAGAAAATCTAAACTCAGAATTTCCACGTGAAGTAGTTTTTATGGATGAAACTTGGAGATTTGCTAAAGAAAGTATGGGGAGATCGTGGCAAGATGATAATTTAAAAAGTGTACGTAAACCTTAGGGCTACAATGGAAAACGATTTATTGTCGTACATGCCGGTACAAAATCTAGATTTATAAAGAATGCTTTGTTATTGAAGATATGAATGGTGAAACGTTTAAAAAATGGATTGTAGAACGTTTACTTAATAATTATATCATTCCATGTTACTAGAAAAGATGCCTTCATCAAGTTGGAACAAATGTGATTTAGTTTCTTGGCTAAACAAAAATAATATTTCGTAGGATGCTAACATGTTCAAAAGTGAATTACTTGACATAGCTATACAACACAAGAAAGAAAAGAAATGTGAAGTGGACAAAGTGTTACAACACGGACATGAAGTGCTACGACTACCACTCTATCATTTTGAGTTTAATCAAATCAAATTGCAGTCAGATTACAATAAACACATTGGTAGGGATGGGTATGGAGATGAAAAAGTAATTTCAATGTAGAACGAAGCACTACAACAATGTACTTCCAAAGTATGGGAAAAGTGTGTAATTCATACAGAAAAACTAATACAAGAGTGATATAACCGAGAAAAGTTTTGAGACATTATAGTGGAACCTTTAATAATTAATGTTGGTTTAAACAATTCAACATTTTTATAAAACCAATTGTTACTCAAGATGTTTTACTTTAATAAATATAATTAATCGAACATAAACAAATTGCAGTCGTTTTTAATAATATTTATTTTAATATTAGTAATCTCGAATTAAGCGAAAATTAATTTTGAAGGTTAAACGTGTTGTGACAGCAAAATTAAAATTCTTATAGGTACCAAACCAACTAACCAGAATAGCCAACACTGAAGTTTTAATTGTAACTAATAAAGTAACACTTAATTTGACTAGTGCGTTAATCTTGATTCATATGAATACGATGATGACGTAGGGCTCTTCTCTTATGGCAAGAACTTTAATAATACTCTTGATAATAGAGAAGACACTGAGAAATTAAGCAGTATTTATTCAAATTTAAGTAAACTTAGACCATCTTAGGATTTTTAAAATTATAATAACAATTTCCAAATGTTATTGATATTATAGAATTAAAAAAATTGACTGTGACTTTGCGATATCATGTAAATTTAGTTTTAATGTAATGTTCGTTTTAATATCAATGTACGTTCTATACTACGATGTATTAGTTTATTTATTGTATGAATTTATTTATTATTGATAAGTTGTTGTAATTAGTTGTTAAGTTAATTTATATACAAAATATTTTTATTATTGTTTATGAATTGTAATCAATTTTATGCATTATTAAGATAAAAACATTTATCGAAACGTCGCCTAACTAATTTAAAATCATTAATTAAATTATTGTGCCGATATCCTGTTTTTAACTTATACGATTCAACACTTTATAATTATATGTAATAAATAATAACAAAATAAATCTAAAAACCAAAAGTCAAAAACGTTAACGCAACTTTATCTATAAAGTTGTAATAACTATGAAATATATGCAAGTTGTTCAATAATTCACAATTTCCTACGCAAACAACCTGTAAACATATTACAGAACTATCTATATGTATTTTCTACAGTATTCTCGGAACTTTTGATTAATAATTATAAGTTTGAACTTCTGAACACAGAAAGTTGTAAATTGTTTTTGTAAGTAATGTATTAAATCACAAAACGTTCAATGTTTTTACAATATTGTTAATTATTATTGTTGTTTTAAACATTAATACAAGAATAGTTTTAGTTTAAGAACACAGTAATTAAACTTTAAATTTGTACATCTAGCTTAGTAAGTATAAAATTAATTTTTTTTAAAGAATCTAATTTTTCAAAAGACAGCACAAAAAGTAATCTACGTTACTCTCGTCGAAACTTTTGTAACATAACTCACTTGACGCATGTTATGCTATGCTTTACTTTTGACGTTTGCTACGTAAATAACTATTATATATGCACGGGACCGCTGTAATTCTGCACATGACTTTGTTCTTCTTAAGTAAGTCTTAAGTAGTAGTTAATGGAAAACATCTTAACTAGCTTAACTTAGGATTCCTAAAAACATTTTTTTTCGAGTAGTTGGAGACCATTCGTGATAGCGTGAACATTCAGAAATGTCCGATAGTGTCATGAAAGGTTGAGTTGCAGAGTTACATATATATTAGCTCTTTCAACTATCATATTTATTATTTTATTGTTAACAAATAAACTGAAAAAATAGATATAGTCGCTTTCCATCAAAGCATCCGCTATTTCCGTTTTTACACGATATTCACAAAAAAACTGCATGCAACTATTTAGTTGGTTTTAGTGATTATTTGTTTCTTCTGGCTCTATTTCTGCATTAAATTTTACATGTTGATTATTATCAGTTTGATTATATAACTGTAAATCAACACGCTGAAGAACATTAGATATGTTTTTTTGTCTGATAAAAAAACCTTAAATCTGATAGTTCAAGATTTGTTTTTTTTTTATATATACATTAGATCTTAAACTGAATTGCTTCATAAGAATCTTAACAGATTTTTCTTTGCAAAAAATAGAATCAGACGATTAAAATATAAAAACAAAATTTAGTTTTACAAAAAAACTATTTAATACAATGGCACATGTACAAATAAAATATAAACGACAATTTGGATAAGTTGTGAACAAAATCTAGCTAAACGCTGACGGAAACTCCACAGCCCACATGGAATATGACGCCACTTTAACCAAAGCAGTTTTAGAACCGTTAAACATTTTTGAAAATTTGTACGGAAACAATTATTGCAAATTATATTATTGTATTAATCTTTTATTTTCGCTTAAATACCAACAAAAAGAGTTAAATAAAATACGTTTGAGTAAAGGTGAAATTTTGCTTAAACCACTCTAGTACTAAATTAAAGTTTTTTAATTTTTTATCAGAATTGCATTACTTAACTGCTAAAAATTCTTAAAATAAAAAACATAAAAATCACTTGCAGGATTAAACATTTTCTAATGAAATTTTTCAATAGTACAATATAACTCAAAAATTAATTAGCATCGTAGCGCTCCAAAAAAACTTTTTTGATACTTAACTTGAGCACACTTTATGGCAATGCACTTTTTTGTCACAATTTTATTTACTAAAGTTTGTAAAATTTGTAAAATATGAGAAGCTAATTCTAAAATGATAAATTTTCTAATTGCACGAATTTTCTCGTAAACTTGTTGAACCAAATTTTTAAACACTACTAAAAATTTTTTACTTTGTTTTTTATCGTAAATTCGTGGCTTGCTTTTGTTGAACTGTTTTAACGATCTTCCCAACACAACACAACCTTATTTGCAAAGGTAACATCAATTTATTTTCTCAAGTTTTTGTCAAGATTTAGCTTAGATACTGTGTTTTACTATAAAACAAATTTGGTTTGAAAAAACAAAACAGTTTTAGTTATTGTTCTCATTACTTTAAGACAATGTTTGATAACCATAACAATAACAGAATAATTCTTTAGTTATTAAACAAAATTTATTTTAAGTTGTGATATTCATACGTTTTCTATCTATGTCCGTAACTAAAACCGTACAATTTTGTACAAAATTACATTTAACAAATTAAATATACTGCATTTTTAATAAACCAGTTTTTTGTAACATGATTATATATAATTGGTTTAAGGCTTTAAAGTTTTTTAAAACCAATTTATTATAATGTTATATTTTTTTCTGGACAGGTTTGATTCAAAATCCATCAAGTACATATTTTCTAAAAATATTTTACAAATACATTTTTTTAAGCAACGCATCTCGTTTCAGTTACAAATAATAAAAGGTTATACATAATAAAAATGACCAATTAGAGTGCGGTTAAAGAAAGGACAACGCAACAAGCAAAACGGATAAATAAACGTATGCATATATCACTTTAGTTACCATAAGCTGGTATCTACGTTTGTAGAAAACAAGTAAGACTGTAATGGATAAAGAGAGTTTATTAAAACACTGTTTTAAGTTAGTAGTGTTTCCATTTAGTAACATTCTCAAATGACGTTTTGTTTACATTAGGTGTCATATACTTTTTGACGTTTTTATTATTTATTATCTGTAATTTTAAGGTTATCTATTCTTTGTAATTGTAGGGCAATCCAACACTATAACTTACTGCTGTCAAACTGATCTGCTAAAGCCATTTTATTTTCTCTTAGATGTAAATTTAATAATAAGGTAATCTAGCATATTGTCAGATATGTCATAAGTTTTACTGTTAAATTCAATTGTATGAAGGAAATATAATATTCCACTGCATGACCATATTACTAAAATAAAATAAAAGGCTTAGTATACTGACTGCACCTGTTGTCAAAGACATTCGCAATTGCATGAAACAAAGTCCTGATAATCTCATAGCAAAATTATCTGCAGCAAACAGGTAGAAATTTATTTAGTTTATAAGCATACCATTTTTAGGATTGTCAGGATTGCCACAAAACAGTAAAAAAACAAGGCTACGGTTTATTGAGAATTACGTGCTTTCAACTGTTTAAAGCGTGTACAATTTTGTAAACATAATTTCATTTACGTAAAAGCTCAAAATTATTATACAGCTGAAAATTCACATACTTTTGTAAAATTATTTGAAAGTTGGTGTATGAATTCCATTGTTAAGGAGAAGGATAATGGGTTCAATATTTTTACAATACTGTAAAAGCAGAACGTTATCTTGATATTTTGCATGTATTTTTTAAGCAGTTAATTGACAAACGAATTTCTATTTAATAACTTTTAACAAAACAATGCAAGTGCTCATATCACTTAAACTGCAATTAAATTTATTCTACAACAAACGTGTTTCAAATATTAAAGTAGATGAGCTTTATAACCTTTTCCAAACTAAAAAAAGTACAACATATTAAACATCAGGTGTTTTAAATAATTATTACCTATTTTTATTTTAAATAAACAGGTGGTGTGGTTAAGGTGTTGCCGGTTTTTAATTAATAATTTACGCCTAATTTAGAGATTACAAATAAAATTTATCATTTACTAATTTTTGTTTAACTTTATACCAATCCAACCAATGTTGGTTGCCTAACATATAGGTCACGTGAGAAACAAGTATTTAATAATAATAACATAAAAAATTATTAAAAATTTGTACTTTTCTGATTTTCTTGTAACAAAAAAAAATAAGCAACGGCAAAAGTTTTCCCGGAGAGGGAGTCGCAAGCTTTGCAATGCAAAATTATAAATTAATTCTAAAAAGGCGCCAAAAAAAAAATTAAGTTAAGATATGGTTTAACTCTACCCGCAGCTGGAAAAAAACAAATAACACAGCTGAAGTGATAACACAAAATATAAATAGTTATTTTATCACAGAAGTAGTTGAAAAGAACGAAGACAGTACATAAGTATAGTTATATAAGCGTTGCAAACAATATTACATGAGTTGATATGACAAGCCAAGTATAAGTTACGCCCTTGACTGGGCAACACGTTGCACATCAATCGGTAACATTAATCGGTCTAACTTTTACATTTAACAAAAGAATGACTTTACTTTATTAAGTTAAACTACAAGAATACGAAAATCAAAAGTATAAAGAATCAAAGCGCACCAGATAAGTATGTGACACAAAAACGTAGTTTAACATTAATTGTGATTAGAACCTAGTATGTACGTGTGGCCATTCCATTAATTGACATGACCAAAGAAGTAATACTCGTATAAATAAAAAATGCAATACCCTCAGCTGTGTATTATCTTACAGAGAATTAGGTAATTCCGTACTAGTATGACCTAAAACGTAATATAAAATTTCACACAAAAACGTACACACGGCGTTATCACAAGTAACTTAATTCATACAATATTTAAAGTAACAAAATGCACTGAGGTTACCTCTAATTAACTTCGCACTTGTGTAAGTATTTCTTTCCATAAAGTGGTGTTCAACCCCTGGCCTTCAGCGATCTGACGTCATCACATACCCCAAAATAATCTTTTACTCAAAAATACGTCAAATTCGGCCACATATTCACGTGAAATTGCGTATAACAATAAAAACTTTGTTGAGCCTAAAGATACCGCTAAAACAGTCCGTGTTGTAGAAGACGTTACCGTAAAAATGAAATCGTCGAGGACAAATTTATACTTAAAAAATTTTAAGCTAGCAACTTTTTAACAAAACAGACTGGATTGACATACCTTTTAGTAGAAGTATTTTTAAGTTTTGCTTACTCTATAGATGATATATGTTTCTTCACAATTAACCGATCAACTGTCACCTGGGGTTCACTTGGTTCGATTAACAAAACCTCAGGTAACTCGTCAGTTTGCGTGGTTTGGACCTTGGATACTATTATTTTTAAAAGTAACTTCTAACAACGAATTAAAAAAGAAAGTATCTTTCTAACAAACTATTAAGCAACATCACTAGCTCTTTGATTATATAAAACCGTATAGGTACAGACATATTATTTACAACGATCGATACATTATAGAAACCAATAATATTAAGCTTAGCCCCGTTTATTCTACGAATTCACTTCCCTCCTGGTATAGCTGAGCTTGCTAATTATTCACCAAATGTTCCTTAATCAGTGATATGCAACTTTTCAAATCTATTATACTATTTACAATGCTTATCGGTTTCTCAAAAGAAACAGTGTAGGCCGACATGATCATTTTCTGCTTTACTAACGGAGTTGTAGAATTTGCTGCTGACCTTTATTATGTCCCAACTCTCCACATCCATAACAAGTTTGTTTTGGTTTTCTTGGTTGTCTACATGTTGTTGCTATATGTCCCAGTTTACCACAATTGAAATATTTGTTACGCACTTCAGTATGACTCGTCTTCGCTTTATTACTTTCTAATACGTCACAGACTATAGGTACTATACTTCCCTTAGCAGTTGAACCTTTTGTGTACCGTACACTTGCTACCCATTCTCATACGCACTTTAACGTTTTAAAGCGTGGCAACTTACACTGGCTTTGTAAGACTGCATTGTTTATTTCTTTTATCATGTACAACACCAAGTCTTAATCCGATAAAATTATTTTATTACCAAGAGACATTTTTTCTTAGTAAGAATCGTAAATTGGCTCTATTTTGTTTAATCTTTGTTTCTAAAACTTTCTCGTAATGTCTATTTTATTTTTCTAATTTGTAAATAAAGCAATGAATTTACTCGCTAACTCTTTTAACCGTAAACAAACATCTCTGGCTTTGAATCATACCTTTTTTCCAATTGTTAATAACATTATACCCTCTGTAGCTCCGTACATGGCTTAGATTGTCTCCACGCGTTTGAACCATGTTTCTATAGTTTTCATCTGACTGCTTCCAAATGTAGGTATTAATGCACCTAATTCCCTGTACCCTATTTTACTTCTAACGAACACTTTTTTTTAATTGAATACGTCTGATTTTAATTACATTTTTGTATTCACTGTATTTGTAAATTATTTTGCGCAATACTCTTATTTGTTTGTCCTGCATACATTGCAGAACATGTCCACATGTTAAAATTTGTACTGTGGATTCCATTTTTTGTTCTGTTGTGCGATCATCGTTAAAGAAAAAAACGATAATTAGCTAAGGGTAAGTTTCTTCTTTTTTGTTCTTACGCGTTATGTAACTTTGGTATTTTTTTTGTATACGTACGGCGTTTTTTTGGTTTGACTACATTCTCTGATTGATTTGGTACTTTTGATTTTGTTTATGGTTACGAAAATTTGGTTTAAATACGTACGTGTATTTAAGTTTTTTTTACAATTTTGATTTTTAGAATGCGATAATACAAATACGATTATGGTTTATGTTGCACTTTTGATGTAAGCAACAACCTCGCCTTTCCGAAAAATTTCCGTACGATTTACGATTTTTATTATTTGGAATTAATAATTATTCCTGTGTTATCCAAAGTAATTTAATTTGAATTGTGGCAAATTAAAAATCACACGTTACGTTTGTTTTACAATATTCTGGTTAATAGGATCTGTACGATTATTAGAACAATCAGAATAAATACAAAAAAATTGGAAGTTTTTAATACGCAGTTCAAAGATTACGCAATGTTGCGTTATTGCATAAATCAGATGTTGAACACGTCATAGACCACACCCCAAAATCATTGAATCGCACTCAGCTTAAACATATACTCAAGTAAATCTAAACTTTTGTACTTGACCTTCGGTACAGTCAAATATGTAGATACGTTTTAGATTCATTTAAGGCTGAATTAAATCTGGATTTAGATTTTAGAATTTCTATAACCTTAATATAGTTTGTAAATTAGTTTCATTGCTTTATATTTTATATTTTTGTTTTTTTCTGTTATATTTAAATAAATTTAATTGAGCTTGTGCATTTTTGTTTCAGTCACAGTTTTATGTGATTATTAGATTACTTTAATTATTTTAATAAATCTGAGGCTAAACGCCATTTCGTAGGAACAGAGCTACGTACGAGTTAATTTCTACATGTTTAATTATTTTATACGTTTCAATTGGCACCTAAAAATTTATTATAGGTTATATATTACGTGTTGCTTGCATAATCTCTCTTACGGCAGCTGACATAAGGCCTTCGCCCTCTATTACATAACGAAATTTTTTTTTTTACACGTGCTGTCAACTTCCAAATCTCAATCGCGTTTTGCCATTTTATCACTATCTCACTTCTGATGTAAAGATGGTATTTTATTTTAGTTTATAGTTTTGGAAATAGAAATTGCCTTCGATGGCGCTGCTTTGGTATTTTCTTTGCACTGTGCAATTCTTGCATGCACTTCGTTTGTAATGAAGAATGGTTGAATTTTTATAGAATTTATTTACAACACTTTACATCATATTCGTACAAGCAACAAACGCTTAATTTGTTTTTATATTTCTTAGCAACCAGTACTTAAAAAAAAAAATGAATTAATTGCGCCTCTTATCAGCGTAGCAAACAGGTAAAAAGGACTGAAAATACAGAAGGAAAAAAATATTGATTTTCAATAGAAAAAATCGGTAACATGCCGGCCGCCTTGAAAATCTTATAATTTCAATTTATACTTAATTTTAAAAACAAATTCTAAATTAATTGTAATTATTTAGCTAAACCGATACAATGCTAATATCCTAGATATATGGTAACAAAAACCTTAAACATTAGCTAAATTAATAATTCATTCCATGTTTGTAGGTAGCACGCACAGCTTATTTACTGACCATTTAAGGTAATTACCGTTTGCAAGTCGCACTGTTACTGAGCGAACAATGTTGTCCGTTGTTCTGTGTATTTCAGTTACGCGTCCTAGCAACCACTGTAGCGGCGGAAGATTGTTCTCTTTAAGTAGCACTAAAGAATTTTGTTGCACAAGATTTGGTAAATGCCGGTACCACTTCGTACGGCGTTGAAGCTCAGGCACTACCTGTAGACTCCATTGGCGCCAGAAACACTGAACTATGCGCTGCATCCTTTGATAAAGGGACAGTCGATTTTCTTTGATGTTGTCTAAATTTGATGTGGCTAAAGCGTGTAGCGGTCTTCCAATAAGAAAGTGCCCAGGAGTGAGAGGATTGATATCGGAAGGATCGGAAGATAAAAGAGATAAGGGACGGGAGTTTAATGTCGCTTCTATCTGAATGAGTATTGTGTTAGAATCTTCGTAATTGAGAGAAGTATTTTGTAGAACTCTTTTCAAATGTACCTTTACTGCCTTAACACCACTTTCCCAAATGCCCCCTTGATGAGGTGCCTTAGGAATAATAAAGCTCCATTTTATTTGTTTGTTCACAAGAAAGTTGGAAATTTCATCGTTATTATCATGTAATGGCATTGTCGGACATTATAGAGACTGGCTTGCCCCTTCGACCAATAAAACGCTTTAAAACAGAAATAAATGCTTCGGTTGTTAAAGATGTTATCAATTCTAAATGAATTGCCTTAGTGACGAAACATACAAATAAGCAAATATAAGCTTTTATTAGCTTGGAGCCGCGTAGTTTTCGATCTTTAATGAAGATCGGTCCTGAGTAGTCCACGCCTACGTGAGTAAATGCCGGAGTGTTTGCCTGTAATAGTGCACTTGGTAAGTTGCCTATTAAAGGGTCGTATGATTTAGGATTTACTTTGAAACACCTTATGCAATTACGCACGATTTGTTTAGCCGTATTTCGACCAGATATAGGCCAATAGGACTCACGAACAACTGCTAATAAATGTTCTACCCCACAGTGCAGGAGATTTTCGTGAAGGTCACGAAGTATCAATTTAGTAAAAATATGACCTTTTGGAAGTAAAACCGGATGTTTTTTGTTAAAGTCATAGCATGATTGTTCAATTCTTCCCCCTACTCTTAATATCCCGTATTCATCCAAAAACGGATTTAAAGCAAGTATTGTTGAAGACGTTTTCAGTTTCTTTTTTAATTTTAGAGCCTCGATTTTTAATTGAAAAGCATCGCTTTGGCATAATTTAATAAGAACGCGAGTGGCCTCTACCAACTCCATTGGTTGCAAATTTCCGGATGCCCGTTCAATTTTCGCTGCTTTAGAATTTTTCACAAATCTAAGCATCCAGGCAGTAACGCGTTTTAATTTAATTAATTTTGAAAATCGGCTAAATATGGACGTGTCCAGGGTCGTGATGAAAACAGATAGCTTAACGTTTCTCATTTCCCTGTCGTTATGATTTAAGACTAAATTGGGCAAGGTAGGCCAGGTATCAGAGACTGTCGATAGAAACGATGGGCCATGCCACCAAAGGAAATTATTAATTAAGTCGACAGCTGATGAACCGCGCGAAATTAAATCGGCAGGATTCATTTTTGAAAAGATGTAGTACCAATTCTTAGGATTAGAAATTTTCAAAATGCTAGCTATTCTATTGGCTACAAATACCTTATATTTATTAGGAGTTGAGTTAATCCAGTTTAAAGTGATACTAGAATCTGTCCAAAAAAACGACTGAGAGAAATTTATTTTAGAAGATTGTGTTACTTTCTCCATCAATTGCGCTAGCAACAACGCCGCACATAATTCAAGACGGGGAATTGTTGTTGTGTGCAGTGGTGCAACACGAGACTTAGAGCACAGTAATTGACAAGAAACATTATTGTAAGAATCGAGACATCTAACATATATGCAAGATCCGTAAGCCTTAGAACTACTATCACTAAATCCGTGCAATTCAATAGACATATTGTAAGGAATTGTGCATCTAGGAATCTTTAAAGTGTTTAAGATAGGTAACTCAGCCTTTAAAGTATTCCATTCGGAGTTTAAGGTTTGAGGAATACACTCGTCCCATGATAATTTCAATTGCCACAGTTGTTGAATCATTAGTTTACCAATAATTGTGATAGGTGAGAGAAAACCTAACGGGTCAAACAATTGGGATGCTGTTGAAAGTATAGTACGCTTGGAATTTGCAATAATTGCGTTAGGCATTGAAACTTTATCTTGTATTGTGTCATTAAGAGAGTTCCATGTTAGGCCTAATGTTTTGGCATCTTCTCGCTCGCCGATTGGTATTGTATGAAAAGGATCAGAAACGACATCGTTGTTTAGAACCTTTTCACTATTTGACAAAAATTTTCTAATAGAAAATCCTGCGCTAGACAGAATTGTCATCAATTCTTTCTTGATATCTAACACCTCGTTTACGGAGTCAGCTCCTGTAAGCAGATCGTCTACGTAGAAGTCCGATCTAAGCGCAATAAAACCTTTAGGAAATTGTTGAAAATTTAATAGCGATAAATGTGATAAACACTTTGTTGCTAAATAGCTGGCGCTTGCTGTGCCGTACGTTATCGTTTGTAACTCATACGTGGAAATTGGAAGTTTAGGGTTATCTCGCCACAAAATCCTTTGGAATTTTCTTTGCGAAGGGTGTATAAGAATCTGACGATACATTTTCTCTATGTCACCCGTAAGAACAAAGCGGTATTGTCGAAAGCGTAAAAGAATCGAGAAGAGATCATCTTGAAGAACCGGACCAACCAGCTGTGTATCATTTATTGAAACGCTCGACGATGATTTAAAGCTACCATCAAATACAATTCGTAACTTTGTTGTTAAGGAACTATTTTTTACGACACCATGATGTGGAAGGTAAAATGGTGGAACCTTGGATAACGCGATTGAGCCATCCAAAACTTCAGTTACGTGATCTTCAGAAGAAACTTCGTCGCAGTTATTTATTTGAACCATGTGCCCTAGTGAAACGTATTCTTGGATAAATTGCGAGTAATCTTTGTGTAATTCTGGTGTTTTTAGTAATTTATTTTCAAGTTGCAGAAATCTTTTGGAAGCCTGTTCTTTGGAATATCCTAATAAGGCGAGTTTAGCATTAAAAGGAATGGAAACTAAAAACCGACCTGACGCGGTCCGAGCGATAGTTCGTGTAAAATGATTCTCGCAGTATTGCTCCTGTCGCGAGAGCTTTGTTAATAGATTTTGCGGAACGACTTGATCCAACTTCCAAAGTTGCTGCACGCAATTTTCCAAGCTGTCATTTGAGAAAAAGGGTTCTTGTGTAACCAAGTGAGAATAGACTACTGCAGGAGGATTACTGCTGCTACAGTACGTGCCAGATACTACCCAACCTAGTAAAGTCTTTTGCAATGTGGGCTTAAATTTACCTAAAGATATTTGACCAATGCACATAAGATTATAGAAATTGCTCGCTCCTATTAGTAAATCAATAGGCAATGACTTGTTGAAGTTATCGTCTGCTAACCGCAAATTTTCCGGGATATTCAATTTTTTCTATTGTAAGGCATTGCAATTTCGTTTCGAAACTCGTTTGCATAGATGCTAATTGAATGTTAACCATCGAATTTGAAATTACTGCTGAGGAACTAATACCAGAAACTTTTGTATTGATTTTATACTTAGTTAATTTTAATTTGTTTGCCAACGTATCTGTGATTAAGTTGCAATGACTGCCACTATCCAGCAGCACCCTGACGTCGTGCCAAATATTAAAATTGCCTTTTACCTTAACCAAGGCAGTTGAAAGCAGAACTTGTGCGGAATGATTAGTACACGACAAAGAAGTTAAAGGTCTTGTATGTGATTCTGAAGCCAAATGTGTATGATGACGTTTTTTACAGATACGACAAGTATACTTGGACATGCATTGATTTTGATTGGAATGCCTTAAACAATTTTTGCAAAGCTTTAGTTCATACACCTTGTCTGATTTTTGTTTGGTAGAAAGAGATAAAAATTTAGGACATACGATTACATAATGCTCATCCTTGCAAATTGGACAGGAAATTCTGCTCGACGTAGTTAAAAACGTTCGTTGTAATTTAAAATTGCTCTTATGCATAGGGTTAAATGAGTTGTAGTTATTAGCATTATTAGACGCTTTATGGCTCGAATCGATTTCTTCTAACGTTTGGCAATGTTGTTTCAGAAAATCGACAATCTCACGCAATGCAGGTATACTCCGAGGAGAAAACTCCGTAAATTTTATTTTTGTTTGATTGTCGAGTTTTGACATGATGATGTGATATATAAAAGGAGAACAGTGTTCAATAGAAACTGATAAATTTTGTAATGCTCGAATATGTTTGGATAATTCATCAAACAGCTTTCTGAGATCCATCGAATTGAGCTTGTTTATAGGCCGTAAGTCAAATATACCATTAATGTGGTTCAGTATGATTAATTTTGGATTATTATAGCGCTCATATATTAAGTCGAATGCAATTTTGTAGTTTTCTGCCGATGGCTGTATGTTAGAAATGGTTTGCGCGGCTGCACCTTTTAAGCTACCTTTTAGGTATATGAACCTTTCTACATCCGTTAAATTGTGATTGTGGTGTATCAAAGATAGAAATGATTCGTAATATGATTGAAACTCGGTTAGATTACCATCAAAGGTAGGAAGAGAAATTTGCGGCAACTTTGCGTTAGAACCGCTAGATTGAGATGCAATGCGGGTGCCGGATTGGCTTTCGCTGCAACTGATATTATTGTTCAACAGAATTGTAGCACGAGAAGTGAGGTCTAGGTACCTGCTGTAGAATTCATCGGAACTAATTAGTTCGTTGCTTTCAATCGATGCAACTTGAAGTTGTATGAATACGTCTTCATACCTTTCAGGCAAATTTTTGGTGTAATCTGCATGTAATTTAAGCTTAGTCGATGTAGCTTCATCGAGGTTTGACTCTGATAGAGAATTTAAAAATTGCTCAAAAATATTTAATTTGTTAATAAACGATTGCCCGGTGGCTAATAAAAGCTTACTTTCTTTTTGGTTTACCATTGTATCTTAGGTATTGTGCTCGAAACAAAGAAACGCGTTTTGTAAATGTAAAATTACTCGCGAAAACTAAGCAAATAATAATGAAATTTCTAACGTTCTGTAACCTTGAAAGCCTGAGTTTTAAGCTTTGTTATAACTATAAGAAACCTAATGTAATTTATGTTGGGTAATTGAGATTGTGGCGTAGGTACCAATTTTATGATTAATTCTTGCAATAATGTATGTAAGTAATACGTAATTCAAATAGAATACGACTATTAAGATAATGAAATGAAATAAAAGAAGTGGCTAACCTGTGCCACGCGTGCACTTGTGCGTCTTGCGGTAATGATGGAGTTGTCTCTGTAGAATTTGAATGAAGGTTGTAGCGAAGTTGATGTTGATGGAATGGCGATAATCTTGCTCAAAGGACCAATATAGTTTTGGAAATAGAAATTGCCTTCGATGGCGCTGCTTCGGTATTTTCTTTGCACTGTGCAATTCTTGCATGCACTTCGTTTGTAATGAAGAATGGTTGAATTTTTATAGAATTTATTACAACACTTTACATCATATTCGTACAAGCAACAAACGCTTAATTTGTTTTTATATTTCTTAGCAACCAGTACTTAAAAAAAAAATGAATTAATTGCGCCTCTTATCAGCGTAGCAAACAGGTAAAAAGGACTGAAAATACAGAAGGAAAAAAATATTGATTTTCAATAGAAAAAATCGGTAACAGTTTATGTATCACTATTTTATACTGTACTTGATTTATTTTAGAAAAGAACTAAGTCCACTTACAAAACGACCACCATAACATTAACCTGCCAAAAATGTTATATTTGCTAACTTTAGTCCTAAGTTAACCCTTTTTTGCTTTGTTGTCAAACCTCTTTCAGTCTAACCGCCTTGCAACACTTACGATAAAATACTTGAAACAAAAGTTTTTTCTACACTTTACTCCTTTTTTATATTGCAGATAAATCTATTTCTAATAGAATATTAAAAGTTACACAAGAAAAAGTTTGTAGAACTACACATAGAACACAAGCATAATGAGTTTAGAATAAGAAATACTTGAAAAAACAATTATTAATTATAATATTTGTTTTAATGTATTATTGTTTCTACATTATGGTTAACGGTATATATTCTATTTATATTTTTTGTTCTGTAATTATTATTTAAAGTACATTCAGCGATATGCTGTTGAGCTTTTGTACATTTTTAGACGAGAATGTACATTTACTATTATAGAAACATTATTAATTTATTTTTTTATTTATATATTTACGTAGTTGTGTATAGATACGTGATTTTTATTTACAAATACGAAAAGTAACTGACGTTCTAGCAAAGACCGCAACGCTCAAATTACTTCAAATGTGTACATTAATTACTATCGGTGTCGACTTTTGCTGACTAAGATGTACTTATGTAACTTCTAATACTACTGAGTTTTTACACATAATATAGATTTGTGTATTTTGCTGCAACATTTTAAACAAGCAAAATGAACATAAAGCAGAAATTCCCAGTTTACATTTAATTAGCCAGCGCTCTAATTATCCTTTACTATTCAATTAGAAACACTGTGCGTTTACGCTCACAAACGCTGAAATTTGTCCAACAGATGCAATAAATGACTGCTAATTTAATATTTTTTTTATTGTTTGTTATGATTCTTAAATTTTTTGTCGGCGTTTTTTTATAAGATAATAGTGCAATGCGAAAGCAATAAATAAGCAAATCACAATTGAGATAAAATGTTGTAGGCTGTAACAGGTCAGATAAAATATATATAATTTTCATTTAATAATCCGCTTGAATAAACTACAAATTTAACAGGTCACCACCGTTTTGCCTTCTTTGTGTATGCTGTGCATTTACGATTTATGCTATTCAAAGATTAAAAAATGATAAATGTTGCGTAAAGAATGTTCAAAGCGGTTATCTTATGCATAATGCCAATACAATGTCGATGACAGTTATATCAATTTCAATGTTTTATATTGAACAAGAAAGCGAAGAAATTCAATTTAGTTATTTCACAACGTTTTGTGGCATTTACTAAAAAACTCAAATTTTTTTCTGAAATTTTATGAAAGCATTGAAACCTTTTAACACAAAAAAATTTAAATAATGTTAAGCTCGTTGACGGCAATAGCAAATTATATGTTTTCAAATTTTGCGTTTATTAAAATTTAATTACACATGTTTAATCAATATGGAAATTAAATTTTGAGCAAATTAATTTTAACAAAAAATTTATCTTTTTATGTTGGTCTTTATTACTATTTTTTCAACGCGGTTTTTAATTTTAAAATGTTTTTTTTCTTAAATTTTTAATTACTTTGTTATAATTATTTATTTATAAATTAGTTTATTTTGCAATGTACAAACGATACTACTTGTAGATTTAGTTCTTACAACAAAACAAGGAAGTAAAATAAAGTTTATTATAGTTTAAAGAATATAAAAGAATAATATTGTTTTATATTAAGTAGTCAATACCATATAATTTAAATAATTTGAAAAAAAAGTTAAATTTATAGAACTTTTGCAACAACAATAATTTTCCATTTAGTTTTGTTAATATCCTAGGTTTGCATACTTATATATATGTTTTTAATTAATTTTTGTATTAAAAACACACAAAATTAATTCTTTGTATAACGAAAGTTATCACCAAAAAGAACTTTCAAAGTATTCTGGCATTTAATAATATTTGTAAGCGTGAGCCGCTATTTCTAAGTAAAATCAATCATACGTGGATACACTTTATGTATCAAAAACAACACTCATCAAAAGTTTAATAAACTTAATGTAACGTATCTTTTTCTAATATTGATGAAATTACTTATTTTATTCAGTTAACAACTATTGTTTATTTAAATTGACATTGTTTAGTAATTAGTACCAATTAAAAAACATTTATTAACAAAAATGGTTTAATTAATAGAAACTTCTCTTTGCTTTATAAAATTATAAAATTGTTAACAACATATCAAGTATTATTGGACGTTTCAACAAATTTGTAAATTTTTTTTGTAGAATAAATAATAATTAACTATCAAAACGACATTAATAAATTAACGTAAAATGTATCTTTCTAAGTTTTCTTATAATAACTTAATAAAATATTTAGAAAAATTGCTGTTATTCGTCTTACTTATTTCTATTCTCTTTATAAAACTTTATACATCACTGTCAATATAAGTCGTTTCAAAATTTTCTAGAAAAAAAATTGTCTTAATCTTTTGAAACATTCTTGACGTTTACAAAAATCTACTCTAACTTAAATTAAATCACAAGTTGCTCAAACAAAAACTAATTAATAAATTACGTAAATTAAAATCGATAATATATGTTTTCATATAAATTTAAAATAATTGAATTAGAGCATAAAAATTATTTCATGTAGTTAAAATATATTTGTTTATACATTTTATGTTTACTATATAATAAACATTTTTTATGTATGTATAAACTGTAAATGGCTAAAGAGATGGAAACGTTGAAAGCTGATTTTATCCATCGAATTTCACTCATGTTACTAAAAATGTTTTATTATTACTATAATTTATTAGTTAGTTTCTGGTACAAGAATAATTTCGTTATAAAAAGTAACTTACTGTTAGCGGAACTGAAGTTTACAACGATTAATAAATTGCTTCACATAGCAAAATTAATTAATTGTATAGTAAAACCGAGATATCAATAATAACATTGTCAGAAGTTAAAACGTCAAATTTTATATAAAGGTAAGAAGTTTTGATTGCTTGCTAAAATTAAAAATGTAAGTGCATACATACGTATATGTTTTTTTAAATTTTATTGAACGTCCTATAATTGCTTTAAAAATATATATAAGTAGCAACATTTAAAAACAGTTAATTTATAGTATGATTTGTTGTTTTTAAACTTAAATTAGATATAAGAATAATTAGTTTTTACAAGAATTATTTGATAAGTTAAGGAGGTACTTAATGAAAAAACTAAAAATTATTAATTTTTTTTTATTTTTGTTTTTTAATCTACACTATATTCTGCAGAGAATGCAAAAATGTCTTTAAAAGGTTTAGAAGTTACTTAAATTTAAGTGTAAACTTGGAAGGATTCTTCTAGCTATGCGTTACACAAAAATTGCGTGCTTCAATGCCTAATAAATAATACGGCAACGAGGTGTTTCCATGTTTCCATTAACTGATAATGCTAGACCATTTCAAGCAACAATGGTTAGGCTAATCTGCCCATTGCATTTTTTGCACGAAGCAAAAAAATCCACCGCCGCACTCAACGCTCTGATACAACAATATCGAAAACATCAGTGCTTTTATACTTCAAATACTCGGGCAATTGAGGTTTCATTTTAGATCCTAAGAAACAGGAGTTTGTGTTGTCGAGCAAGGTTGTGGTGACTCTACATTTACTGAACCAGTTGCATTCAATGTCATTTCTGCAGGCCTTTTACCTGAAAACCGCCTTTTTCTCTTCTTGAAAATGGACCCGTTCTCGGCATATTTGAAACGAGTAAAATATAATCTCTGCAATAAACACAAGTAAAACAATAACACTACAATATACAAACAGGAACAAGAACTTTGAAACGCAAAAACGACTACTAAAGATAAAGAAACAAAACTTTTTTGTTTCTTGTTTTCCTGAACAGTTGTATTTTTTCTATTTCGGTACACTTTCCTTCAAAACTATGATAGGTAATTGAGTGTGTTTTTTTGTATCTTATTCATGGCGACGCTAGTAACAAACGCAGCAGAGCAAATTTTAAAAATCCAGTTGGTTCCTTTTTTACTTTACTTTTAATAAGACCATAAAATTTTCAAACTTTCTAAGTCAAAAAAAATTTACTATTTCTTTAAATTAAATTCTACTTGCTGTACAGCTTTAAAACTATGTAAAGAAAACGTGTTCAAAATTTCACAAAAATCGATTTAGTGGTTTTTGAGAAAAGTGTACCTCAATTTGCATGGAAAATGGCTCCGTTTAGTACCCCCTAAGACTGTCATACACAGTCAATGTTATAATGTAGTATCGGTGTACAGTTAGATATTTAATATAGTTAAAATCATATTTTGCAGTAACGCTTATTTTTTGCAATTACGTGCAATTCTGATATTTCTACAAACTAACATACGTATGAATAAGCATTAATAAACAACATATCAAAAAATTAGGATGCGATTATTTCTATAATTAAAAATAATCCGATTCAAAGTCAACGACTACTAATTAAAGTCGTTTTTGTGCAATGACGTGACATTAGCTTATCGTATTTACAAAAAACAGTGAAATACATTAGTTATTGCCAACTTCAAGAACATTTACCAAAGGATGTAGAAAATTCTCAACACAGATCACAATAATATACAAAACGTATTCAAAAGAGGCTGAAGTCAGTTTTTTGAAGTCGAAAGTTAAGAAGACCGTCGGTTTAAAATAAATAAGTAATTAACGTGTGAGTTAAGATAAATAAAATAGAATACCATAAATACGTCGCGTACCTGTTGTTAACATAAACAAGTATCAGTTTTAGATTCAATAAAGAATGCGGACTAGTGATAGTTATTTGAATTTCTCAAATCAATAAAAATAGCCAAGAATCGATGAATAAAAATATGAAAAAGAATACTAGAAAAATTCTAAAAATATGGAAGAAAAACTGTTCTAAAATTACCAGAAATCAGAAAAATTCTAAAAAAATGAAAAAAAACTGTCCAAACATTATCAAAAAATAGAAGAAAGTTCTAGAAGTTTAAAATAAAAAATACGAGCAAGCATGGAAAATCAAATAAACACTATTAAGGCACAAACACGAGTTAGTGTAAAAAATTAAATCAAAATTGATCAAGAGATTATTCAAGTTCGAGAAAACGGAAGCAATCTATGAATGAAAAAATAGAAAACTACCTCCAAATTTTGATAAAAAAATTCCTTGATCAACATACTACAAGCATTTTGAAGCTGCTGCCACAGCTAACGGTTAAAGCAAGAAGCAGAAAAGGACGTCTTTAATAGTGGTTTTACGTAAAAGACAGCTTGAAATTTTGCAGACTGTTCCTGATCGAAACAGACAATTAATTATTGCACCGTTACCCACGTTTTTGTCTGACTCTCATATGGCCATCATACTTTTCCAAACAGAATCGGAATTCATCACTTTATGCCATTTCAGATTCCAGTGGAATCGCAACCAGATCACTTCAAACGTATGTCAGTGTTAAGCTGACAGTAGTAGTACAAGATATGACTAATGGGATTGCAAACTGTTCGAAGAGTTGAAGAGCAACTTTCATTATTTAACCAATAGTTGGTACTGGAAAATCGGTCTCTTATTGTCGTAAAAAAGATTACTAATTATTTATCTCAACAATGTAATGAACAAATTGTTCGAACAAAAATTTATTTAACTATCAAAGTTTGTTACCAATATATTAAACAAAATTTCTTTCATTAATGACTAGATTGTAGAAAGTTCTTTACTAGGAATCTTAGTGAAGAACTCTCTACAATCTAGTCATTAATTCAATATTAAAGGAGGACGTAACTACAGTACTTGAACATTTCTTTCCTATTTAGTTATAAATAAAAAAATGTATATCAATTGTTGGATAAAATCAGTAATCTAACAGTACCTACAGGCTATATACTCGTTTCGTTTGATGTCATTGCTTTATTTACTAACATCACACAAAAATTAGTTGTTAGTGTAATTATTAAGCGTTGGTTTTACATAAGCAAATTTACCACACGAGATATTTCACTTATAAAGATGACCAATTCCTACAAATTTTTGGGCTATGGGAAATCCTACATCCCCAATACTAGCGAACATAGTAATGGATGATTTATTAACGTTTGTACACTCAAAACTAACGTTTAACCCCATCTTTATGTATGTGTATGTTGATGATATTATTGCATGCATCCCCCAAAGTTTAGTAAATGAAACATTAACTGTGTTTAACAGTTATAACCCAAAAAAATTTACTTACGAAGTCGAAAGCAATGGTTGCATCCTATTTTTAGACCTACTTCTAATTAACAATACAAAACATAATAACATATTAACAGACTGGTATACAAAACCAACGGCATCTAATAGAAATCTAAATTATTTTTCAAAACATCCACACAACCAAAAAATTAATTTAATTAAAACAATGAAAAATAAAATTCCTAAACTTAGTAGCACTTAATTCCATACTAAAAATTTTCACTTATTTACGAAAATACTAAAAAATAATAATTATCCATTTTCTCTTATTAAAAAAATTTTAAAATCCAATCAACCAGTACAATTCAGTGACAAGATTTATAGGTCTAACCTATCACAACCTATCATACACTACAAAAGACTAATAAACATACCGGGTTTAAGTCGTAGTATTATTAATATAATAAAAATATCTGATAACATCAAAATTGTTCTCTACAACCACAATACTATTTATAATACAATTTACACCAAATTAAAGAATAAAACAAACTTATTAGATAAATCATCTGTAATATACAAAATTAATTGTAATAATTGCAATCTTTACTACATAGGACAAACAAAACAAAAATTAAAAAATAGAATCAAAAACCATAAGTATGATTGTAGTACTAAAGCTAGTGACAGAGGTCTTACATGCCATCACGTCATAACAGGACATACTTAATTTAACAGCCCTGAAATTCTAGATGTAGAATATAATTTAAAAAAGAAATTAATCTCAGAAATGGTCTTTATTAATTTCTACAAAAACAATGTAAATTTTAGAACGGACACTGACAAACTAAGTTCGATCTACAATAACATTATTAGTAACATTAAAAATTAATATTAAGTTATATCTTATAAAATATATAAAATAATTAATAATTTCTATAACAAATAAAAAATATTGATAACCGTTAACAATTCGTACTTATCTATCAAGGTTTCAATAATTTTATTTCATTATTTATAAGTGTACTCCTCGATTTTGTTTGTAACGTATATAATTTATATGTTAAAAAATTGTATTGCTATTAATTGGGGTAAAACCAACCAATAATTTGTTGGTAAGTTTTGTAAGTGTTTTTATTTGCTTTATATTATCTTATTATTATATTTATTGTTGGTGCAGTAGTATTAAGGTACTTTAATTAAGTATGCGTTTACAATTTTTCGATTTGATCTTTTAGTCATGTTTGTCATATTAATGTAAATTACTATATTTTATTTCTTAATGATAGATTTTAATGTTATAACTATAAATGTATTGATGTGTAATTTGTATTACTGATTGTTAATGTTTTTAAATTATATAGATTGGCTTGAAGAAGTTGAACGTTAAAGCAAACGAAACGTCGCCTTAACAACTATACAAAGTTGATTTTATTTTTGCACTTCTTCTACTTTGAAGGATCCTATCCCTAGAATAGGAAACTTTTTTAACTATTTAAAATTTGTGTAACATTGCACCTTTTTTATTTGTTTCAAAAAATAGTAAAAACTTGTGTTTTTAATTAAAATTATCAATAGGCAAACATCAACAAAACACCAAACACAGAAAAAATGAACAAAAGAAACTGTAATAATTGAGTTTACTTGTTACCTTTTGTTTGTTTTTAAAAAGTGCATTGTAAAGTCTATTTGTTATTAATTTTAAGTGTTTTTGATATGTCAGTTTGAAATCTAAAGTAACACAGATCGATTTTTACAGAAATTATTTTCTTTTTAAATTTTAATGTTTGTAAATTTTTGTTAGGGGTTTTATCAATATTTGATTAAATTTTTTAAAAGTCGTAATTTTTTTTAACTTTCTAATTGTATTTGTATTTGTTTCGCCGCGACTACAGCACAAAACAAGTGCGCGCAGATAGCCGTGTTTTTGCAAATGTTTGCTAATTCTTTATAAAAAGGTTAAATAACTGTGGTCCTAGTACAGATCCTTGCGAAACACCAATTATATAATTTATTCTGTCATGTATGATTTTAGCTTCAATATGTTGTACGGATTTTTTTTTATTAGTTTATACATAAAACAGTTTGTTTTGTTTAAGCCGATTTCTAAAATTACAAAAATATGCACATTTATTCCTGTTAAATAATCAATTACTTCTCCTTTTCTGTCAATAAAACCGTCTCCGCTCTAACTTTATATATTTAACTTAGTCATATCATTCTTGAAAACAATTGAAAAATAATTCAAATTTTTCTATATCTGTTTTGGCATTTTGTAATATCAAATTTAAATTTTTTACTAATGATAGCATTTTTTTACCTTTATCAATTTATTTAAATTTTGATATTTTTAGATTAGTTTATTTAACTTATTGGTTATAATTTAGACTTTTTACTCAATTTTTGACTAATTACCTGGCTAACGGTAACATTTGAATTTTGAGTTCAAGCAGAAATCTTTGAAAATAGTACTAATTTGAATTTAGAAATAAATTGTAATTACTTTTATAGAAACGCTACTGAGAGTGTTGACGGAGGGAGATCTAAATTGCCTTCCATTTAGTTATTTAACTTGACCCTGATAAATTTTACATATTGTTGCATTTGCTGGATGCTCGTTTTTATAAAATTTCCGTTAATATTAAAATGATTTTTCATTATTTCATTGGATTCCCTAATTTTCTGCTGATAGTAATGTAACGTCCCGTTAGAGTTCATTACATTAAAATTTAATTTTACATTCGTTTATTTTTCGCAACTAATATTGCACGTAAGTTTATTCAGTTTGACAACGTCGCGTCGTATTTCGGAAGCGTCTGCGTAGTCGACTTGAGTATCAGCTTTAACTTACACTTCCGTTTGAACAATCTTGCGTAGTTCACGTAGTGATGCGGGAAAGACAAAATTTTCTTGATTATGGCATAAAAACGAATACAATTTAATTTTTATTCATTCCATCTAATTATTGGTGAGTTTACCTTTATTTTGATATAATTTTTCTATCGAATTCAACATTTTTAGTGATTTCGGAATGTTGCGCAATGGTTAGACAAAGGAATTTATTTTGAAAGCCGTTGCTAAATGTAACGTGAGTACATCATGTCATTTAAAAAACTATTTTAATTACTTATATTTAGGGTTTTTTTATTCTGGATCTTTTCGTTTATTGGATTTTTTATTCTGGATCTTTTATTTTGGTTTTGTCTTTTAATTACTGGATTTTCCGTCATTGGATTTATACATTGGTTTTATGCTTGCTGATGTGGTTGGAAATCTACATTCCTTTAGAAGAATTTTATCACTACAACAAAGTATGTGCTAAAGATAGAAGGTATACGATAACGTCATATCATGTGGTGAGTCAACTGGAATTAAGTTACTACATTTTACATTTAAATAATTAAATTCAGTTATTAAAACTTTTCACTCATAACAAATTAACCGTTTACTATTTTTGCATTTAATAGCAATTAATAATTCGATGTAAGATTTTACGTTTTTATCACCAATTTAAAGGTGGTTGGCGCCCTAATATTTTGTTTTAAATCCTGTTTTATTTCTAATATGTTTAATTCAAATATTGTTCTTTGTTCTCTAATATAAATAGTATATTAAGTTATAGTTAATAAATTAACGGAGTTCACGTCTTTGTATTTAATTTTATTCAAACTCACACCCAGAGGTCTGTGCTTACGATTGCTGCCGTAGTCAAATTATTATTATTACTTTTTATTATACGTTCTTTATTTCGGAGTAATTTTTTATTTACAGTAATTAGAAACATTCGCAAAGTTTTAGTGTTTTTAATTATAATTTGATGACCCGTTCTTAGCACGTGTTGTATCACCGCTGATTTAAAAGTTTGTTTAAGAAGACTACATTTTTGATGATCTTTAATACAAATTTCTACGCTTCTACCCGTTTCTCCAAACACAACATTGTTATCTTTCAATCCGATTGCGTTTATAGCACGTTTTGCTGTTGTAGTCGTGCATACATAAGAGAAACGGGTAGAAGCGTAAGAATTCGTATTAAGAAGCATAAAAGATGTAGTCGTCTTAAACAATCTTTGAAGTCAGCGATGGTAAAACACGTGCTAGCAAAGAATCATAAAATTATGTTTGAAAACACTAACATTTTGGTAAATAATTTTAATTACTATCAGCAAAAAATTGAAGAATTAATTAAAGTAATGAAAAATCCTTTTAGTATTAACCAAGATTTTAGTTTTCCTTTACGGGAGTTTTAGAAACCAGTTTTATTAATCGGCGGCCAATCTATAAAAACGTGACCTGTTACAAAAAAATCAGGTTCCTCAAGTTGAACCGCCAAGAATAAATTGTTACGCTAGTCTTCTTGTAATAAAACAAAGCAACGGCTAGCACAGCTTCTTTGGAGAGGGATTGCAGGCTTTGTTATGCAAAATTATAACGTAAATCTAAAAAAAGTCGCCAAGACGATGAAAGATTAAATTAGGGAGATACCGTCTAACTTAACCCGTAGCTGGAGAAGAATAAATAACACCACAGAAATAGTAACACAGAATATATATATTTACTTTATCACAAAAGATGAAGAAAGTATATAAATGTAAGTTTTCGCAAATATTTATACGTGGGTCTAATGAATTATAAGTTGCGTCGAATACTGAGCAACACACCGTAGCACAAGCTGACCCTGTCGGTCTAAACTTTTACATAAACATAACGTCTGAATTTATATTCGCAAATCTTAAAATTGTAGACAAACAAACAATTTAAGTCTTCGAGACTCAACGCGCACTGCTTATGAGTTTGTGAAACACAAAAATTATTAATTGTGTTAACTTAACATGCACGTACGGTGATAAAAGACATGACCACCAAAGTACAAATCGAAGAAAAAAAATTGAAATAGTAATACTCACAGTTAGTTTTTATCCAGTACGGGATTAGCTAATTTCGTACTTGAGTTAGCTAAAAAGTAATATTAAACCCAATCTAAACGAGAATATAATGTTAACACAAGCAAAAAGTCTCCTTAGCATCCAATCATTTAAGAACGCAAACCATTTCCCTTTGACTTAACAGCATAAATTTCCCCAGTGTTACTCCTAGTTAATCTTCAAAAGTGGGATAATCCTGCAGGTTTCCAACCCTTGACGGTGTATAAAATAATAACGTTATCAATAATGTGACGTCATGGAAGTTTTCCAACTAGGCCACCTGCTAGTTATCTTCGGTGATACGGTAAACATGTGGTGGGTACCAATATCTGCTACAGACAATTAGCACAGCGTCAAATTAAACCCTCAATAAAGAGAAATTTACACCACTTACCCCGTTTCAACCTTACAAATGTAATTGCATATTTGCGTGAAACGATCTAAAGGTGAAAGTTGCCCCGGGCGTAAAAGTACAGAACTTGTAGATGGTCTTGCAGGAAGTGAGCGAGTCTCAAATTTGACATTTTTGAGGAAAGAGTAGGGAATTCTACGGACAAATTTCATACTTGAAGAGAAATTTTCATACTCGCAAATTAAACTACTAATTTTTAACATAACAGACCTTCAATCAGTTTGTTCCGGACTCTGAAGATGTCCGCTGTGACGTGCGACAAAAACGACAACACGGGGAATATTCGAAATGAAAAATTGTATTACAAAAGCTACCCGTGGTAACCTAAATTCTACTATTGTGTGATTTTGTTTTTTATTAACGTAGGTCTCTCATTTTAGCCTAATGCTACACACGTAACGAACACTGCTTAACAATAAATTTGGTTTTAAATCAACGCTTGTAACTACCATAAAAAGCGTAATCTGTCCGCATCTTTTTACATTTTACTACTTCTATTTTCTTTTAAAACAATTTTTTAAGTATTTTTTTTATATATACATATAGTTTACACCTTTTTATCTTAGCAACTATAAATTTAATTAAAAAATTTTTTTGAGTACCGGGACGATTTGATAAAGTCTGCGCCGATTGACGAAAACACCTTCACTGCTGTTCTTGACGCGGTTATGACTGGTAAATACATTCGATATGTTAGTAATCGCTCTATTAACGTACGGTACGTAGTGTACAGTAAAAAATTTGATGTTCCTGTAATGTTTACTAAGAAAAACTCTTAGAAAAACAGGTATTTTTAACTATTTATACCTTCTACTACATACGCTAGAAAATGTCAGATATCTCTGTATTTTTCCCGAATCACTAAATTTGTCTACAACAATATTCTAACCTCAAATTTTAATTATCGAGAAATATTTTCCAGTGGCGTGCCATTTTATTTTTTTTTTATATTTTAGAGACGACTTGATAATAAGAAAAAAATGGCCAGAACATACAAGAAGAAGCCGGGTAGCCGGAAATACTTGGATTCTGATGAAAAAACAGTAGAGAATGTTGTCGCGCGACATAAAGACGAGGGTGTTTCAGTTACACAGTTGAGTAGATAATATAACATCCCAATTGCCACCTTATATAGAAAAATTAAAGAAACATGTTTAAAAAAACATGGCGGTCAGACGGCGATCTCTAAGGCAGAGGAGGATATCCTTGCCATTGCTATTAGTGTTACAGGTAATTGGGGGTACCCGTACTACTCAAACGACATAAAGAATATTGTTCAGAATTATATAGAAAGAGAGGGGAAAACTACACCCCAATTTGTAAATAACAGGTCTGGAGAAACTTGGTTACAAAATTTTTTATGGCGGCATAAGAAAACACTATCAAAAAGGTTGTCTCAGTCAATAAAAGAGAGTAGGGCAAAGATATGCCACGAGACAATCAATAAATATTTTCATAACTTGACTGAGAGTCTACGAGCTGTTCCGCCTTGTGCAATAGTGAATTACGACAAAACCAATTTTACCGACGATACAGGCCGGGTAAAAGTAATCGTCCGTAAAGCTTGCAAAAGAGCAGAAAAAATAATGAATTCTTCAAAATATGCCACTTCGGTGATGTTCACCTGCGCAGCCTCGGGACACTTGCTGCCTGTTTATATCGTTTATAAAGTCGACCATCTTCGGTCCACATGAACGGAAAATGGACCACCCGGAGCTAGGTTCAATCGGTCCCATTCGAGCTGGTTTGATGGAAATATTTTTGAGAAATGGTTTATACAGATAATATTACCTTATTTTTGAACTTTACCACCTAGGCCCAAAGTGGTGATCGGTGACAATCTGGCCAGCCATATTTTCATAAATGTGATCCAATAATGCCAAGATAACGACATTTCTTTTGTACTGCTTCCACCGAACAGTACCCATTTGACCTAACCATTAGATGTTAGTGTCTTTCGGCCAATTAAAGCTGCTTGGAGACGAACACTTCAACAGTGAAAGAAAAATAATAGGAGAGTGGTAAGAAAAGATGTCTTTCCCCGTTTGCTAAATCAAGCCTTAAATCATGTTGACGCTAGTTGCCAGAAGGACACAAAGTCTGGCTTTGAAGCAACCGGTATATATCCGCTAAATAGGAACAAGGTTCTGGATAAGTTGCTCCAAACAGACGACAGTTGCATTACAAGGAGATATGGCACAATCATTAAAAGATGTTTTGGAAATCTATAGATTCAGAACTGCAGCACCTGTTGAAAGAAAAAAAAAGTTGACCGTATCAGCAGGCGTAGGCATTTCTCGACAAGATGTTGAAGCACCAAAAACTTCCACAGGAGAAAAACAAAAGAAAAAGGTTTTGTCATCTTCCTCCTCTGAAAGTGACATCGATAAGAAGAAGTTAACTGTTGATAGTGATGGACGTGGATGACTTTAACAAAAAGGAAACAGACATTCCACAAAGTAATTACAACTGTTTGAAATCAGGTCATTATATCATTATTGGTTTGAAAACCGAGTCTGATATTTTTAAAAACTACGTAGCAAAAATAATAAGTTGTGAAGATGATAAAACTTATGTTTGCAACTTTTTAAGGCCTTGTAAAATTCAAAATGCTTTTATTTTTCCCGAACGAAAAGACGTTTCTAGTGTGAAAAAGGCAGAAATAAAGCAAAAACTCGTGACATTTGAAACCTTAAGGCGAGGACAGATTCTATTTAAACATTTCGATTTCAAAAACTTCTAAATTGCGGCTAAATGTATTCACCTATTGCAAAAAAACTAATTTTTTTATTTTATTTTCTATTGTTCTTAACCAAAGGGTGACGGTTACTTTATATGTTTTGTTTATTTTTTCTAGAGTTTCTTTTTATGTCCACAAATACATTTTAAAACACAAATTTAACGTGTTTTATTAAAAAAACCTTTAAAACTGTACAGGTAAGGTAGGTAGGTACTTATAATGTTAGAAGATACGTCTTTTTAAAATTTCTCTATCAAGACACCTCAATTGTGGTCTGAAATGTTAAAAACATATTTAAAACAAACAATTATCAAGTCGCCTCATCATGGGGCGACTTGATAACCCACCATTTTATTTTTTTGTCCCTAAAGAGGGGTATAATTTGTTTTTTAAATATTGCAATACCCGAAAGTTATCTAAAGTATTTTTTGTTTGATTCTACATTGAGTGATAACAACTGTAGAGCGCTAATTGTCCGAAAGCAGTGATCAAGTCGCCCCGTTTTACGGTATCTATTTTTCAAGCAATTAGTTTTGAAAAAATTTTTTTTTTGAGCAATTTTTACTGTCTGTTCAGATGCTGTGTATTTACAAAATTTTTTTATAGTTGCCGTTGTTTATAAATTGCTATAGAAATATAATAAAAACATTTAATTCAGGACAATGAACGCTAAAATTAAATGCAATCGCACAAAAAACATCGTGAACATCAAAAAATTACCTAAAAATAAATATTTTTTAAAGTCTAATATGTTTTAGTTTTTTGTTATAATTAATTTTTTTTTTAATTGCTTTTATAAGTACTACAAATTTAATTATTTACTTATTACAACTTTGTGTTAATATGAAGAAGAAATTTTTATTTTAAATTTTAAGTTTTGTTAAAAACTTGCATACCTAGTATGTATAGTAAAGTTAAGATATTTGTATATTGATCCCGTCTTTAAATCAATAAACATGTTTTTACGTAATACAAAAACTTTGCATATTACTATTTATTCCAACAAATGGTTGTAAATAATAAAATATTAACATTTTAGTAAAACTATAGTAAACATTGGCTATACAAGCTAAAATATTATAATTAACAAATATTTTTGAAATAAATGCGTTAGATACATTATTGCTTTTGGTCGATACTATTCTGTCTTTTAAATAAATGATATATTCCTAAGACTTATATTTGATTGGCGTAACATAGAGCTCCTTTCTACGTGTTGTGTCAAACCACTCGTTCTGGGTTCAAGTCCAAACAAATAAACGGACGTGGGCTACATTATTATACATATAATCAATATAATAAACAACCATTATTGGCGATTTATCACATTACATCTTAGTACTGTATTTTTATTATGTTTGTGAATGTATTATTTATAATTTAGTTTAGTTGCAAAGGCATTTTAATAAACAGACTTTTTTTATAACTATTCTTTTATTTGCGCATCTAGTGTATATAAAATTATTTAACAAACACGTTTTAGACATTTCATCTCTGTATTCAATAATATTTAACATTAAACAGCAATTCATCTAAACTATGTCAACAATTTCAAAATTAACATACAAGTATAATTCGTCAATTTTAGTTTCTAATTATGTAGTTGAATGTTAATTTGTTACTATTACGTATTTTGTGATGTACATGTTAAATAATTCATTAAGTACAGTGTTATCTTGTATATACAGCAAAACAATTCCATTAGTACAAAACAAGCAAGAAGTAGTTCTTGCCTTAATTTTGTGTATTGTATTATTGACGTTGTTTCTAAAACGCTTAATCAAATAACAATTTTATTAAATTTAAGGAAAGAAAACAAACTTAAAATATTTGTTAATCACGGTTATCAAAATCTATATTAGATTTTAAAATAATTATTGTTATAAAATAGTAATTAAAATACAAGAATATATATACTTACACACAAATGGTAATAAATAGGTGTCATCAATTGTAACAATAAATGTTTATCCAAACTAGTTGTAGTATTTAATTAAACAAATTAATATATGCAAAGTAAAACAAAAATTAAGTTATATATAGAAATGGTATAGCGCTGTGGGAATTATAAAATATGATCAATAATAAACTAATAAATAGTCTATAAGGCTTAAAAGACTTAAGAATCTAAACTTTTAATTTTTGTAATTTTTTGAGTGTTGTTTTTTAATTTTACGTTAATGACATTTCCTGTAAAAACGTTAACGCAATTATAATTCATTGCTCTAAAAAATCGAGCATAAAAAACTTTATGCGTTTTAGCGTTAACTATACAAATCAAAATTCAAAAGATAATTTATGTAGAAAATTTACTAACACACTAATAAGAAAAATACTGAAATTTATTCTGCTAAACTATTACACTATTGTTTTAAATTTGTTATTTTAAATTTATTAATAGAACTAATCAAATTAATATATTTTGTATTTGTATTTATTTTATTTGTTTTAATACTTTTTATTATTATAGTATTATCTTAATTCCACATAAAAGTATACTTTTCTTAACAAAAAATTGTGAAATATTATAGATTTGATCTTTGACATTTAATTTAATCCTAAACAAAACGCACTCATAAAGTAACCTACTTTTAAGATAACCCTATTTTATTACGTCAAAAATAAGCTTTAAAAAAATAATACCTCAACGATATTAAAGTTTATTTTAGGTTATTGTATTTTACTTCACACCATTTTCTTTTACAAATAGATTTTTACAATTACTGTTTTTTTGTAAATTTTTATTGCTGCATTGTTTTTTAACATGTAAAGAAAAATGTTTTAATAATTAGTAAATAACTATTAGCAGTTAATTTTCTAGTTATTGGCATTAAGAAGCTGTATAAAAACATCAAATGTTGATTATCTTCTTTCTATTTAAAGCTTCGTAATTTACATGTCATCAAATTAAAAAAGTAATTTAAGTGTAGATTTTATTAGTCTATCAAAACAAACATTTTGTTGTACTTTAAATAAAAATTGTTTTTACTAAAATTTTACTAACTAAAATTTTTGTTAACTGATATTATTTCCCAAATCTAAAAATTTAATTAAAAACTTTAACGGTGTTTTATTAATAAGCTTTCTAATACAAGAAATTGCATGTTTTAGAATTTTCACCTGAGCTTCTCTTTGTTTATAGTAATAATAAATAAAAATTTACATTTTAATTAAAATATTTTTATTGTAAAAACAAATAATCTCTTTTAAAATAAATTTAAATAAAATAACAACTCAATGATTTAAAAAAAATTAATTACCCTTGGACAGTTTTTGTTACATATTATTTTATAATTAATTACAATTTTTTTTGCAATTAAAGATTGATTAATTTTAATTAAAAGTTGATAAATTAAAAAACGTGCAAGAGTTTTTTATATTATAGATACAAGTTTAAACAGGTAAATGTAATAAAAAATATTTGTTTACTTAGCAAGATCTAAATTATGAAGTTTATTGCGTCAATATTTAACATTTAATACAACTTTTAAGTGCAAAAATAAACGTATTTTATACGTAATAATAATATTTTTAGAGTTAATTGTGTATGTATTTATTTAAATTATAGTTTACAAGTTTTCGAACTTGAGCTAAGTTCTTCGTCAGGCAGTATAAATTAAATTGACAATTATAAAACTTAAGTAACTAAAACTAATAAATTGTAAGCAAACAAAACAATTTGCGCAAGTTATTTAGCTACATTATTTACTGAGAAGGTCTAAAGAAAAACCACTATAAAAACTTTAGACGTAACTTAAGTGTAATTGGTAAGCAAATTAAAAACAGAAGGGTGTCAATTAGTTGTTAAAATTGTTGGGCAATTTAATAATTTCAATTGTTTCTGTAATTTTTTTTTGATTTCCAGTTTTTGGTTTTAGAAATTGTTTTATTTTTCTTAAAGCTTTTATTATGAAGAGTGTCAAGTGCATGTTCGGCAATGGCAGACGTAGCAGGCTCGAATAAACAAAATTATTTTTTATGTTTTTTTAATCCCGTATCTTATACATATATACCTACCTTGCCAAAGGTGCATGGGACTTGTTTAGCTCCACAAGTATTTTAAGACATTTTGTCTTTCACTGGAATCAACAAATAATACTACAACTAAAATTTATAAAATTGGTAAATTCTGTATAATACTTCACAACACCTGTACAGTGTACCAAGTCTCATGCAGCTGTGGCAAATTATATATTGGTAAAACTGGTAGAACTTTAAATAATGTCATTAATCTGTTTCAATCAATTTAAATTAATTGCTCAATTTTGTATAACTGTTTGAATTGTTACCATCAAGAACGTTTATCTAAGTTATAATTGTGTCATAAGAAGATAAAGTTTTTACTCCCCAATCACTCAGGTATAGTTATTGTAATAAAAACATGTTGTGCAATTTTTTGAGTTGATTTCATAGACGCAAATAGCGTTTTCTGAACTAGTGATACAAATAACTATTGTTAACCCCGCCTGTAGAAGTAATTGGGTGGACTGAGTAGCTAAATGATAACTACTGCCGATCCCAAGCACGAAAAAAGGAGAAGAGTTGGTGGGACAGACCAATAATCTACGTACCGTAAGAAAGCAATTACGCACACAATCAAATAAATTCCTCGGAATAGAACGGATTATACGATAACAACAAATGCAAGAACACAAAAAAAATAAAACAAGAATGGAGAAAAGAATATATGAGAACATCAACTCGGAATACCAAAAGTTGTAACCATAGAGATAATAAAATTCTACTAGAGATGAATTAAAATAAAATTAACATCTGTGCTCTGCAGAAAACAGAAAAGAAAGAAAAAGGGACTAAAGCATTTAACTCTTACACATTAATATACAGTGGAGTAAAAAAAAGAAGAATGGGGAAAAGAAGTTGCACTATTACTACATAATAAATACATAAATAATAATACAAACATTAAATATATATTATCATGATTATTTCTCGTCAACTTAAAAACGAAATCTAAAGCACTAAACATTGGCTCGGCATATTCTCCTGAGTAAGAAAAACTTATAGAAGTAAGGAAAAAGTTTTATGAAGATCTAGATAAAGAATTGTAATTGCTCTTACTGGGGCTGAGATTTAATGAACAAGGGTTTAACAATAATTGAAAATTATTTATACAAATCTGAGATAATAACAGTTTAAAAATATGTAATACATACTTTAATCTACTTCCAGGATACGAATACACATGGTACGACACTACAAGCCTTAAAATCCACAATAGTCTATATGTTATATGTAACAGAACAATTAACAGAACTGTTAACTGTGCAGATATTAGTACCGACCATCGACTAATATTGACAAAAGTCAGATTACAAGTCACAATTAATAAACAACCGGCAAAAAATATTAAAACAAAAAAAAACTAAAATTGAGTTCATGAAAGATGAAACTATTTAACAATTATATTAAAGTAAACTTGTAACGTCCCGTTAGAATTTATTACATTTAAAATTTAATTTTGCATTCGTTTATTTTATGCAACTAATAGTGCATTTAAATTTATTCAGTTTGGCAACGTCGCGTCGTACTTGTTTTCGATAATCGAGCCTTGTTCGCAGTTCCGTTTTTCAAAACGTGTACGTCTTAAGTAATAAAAGAAAGACAATTCTATTAAGAATGGCGTAAAAACTTGTACAAATTATTTTTTCTTATTTCCAACTAATTACTGTAATTTCGTAATGTGATGAAATACCTTAACAATGGGATTCATTCAAGGCCGTTGCATAACTCAACGGTTTTTTGTGTTTTCGGTTTTGTGCTTTTAGTTGTGTGCTTTCTTGGATTTCTGTTTTTGGTTCATGTTTTTTGGATTTATGCATTTTTGGTTTTATGCCTGCCGTTTTTTAATATCCAATTTACATTTAACTTTAATTTTGTTGGGATATTTTGGTTTGATTTTATGGAATTTCGACGTTATTTTATTCTGGAAGAAAGCATAATACTTGAAGAAAGAATGTGCTATTAATAGATCTGCAATAACGTAACATTTGTTTTGGTGAGTCAAGTTATGAAGTTATTAGCTGCATTTTTGATTCATGATTACACCTTAAATTCAAATTAATTAAATTGTGTCTTATTCAATAAACTGTTTGAAATACATACTTTGCTACGTTAATACTTTTGAATTTAATATTAGTTAAGAGTTAGTTATACGATGTTTATAGTTTTTATTTATCACCAATTTAATTTAATGTAAATAGTTAGTGTATTAATTTTATAGTTACAAATAAATTATAAGAAATTAACACCTGTGTACTTTGTTTCATTCAAGCTCACACCCAGAGCTCTGTGTTCCAACAGCTGCCGTGGTAAAAATAATTTTGTTCTAAAAACAATTTTATACAGTTTTTTTTATATTTTTATTTTTCATTACAAGCTTAAAGAAAAAACTGGTATGGTCACCACACGACTTTTCTATAAAGAATGATAAAAGAATGTCTACATATTTTTTAAAGTTATGGTGTCATAAGACTACTTTGAAGTAGTATGTACATGTTTGTAATGACTTCCTAGCATGCTAGAATTTTTAAAAAATTTTTCTCCTTATTTGTATTAAGATATAACCAAAATATGATAAATTGAGGTTATGTTGTCGTATCGACTAACTCCTATATTTGTGCGCCTTGATATTGCATTCCCTTTTAGTAAATCAATAAAAATTATTATTTTTAACATCAAACCTAGATTATATTTATGAATTGTTAGAAAAAAATATCTATAAGAATCTATAAAAATAATTTGAATAATTTTACGTATAAAATTATATAAGAAAAATTGTTAAAAATGGCGGATACACCCATGTCTGACTTTTTTTTCAGATCTATATTGACAGAAGAACCAGGAGAATATGATAAGCCAGTTGCATACCAAATTTTAAGTTACTAGGACCTTTGGGTCAAGAGTTATAGTAGATAATTCAAAGATAATGTAAGAAAGATGCAGCACTCTGTGTATAAGCAAGTCAAAAGAATATAAAAAAAATTGTTATTTTTAACGTTCTTTGGTTTCTATTCAAGATACAGAATTTTTTTCTAAAAAAATTGTTCCATGCAGGATTTGAACCTAAACTATATACAAAATTCACTTATAAATCCAATATCTAATAAACTATTAGTGTTAGAAAAAAATTTAATTGAATCAATTTTTTTTCTCAGACCTATCTTTTGATAGAACCGAGAGAATATGAAAAGCCAGTTCCTTACTAAATTTCAAGTTACTAGGACTTTTAGTTCAAGAGTTATCGTAGGTACATCGTTACACACACACAGACAAACACACACACAACACCTAAAAAATTGTTATCAAAAATATATTTTCTGATTCACGAGACCTTGAGATGTAATTTTTTTTAAAATGAAGATTGCTATAGTTTCCTTATTGTAAAGTAAAAGACAAACGGTTGTATAATGCAATATGAACAGATCACCCAAACTATATGCAGTATATTGGAAAATACGTAGCAGAATAAACAATAAAATAAGAAGAATAAATGAAGAATATTTCGAAAGATTTTCAAAGAATTTCGAAAGTGATTTCTATAAAACTCAGAAACATGCTTCGAACGTAATACCCAAAACAGTAAAGCGGACATGAAAGACTACATTGAGACAAACTCGAAAGCATAAATAAACTTTTTTTTTAAATTGTACCAGATAATGCAACCGGAAGGTGATGAAAGACAAATGAGTCCAAATATTTTAATAAAGGAAGATAAAAAATGCACAATAAAAAAATTGAAGCCGTTGCCAAAACACATTGAAAACCAAGAAATCACAGGGTTATAATAGAATATACCTATAATTAATTATTAAAATATGTAAGTGATGTGTTAGTAGAACTAACAAAACTAATACAAAAAGTTTTTAAATGTAAGAAAATCCAAAAAGCTGGAGAAAATGAATTGTCATACCAGTATTTAAAAAATCAGGTTTCTTAAGTTGGGCGGCTAACTTTGTTCCACTGGTTTTAGTGTAACCAAAAAAAAAGCAACGACTAACACAGTTTTTCCGGAGAGAAAGTCGCAGGCTTTGTGATGCTAAATTATAAATTAAATCTAAAAAAGGCGCCAAGACGATGAAAGATTAAATTAGGGAGATATCGTCTAACTCTACCCGTAGCTGGAAAAGAACAAATAACACGACAGGAGTAATAACACAGAATATATATTTATTCTATCACAAACAGTAATTCCCAAGAGAACAAAGAAGGTACTTAAATACAAATCTTCCAAACGTTAATAAATGGGTCGAACCAATTATAAGTTGCTCCCTATACTGGGCAACACGCCGTACAATAAACTGACCTTGTCGGTCTAACTTTTACATACGTAGAAAGAATGAATTTATATTTGCAAATTTAAAATAGCAAAAGTATATTACAAAAACAATTTAAACTTTAGAGACTCAACGCGCACTGCATACGACTTTGAGAAGCACATATTAATATTATTAATTGTGTTAACTTAAATTGCACGTACGGTTAACAATCGACATAACCACCGAAGTACAAATTGTAAAATTAGAAATTGTAATACTCACAGTTAGGTTTTATCTAGTAGGAGATTAGCTAATTTTGTACTTGCATTACATACAATAATTTGAGATAGCGAATGCGCAGCGATTCCTTTCGACTTAACGTAAAAATTTATGGTAGCAGCTTCTTTCAAAAGAAATACAATTTGGAAGGTGGTGGATACGGAAATTCGCTATAGTCAATTAGGAAAGAAATCAAATTAAACCCTCAATACAGAATTTCTCACAACTTACCCCTTAAATTGTAACGTTCTGTTAGAGTTCATTACATTTAAAATTCAATTTTGCATTCGTTAATTTTCTGCAAATAAATATTTAGGCTTTCACGTAAGTGGTGCAAGGAAGACAAATTTTATTAGTTATGGCGTAAAAACGCATACAAATTAATTTTTACTCATTCCAGCTAATTTTTGTGATTTCACAATGTTACGCAATACATTTAGACCAAAGAATTGATTACAAGACCGTTGCATCTAAAGCAACGTTTTTTTTTATTATTTATTATGAAGATATAGGATCTTGACAAGCCTTTCGTTCGTGACGGTTCCGATTCATTAGTTTTCCGGAACATGTTTTTCCATATTGATGCTAGATCGATTCCATTATCCCTTTAATTAAATTAAATTAAAATTGTCGTATTTCTGGATTTCAATGACTTCCTTGTATAGTCTAGGCCAGAAGTTTTGGGATTTAGCCAACATTGTTGCTTCTTCAAATTTTATCGTGTGACCGGTGTCTAAAAAGTGTTCCGCAACAGCAGATCTTGTGTTATGTTTCTTTGTATCCGCCTTATGTTCTTTTAATCTGGTAGCTATCTTGCGCCCCGTTTATTTTATGTAAGCCAGTCTACACAAACAAGGGATGTGGTAGACCTCTGGTTCCTCGAGTGGTGCTTTTGTTTCTTTTGATTTTGAGAAATTGACGGATATTTTATTTGTTGTCACTTTGATATTTTTCTCTCTAAGTATCCTGGCTATTTTATCCGTACAGCCTTTTATGTAAGGAAGGAAGGAAGTTGCCACGGGTTCCTCCTTCTTTGGTTTTTCCTTACTGTGTTTGTTAATTGCTTGATATATGTCTGCTCTTCTGAAACAGTTTTTTATTAAGGCGTTTGTTAGGTGACCTAGCTCGGTCTTTAACGTGTTCGGTTCACTGATCGCCTTGGTCCTGTGTACTAAAGTTTTTAGAACTGCAAACTTCTGAGCTAGATGATGATATAATTCGGCGTTGAGGTATCTGTCAGTATGTGTCGGTTTTCTATATACTTGATGTCCCAATTTGTTGTCCATATTTCGAGTGACCAGTACGTCTAAGAACGGAATGTTTTTGTTTGTTTCTTTTTCCATGGTGAATTTGATGTTGAAATCTAACTGGTTGATGTGATCCCGAAAGTTGTGTAGTGTTTCTGTTCCATGAGACCAAATTACAAATGTATCGTCCACATAACCTAGCCAGCATTTTGGTTTGAGGGTAGCGGTTTCTAATGCTTTTTCTTCAAAATCCTCCATAAATATATTGGCGATGACTGGAAAAAGTGGTGATCCCATGGCTGCCCCTTCAATTTGTTTGTATACAATATTGTTGATTAAGAAGTACGTGGACTTTAAGCATAGCTCAATTAGTCCGTTAAGCTCCTCATCCAAATCCGCTTTTCGTAATTTAGTCTTGATGATCTCCAGTGCTGTTTGTAGTGGCACTTTTGTGAAGAGAGATGTTACATCAAAACTGACTAAAATGTCTTCTGGTTCCAATTTAATTTCTTTAATTCTAGAGACAAAGTGCTGGGAATTCTTTACGTCATAGATGCTTTTTCCTGTAAGCAGTTGTAAAATGGTACATAAGTATCTAGCCAGAGGATGAATAGCTGAACTTGTAGCACTCACAATTGGGCAAAGCGGTACTCCTGGTTTGTGGATTTTTTGGAAGGCCCTAAAGGTGCGGCATCATGGTGTCTGTAGGAATTAGTTGTCTCTTTTGATGTTCCGGGATCGTGCTTGCGGATTTTACAGCGGCCGAAATCTTTCTCCCCAGAGGTTTCATTGGATTCCTCTTCAATGGTTTGTACGCCGAATCTTGTAGCAAAATATCGATTTTTTTTCCATATAGTCGTTGGTGTTCATGATTACAGAAGCATTTCTTCAGCTGGTAATACAGTGATTTCTTTGTTGGTGTTAAGTTCTCCTAGAGCATTTCTTTGTTCTCGATTGATGTTGGATTTCGGTGCTGTAGATTTCTTCAGAATGTTTTGATCCTCACCTCTTCTTGAATATGTTGTTGTAGAGTTCTGAGTGTGCTCTCCAATAAACTCACTATTTCTTTCTTTAGTATAAATTTTGGTGTAATAGCAAAAATTAATCCTTTTGATAAGATGGCTGTTGCTGGTCTACTGAGTGTGGTGGAAGACTTCCTGTAATTTCTCGAACTTTGCCATTTGTATTTTCTTTACTTTTTTGGCAATCTCTTCGGCTTTTTCCGTAGATAGTTTGTCGATCAAATCACAAATTGTCAAATCTATTGTGTTGATCAGTCGTGGACGGACTGAAAATAACTCCGTGGTTTCTTAAAATCAAAAGAAACAAAAGCACAAAAATAAAAATATTAAAAGATCATTTAAAAAAGAGATCGATAATAATAAAGTAGATGCTTATAACAACTTTCATGTCAACAACGTTTGTGCAATTCTCAGATGTTATCTGTATGCCCACGATACGGTTGCTGAATATTCGTTTTGACCGTAAAATGCATTGGTAGAATGATGCCCATTAATGATTCAGCATATCATTCGAAAACAATTCTATTCTAAAAGCACAACATCTTCAAATGTGGTGTATTTTTTATAAATTTTTGGAAACGAAACTTTTGTGTTGTATAATTGCAAATTGATTAGATTACTATCGACATGCCAAGTATAAAAAGATTGCTAGTAATTACTTACTTACTAAATACACACTGAAAATATAAAATGTTTTAGTAATAAAATCTACAGTGGCGGCTGCTGGTCAATGCTGCAGAAGGACCATTTTAACATTAATACTTTAAAAACACATTATTATCTAATCAAAGATTTATATTTAAGCTCAATTTATCTATCTTTGTAATATACAAAATAATTATTATCGTTTATAATCTTTTTAATAGAAACTAGAAACTAGCATAATTGTTAGTGTTTCTTTGGAGGGTCATTGACAAATGACCTAACAGAGAAGCTTCTATTGATAATCAGAAGTAGCAAAATTCGGTTTTTATTTTCCAATATTTTACATTTTCTATAACAAATTGAAAAAACATTTTAAATTATTTTTAAATTATATGAAATTCGATATTCAAAATTTGTCTAATTTCAAATGTCTTCCCAAAATTTTTATAAATACTGTCTTTATGAATTTTTAAATTACGTTTCGTCATAAAATAGGACTAAAATGATACACAAAACACTAACAGTTGAATCAAATTTAAAATAATAAACTAATTCAACAAAAGTTTTTATAGTGGTTGCATATTATTTTCTGTATTTTTTTTTAAATTTTTAATGCCCTCTGTGAATGACGAGTTGACTTTGTATTACTTCTAAGATACTCATAAAACTATCGCATTCCAACTACTATAATGGCGCTTTTAATTTCATTTCAGTTTTTATATGTTGGGTGCCATCTAAGAATGAAGAGTCGACGTTGATTTGCATCTATGATGCACGTAATAAAAAATATCAAACCCCTACTACTTCGATCGCGCTCTTAAGAATTGACTAGAAAAATAAATATCTGAATTAGGAAATTAAAGCGAGTGTCTACAAATCCGTTATGCTCATGTATTCAGCAGGACAGACCGGCAAAAAGATGAACAGTACTTGTAAAATTTGTTTATTTCTTATAAAAGTGTTTTCTGTATAAACTGCTGTGTAAAATAATCGACAAGAAAAGCAATAAATCTAATTAATATCGATATGTATAGTTTATCATTAATTAAATCATACACCGTAGCTATCAAATTTATTAAAATATTATACTTTGAAAATTACACAATTAGTATCAGATCTTACAAACTTAACATTTTAATAAAATAAAAATTAAATAACATAAAAGTAAGTATAGCCATAAGCATAAACGGTAAAAACAAATACATTATTTTACGTAAGTTAAAATTTTGATTAAAATTTGATTCACTTATGTTCGTATAAATTAAAATAGGAAGTTCTATATAATATGACCCACGGGTGATTTATGTCGGCTTCTTGCCACGAACCTATAAGTAAAGACAACTTATAGTTGTCAAATACCAATATTAATTGTACGTTTAAGTACACTATTGCGAGTTTATTTGAATCTATTGGGGCACATTTTAACAAATTACAACTACTTTGTATCTTACAGAGAGCGTGATACTTTATAATATAAAACATCTAATTCAATATTAATGCCACTTATATAGAAACATACTTTTATGTATGTATATTTTAATTTTTAAAAAAATAAGAAATAACTGAGTACAATTTTGTAGTTGTCAAGTGATTGCAAATTTATCATATAATAAAACTAATCGTAAAGTTACAGTATAAAGCGTAATAAAACGTAAAGTCATACTAACAAAAGTAAAAACAAAGTAAACTTTTAAGAAGTATCAACAATGCTGTAAATTAATCGTATAATAAAATCATATATGTGTAAATGCATGACTAAATTAAGCAAACATGAAATTGTTAGAAGCTATAGGTTTTACAAACTTTGCGCGGCCAACTCACACTACTCGGGGATAAGGGAGGTTCGCAAAAATAGAATTTAAAGGGCGCAAGATCTTTCTAAGTTACGCTTCTGTTTCAATCAATTCAAAACGTCCAAACTTTTAACGATATTAGGTCAGTAGTCCTTGTTACACTGATTTTCGTGTAACCAAAAAAAAAGAAAAAGAGGAATATGTATAAAAATTTTAATTTAATAACGTATTTTATTAACAACGAGTGCCAGAAAGTTTGTAGTACCTAAATGCTAGAAGTATGGTGCCGCTAGCGAAGAAAAATTACGTGACAAATATCTATGGTCCACAGCATGCGATACACCAAATCATTAATAAAAATACCTCAATGTCATTGAAACAATTATTGTAATTACGCAAATTAGAACAAGAAAAATGTTGTGAAAAACCTTTCTGACACAAATGTAATTAAATAAAACTTACCTATTTACTTGCCCGAAGAAATTTCCTCGTTGAGTCGACCTGGAATAATTACGAACAGCAAATTGTGTCAACACAATGATTCACGCAAGCAAAAATCTAGAAAATTATTAATTAATACTAAAAGAAATTGGACATAAAAACCCGATTATCAAATGCTGTTGCACACATAAAGTAAAAGTTGGTATCGGAATCGACTGACGCATAAGGAGTAGTATCGCGGAGAAAAGTTCTTGTCGAGATTTCGTTTTTAGTTTTAACGTAGGCCTTCCAGAATTATAATCATTCTATGAAGGTATTTGTCGATATTACCCCCTTATTAATCGATAACACATCGAAACATGCAGCCAAAACGTGCTGTCAAATTAAGAAGAAAATTACCAAAGAATTCTAAAAACTAATAGGAAAAGCTTACCCTGTGATGAATAAACTACTAGTAATGCGTTTTCAAATTATAATTTTATTTCCATTAACGCCGATGTTATAAGATTGGCGTCTTGACAGGATATGAAGTAAAACTAAACTCCCTAGAAAAGCGTCGGAAATAGAAACCAAACTTTAAGATAATGAATATACAGAAACATTATGAAATTTATGCACGTAACAAAATGCTTACGTTATTAACTAACTGTAAGACATCAACACTTATTGTGCTTTTTGTGTTAGTTAGTGCCATTACCATTTAAACAATTAGAAAGAAACCCCAATTGGATGACATTAAAGTGCTGGCAATACGCACAAGGACATTAAACATCAACAAGGTAACTAACAGCTACAAGGGCAGCAACCCACAAAACCAGATAAGAGTTATTTTATTACAGACAATTTTTCTCGTTTTCGATGCGTCTATTTAATTGGACAAAATGTGAAGTTTCAGAAAAACCACACAGTTTATTGCACAAGTGAAAACACAAGGTCGGTTCATATACCATTTCAAATTTGATTGTGGTTGTAAACTATATAACGCAATTGTAAAGTCGATTCAACAACAGCACGGTACTGGGCAACTGGTAACAATTTTGTATATTCCGCAAGAAAACGGTGTTGCTGAGCGAGAAAATTGAGCGACATTTAAAGCGACGCGTGCCATGCCTAATGCGCACGATACCTTGCCAGAATGGTTGTGAGCGGAACTATTATTAACAGTATATACTCAATACTATTAGTTTATCATCCAATAATGTGTGGTTTGGTCAAAAACCAGCTATTAATACTGGAGGGTGATAGGTACGACGTGCTGTGAGGCATTACCGTATCAATGGTATAGTTCTAAAATGGTTAAAAAAAGCAGCTAAATGTCTACTTATAAACTATGATCACAATTATTGTTATCATTTATACAGTCCTGAAACCTATTATATAATACGTTTTCATTTAACCAACGCAAGGGCATTGATTATAATTAAGCGTTTACAGACATGTCACTTACACAGTTGGATGTCTCTCCAGTGTTCCTTTACAGCGACATCTATGAAGAAATTTACATGCGACCACTAAAAGTGTTTGACAACGGCACCGGATGCGAATGCAAGTTAAACAATAGTTTGTATGGTTTAAAACAAACACTCTGCTGTTGGAACAACCATTTTGATTTTTTTATTAAAAACTTACAAGTGGAACAATTGACAGCTGATCCATGTCAGCTTACGAAGGTCCGATATCAGAAAAAGCTGATTGTGGCATTGTACCTCGACCATGATCTTGTCAATGCAACTGATCAAGCAAACGCTCAACTGTTTCTATCCGAATTAACAAAAGAATTCAAAATTGTGTCGAAACTAACTAATTGTTTTTTTATTTTCTGGGAATCGAAACTGATCAACGACACGACGGTTTGATAAAGATTGCTACAAGCTTCTAGTAATTTACGAACCCTGCACGGTCAACTCGCTGTAGGATTAAAACAATACCTGTCGGAGAGAGGGGTGGTTCAAGTGATTTTATTTTAATGGGCGCCAGATTTCTTTTTGCAGATATAGCTCTTGCTAGATCAGTACAGAAGGTTCAACGCTTGTATAAAATTTTAAGGTTTGTAAAGCTGAAGGAATTGAAGAAAGAAACCAAATCGTTAATAACAATTGTACTTTAATTAATGTTAGAAGGATAACTTATACTAAAATTTGAATCAATAACAAGTAGAGATGATTTGATAGCATCACAGTAAATAAATTTAGTTCGCATACAAATATACGTAAGTACTAAAACATCAAAAGTATCGGCAACTTACAGTACACCTAAATCAAGAGTATAACTACCAAGACATACAAAAATCTTTGTAAGTGAATTAATAATAATATCAATAAATAAAATAGACAATGTCGTTATCCAATATGTAATGTTTTATAATTTATTTTATATACTTAGTGACATGTTTCGGTCTTTAAAAATTTATGACCATCTTCAGACTAAAAACGTTATTATTATATAAAATTGTCAACTAATAATTAATTACGCTTACCTAGTAAAAAACAAATATTTGACTACATAAACTAACTAACACAATGAAATTACAATAACTAATAAAATTGATAAGGTCTGAAATATCAAATTTTTATATAAATAAAATTGAAGGTGAAATATTTTGGTAAATTTTATAATCGTACACAGATGGCAGAGGTAGCATCTTTTATAACAATTATGAATAATTCAATTGTAAATTTATAAAATTAAACTGATCGTTCAACAGTGATGATCTAGGGGCACTTTTGATATAAATCATCTCAAGTGAATCTAACAGTTGGTTAGAAGTGTTATTATAAATAGGATGAATAAGAGTGGTAGAAATAACTGAGTGGTTAAAATTTAGAACATGTTCAGCGAAGGTTGACTTTATGGACGACGGATTATTTAAATATTTTGATGGTTTGTTGATATACCGTAAATGTTGTTTTAGTCTGATATCGAAAGCCCTCTTAGTTTTACCTATATACATTTTTTTGCAGGAGCAAACCAATTGGTAAATCCCACCGTTTCCATTTTTGTTGTGATGTTCAATGTCTGTTGAAAAGATGCTGCGTAGGGTAGGAGGTTTTGAAAAGAAATTTTAAAGTCATAGCTTTATTTAATTTGGAAATAAGATGATAAAACTGTGGAAAATACGGAACAGAAAAATAATTAACACAGTCGTTTTTGATAATCGAAAGTGATGTAACGGAAGTGATGTGTTTTTTAAGGAGCAATTTATTGTAAATATTTCCAATTAAAGATAGAGGAAAATTATTGACATGAGCTAAGTAAAATATAGTTTGTAATTTTTTATTATAATTGGCAGTTGATAGCGGAGTTGAAATTAATCTGTTGAAAAAATAATAAAAAGAAGTTAACTTGTGAGATAGAGGGTGATTAGAATCGAAAGGTAACACTTGGTTAGTAGTAGTTGGTTTTCTGTAGATATCAAAAATGAAGTTGTCATTGCCAATAGAAATAAGCAAATCTAAAAATGGTAGAGAGTTGTCTAAAGGTATTTCGACTGTGAACTTAATTCTACTGTGTATGCTATTAAGAAAATTGAGAAAAGCGTTGATTTGAAGGTTTGAGCCCTTAAAAATATAAAAAACATCGTCAACGTATCTTATCCAACAGGCAACATTATTTAGAAAAAGGGGGTTTGTAGTAATATAAGACGTTTCAAAGTTGTTCATAAAAATTTCGGCCAAAATAGGAGAAAGTGGAGAACCCATAGGAAGGCCTTGTACTTGTTTATAGTAACGTTGGTTGAATTGAAAAAAGACATTGTTAAGGCAAAATTCGGTAAGACCTAAGATGTCAGATGTAACTGTATCTGGCAAATCAGTACTATTCAGTAAGTTAGAAACTAATGGAAGAACTTCTAAAGGAGGAACTGAAGTGAATAAATTAACAATATCAAATGAAACTATTTTGAAATTGTGATGGTTATTAAAGTTAAAATTATTTAAACGAGAAATTAACTCAGAAGTATTGTTAACAGAAAATACTGGTTTAAAATTTATAGACCTTCTAAAAAGATTTGCAAGAAACTTGGTAATGGGATAAGTTGGACAACCTATGAAATTAACGATGGGTCTGATAGGTAAATTGAGTTTGTGAATTTTTGGAAGACTATGTAAAGTTGGAATCCTGGGGTTAGAAATTCTTAAGTTGTAACTGTGTAAGTTAAAATATTTTAAAGAGTCATTGGTAGAAGATATATAATCTTTCGTGGAGTTGACAAATTTGTTCAACGGTGAGTCACTCAATAACAAAAAATCTGGAGATTTCAAAAAATTTGAAGTTTTTTCAATATATTCATCTTTTTTCAAAATAACCGTGCAGTTGCCTTTGTCTGCTTTGGTTAGGATGAGATTATTTATTATTAACTTTTCTTGAATGCTTTTAACTAAGAGAGCATGTTCCAAATTAAAGTGTTGTTTTAAAGAAGTAAAATTAGAGGGGATAAGATTTTGTGTATTAATTGTGTCCTTGAAAGATTGTGGAAATTTTGAAAATATGTTTTCTAAAGACGCTTTGAAAGTGTTAAAATATTTACTGTTCTGACCAATGGAAGGAGAAAATTTAAGACTTTTTTCAAGAAAACTTATTTCATTCGAGGTAAAGGTGATATTAGAGAAGTTCATGACATTAGGGTGAAAATTAATAGGTGGTGTTTTTTTTTAAAGACCGAAACATGTCACTAAGTATATAAAATAAATTATAAAACATTACATATTGGATAACGACATTGTCTATTTTATTTATTGATTAATTCCAATCCAATAATGATGTATTTGGATCCGTTTCACGAATTGAAAACTGCCAGTCAAAGCAAGAGGATCGTATTATATAAAAAACTGTCCATAGACAAAAAGAGATTTTCTCTGAACATCTGGTTTTTGAAAAAGTGTCTACAACTTAAGAAACAACCTACGTTTACCAAGATTAAATTACCTAATAGTATTTCAAAAACGCTTATTATAATTTTATCATCACCTACAGTAAGTCCGAAATTAGAAAATGGTATAGCGTATTAAACATCACGCAAATGAAACTTTGGTTTCTTCATATGGATCTTGCATCTCGTTTTCATCCTGCCATTTGGAATTGTTTTGATGACAGAAACAGAGACAAGGTAGCATTTTTTGGTTATAAGTTATTCACTAAGTTAAATCGTAAACTCCAATTTTTGAATTATTTTCACAAACCTATTTTTAGACATTATTCCTACTCACGTATTAATGAATTCCCTACGTCGGAAACACCACCTATTAATTTTCACCCTAATGTCATGAACTTCTCTAATATCACCTTTACCTCGAATGAAATAAGTTTTCTTGAAAAAAGTCTTAAATTTTCTCCTTCCATTGGTCAGAACAGTAAATATTTTAACACTTTCAAAGCGTCTTTAGAGAACATATTTTCAAAATTTCCACAATCTTTCAAGGACACAATTAATACACAAAATCTTATCCCCTCTAATTTTACTTCTTTAAAACAACACTTTAGTTTGGAACATGCTCTCTTAGTTAAAAGCATTCAAGAAAAGTTAATAATAAATAATCTCATCCTAACCAAAGCAGACAAAGGCAACTGCACGGTTATTTTGAAAAAAGATGAATATATTGAAAAAACTTCAAATTTTTTGAAATCTCCAGATTTTTTGTTATTGAGTAACTCACCGTTGAACAAATTTGTCAACTCCACGAAAGATTATATATCTTCTACCAATGACTCTTTAAAATATTTTAACTTACACAGTTACAACTTAAGAATTTCTAACCCCAGGATTCCAACTTTACATAGTCTTCCAAAAATTCACAAACTCAATTTACCTATCAGACCCATCGTTAATTTCATAGGTTGTCCAACTTATCCCATTACCAAGTTTCTTGCAAATCTTTTTAGAAGGTCTATAAATTTTAAACCAGTATTTTCTGTTAACAATACTTCTGAGTTAATTTCTCGTTTAAATAATTTTAACTTTAATAACCATCACAATTTCAAAATAGTTTCATTTGATATTGTTAATTTATTCACTTCAGTTCCTCCTTTAGAAGTTCTTCCATTAGTTTCTAACTTACTGAATAGTACTGATTTGCCAGATACAGTTACATCTGACATCTTAGGTCTTACCGAATTTTGCCTTAACAATGTCTTTTTTCAATTCAACCAACGTTACTATAAACAAGTACAAGGCCTTCCTATGGGTTCTCCACTTTCTCCTATTTTGGCCGAAATTTTTATGAACAACTTTGAAACGTCTTATATTACTACAAACCCCCTTTTTCTAAATAATGTTGCCTGTTGGATAAGATACGTTGACGATGTTTTTTGTATTTTTAAGGGCTCAAACCTTCAAATCAACGCTTTTCTCAATTTTCTTAATAGCATACACAGTAGAATTAAGTTCACAGTCGAAATACCTTTAGACAACTCTCTACCATTTTTAGATTTGCTTATTTCTATTGGCAATGACAACTTCATTTTTGATATCTACAGAAAACCAACTACTACTAACCAAGTGTTACCTTTCGATTCTAATCACCCTCTATCTCACAAGTTAACTTCTTTTTATTATTTTTTCAACAGATTAATTTCAACTCCGCTATCAACTGCCAATTATAATAAAAAATTACAAACTATATTTTACTTAGCTCATGTCAATAATTTTCCTCTATCTTTAATTGGAAATATTTACAATAAATTGCTCCTTAAAAAACACATCACTTCCGTTACATCACTTTCGATTATCAAAAACGACTGTGTTAATTATTTTTCTGTTCCGTATTTTCCACAGTTTTATCATCTTATTTCCAAATTAAATAAAAGCTATGACTTTAAAATTTCTTTTTCAAAACCTCCTACCCTACGCAGCATCTTCTCAACAGACATTGAACATCACAACAAAAATGGAAACAGCGGGATTTACCAATTAGTTTGCTCCTGCAAAAAATTTTATATAGGTAAAACTAAGAGGGCTTTCGATATTAGACTAAAAGAACATTTACGGTATATCAACAAACCATCAAAATATTTAAATAATCCGTCGTCCATAAAGTCAACCTTCGCTGAACATGTTCTAAATTTTAACCACTCAGTTATTTCTACCACTCTTATTCATCCTATTTATAATAACACTTCTAACCAACTGTTAGATTCACTTGAGATGATTTATATCAAAAGTGCCCCTAGATCATCACTGTTGAACGATCAGTTTAATTTTATAAATTTACAATTGAATTATTCATAATTGTTATAAAAGATGCTACCTCTGCCATCTGTGTACGATTATAAAATTTACCAAAATATTTCACCTTCAATTTTATTTATATAAAAATTTGATATTTCAGACCTTATCAATTTTATTAGTTATTGTAATTTCATTGTGTTAGTTAGTTTATGTAGTCAAATATTTGTTTTTTACTAGGTAAGCGTAATTAATTATTAGTTGACAATTTTATATAATAATAACGATTTTAGTCTGAAGATGGTCATAAATTTTTAAAGACCGAAACATGTCACTAAGTATATAAAATAAATTATAAAACATTACATATTGGATAACGACATTGTCTATTTTATTTATTGATTAATTCCAATCCAATAATGATGTATTTGGATCCGTTTCACGAATTAATAATAATAATTCACAGTTGACGTAATCAGCATGCGATAACAATTTAACTTAAACTAATTGTGTAATAGTAATAAGAAGCAAATCATTTTCAACGTTTTGACACGATTAATAAATATAATTTATGAGCAGCACCGTAGCGACAACAAATAGTTAAAATCAAAAATTGACTTACCAAGATTTTTTTTGTGTGTCACATACTTATCTGGTGCGCTTTGATTCTCTATACTTTTGATTTTTGTATCCTTGTAATTTAACTTAATAAAGTAAAGTCATTTCTTCGTTAAATGTAAAAGACCGATTAGGGCACTTTGATGTGCGACATGTTGCCCAGTCAAGGGCGTAACTTATACTTGGCCTGTGATGTCAACCATAGTATTATTGTGTGCAACGCTTATATAACTATACTTATGTACTGTCTTCTTTCTTTTCAACTAATTTTGTGCTAAAATAAATAAATATAAATATGGCTTCTGTTGTGTTATTTGTTCTTTTCCAGCTGCAGGTATAGTTAAACGATATCTTCCTAATTTAATCTTTTATTGTTTTAGCGCTTTTTTAGATATAACTTATAATTTCGAATCAGAAAGTCTGCGACTCCCTTTCCAAAAACAATTGTGTTAGCCGTCTTTTATTCTTTTGTTACAAAAATACCAACGTAACACGTTTATCTTTGATTGTCTCTTTTTGCTCTATTCGATTTTCTTCGTTAGTGGTTTGAGACGTATCAATGGTGTCTCCGAGTAAAGAATCTTATTAGTACAAAAAGTGGCACCTGTTTCATTTTCTTTCTGTTATTATAGTATTTCCAACCACGCCTACTCACCAAAATCGCAGCTAGCTGTGGTGACGTGGTTGTTACCAACGAGACCCACTACAGAAAACGAATAATAAGAAATGCAGAAATCTTCTAGTAGTATCGCCGTATAAAGTAGATGCGGTTTCGTTACATCTTTGTACGAGGAAACTTCATTGCAGGTAAAATTGATATTTTGTGAGTGTCTGCATAAGAAGAAGTAGTAGACATTTTAACAAAGTCTGTTACGTAAGTTTTCTCGTAACAAAAGAATAACAACTAACTTAGTTTATTCGGTGATAGAGTCGTAAGCTTCGTAGTGCTTAATTATAAAATAAGTTTAAAAAGGCGCCAAAACAATAAAAAACTAAGGCGAAAGACATCGTTTAAATCTATCCAAAGCTGTAATAGAACAAATGACAAAACATAAGTTGCAACGCAGAGTATATTTATTTTATCACATACAGCAGTTCAACGATAGAAAAAGATACATACATGTATTTATATAAGTTTGATCAAATACTAGCACGTAGGTCGGTATCATAAACAAATTATAAAATAAGCCTTTAAAAGTGACCTTGTCGGCCTAACTTTTAAATTCCAAAGAGAAATTAATTTACATTTGTAAATTATATCACAAAGATACAAAATCTCAAAGATTTATAGTATCAAAGCGCACCGTCTAATAAAATGTGACACACTGCAAACCGATTGTATAATTGATTGTGTTAGCAACCTACTATGTACGTTCAGTCGCTCTCGACTGATCACCAAAACACAAAAAATTAAAATAGAAAGTATAATGATATAATAAAAATAAATGTAACGTAACATAAAAAAATAGTGATGGTTGTCCTTTTGACGTGATTGTATTTTTATTTAAATACTAACAAATTTAAATATACCACACTGCTTTAGCAAAATGTCACGTACAAATTAAGGAAGCGAAAAAAGTTTTATAGCTACTTGACTTACCGTTTAGCTAGCGGCTTCCTCAAGTGAAACGTGCCCTATCGCAAATTTTTTTTTGTATAGTAATTTTTTATAAGGAAACGGATGTCTGGGCTAGAGAAGAGGAGTTATCCCAGACTTGCAATCTTAAACCGTACGTAGATCAAATAAAACCAACTAGTTATCACAGATAGAAAATCTAGTTTATTATCATAATGAACTTGCACAATTGATCTTAAAAATAACAGAAGAGAAAGAAAGAAAAAGGATCCAAAACAAGATTTCGATTACAATGTAGCTATCGTTACACTTATTATACACTATACATAACACTAACCTGAGCTCCTGGTTACGCCACTGCCATTAATCAATATCGTTATACAGTGAATTAAATTAATTATAAAAAAATATGAGACTTGAAAGCCTTCGTTTCTTGTTTAATATGCCGCCTCATACAAGTAACGACGGTGGTACTAAAGCTAAATGCGATATTTTATTGTGAATACTCAAAAATTACCCGCAGTACTTGACGTCAAGCATAGGAGTAAGATAACGTAACGGGGTTTGAATTACCTTCAAAAAGTTTACAAAAATTTGTACTTAACTAAAAATCATAAACAAAAGGTATTAGCAAAAAATATTCCGAAAAAATATCCTCTGAACTTAAAATAAACAAGAAATAGTTTGTTAATCGCAACAACGTGTTTTGCACGCAGGTATTAACCTACAATACGATCTTTAAACAATGACTCGAAGTATCATTTTGTCGGCCCTCAAATACGAAGCATGGAAAAAGCATTGACTAAAAGAAAAGTATCTATAAGCTAGATGTCAATGGATTAGAAAATATTTATCCTTTACCAATACTTTTGCGCTTTAACGACGGTTAGATGCACCGTACTTGAAACCACACATCAAAATAACCGTATCCGGCAAAAAATTGAACTAGAAAGTACATCGTCTAACGGCGTAAAACTCAACTCAATTCCGAGACCTTGTATTTGTACATCGACGTTGTTAAAGTTGCCTAAACGACAGTTGCAGAAATTGCAAAACTGATTTCTAGTCGTTACAAATTCTCTTTTCTTTAAGAATGACGTGAGGCGGAACTTGCAATGGAGTTCGTCACCAACTAAACAACTCATTGAAAATCTACACCCAACCTCAGGAACGGAAAAACTAATGAAAACCTAACCTAATAGTCAAAGGAAACGAGGGTTTTGAAGTTCTGCAAAATCAAACAGACCTAACTTGGACTAGAGACGCATAAAGTAAAATGATACTGGCCGAGAAATGAAACTTATCAGAACTTAAAAGGTTAAAATCACGAACGAAGGTATTCATTAAAGCCACTAAAATAAATTATCAACAAGACGTTCTACCAAGTGAGGAAAGAAGAGTTAACAAAAACTAATAGAAAGAAGAAGAGGAGAGAAAGAAGAGAAATTTAGACAAAGGTCAACGACCCAAAAGCCCCAAAATCCTAATAAAACCCCAACTTACATATAACCCCAAAAGAAAAATTCCAAATAAAGTAACCTCTGAAAGAGAAAAAAAAATCCAAACCACATAAGTAAAACCCAAGAAAAACAATCTCAATACTAGTAATTCTAAGAAAAAAAAAGTAGAAATAAGAAAACTTGAGAATTAGCTATTGCTAATCGACCGCTCGTAAATTATCGATCGCTGCACTGTCACAATCAGACTTAGAAACCGATTAACTGATTAGAATACTCCCAGAAAACCAAAGAAAAGTAGACAAATAAATATTCTAAGAACGACTAACAACATTCAAAGAAACCGACTAAGCGAACGTACATGCATTACAGAAAAACAAAGTTGTAGTCTACCTCAAGATTCAGACCTACACAACAACCAAATGTCCCATTAAGTGAAATCAAACAAGACAAAGAAGAAACTTAGAAAGAAAGAAGCACAGTTGCAGTGAACGCTTAAGAGAAAAAGGTATCAAAAAGAAAGGCAAGTGTCCAAGCAACAAAAGAAAAAAAAGGAGCAAGATAGACAAGAATAAAAAAGGTGAAAAGAGAGTACGATCTTAGTGTACAGCTCGAATACCTCTCCTTAGGTAGTCAATCTAAAGTGATCTTACCATACTACACAACCCAAAAAGGCAACCTTTAAGAGGATTTTTAATCGTTACAAAAAATAACAAACAATTACTATTGCTTATAAAGTACAAAATAAAATGTTACGATTAAAAATAACAATTTTAAATGCTAAAAAAAGTTTCCTATACAATCAATTTGATCGCATTTTTTGTTTTTTACGTTGGAGTTTTTTTAATGCATTAGTGTCGTTTCAAATATACATAAAACTTCAATGTTTGGTTTTAAAAAATCTTTGTTACACACATAATAACAAACAGATTTCTAAATATATTTTCTCTTGAAAATGTTTACACGAATACAACATATAATTACTTACCAATTTCTATCGATGTTAATAAAGGCTTAATAAGGAATGGGAGCTTCTTCGTTTATAAACTTTAGCCGCACGGTTTCTGCAGCTGAATCATAAATTGCGCCGGTGGTAGGTACTAGAACGTTTTCAACTTCAACACTGTCGGTTTTCGTTGGTGGTATTGGAATTGACTTTTGACTACGAATTGAAGCAGCTCGGTGTATACCAGAATGCATAAGAGAATCTTGTTGCGTCTCGTTGTTTCCATTACACGTGCGTTCAGATCTCCAATTGCCCAAACGGTTATTAGGCAAAGCTTTACTACCCGACGGATCAAAGCACGGCAACACTTGCTTAAATTCTTTACGAAAATTTTCATTCAACCATGCATACAAAAAAGGATTGTAACACGTTGAAGACATCGCCATTGAATGTACCATAAAAAAACTTAAAAAATAATATTGCCAATCACCGGTTTGCACGTAAAAGTCGTTGACAACGTTAATTGTGTTGAGAGGAAGCCATGATAATAAAAAAATTACTACCATCGCAATTAACATTCTATTAGTACGACGTTTGCGTTCGCGATCGGCTTCTTCTTTTTTCGAACTTTTAGATCCCGGTTTACTTTTTGCGCGATCGTTTAAGCGCAAAGATACACATATATAACAAAAAGCCATCATAAAAAATGGTATAACAAATTGCATCATCGTTGTTAAGCCACCGAAAATCTTACGGTAATCTTCTTTAGGCCAATCTTCTTCACAAAAATACTTAGGATTAGAACTGTTATCAACTCGTTTATGTCGCATATAAACACCATACGGTAACGTTACTAGAATAGAGAAAAGCCAGATGTTGCCAATGATTATGATGCAAGTAGATAATTTCATACGCGGATGAAAAGGATAAATAATCACAAAAAATCGATCTATTGCAATCGATGTTAATGTCAAAGTTGATATATAAACACTGGCTCCTTGCGCATACGACACCAAATGACAAATTACTTTTCCAAACACCCATCTTCCTAAAAACGTGTATAACGGTGTGAACGGTACAGCTAATATACATAGAAGGATATCGGAAAGTGCTAAATTTGTTATGAATAAATTTGTTACAGTTTGCATTGCTTTGTTTCTAAACACTACATAACACACTAAGACGTTGCCGAAGATACCAAGCACGAAAATAGTAGTGTACAAAATAAAAAATAAAGCTTGCACTATTTTATTATCTATTATGTCATCTCCTGTCATGTTTCTATCTTTGACTTGATTCCATTCGTCTAAAACGCCCGTACTGTTGTTAAAACCGCTGATGGCATCCATTTTGACAAATATTATGTTTTAAGCTGTAGCATCTGTAACAAAAAAAATTGTATATATTTTGTATTTCTAAAACTTAAGTTATGTTTAAACTTTATAAATTTTATAGGTGCATAAAATATATTTATAGAACTTTGTTAAGAAATCATGTTAAACGTGTATGAATCTAAATTATTTTAAATACCATTGTTGAAAAACTTTAAAATAATATTAAACTAAATCTTATTAAAACAACATATGAATTAATTATAAACTAATTTAAATGTTAAATTTGTGCAGAAACTTTACATGTTCTCTTGTTATTAAAATAAATAGGTAAGTTATATTGTTTTTATTTTAATAAGTATTAGAATTGTTAAATATAACAATATACTATACCATATTTAAAAAAAAACAATGTTTAGTTCAAATTGATAAGTTTGTGCTTTATCACAATGTGTACTCAACAGTCAACTATTCATTGATTGTTAAATATATCTGCTAAATTTAATATTTCTATATTTATGTTAAGATATTCAAATTGGCGCTAATGTTTTTCTAAAGTTGCAGTTATGTAAAAAATTTTCTAAAGAATCTAAGGCGCTTACTCGCATTTGTTAAAATTTTTATAATAATTAGTTTATTAGTTTAATTTTGTTATGTTGAAAACATTTTGGTATGGTTTTCGTGCTGTATGAATTTTGTCCCGGGAGTAAATGTTATTTTACAAGTGGGTAATTACTGATTTTTACTTTGGTACTACTAACGCTATGGATGGATAATTAATCTTGAAGACTTAGTGACACATCTGCGATCAGTAGAAGCAATTTAGAAACTTGGCGTATTCTATTTATATTATCACGATTTACTAGCAATTTACTTGCAATATCACTATACATCTATTTTTATTACATTTTCAGCAATTTGAGAAGAGTGGGTGGATATGCTATTAGTTAATGTCACGTTTGGAAAAAACCGTAACTAGCTTCTCTTTATTATCTTTTAATTTGTGTTGGTATCAAACGCAAATACAAACGACCTAGATATATATGTTGTCATGTTGCCAAATTATATTCTCATATAGGTATTAATAACTCATATACTTACGCTTATAAAGTGTTGCTTAAGCTAAAGATCTGTTAATACTAGAATTATTTGTTTTTTTCTTACAAACGACTAGTTATTCTATACTTGACTAATTGTTGTTTTTATTCTGTTTTATGTTGCCATTGCAATAAATATATTTGTTTTTATACTCATGTTGTTTGATTTGTTTACCTACAGTGTTTGTCAGATGTAAACGGGCATCTATAGTGAGTATTTTGCTTGTTTTAGCGCTCTTTTAATTACATTATAATCAGTACATCGAGAATCAAGCTGAATACTATTAGTTACACACCTAGGACTCACTATCACTTACGTTTGTTTTAACGTAACAATTTAATGTTACATTAACTACAAATAAATTACATATGCACTTACTAAAATTCGTATAAAAGTATACTATTAGCTTTACAATTACAGAAAAGAAACAATACTCATAAAAACTGTAAGAAAAATTTAAACATTTTTTTAATCAGTTTTTTAACTATTGAGAAAAAAATCATTTTTGTAAATTAAAAAAAATTATTTCGATATATAAAATTTCTCATAGTTAAACTAGGATAACCACTACATTTTAACACGACGAATGACGTCTTACACAAAGTTAGTTTTTAGTCAATTTTTCTCAAATATTAAATGTAGTTCCAACAAGCGTATACAATATATTTTGTAAATAAAATTTTTTTTTATATAGAGGGTGTACTTATCTGACTAGCTTGGCCAAACCTTACCTACGCGATGTATGGAACAAAAGTGAAAATAAATTTCTAAAAACATCTGACAGACATATACATAAAAAATTCACATTCACAAAGTTAATTATAAATTTTACCAACGAAGGTATGGCAAAAATATATTACACTTATAAACGAGCAAATGAAAACTATAATTTGATTTGATGGTTTTATGCCAAAACATTTCCGAAGCAAAGATTTCCCGTTAAAAGTACTTTTGCTGCAATCCATCTTTGTGAGAAACGGTTTTGTTAAACGCATGGTACAGTATGAACCTCTGCATGAACAGCTACTGTACCCCTACCACATACAACAAGTTCAGAGTCTAAGTGAAGCTGAGTTTTGACCACAAATGCTCTTTTGTAACTGGTTTCAACACCAGTGTGTTAACCTAAATTTTTAATTTATTGTGGTTTTTCAACACGTTAAGTACGCAGCGATGCGCGTCTGTCTTAATTGAAATTCGTCCCTGGTAACATCGTACGTCACCGGTGACGCGAATGTATTTGTTTTGTTTTTGGTTGGTAAAGCGATGCACCGGTGCCTCGCTGTACACTTGGTGGATAATCTTATTTTGGCTTATCAAACAGATTTGATCATTGTATATTAGTCTTCTAGAAAGTATACTACGTATAGAGCTAACTTTGTTCTAAAATTGAAAAAAATAAACTTGCAAGTTGTAACATGTTATTTATTATCTAAAGAATAACCAGAAAGAAACATGAGTTTAATATAAAAAATAAGTTAAAACCAAATAGTAATTTATGGTATGTACGGTAAGAAACACAAAAAAAAATCTGAAACATCGAACTTTATTTGACACAAAATATTTTCAAGGCAAAATGTCACCTTTCCAAAGCTCAAATAATAATATTGCGTTCACAAGCATGGAAAAGTCAAAAAATTGAGATTCATGTACACTGACTGTAATTTTTTGCTGACTTAGATACGGTTGCGAGCATTCGGATACATGTAAATTTTTCTCTTGGCACTATCAATTTTATAACCAAAGTGGAACTTTTAGAAATTTAGCCAGACCTTGATTGAATACATTTGGATTAAATAAATTATTCAATGATTAAATAAACAATTTATATCGCGTGATCCCTGACAATTGTTTTACCACACTGTAATTAATTGACGCGCATTTTTAAACAAACAACAGAACTAAATGATTACTGGATTTTACGCGAGTTTTATAGCGGTTCACAGTTCTACAGCTTCTAAGATTATGACACGATTTGAGCTATGTTCCCACACTCTTTCAGATGTAAAAGTTGCAAAGTGGAGATTTCATCTTTGGAAATGTGCATCCACAGTTTAAAAATTGAATTTTTTCAACAGTTTGTAGCGTTTGCAATTCCTTGTCATATCTAAAGAAGACTTATAGCACATTAGACTTGCAATAAAAACATTTTGTGAAGCGAAATAATCGACATGCCTTTTTATTAAATTCTCTTTTTTTACCGATTCTACAAATTTTTTCTCCTATTAATATTAAACAAATGCGTTACTAATTATAAAAAAGATTTAAAAAGATGAATTTTATTTTAACATGAATCCTTTCTGTAGTCCTAACAGATTTATAATGCTAATATACTTTACAATTATTTGACTGTTGATACAATTTCAACATTCAAAATTTACTCAAATTTTATTTTACATACTTTCGTCCCATGTTGATAACTTTACATTCAAATTGTTTACGGTTTAAACTAGTAATGACCAATAGTTTTTATTATAAAACTTTATAAATTAGGTTTATTAAATTACTTCGTTAACGCATTTTAAAATTTAAACACAAATAATCCGTTTAGTAGAACATGTGTGTTTTGGTCTAGTTGCTTTTGGTGACCAGCGCGGCTTTTTTACGGCTAAGGGTAGCTTTGTCAGTGTTGTAATATTACGCCAGCATCGAAACCGTCACAATTTTTGTATTGAAATGATTTGCTTAATAATTTAAAATAACCACCCTAAAACGGTGCAAGATAGAAGAAAGTTGCACATAAACATTTTTATAAAGAACAAAATTTACTATAAAAAGTCGGCAGAAGGGTACAATTACGTTCAATAGTTCAGAAGATACAAGTATGCAAAGTTGCACAAAAATTACATAAAAATTCTGTAACTCTTAAGCTATTAGATATAATTATACACTCTCGCGGACTTTTTTGTAGTAAATTTTAGGATCAATAAATTGTTTATGTGCAATTTTCATCTATATTGTACCGTTTCTGCAGCGTACAAGACGGAAGATGCTGTAGCGGAAGATCGCGCGGATCTAATTCTGCAATTACTATAATTGTTTTTTATCACTGCTGAATGAAATTAAGACTTATTATATTTTTAAAACATTAAAAACAAATCATAAGGATTATCTTGTTTAATAATAATTAAAAAAATGAAGTGAAATTGGGCACCACCGCAAGTTCCAGATTTGTTTCATCTGAGCGTTTCATCGTTTCGTTACACGAACCTTTGAATTAAGCATCTTTTAAGTGTTTTCAACACTAAAAAATAAGAATTTGATGTTTATGAAAAACTTATGAAGAAATTGGTAAGTAAACGTAAAAAAAAACTAAAAAACACAATATAAATTAAAGAAAAGTCAAACTACAACTTTAATTTGAGAAAAACAGTATCTAACAACACTAAAAGAACTAAAAATAGAAAAAAATTAAAATAAAAGAAAGAAGCAAATTTGAGTTAGTAATTTACAGCGAGAAAAAAAAGCAACGACAGAGAAAAAAAAACAGATTAAGATAACATCTGCAAGACAAAAAAATCAATTTTATAGGATAAAAATATATAGACTGTTTGAGTTGACGTTTTACAGTTACGTATGGTTTACAGTAAATTGAAAAAAAAATCTTGACAATATATTAAAGTTAGAGTTCATTACGTATTAATTATACGAATCTTAACTAAGTGAATAATTATGTGTTACTACGCTATGTGTGTTAAATAATGCGACTTTTAAGTTAAGCAAAACAAAATTACGATTCTTTTGAAGTCCTTTCTTTTGAAATCGGTAAACAATTTCGAATTTGGAATTTATTTATGATAAAAGTTTGAGCAGCGTTATAGTAAATTACATTTCTGTAAATCATTAGCATTACTTTACGGATTGTTTCATATTGAATTACTGTAATCATACTCCCTTAGTTAAGGATACCTTTTATGATTGGTAGTTATTCAGTATAGTAATTGTGGCGGACTTTAAAAAAAAACTAGTCAGTTTAGTGATCTTACAATCCAACATTAATGCCCAAGTTGTGTTCTAATCTTTCAAGTGGAAACGAGTAGAGTTACTTATTGTTTTGATTGTAAACAATTAATTTCTTACTTAAACATTATTATAATTGCAAATATTCATAAAATTTAGATTACATGCTTAATTTAAATGAGACACAAAATTAGTTCTATCAAATTTCAAAAACAAGTAACTGCTACATAAAAGCAACTCAAAATAGTAAAACTACGTAGTGCACATGTAATTACGCAATTATCAATTCAAATCACAAGTTTATTACATCGCGATCAGAAATAAGAGAAAAGACTAAAAATAATTAACGACGATACTACTTCGCTTGGTATAACACTCTCATTCTAAAATTACCAAATCAACTGCGCGCCAAATTTAAACGATTGTCAATATTTTTTGAACGCTCGGTATAACTAAGAACCTTAAAAACAAAGTGTATAGTACAAGTGTAGTTAATAACCTAAAGGCAAAGTTACCAACAAAAAAAAATGAAAAGATATCGTTATTAGATTATTGGATGCTGTAACTAGACTAGTTAAAGTATCAAAAAAAGATGTACGTAGAAACATAAGTAGAGAAAAGCACGCTAAAGTACTAACAACGAGATCTAATTGTTTCAACTGTCAGTGCTTTTTTTTATTACTAAAAATTAAAAAACTACAAAAATAAAAACGTCGTTGTGGGGTTTATTAAAATAATACATATATTGGGAAAAATATTGTTCAGTCTTGAAACATTGTCTTCGACTGTTCTTAATACCTAATATACTATTTATTTGCTTTTCTGTTTGAATAATTTTAATTTTGATTACTTGATTTTACTCTTACGCATGAAACGGAAAGTGGGCTATGCCTAAATTCTAGGTTAAGTAAATAAATACTAATTTTATCAAATGTTTGCTCTTATGACATATTAATTGTCATTGCCCAAGCAAGTCATTACTTTTATCGTAAGCAATGTCATGATTTTGATAGAATAAGGTAATTTTTTTTATTAATCAAATGTTTATCAAACTTTTTGACAATTACCCGTGTGCTATTACAAAGATATTTTTTGTATTTAAGTTTTGTGAAAGCATAACAACAGAACCAACTTTTAATTTTAAAGTATAAAGCAGGATTCTAGAAGGTGTAATTGACTTTAGAAACTCAACAGAAAAATTTACTACGTCTTGTTTGTCGGTTACTTTAGTTAAACCGATACTTTCAGTTCTCTATCGAAAAGTTTCTTCAGTTTTTTATTTTTTGAACAAAGTGTTCTGTTGCATAAATTTTTTATTTAGTTTGTGTAGTTTATAATTTTTTTTCAAAAATAAAATTGATTAGGGTGTCTTCCTTTGCCATTTTAATGAGCACCTCTACTTCATCGTCACCAAAAAGTGTAGCAAGGTTTTCGTTACCAATTTTAACTAACCAATTACAGAATGCAGAATCTAATTGTGTTTTAACATTTTATGTTGATTTATATTAAATAAATCTTGGTCAAACGCTACTAAACGTTAATATGTTTTGTACAATAACGACTCTATGACTCTTTTATAACTGGATTGGCTGAAATCACCGTTATATATTTATATAATTGCTTTACTAAAGGTCTGTAGTCATTTTTAAGTCTTCTTAAGTATTCTTAAGTAAACCATTGTCAATTCATCCCAAATAATCAATAAAGTTTCCTTTATATTTAACAAAACGTAAAGAACAAAAATACTAAAATTAAATATACATAACATCAATATAAAGCAAGTTTCATTTAAGTGTTTAATTACAAACGATGTAAGTACCTTCCAAAGAACCAGTCGTCAACTAAGTTACAAAGTCACAGAGCTAAAAAATCAACATGTAACCTCACTTTGAGTAGTTTAAGAGAAGTAGCAAGAAAGAAAGACAGACATTTTATATATTTTTTCTATTTAATGTCAACTTTACCTACGCAAGGCGTCCTAAACTTTAGAAAAATATAGGGTACTGCTTATAAAAATTACTGAAATGATTTAAAGTTTTATAATATTTTTTGTTTTATGATGTTACAACTCTAAAAAGTCAATTTGTAACTTAACCTACGCAAAACGCTCTAACTTAAAAAAAATGAAGTATTAATAACATAAATCTGTGCACTAATTTGTTATGTTAAAAATGCTTTTGTATAAAATTTATTCTCGGTACGTCCACTTTTTGTTGTTGGAGTAAGGCTAGAATATCAAACTTTAAATTTTATTCTTCCGGCAAAGTTTGAAGAACGCTGACATTATCTAACGTTGTGTATGCTTAACAAGGCTTTACTGGTTAAGTGTTTCACTCACACCTATATTGCGATCTAGTGAGAGTTCTTATTTAGAGTAAACACTTATTTCTGGTATTGTGGTTTAATTTCATTCTTTTGTAATTGTCTGTAGCGGGTTTCCATAGTTCCACCCGTGCTTTTTATCTGTAGAGTTGATAAGCATCTGTTGTAATTATAAAATTTCCATGACGACGGCACGTCACTAGAGTTAACACCACCTAGACTTTAGAAAAGTTAAATCCAATTCTCATTAGATTAGAGGAAAAATTATTAAATTTACGAAGTTAATTGGAGGAAAACCTTGCGCATTTGCTTATTTTCAGAGATAGCATAAATTAAAAAGAAATTTACTTGGGATAACGTCATATGTACGTTTTTTGTGATAGATTTCAAATAAGTTTTAGATAGTACTGGTACGAAGTTAGTTAGTCCCCTACTTGAGAAAACCTATTTGTATGTATTACACTTTCTATTTTAATTCTTAATATTTTGGTGGTCATGTCAATTGTAAGAATGGCCGTACGTACATATTAGGTTGTAACACAATTAATTATAAAATCGTTTTATTGTGTCACATATTATAAGGTGCTCTTTGATGCTCTGAATTTTTGATTTTTGTACTTTTGTATTTTAATTTACGAACGTATTCATTCCTTTTCTGAATGTAAAAGTTAGGCCCACTAGGTTATTTTGCTGTACGACGTGTTGTCAAGGACTTACTTTATATTTTGTCTGTTTTGTTCTTCTTCTTTTTTTAACTGTATCTATAATATTGGTTTATAACGTTATACGTCATCTTCCGATGCCTAATCTCCATCCCTCTATAGCTTCTCACATATTTTTCTCTATTTCTCTTTTTCGTATTTCGTTGTCAATTCCCTCCCGCCAACTTCTTCTTGGACTTCCGCGTTTTCTTTTACTAGGAGGTTTCTATATTAACATTTGCTTTGGTAGTCTTTCTTCGTTTATACGCTGGACATGCCCATACCATTATTCCCCATATTCTTTCATTGGTAACTCTTTCCTCTTTGATTTTCAAAAATCTTCTAACTACTGTCTGTAATAAAATAAATATATATTCTGTGTTACCACTTTTGTCTTGTCTTTGCTCGTTTTCAGCTGCGAGTAGATTTAAACGGTGTTTTCCGTTGTAGTCTTTTATCGTTATGGCGCCTTTTTAAATTATTTTATAATTTAACACCACGAAGCCTACAACTCTATTGCTGGAACAACTGAGTTAGTCGTCGTTCTCTTTTAGTTACGAGACAAACGATTATGTTAAATGTTCTTTCTAGATAATTTTTTTTTGCTATTGCAATATCGTTTGCATATGCTATTATTCAAACTGATTTATTGTTGATTGTTCCGTTTTGTTTTGTTTCTTTAATAATGTTGTCATGATGATCAACAGTAATGCCGTTAATGCATCTCTATGTCTTACTTTTTTACTTGTTTCAAAACCTTCTATTAATCTTGCTGTTTTTAGCTTTGTTATTATCTGGTTTGAATTACTTTTTGATAATAATCTTTACCTTTTTTGTTCTAATTAATCTATCAAATGCTTGATTGTAATAAATGAAAGTATCATATATGTCTGTTACATTTCTAATTTTTTTAGTAATTTGTCTGATTGCTTCTACAATTTCTATAATTGATTTGTTTTTTTTTATATACATTAAATTATTCTCCTTCAACTATAACTAGTACTTCTATTATAATGATTATTTTAACAAAAATAATTAATTTGAAAATTTAATACAATAGCTATTTTTGATATACAAAGAAAAACGACGGACGTTAAAGTTAAACATCATTGTTTGTTTAATTTTAACGTCCGTCGTTTTTCTTTGTATATAGATTTAAATTTTAATTCTACTGGCTTAATAATTTTATGTTAACTAGAATAAGTATTAATATTAGACGGTATGCTTGTTGGACCAGTGGACTGTTTCCACTCATAACCTTTTCTTTGGCCTGAAGAACTAGAGGCACGAAACGTAGTCATAAAAACAGTTTGGAGTGGTTTTTATTGCCCCTTCTAAGGAAGACAAGATCTAGTACTAATTACAACTTCACAAACTGGAGGATAAATTACTTTACCATTAATTTGTATTACCTTAGGAACAAGCATAGGTACAATTGTCACTAAATGTCAACATTTGGCATTAATTTATCTTACTGTAAAGTTTTTACTGTTAGTATGTTTTTATATAACATCGTAAACGGCATATACTTTATTAAAAATGTTTAATTTGAGATTACTTTTATTTAAGATATTATTAACTCACTGATGAATTCAAAAAAAACACTAGCGCGTTAATAGTAGTATGTAATATATCAAGCTAGAGAAATGTATAATTATAAACTTTTCAACCGTAGTATATATACAATTTTTTTTACCACTAAAGTTATTAAAAATTTTCTACCTGTTGTTACATCATATTAATTTTAAATTAAAAATCAAATCAGTGATTGTGACAGTTGTCATTAGTTAATTTTGACGTAATTTTTAATTGTGATTTATAACACAAAAATAAATTGTTTGAGTTTTGTTTGCTAAAGTTACTAAAATTGTTTAAAAGCATTATTATTTTAAGCATTAATTATATCTAAAATATATTTGATTTAGTAAGATTCACATTTAGTTAAGCGCGAACTTCAAATAACTTAAATTTTTAAAGTCAAATTAATTTGTCTAATTAACAATTTAAATTCTTAAAATAGCATGAAATAAAATCACTTGCTTTTGGTAGATAGTTTCGTAAATTTTGTTTCTTTAAGAATGTTATAGAATTTTTGGGTGGGTACATTTTAAGTTGCATTTTAATATCTATATCCTTGATTATAAACAGCAACTTAAAACACGCTCCCCACAACAGCGTCTTTTAAAATTTTTAAAACACGAAACAAACCAACCCAATTATGTACTTTCAAAACAGTATAATTCAACTTTCACATGACTTTTCATTCGCATCAATGTGAAACTTACGTTTATGGAAATATTAAAGTTTGCTATCACAGGTTAATGTATCTTCATCTTTGGCAGAACTAGAAGATAAATTGTTGAAGATGAAAGAAGAAAGTTTCCTAAACAACTTTCAAGCAATTTTGATGCGTTCTTCTACGGAATGTGCAATGTACAAGTGTACAAGACTACGCCAACCGCCATATGGTTTTAATGTAATTAAATCTCCACTTGCTTCAGCTAACAAAGTTGCCAAGTTTCTTCAAAAAAAGGTCCCTGTATAAGTCTTAGGATTCTCTAATTTCAAATATGCAGCAATTTTAAAAGAAAGTTGACCAAAGCTGTTAATTTTCACAGGCTGTCGACTACATTTCCCATTAATATAATACAAGAAGAATCGATGGGTAGGTGTGTCCATAGGTGTGTCCACGGGACGTAAAGATGCATATTTTTGGTATAAGGTCAAAGAGTTCACTACGAAGCCTTCTCCAATAATGGTCAACCTCCTAACTAAATGCGTCTTTGTATCTTGAAATGTTACAATAAGAACTTCCTTAATATCTTGAATATCATTAACAGTAAGATGACATAACTTCTTCTGCTTTGTTTTAACAACCAATAACGTAAATACTTTTACAAATAAATATGTCTTATCTGCAGCTTCTACCAAAAACCTTTCAATCTGTTTACCAAATAACACTTTCGACTTATTCGTATGATGCTCTACATTTATCTGTTTGAGGTAAGCAATTATACTGCCAAAACCTTTGAATACACAAGTTTTCTATTATTTTAAAAGATGACTTGAGCATCAAATAATGCAGCCAAATTGCTGCAAGTGACAACGTTTCTTGTTAGAAATCAAATGAATTGAATATTAACAATATAAATAAAAAGGGCAATCTTAGATTTACCTTGTGGTCTAAATAAGCAAGAATTATCTCTTCTGTTACTAAAGAAATTTTATTAATTTCTTACCACTAGCAGAAACTTGAATAAACTTTCTCGTAAGCAGCTTTAGATTTCACAGTCAACAGTTTTTCCCACAATAACCTCCTTTTTTCTAAAATACTTTCGGAAACTTGACTTGATTTTTCTATTTTTGTTTATACAATAAACAACATTTCCATAGCAACTCATGACTAACAAAAAAAATATTTAACTCAATTACGTCTCGTTGCATAACGACAATTTCAAACTTTAAGCTTGTGTTTTTGCACTCGTATTATTAATTATATCAGGAAATGTAAATATATTCATTATTAAACCGTGGTTAATAATAAAATATTATTTACCTGCACTTAGAAAAATGCTGCTTCACAACCTACTATTATATAAAACAATGAAAGCCTATATAACCAGTAGTAGAAACAAGTCATTATGACATTTTTAATAGTGTCAAATCATACTCATTATATGACAGTTGTAAATAAAATATTATTTAACTAAAAAAATTACAAAGTAATACGTACATATTAGTCAATCATTATTACAACATTGCAACAACATTACATTTGACATATTCTTTTTTTATAACAACATAAAGCACAAATGCAAGCCAAAGTTTATACAGATTTAGTTTACAAACTGTTTAAAAATTATTGTGTTTTTGTAAACTAACAGCAAATGCATGTTGTTTGTTTATGACACTCTACAATGTCGCTTTTGTAAAAAATAAAACTTTTTGAAAAGAGGAAAGTTTTTACTAGAGAGATTAATGGTTTTTGAAGTAAAGTTTTGCGGACATGTCTGAAATTAGAAGCAGTAATGCGACCAGCTGTTTATTCGTACCATATTGACACTTTTAAAAAAACAACACAAATAAGCGCTGATATAAAATAACACAATTGTCAGTATTAACTTTTTTTTAATTTATTTTTTACTATATTAAATATCTAATACCTTTTTTTATTCTAAAAATTCTAATTGCAATTAATGTTGCATATTTTTTTCTAATATGTAAATAATAATTTTAATTTTTTTAGTTGTTTAAGTTATTCTAAACAAAAACGAACCACAATGATTGATAAATGTTAATTAAGAAAAACAAAAGCAACAAAAACTGCAATTAGCGTTCCTGCGTATACTGATATCTTTCATTACGTTTATGATTTTAAAAGCAAAGTTTTGTTAAAAAAAAGTTCATCATTACGCTAGTATTAATATTCTCATAATAAAAAAATATATCAGCGTCTTTATTTAGTAATATATATTATTTTACTACAACATTTCTATTTGTTACTTAAAGCATTTTCTTGTTAACCGAATACTTTACTGTTTATTGAAATCCATTACCGTAAGAATTGCAAAAGCTACTAGTAAGAATTCGAATGGTAGCGTGTTTATCGGTTAAAACGTACAATAATCTTAATATTTAAAGAACAAAAGAACTTTTGCAACGTAAAAATTCAGTTTATTGTAACTATGTATTGTTTGAAAACAACGTTTTTAACGGAATTTCATTTATTATTGCAACAGGTGGTATAACATTAATGTATAGATCAGCAACACACGGTCACAAATGGAAGGTTTTTATTGTTGCAATTTCTACAGTTTCATAACGAATTTTAACGAAAACATAATTTATTTTTACTAATGTGTTAGTGCCATTTGTTTTCTAACAAAATTAAGTTTTTAATTACAAACCGCGAATACGTAGTGTTTATGGAACAAAGCTAACTTTTAAGTGCTTTTAAATGAAATTTGCTCAAGGACTTTAACTAATTTGTTTCTGATACCAACTTTATAGAGTTATTAAATTCTTCATTATACTTTACACATTTATTCCAAATCTCTTTTAAGAAGTAGAATAAATTAAAACGCAAAATTAATTGTTTTCAAACTTACAAGAAAGAGATTAAAATACATTTGAGGCTCGTCCTTTATTTGTTGAGGTGTTTGTAAAGTTTAGATGTAAACGTAACGTTTTTAATGTAAATTTAGATAGATTATTTGTCTTTAAACGTTTTAACAGTCAATACTAAATTTATTTATTAACTGTCAGAAGCGTTGGTAATTATAAACTTTAAACTTTGCTTTCCAATTTAATTAAACGCAAAACTGAAATTTTGTAATATTTACATATAGAGGGTGTCCCAAATGGAGTAGGCATGGATATCTTTCTTATTATTAAAGATAGAGTTTTGGTTAAATAGCCAAATATTGTGCCATTTTTGCCGAGTTCAATTCCGTTGAGAAAAATTTCAATTTCTGAAGAGTTCCAAAATTATTTAAAAAAGAAAACAAAAACCGCCGATTTCTGAAAACTTTAATATCTCCGTAATTATAAATGATATGAAGAAAGTTTTAGATCAAAGTTACTTACTTCGATGATGTCAAAATAAAATTCAAGATGGTGGATTACAAGATATTAATAGCAACTTTCATATTTTCAATGGGCGTTATATTGGATTTTTACACAATTAAATGGTGTTTTTTTCTCTTATCAACGTTGTATGAGAACCTATGTACGTATAAAAAATTATGAGAAGTATTAATTGTTAACATTTAAAATTAAGTAGCTATGATTAAACATAATTTGCAAGTAAACATTCAATAAACAAATGAAACACAACAATACACCGTGATACTAGTAAATGTACAAAACATATATTGTTCATTTGCTGAAAAGGTCGCCATTAGAAATAATTAAAGAAAAAACAGTTGTTATAAATTTATCACTTAATAATACAACATAGCAATACTAACTATTTAACACAATTAACAAACTAATAATATAATTTAATATATAATATTAAATAATTTCGAAACTGTTTGGAAAGTGAAATGTTTTTCAACAGTATCGAACTTGGTTGGAAAAATGGCAGAATATTCCCTATTTAACTAAATCTCTTTCTTTAATAATAAGAAAGATACCCATACTATCCTACTCTATTTGAGACACTCTGCGTAACAGCTATTTTCACAATCCGTACTTTTTATATTGTATACATACGGTCAAAAGTTTTTAAATTTATATCTCTTAGTTTGACAGTTTACAACTGCCAACTTTTTTTTTAACTTTGAATGGTAAAACACTAAACTAAATATTTCCTTTGCAAGAACAAAAAACATTAGGTTTATAAAAACGTTTATTTTTACTAATCGTATTTAACTAATAATTTTTTTGTAATATAGTTATAAATAAAGTTAAATCTATAATGTACTTATGTTATGGTGGCAAAATTTAAATTTGAGTTAAAAAATAAAGTATATTAAATGCTCAACAATACAATTTGCTTTTTTGTAACAAAATGTCTTAATTAAATATTTATTTTAAATTTCTAGATTTACGTTAACAAATTTTGTATGTATTTTACGCAAAAAACAAATCAAATACAGTTTAAATTAAAACAGAGAAGGTCGAATAAATCATAGTGTTTACTTTGCGGTGTATTGTTTTACTTTGATATTGTACCTACTAAAACTGTAATTAATCTTAAAATTGAAAAAACAATAATAAGTAATTTGGTATAATAAAAACAAAATAATAAATTTTTTCTCTAGTTGTATAGGCTTTTTATTATTACGTAGGTTGTGAAACTGCATTTTTTTAAACGCAGGTAAATAATATTTCATTATTAATTACTGGTTAATAGAGAACATATTTGCATTTTCTGATAATTCTATAACGTTTTTAAAGAAGAAACGTTTACAAAACGGTTTACTAAGGACAAGATATTTTATTTAATGTTATTTTAAGAATTTAAATCGTTTATTAAACAAGATTAATTTGATATTAAAAATGTAAGGTATTTGAAGTTCTCGCTTAGCTAAATTTAAATTTTAACTAAACTGAATATATTTTAGATATAATCAATGCTTACATTATTAATGTATAAAACAATTTCAGTAAGTTTAGCAAAAAAATTTACTGGTTCTTCCGAGCTCTGAAGATGTCCATTGTGACGTGTGACTAAATCCCAGCTTGTGTAATAATGGCAATACGGGAATTATACAGAATGAAAAATTGTATTAATAATACAACCCGTACAAACCTGATTCCTAGAAAAATTTTTATAATTCTAGTAATGAAAGAAAACTGTATATGTACCACGGTTGAGAAGTTGATTTTAACCCGCACAACTTATACTCTTCGACGCGTCGCGTCTGACGGTATAATCTATACATTTCTTAACCTTGATATGTAATATACAATTATTCAATTGTGTGGTATAAAAATGTCATAATTCAACGCTTTTGGGTTAAATAACATTTCAACAGTGACATCTATGATTTCGGCTAGAGTTGGAAATAGAATTTGTACCGTTGGCAATATATATGCGTCAATATCTATCTATCTATCTACTATCCATCTATCTATCTATCTATCTATCTATCTATCTATCTATCTATCTATCTATCTATCTATCTATCTATCTATCTATCTATCTATCTATCTATCTATCTATCTATCTATCTATCTATCTATCTACTATCCATCTATCTATCTATCTATCTATCTATCTATCTATCTATCTATCTATCTATCTATCTATCTATCTATCTATCTATCTATCTATCTATCTACTATCCATCTATCTATCTATCTATCTATCTATCTATCTATCTATCTATCTATCTATCTATCTATCTATCTATCTATCTATCTATCTATCTATCTATCTATCTATCTATCTATCTATCTATCTATCTATCTATCTATCTATCTATCTATCTATCTACTATCCATCTATCTATCTATCTATCTATCTATCTATCTATCTATCTATCTATCTATCTATCTATCTATCTATCTATCTATCTATCTATCTATCTATCTATCTATCTATCTATCTATCTATCTATCTATCTATCTATCTATCTATCTATCTATCTATCTATCTATCTATCTATCTATCTATCTATCTATCTATCTATCTATCTATCTATCTATCTATCTATCTATCTATCTATCTATCTATCTATCTATCTATCTATCTATCTATCTATCTATCTATCTATCTATCTATCTATCTATCTATCTATCTATCTATCTATCTATCTATCTATCTATCTATCTATCTATCTATCTATCTATCTATCTATCTATCTATCTATCTATCTATCTATCTATCTATCTATCTATCTATCTATCTATCTATCTATCTATCTATCTATCTATCTATCTATCTATCTATCTATCTATCTATCTATCTATCTATCTATCTATCTATCTATCTATCTATCTATCTATCTATCTATCTATCTATCTATCTATCTATCTATCTATCTATCTATCTATCTATCTATCTATCTATCTATCTATCTATCTATCTATCTATCTATCTATCTATCTATCTATCTATCTATCTATCTATCTATCTATCTATCTATCTATCTATCTATCTATCTACTATCCATCTATCTATCTATCTATCTAACACTTATCAATAGCGCAAGCTCAATGCTGATGCAAGAAATGTATCAAATGCTTTATGGACAGGAACTATAAAAACTGCCAGTTATGTTTGAAATAGAATGGCAACAAATCAAAGTTAAAAAGTAAGAGTTTATGAAAAATGGTTCGGCAGAAAACAAGAAATGAATCATTTTCCGCATTTTTGGTATTACTGTCTACAGAAAATCTAAAAACTATCGTTTGTTTAACGTTGACACAAAAAAGTATACATAAGCAGCGATGTTGATTTCCATAAAGATAATTTAAGTTCAAACAAGAAAGAACATGCTAGTGGAATGTACCAAGTTAACTGTTTGAAAATCTTGATGAGACGCTTTCCGGAGAGGAGGAACATGCAGACCGACTATGTAAAGATGTAATTATAGAAAATATACCTGTAACACAAATACTAAAAGACAGTAATGAAATTATAAAACCTACATTCCTAGATGAATGTGCATTAATAAGTAAAGATATTCCAAATACTTATAAAAAAGCAATAATTTGTCCAAAAACTGATTAAAGGTTATTAGATGCAAATGAGTTTTTACAGTTAAAACCATAATTGTCAATTAGAGTACTAATAGCAAAAATGGCTAAATGATCTTAAGATGTCAAAATTTGATTTAAAGCCGACGTTTTTAAACAGAAATTTCAAGGAGGAATTGTATATAGAACAACCCTTAAAATTAAAGTGCTCGAAAAATTGTAACTGTAACTGTAAACTACAACGCGGCATATATGGACTTAAACAAAGGTCCAGATCCTGGAACTTAAAGTTTCTAAGTTTAATTTTAAACCAATAACAAGCGAAAGCTGTGTATTTGTTAAAAATATAAATGATGACAAAGTCGTTTGTTCTATCTAGGACACAAAAAGCCATTTCTAAAGTTTTGACTAATTTAGAAAAAGTTTTCAAATAACAACGGAAAAAGCAAAACAGTTTGTTGAGCTACAAATATAAAAAACAAAGATCGAAAAAAAATAAAGATATCACAAAAGATTTATATCATGAAAATTATAGAACAATTCAACATGAAACACGCAAAGACTTTGACTGTCCTAGCAGAACTAGGTACCTGCTTAAGTGTGCAACGGTGGTACTATAATCGAGTTGAGGAAGAAAAGATGCAGCGAGTACCATATCGTAAAGCCATAGCATCGGTTTTGTTTGCAGGGCGAATGACACGACTGAATATTGAATATGCTGTAAATCGGGCAAAGCTAGTTTTGACTAATTACGGTAAAAATCAGTGGCAAGCTGCAAACCGATAGTTTCTTATTTAAAAGAGACAATAGACTATAGGATAGTTTACGAACACAGTGGGAGTGACTTTAGACTGTTAGAATATACTGACGCTGATTATGCTGGTTGTATTGACAAAAAAATCAAATAGTAGATTCGTGTTTCTGCTGAATGAAGGTCCAGTTACGTGGTCGAGTCAACGGCAAAACGTGGTATCATTCTCAACCACTAAAGCCAAATACATAAGGTCTTACAGAAAATGGGACTGTAAAGATGCATGTAGATAATCAATCAGCATTTAAATTAGTCAACAACCCGGAGTCTCACAGAAGATCGAAACATATCGATGTACATCACTTTACACGAGATGTTAGTTGACATGGTGACATTAAAACCGTTTATATATAGACAAAAGAACCATTGGCGGATGTATTTACAAAACCGTTACCAAAACACCAGTTTAGTGTTTTACGTAAAAAACTAAAACCGTTAATACAAAATAACTAAATATGTGGAAGTGTTGAAAAAATATCTTGTAAATTGTTAGTGTACTCTTATGATAGTCTTAGAATTAAGAATAAAAAATGTTACGCTACTGGTTTAGAATAATGATGAATAAGCAATGTAAAATTTAAGTAAAAAGTTGTAGTTGTTAATATTAAACAAAGTTCTTAAATAAATGTTGTGTTCCAATAAAAAAAACTTTGTAAAATTAAATTTTCTTTACAACTTGCTGTTCTAAACATTTTAGCCACTCTTTTTTTTACTTAAAGAAGTTTCAATGTAACCTTCTGCAACAACTATACTTTTTCAACCACCATAGTGTTTTATTGTTATCAAGTCATTTCTTTGGTTAGTCAATTGAGTTACAATAGAACGTTTGACACAGTGTCCAGTGTATAGCGCAGGGTTCTCTAATTTTAAGAAAACAACAACTTTTTTTGGTACTTTACTCATCGTGTTTATACCAATCGGACTTGATACACATAGTCCATTACGATATCTTAAGAAAAAACGTTTTGTTAATATTGCATTAGAACGCATATTGCTGTATATTTTAGTTTTTTTTTGCTTGATAGCCATAGGACTATTGCTAGAGTAACCCTTGCAACTTCACAAATTTAAAACATCAACATCTCTGTATATACTCATACATGATCTTATCATGCTATGTTATAGTAGAATTCAAGTTTCCACGGGTTGCATTTGTGATTTTCCATTTTGTCACACGTTGCTATGGACATTTTCAGCGCCCAAAACTAACTGATTGACTGGGTCGTGAAGTCTTACTTTTATAGACCGGCCTCCGATTTATAAAACTGTCTCTGGTAAAAGAAAACTAGAATCTCGGTTAATATTAAAACAATAAATTAATTTTTAATTATTTTAATGGATTCTTTAATTTTTCGCTGATGGTAATTAGAAATACTCGACAAAATTTTAGTGTTTTCATAATTTGATGACCCGTTTCTAGCCACCTTTGTACTGATTACTATAAAAAAAAATCCTGTTAGTAAATTATTAATTAGTTATACTTCCACCGTAACTTTCAGTCAGTACAAAACATTAGTATGAACCTAGAAATGAGTTTTAATAGTCTCTTGTTCATTCTTAAGTTGCAGTCAACGACATTGTTTTAAATTTTCTTGAGTATTTGTAACTGTTTAAAGTGAAAAACTCACTGCAGCTTAAATAATGCACTTATGAGTATGCTTAATGATGGCTATGTACCTACTGCAGTTACTTACTAAAACATCTAATTTAATAACAGTATAAGCGAAATACATATCTTAAATTTTTAAAATTCAAAATTTTGAAATTGCACTAATTGATCAGTTTGCTTTTGACATATCGTTGTGAGCTTGTCAGCACTTGGCAATTGACTGAAAACAAATGCTCTTACATGACAAATGTCGGTTTCATCAAAGCAAAAATTTTCACAGTAATTCAAATAATAACGCAATTGGATAAAATAATATATAAAATACGGTGTATAAAATATATATTGTTCAACTCGTTCTATTGTAGCACTATTCGCTTTGCTCGTCGTGCACCAAACACTCTCGTTTAACAATAGACTGTTTATACAACTAATTTAATAGTATACTAATACTACACTCATTAAAATGTATCCCTTATACACACCAATATTGTAGAAGGATGTTAATAAAAAAAAAAGGATTCATTTGAAACAAACCGTTATCTATCCAAAAACGTAACTAGCTGATGTCTGCACAAAAAGTTTACTGAGATTAGACCCGTTTAATGACAATTGTCTTATTGAGTACAAAACTTTTTCCAAATTTATGTTTTACAATACAATAGAAAACGGACTCGACGTTACCGTTTTTACACGTTTTAGTTATTCCAAATGAAAGTGGTTCCTTAGCACTTTATAAATTTTTAATAACAAATAACTACAATAAAAAAAAATATTACACGATTGATTTCTTTTAAAGTTTATTTCTACCAAACCAAGAGTAAGAACGAAATCTAAATTTCAACTGTTGTTTAACGCATATCTACTCTACGGTAAAGATACGAGGGGTCGTATTACAAAACTATTGTCAAAATATAACATTATTACTGGGTTTTTACTTTTCATAAATTAAACCAATTCCGGTAAAAAATATTATTTTTTTTAATCCAAAGGCGTTTATAACATTTCTGGTTTTTACGATCGTACATATATTGGCAAAACATTAAAAATGTAGTTTTCATTTTCCTCTGCTGGATATTTAAAATCTAATTTTATGAATTAGAGGCCAATGTGTAAAATTGCAATTTCAATGCGCAATTAATCAGATTATTTAAAGCTATAAAAATTTCTACTGCAACGTGTGACAAAAATTAGGTTAACCAGTGAAAGAATAAATCTTATTAGTAAAATCAAACATTTGTTTTTCTTTAAGGAATGTTCAACAAATCTAACAGTTAACCTTCCGATTACCATTGGGGTGTTTTTTGAACCCAGACGTGTTGTTTTTGTTGTCTTTTTTTAATTTTTTTTTACAACTATCCCAATATTTTCTTAGCTGAGTTTCTTTCAACAATGTTTAATAATATATAACAAATTTTTCAATTATTATTTGTTTTGCGACGTAAAAAAAATATTGTCGTTGGAGTCATATTTGACCCCACTTGGTAACCGACGTTCTAAAAAGTAACTCTAATATTTTGTTTGCATTTGTCATCTAATTTGCTTGTTTCAACGTGTTTCAACTTGTTATTCGTCTGAATCATGATAACTACCATTCCGTCTTTAGTCATTACATTCGGTGAGTTTGTTCGAATCAGTTGAAAAGTGTGTCTGCTGTGTTATTACATTTGATTGGAAATAGTTGTTGTTAAATTATGGCTAGAAAATATTTGCTCAGCGTGAAGTGGAAGAAATAGCTAGCAATATTAATTTACTGAATGAAATTGAAGATGAAATTTTATCTGACGATAGTGATGCCGAATTTGCAAAAGTAAGTGCACCTGATGTAAACCCGATTAAAAGCTCGAAAGACGATAACAGTGATGATAATTCGCCCAATGATAAAAATATACTGGTGGGTAAAGATGGTTCCATATGGAAAAAAATAAGCCTCATGTTAGAAGACAAAATCAGCGAAATATTCTAAAAACACCGCCAGGATTAACAAAATTTAGTGAACATATTTCAACATGCCTAGATGCTTTCTATTTATTTATCTCGGAAGACATTATGGACATAATACTTAGAGAAACAAACATTCGAGCTAGAAGAATTGTGGGCGGTACGTGGAAGCCAGTAGATGCGGATGAGCTACATGCATTTTTTGGATTACTGCTTCTAGCTGGTGATTTGAAAGCACGCCAAAAACCAGTATAGGAGCTATGGAGTACGAAATACATGTCTCTCTATAGACTAATTTTTTGTGCTGCAATGTCTCGTAAACGAATGAGAGACCTTTTGAAATACATTAGATTTGACGATATGAACACCCAAGAAGAACGACGGGCAACAGATAAACTAGCAGCTATTCGTAACATTCACAATATTCTCGCTGCAAATTACAAAAAATCAAATAACCTTAATGCCGAACTATGTATTGATGAACAACTTGTTCCTTTCCGTTGAAAATTTCCCTTTCGAGTGTATATGAAGTCGAAGTCAGATAAATACGGAATTAAAATCTGGGCTTTATGCGATGTTAGTAACAGATATTGCTGGAATTTCTAAATATATACTGGAATGGTAGACAACGCTCCAGAACGGGAACAAGGTAAAACACAATTTTATCGTTTTATGCACGACTGTAAAATTTCATTTCTAGGGAAGCGGGTAGATTTGGATTTTTTTGAGGGTTTAAGAGAGGGTAATGGTATTACCACAGATAATTTTTTTACGTCTATGTCTTTGGCGAAGGAGCTACTGCAGCAATCAAAAAACGTAGAGAAATACCAAAAGAATACTCCAGCGAAATTCTATATGGAGAAGAGAAGACACAATTTTAGTATCTTACGTACATAAAAAATAAACAAGCGTTATTCTACTTTCAACTCAACACCAAGATTTGGAATTGACCGGAGAAGACCTCAGTTACAAACCGCAAGTTATCTTGGACTATAATAGCTGAAAAAGAGCTCTGGACAGCGTCGATAAAATGGTGAAGAAATACTGATGCAGAAGAAATACAAATCGCTGGCCTCTTGTTCTATTTTTTATCTTCCTTGATATTGCTGCCATGAATGCATTTATTCTATACACTACAAAATTTGGAAATTTTGAAAAAGGGAAAACATCCCAAAGGAGATTATTTTTGCAAAAACTTGGGTTTGAATTTATAATCCCACATATCAAAAAACGTACACTTCAAGGATTACCAAAACATGTGCAGAATGCAATAGCGATGGTTTTGGCAGACACAGAGCCAGAGGAAGTGGGACCGCAAGACGAAACTATCGCTCGCCCGGAAAGAGGTCGTTGTAAGATATGTCCAAGAGCAAATGACAAAAAATGTTCGAAAACATGTGAAAAGTGCAAACTCTTTGTATGTAAACAACATTGTCAGAAAAAAACTACAATTATATGTAACAGTTGTTTACATTTTATTTTTATATTTTTATTAGTTTATATGAAATCTAATGTTAATTTAAAATATTAATAAAGGTTACCATTACAAATTAATCGGCTTTTCTTTACAAAATCAGAAAAAAAACTTGATCTTAAACTGCAACGTGAGTTTTGTAAGTGGTTGCAGCAACAACAAGCTATAGACCCTGACTTTAGTGCCAATATTGTTTTCAGATGAGTGTTGTTTTACATAAAATTGAGTGTAGTTTTACAACTCGCATGTCTAGAATCAAAAAACTCTTATAAAATTCAAGAAAGTAACTTTTGTGGCAATTTTCTATTGTTGTTTGAGTGAGTATTTTGGGAAATAGTTTAATTAAACTGTTTATTTTACCAGAAAACCCTGCAAATAATAGACAAAAGCTGTAAAATCAAATTTTTGCGGCAGCAAATGCAATTAGACACAAGCTTACATAACGCCTAGACGTTTGTGTTTTATCCAATAAAAGATATTTTAAACGTTTACTATAACATTAAGGTAACAAAATGTAATTCTACTAGTTTTTTTGTTTTCATTTAGACCTAGTTTTTCAATTAAAGTACGAATTTACTAAATTATGGTTTATTTTAAAACACTATTACTATTATTATTACAGGATACTATTTTTGCACTGTTTTTCATTTATTGAACCATGTTGACCGACCGACGTAATATTACCAACGTTTAAACATCTGTAAATACGTTATCTTCAAGGAATTATCTAGTGTACTAAATAAATTATTTGTTTTTAATTATTTTTTGTTTATTTAAAAAGTTAACTCAATATTAACTCATATTAAAACTGTTTAACCTTTTTTTTTAAGTATATACATCGTGGGCCATTACTCCGCTCCGGCTTTTAGTGCTTTTGCATAAATGTCAGCATAAAATGTTTAGTACTGTACTCATTTTCATTGAAAGGCTACATAGTTACACTTTTTTAAAGAGCAACTTATTATTGTTTTATGCTGTTCGATGAAGACTTAATTTAGATAAAAAATATTTTTTTAATTTTTTTAATTGATTGCGGCATTACCATTTTAAAGCAATTTCTTTAAAAATGCAGCACCCATTTATGTTGATGATCCAAAACTCTTAAAATATGAGAATTTACAATTATCATATAGTAATGATAATTACGACGATTTACTCGCCCATTGCTATGAAAGGTAGCTTTGTGGGTAAATAAAACAGTGGTTATAAAGCTTAGCACTTCATTAAGTTTATTTAACATCTACACAAAAAAAATACTCTCAAGTTAAAATCTTTTATAATCAACTTTTTATGCAGTTGAATGTGATAAGGATGATATTTATAGGTTTTTAGTACTGTTTTTTGCTTAATAGAAGCAAAACCTAGTAGAATAAACCTGCTTGTTCTATAATCTATAAATATCTCTATAACTGTAGATGTTAGAAAAAAAGTACTAGTGCAAATCAATACAAAATCAAAAACTACATTAGAAACAGTTGAAAGAAATCAAGAGTGCCATTTAAAAAAAAAAGTTTCAGCAATTTCAAACATTTGAAAATTAATGCTCTCATACGAAATAAAGAAATCCTTTAGACTATTTAAGTACTTCTGACTTTCATCTACCAATTTACAAAAACAAACTCGTAAATTTCAAAAAACAACAGTATTGTGACCATTTCTTTAGGGTGCTGCATTTTTAAAGAAATTGCTCTAAAATGGCAACGCCGCAATTAATTAAAGAAACAGCATAAAAGAATTGAATAGTTGCTGTTTAAAAAAAATGTAACTTTACGCTACTCGGCGAAAACTAAACACCGTACACAAACAAAAATATTTTTAAAACATGCTGCTTTTTAATAGAAATGAATACAATACTAAACATTTATACAAAAGCATTAAAAACCGAGACCGGAGTAATGGCAATCCCTGTATACAATAATTATAAAATTTGTTTACTATTTTCCACCACATTTAAAAAAATATTTAGTTAAAATAATCGTCTTGAATAAATACGCAATTAACATTTTCCAACAACGAGAATTTTTTTTTAAATAAAAATGTAAAACAGTGTTATGTGTAAAATATTTTTTTCATAAACAGCAAATTGTCAAATTTGCTAGAATCGTAAAAATTCATGTTTCTAATAAAAAATATTTTATTTGTCACGTTGTTCTTTCACTACGCTGTTAAGTATGTTTTGTAAAGATTAACCTATATTATATACAAAATATTTTTACAAAGTCTTGTAATAACAGAGTTATAAACGTTTTGACATGGCAATTAATAAACTACGCTACACGCTAAAAATTTAATGAGAAAATTTCTAAAAATAACAAAGTAACAATTATAAAATAAATGCACTTTTACGGTTTAAAACTTTTTTATGTTAATTAACAAATTAAAACCTGCAAAATTTACTCACAAAAATGTAAACAAAAGTAACAAAATGGTATTTAAATTTTACACCATTGTACCAAACAATGAGTATTTATTTAACAAGATCCAAGTTGTAGTCAATAACTGAGTTATAGTATAAACAAAACACATTTTGTGTAATTATAAAATGCCTTTTATAACAATTACAGTTGAACATTTAATAATATTTTTCTCATTATTGTGTTGATTTTGAAATTGTATTTAAACAATGAATTCAAATATTTTTGTTTTAATAGTAATTACAGTTACAAAAATGATTATTTTTCATAAAAGCATGTTTTTTTAGTGACAATTTGTTTGTCAATGGTGAATGTTGTAATGCATTATGTAAAAATATTAAATTTAAAAGTTTCTATTTAATATCCTAGAAATAAATGTAAGATAAAGTACTTATATTTAAGAAATATGCCTTAGAGAGACAATAAAAAAGCTTTAGTTCTTAGTAAAAGTATTACTTTGATTCTTATTTTTTTGTAATTAAATATGACATCACCGCGTATTTTAAAAGTAGTTGATACAATTTGCCAGATAAAAACCTACAAAAATAGAATGCGACAAACGTCTCTAGAGTTGAAAATCTTGTTTTATTCAGAAAATCATTTTTAATCCGATGGGTTTACTTTTAATTCAAATTTTTCATAATATCTTAATGCTTTGTTAAATTTTAAGTAAAGAAAGAAAAAAATTGCTTATTTTTTTTTATTTGACTTAAATACAAAACTATTCATCTGAATTTTACTATAATAATTAAAAAAAATTTTTGTAGATACCAGACATTAAAAAAGATTAAAATTTACTTAAAGATTTGTTTATTAACAAATTAAACTATACTGATTCAAGTAAGTGAAACAGCGATGGACTTATAACTATTTTATTGCAGTTAGGTTTCTTTTATGTTTGAAACAAGAGTGAATCATAATTTTTTTGTTTTGAAACTGTTACTAAACATTATCAATTTTGTGTTTACTGGGTATAGACAACTAAACAGAATCTTAGCACATCTGGTTACCAGATTGACACGTTTTCATCTTTGTTTTGCTACAATCTAATTTTTTTTTTAAATACACTAAAAGTTCGCAATAACTTAAAAATGCTTAAATCTGCTATAACCCTCAAACTATTGGATAATGAATAGTAAAACATTCTACAACTTCGAGAATATTCGAGGCTATTTAAAAACTCATCAGAATGCTCTAGTCGTAGATAAGGCAAAACCATAAATACTGAAAAAATCGAATTTAGGCTTAAAAAATATTGCGTCTGTATTAATTAATTAATTCTATATTTTTACCCAGATTTGCCGACAGACACAAATACCATAGTTATGTACTTTATTTATAGGACCCGCTCCTTATACGTCAAATATACATATTTTGTTATGTAATGCTTAAATTTTGTAAATGTCGTGGTATTTGTTTATATTTTTTGTGCATAAAATTATTAGTTGGGTGAGTATTTTAGTAATAAATCTTAAACATGTTTATGTAGTGGCAAAAATTAAGTGATTATAGTATAAAATAGATGTTTAAAATAAATACAACCTCTTCCCAGTGTAGTTGTAGTTCTTATGCTTTTGTAGATATAAATAACCCAGAAGTTAATTGCTTGCAAAAGCGTTTACTGGAATTGGTAGATTTAATTTTATTTTCCCTCAAAATTAACAAACCGGTGAGTTACCTACACATTTTATTGAGTGATAAAGCGTGAGATGCTGATGATCTAATTCCACTATTTATGTTAGCAAGGAAAAAACAGAAACTGACAAATCCTAAAAAAACTTGTAAAAAAATAGAAATTTGAATCCCACTTATTGAATACGTGATGACCGAAAATTAGTTCAGTACTTAATAATAAATCCCCAATACAACTTTTTAAAGGTTTATTACAAGGTTTTTATCAATAAAGGGGCTTTGTTTTTAATTGGTGTAATATAGATCTATCATCTGTTTTATTGTATATTGTAATTATTATTGTAAGATTAATGCCAAAAATAAACTTTTTAAAGATTTTGTTGATAAAGACAGCGTTGAATTAGTTTTTCTTGGAATTGTATTACTTAGTAGTTCCTACAATCCTATGCCACAATGAAGGAAGTACTGGGAACATGCTAAATACGCCCAAAATAAAATCGTTTCTAAATTCATGTCACAAAACAGGTTTGAATATATTCTAACTAATCTTCACTGCTGCGACAATACTAACCTAGTTCCAAATGATCGCTTTGCAAAAGTAAGACCTATTTTTAGAAAAATGAATAAACGTTTTTTGGCATTTGCTCCAGTGACTGAAAATGATTGTGTAAACAAAACCATAGTGGCGTACTTCACTCACCACGGCTGTAAACAATTTATCTGTGACAAATCATTAAGATATAGTTATAAGTTATAAGTTAGGGCAACTACTAGTGGGTATATAGTTTGGTAGGAACTGTATCAAGAAGCGAAATTAGTAATAAAAGATAGTTATAAGTCTCTTAGTCTGAGGCCGTCAATTTTACTGGAATATGTAGACCAACTATATGCTCTACCTATAATTCTCCGAACATTTTTACCAGTTTTTTTCTAATTGATAAACTTACCGAACGAGGTATAAAAACAAATAGGAACATCAGAAAAAAACAGAATAGGTAGCTGTTCATTGATGTCAGATTCAGAACTAAGCAAAAAAAACATGTGACAATTCTTTTACCCAAAGCGCAAGACGTCGTTAATTATTTCAGAGATACTTAGATGAACCGTAGAATAAGCATCCTGTGTAAAACTGCTACAAAGCAGTTTGGCAGGGTGTAACGTGTTTTGTTGACACCGCGCGGCTACTTTACGTCGTATAGGCTGTCGTGGTACTTTTTACATCAAAGTATGGATGTCTAACTCAATCACCCTGATTACCGTTGGGCGCCATCCAGTTATGTCCGAACTGGAACGGAAGATATTCATCGAATTTGTTAGATATAAAAAGAAATAACAATAAAAGGACTTCTCCACACTTTACAAAGATATAATTGAAAAACTTAACAATAAAAAAAATATGAAACTTAATTGTATTGTCTTCTTATCAATTGTTAGATTTCACATATATTATATTAAACTGATTTACCTATTCTCGTATTAAGTATAAATGCATTAATCAATAGTGTGCTGAAGTAGCAGTGCGTTACTTGGCTATTTGCGTGGGTGGCGTCCACTGGCCGCGGCTTAGCTTCCACTACTGCACACACTTAACTTCGGCCAAAGGTGTCTAATCGTGCCAGTCTTTCTATCTTGACTAGAGGCTGATATGATGGCAAAAACAATAGGGGTGAAGCCTGCAAGAGGTATTTATGAGCTGTGCGTTTGATCGAAAAAAAAAGACTTTGCTTACCAGTGGTCAACTGGCGTCAGATAAAATAATAGAGAGCAAATGCTAATAATCTAATCCGCCAAAGGCGATAATTTACATCTTTGATATTCGGCAATTCTGTCACACCGTTTGCACTGAACGAGTACCCGCGACAGAATGGCATCTTTATCAGATATTTATTTAAAGACGTGTGAATTTTGAATTTGCGCACGACTCATAAATACTCTTAATATTGAAGAATGCAAAGTTGCCTAGGCCGAAGGCGTGTAAACCGTAATAGAATGTGACAAGGAACATTATAATGTTTGGATGTTGTACTAAACAAAAAAACATTATAAGGGTTTGCCTGAAACTAAGAATTTAGTAAAAAGATGGTATATGGCACTCAAAAAAGCTTTAGCACTTTATCTAAATATTAAGAAATTTATCACGGCTATCAAAGCAGAACAAAATCCAGATGAACTACGCATAGAGCAATATTTAAGCAGAGAAGAACGCTTAAAATAAATCAGTAAAAGTGATTAACGGTTACAAAGAAAAGTAGAGACATATTTTGATTATTTACCTAAAATAGTACATAACACCACGGTCAATCTATATTTCAGTACTACTAATAGTAAAACTAAAGAAGTCAATTTTCTACGTGGTGTCCTAGATAACGTTAAAAGGTTCTTTTAAATAATAAATTCTTCTTCTTTCTTTAGCTGTTAGTTAGAAGAACTTTTTATATTATGTGTAACAATGTACCAATTAAATCCCGCGTTTTTTTTATGTCATTCAACCTCATTTGAGGGCGACCTATTGCTCTTCTATGTATCCATACTCCTAATCTAGTAATTTTTTTACACTATTTATTTTGATCACTTGCAACGTGTTTGGTCTAAGAACATTTTAATGTTGTCGCTCTTACTACTACATTCGTTACTTTAATTTTATCTTTGTCTATTTGTTTGTTTTATGCTCTCATAATGTAATTCACAATATTCTTCTTTCTATAACTCCTTGGTTTAATTTGTTTTTCTATTACTTCTTTTGTAAAAATCCTCGGTAACGCCCTATATATTGTTTTAATTTAAGGTTTAAGATTATTGCAAATATTTACTGTGTGTTGCTCACGGTCTTTGATTTTCCTGTTTGTAACCGTCGTTTGAGGTACTTACGTTCGTTTTAATTTGGCGTTTGCATTTGTCATGTATTGAGTATATAAAATTTGCTGGGTAATTGATATATTTTTAATTCATCTATGTTATTTTAAATTTTGAATAATTCTTGTTTTTAATTAATTTATTGTTTTGGTTATATTTGGAAAGTTCATTAACGTATTATTTTTGTCAGCTGTTAAACGAACAGTTTTGGTATATTATTATTTTCTCTTTTAGACTTAATTACTGTTAAGAGACATTCATTTATTCGTTATTTTTGTTGAGTTCATTTTATTGCTTGGGAACATCTAACCGGCGGCGCGCTTTCTGGTTGGCAAAGGTTAAAAGATAAATGAACAATTAATGCATCTTCTTTGCCAGGCGCTTCTTACCGATTTTGACTCTTATTTTCGTTCTTTTGTAATGGTTTCAAAGTTCGAATTTTTGTGTATAAGAACCCACTCCTCGCCACTGAATTTTTAATCAATCAAAAGATATTTGTGTTTTGATATCAAAGCAATTACTCCATTAACATTCTTTGCACGTAACATGCTTTGCTTTTTTCTTGCAATTATTATCTGTTGCAAGTATTTCTATTCCTCTACTGTTTGTATGTGATTTACATTTTGATTTTTAACTAACATATGTGCCACGTGATGTAATTTGTCACATATTTAGTTTTATCAAAGTTAAGTATGAGTCCTATTCTACTTGATACTTTTTGTACATCTAAAATCACGTCTGTTAGTTTTTCTTTTAAATTAGCAAATATTACTACATTGTCTGCGAATTTCAAATAGTTTAGCTGCTCTTTGTTTATGTTAATAACTATAATACTCTCATTTAAATGTTTAAATGCGTTTACGATTACTAGTTGAAATAATTGTTTAGAACATTATGTCTTTTTGTTTTACTATTTCTTTCTACTTTATTATTATTTTGTAATCTTACTTGTATTGCAGAATTTATATACATATATTTGATTTACAATGTTCGCATAATAATGATCTATTTTTGCATTTTTTAAAGTTTACTGGATGGTCCAAAGCTTTACATTGTCAAAAACTTTTTTATAATCTAGAAAATCCATCCAGAGAAGGATGTTGTATTTTGTTGCTTTTTCTATAAGAATTTTTACCGTATATAAGTATTTAATTGTACTGAAGCTTTTCTGGAAATCAGTTTGCTCTTTTGTTCGGTAAAGATCTAGCCCTGCTCTTAGTCTATTAATTATTATTCTTGACAGTTTGTAAGTTTGTACAAAAAAATTAATTGACCAATAGTTTTTGAAATTATCTCGGTTATCCTGGATTTTACTTTTTTTAAGCATTTATTAAAAAGGCATTGCAACAGTTTTACTACCGTTTCATCCCCAGTTTTCAACAGTTATGTTGTCGTTCTTGAGTGGTTTATTATTATTCAGTTGTTTTATTGATGCTCTCGTTTCTTTTTTGTTTATTGTTGGTATTTTTTCTATGTTTACAATAATTACTAGTCTTTTTTATTCTTCTTGGTTTAGTTTTGTTTGTTCTCTATAGAATTCTTCGACTACTCTAAGTTTTTCTTATTTCTCTAATCTGTACATTATAAACATGTTTTAACATTATTACTTTATGTTGTTTTCATGTGTGTCTTGTAAATATATTGGCTCGTTTGTGTTAATTTATTATTTTTATAGTTAATGCTGTTTTGTAGTCTTTAATATCTTTTTTGCATTTTTTCTAATTTTTGTTAAATTTTGCAAACTCTAGTTTATTTATTTCGTTTTGCTTTATTAATCTTCCTTTTACTAACTTTTTTTTTGCTGCGCTACTTTATTGTTTTTGGTAGGTAGTCTTATTTGTTCATAATTTTGTGTTTTTTTCTTTAAACCCTTTATAATTACTTCATTTATAATACAGCAAAGTTTGATGGCGGAGCCATCCTATAGTATAAGTTACTACGTATAAAAGATAACTATAAACAACTATAATGACAAAAAACGTTTTAAGTTGATTTTACACCAGCATATTTCAAAATAGTTTTAAATAAAACTACATGACATAATCACAATGTAAACGATATTAGGGGTCGCTATATATATATTTTTTTTAATTTCTATTAAAAACTTGCAAAGTTTTTGCTGTAGTTTATTTTATTAAAAACACGTTAAAACTTTTGTTAAATTAAAACATATCATGCAAACAGTGTTGGGTAGGATTTTGATCCATTAAGTGGGTCTTAGATCTGGATTTAGATAATTTATAAAGTAGAACTTAACGTTTGCACCTAGATCCATTTAGCCAACGATTTTATATACAGAGATCATATTAATTTACAATTTTTTCAATTAAATTGCTTGACAAAATAATAGTAAATTTATTATTTTATTTTAAAAACATTTTTTTTGGCATCTTTGAAACCACCTTCTTAAAGGCATTGTTTGAAAAAACACTGTTTCAGAAAATTATTAAAGCAGGTATGTATTTACAACAATTTGCAACAAATTGTATAAGATAGGTACATTTGAAAAAAAAATCATTATCGGTATTTATAGAAATGCTGTGCTTTTCACAAATACATCCGGCTTTCCGTTTCTATAATCCTTTACAATTAATTACCGTTTGATGACCCTAGCTCAAGAAAAGAACGCAAAAAAATTGATCCCACTGCGCCAATTTCACTAATTTTTGAAAATTTCGTAAACAACTTGTACTAATATTAATGAAATGCTCATTAGCTTTCGGGGCCGCTGCCAGTTTAGAATGTACATTCCAAACAAACCCGCAAAATACGGTATCAAGGTAATAGTGCTAGCTGATTCAAAAACCCACTATTTTTTTCATGGTTACATATATAGCGGAGAAGATTCAGATGGACGTACATACGTTGTCGCAACAAGAGCAAACACTGTCTAAGCCAACGCAAGCCGTTGTACGTCTCACAAAACCAATTCAAAAAAGCAATCAAAGCGTAACTGCCGATAACTGGTTTTCATCGATTGATCTTGGGCAACTATTACGAAATAAAAGCTTAACATATGTGGGAACCATAAAAAAAACAAAAGAGAAATACCTGCTCAATTTCTACCTAATAAAACGAGAACAGTTGGATTGACATTGTATGGATTTACGCCAGAAATTATCATGATTTCGCATGTTCCTAAAAAAGCAAAAGCAGTGGTATTAGTAAGCTCCATGCATCACGTAAAATATACAAATCTAGAGGTGCAGAAACCAGAAATAATAGCATATTATAATATGACAAAATCTGGTGTAGATGGCCTTTCCAAAAAATGTGCCAACTACTGCACCGGACGGAGAACACAAAGATGGCCAATGGCATTTTTTTAGAATGCTGAACATAAGTAACGTCAATGCCTACATACTTTATAGATCATCTAAAAACAGTGAAACTGTCACAAGAATAAATTCCTTGAAAAAACTTGCCCACGAGCTAGTGAACCCTCATTCTGAAAGACAAGTAAATAATCCTCATATACGAACCGAAATAAAATTCACCATTGAACGAATTTTGAAGTGGAAGAAAATTCAGCTCGTTACTTCAGAAAAATGCTGCATCTTGATAAAAAGAAAAATGCTAAAACGAAAAACATGTAGTTTTTGTCCGTATCAAAAAAGAAGAAAGACTGCATATGTTTATGTAATATGTGAACGCCCTATTTGCTTAGAATGTTCACGAGAAATTTGTCCCAAGTGTATCTAAAGTGTTTAGGCCAGAAACATGTTATATTTTACCATTATTATATGTTACCATTTCCACATAGAATGTAAGTTTCAAAATATCAATAAATTTTCTTTTAAATATTGGATTAAACATTCTATAATTTTTCATACTGTTCTAAGACATTTTATTATTTATTTCACGGTTTACATTAAAGAATTCATGCCAGAGTGTACATTTATTCATCCTTTATCTATACTGGTCTGTGGGACCACCTAACGGTGACTACGAGACAACAATGGGGTAACGGTAGTTACGGGTTAAATCTAATCATGACTAGTTAACCCGTTTACGACCAAGAGTGCGCCAACACAACATTTAAAAAAATATTTTTTTTCGTTTCTTATAATCTTAAAAAAATTATGCATTTACTTTGTAACGCATTTACTAAGGGTTATTTGATAATTCCAAAATTATTTTAAAAAATTAGCATGTTATATTATTTTGCAAAAAATTTCAAAAAACGGATAAATTTTAGATATTTTACACCGTTCAACAAAAACGCTATGGACTTTGAAACAAGACGTATAAATTTCTTTATCGTGGCATGAAATATTAGTGTCGGTATCGGTAAGTTATCTACACACAGGTTCTCATCTTAGCACCCCACTCCCACAACTCCCACTTCAGTTTAGTGTTTATTGAGTGTTTATAGAAACAAAACAAAAGTAAACTTTAATCTATTGTAAGAAAAGGTATGCATTTATTACTGTATCATAATATTTTTTGTAATGAAATTGTAGTTTATTCAGATTCAATATGAAACGAGCTCTAACACAGCAAGAACTCGAAGAAATTATAGAAAACATGAGCGATGTCAAGGATGAAATCGATGTTGTGTACATTCCTCCAGAGGTTGACGAGTTGACCGACGAGGAAACTATAGACGATAACGTTATTGTAGATGAAAGTTTACCAGACGATATTGTGGGTGTTCTGTAGTATGATAATTGTTAGATGGGATTAGATAAACTTAGATTTATTTTATATTTTATTTACGGCACTACCGGCCATGTTACATGTACAACGTCGTGTGTCTTGTCTGTGGTTCTTATCACGGCTCATGCGGCGTTGTCGTATGTATAATAAATCTTAAACTATACTACAGTGGGTACGTTTGAAGTGCATGATCACAGCGAGGAATATGATAACGCAGAAGAATCTGGAAATATTATTGAACCCGGTACATCAAAAAGCGCAAAAGAACAAAATGTCGTGAAAAGAAAAATGTACAGTGGAAAAATAAAATGCAAGCTATTTATTCTACAAAACCTCGAAGCAATGAAGAAATGAATATAGATAGCATCAATAAAGGAACAAGTGGAGAATCGATCGCCATTTGAATTGTTCTGCAAGTTTTTTACTGATGAAATTTGTGAACCAATAGTGCAATTTTTTAATAAATACGCCCAAGATGCCAATAGACACGATTTTTTTCTGACTGCCAGTGATTTAAGAAAATTTATTGGAATTATGATACTATCGGGTTATCATATTTTACCGCAACAACGCATGTATTGGAGTAAAGTTGCAGATAAAGGATTGGATATTATCAGAGCTTGTATGTCGCGAAATAAATTTGAAAACATTAGGAGAAACATACATTTGTCGGACAATGAGAAGTTAGATAAAAGCGATAAATTTTCGAAGTTACGCCCAATTTTGAAAATGGTAAACGAGAGATATTTGCAGTTTGGAATATTTTCTCATAATATTTCTATTGATGAAGAGATGGTACCCTACTTCGGAAGGCACTCTGCAAAAATGTTTATAAGAAACCAATCAGTTCGTTTTGGTTTCAAGCTGTGATGCTTTGCTTCATCTAATAAATATTTGTTTCAATTTCAGCCTTACGGTAGAGCTAATAGTAAACATCTAACAGAAGATGTAGGATGTGGGTTAGGCGGACAAGTTATTTGTGACCTACTCTCAATTGTGCCTAATCCTGGTCAACATAGGGTATTTTTCGATAAATTTTTTTCGTCGTATAAACTCTTTACTATTTTAAGAGAAAAAGGTTTCTATGCAGTAGGAACAGTACGAGAAAACCGCTTCGAAAAATGTGATATCGAAGCATCTAAATCACTTGCAAAAAAGCAACGAGGAACTTACGATTCAGCATTTGACTCTTTGACTGAAATAAATGTGCGATGGAACGATAATTCGGTCGTAACTATTATAACAAATATTGGATCTATTACTCCTATCGTCAATTGTAAAAGAGACGATAAAAAACAAAAAAAGGAAATTGCTATTCCGCAACCTAATTTAATAGCGGAATATAATAAATTTATGGCTGGTGTTGACTTGCACGATAATGGAATAGCCAATTAAAGAACAAGAATCCGCGGGAAAAAATGGTGGTGGCCACTTTTCATAAACTTCATTGACAGCATGGTCATGAATGCTTGGAAAATTCATCAAATTGTACATACCCAAAAAATGACACAGCTTGATTTTAAGTTACGTTAATAAATTTCGAAGGAAAGACACTGGAAACAAAAAGTAATAATCACACTGAACCGCTTAGTGCAAAGTGCAAACTTAAATCTTGGTAGACCCTCACAAACATTTTTGCCCTCGGAAATACGTTACAATAATGTAGGTCATATAATTGCAGTTCATGAAACTAAGGCCCGTAGAAGATGCAGGAACTGTAAAAATCAATCTATATTTATTTGTAGAAAATGTAACGTACATTTACATCCTGAATGTTTTGAAAATTTTCACAAAAAATAAGTTACATATACAGGCGATTGGACAATGCTAGTGCCCAAGGATGCGTCAACGCAACATTATATTTCCGTGTTATTTTTTATAAAAAAATTTTTTTACGGTGTCATGATATCTAGACTAACATATGAATAAAATATAAACAAAAATTGTTTTATTAAATTGTATGACCTTGGGCATTAATGGGTTATTAAACTTAAAATTGCGGATAGTTGTAATGTAACAATGCATATTAAAGATTCAATCTTCTGAAAAATACTGAAAAAAAACCTTATACTAAAAGGGAAGACATGACAACTGACAGCTAAATACTAAAAGTTTAATTCTCTAATGTAACCGTAATTTGTCACTCATACGTGTACATGGAGATAGGCTACGATCCAATATTTAATGTTAACTATTTCTTAAATGTTAATTTTGTGTATCCGATTGATATAAGCAATATGCAAATAAAACAGTTTGCTTTTACTTGAATTATGTTTAATATTTGCTTTTACATACGCCTTCACCGTTTTTCGTTTAATAATTTGAGATTACAATTATTTTAATTGACGCCCTCGACATGTTTCGTTACTGTTGTATTGTCTATAGTGTCTTTAGTAACGAACGTCTAAAATATTAGTAATTTTTAGTTAAATTAACGAATGCTTTTTAGTGTTCAGTTTATGACGTATTTTTTTTATTTAATTTTAGCTGTACGATCAAACTAAACAAACTAAAAGTTTGTAATTAGTTGCTGTTTTAATTATTGCAACCGTTAATTTAATCTAATTAACAAAGGTTTTTACATATATTGATTAACTGAACCTAATTTACATTATCTAACTATAATTATAATTATTATGTGTGTTTGTTGCTTAGACGGCTAATTCGTTTTGTCAGTTATGTAGGTTTTGTAGTCATTCTACGTGACATTGTACTTAAATAACAAATCTGTACGGGTAAATTATTCAGTAACAAAACTTACAATGCTTATTTATTTCATGGATGTTTTTCTCGTAGATTCTTTTGATATCACAAGTTGTTCTTGTTAAATTACTTATAACTAATAATACATTTTTTATCTAATCTACATACATACACTTACAGTACATATAAATATTGCAATTGTTTTAAGTTCTCGCGGTTTGATTTTGTATTGCTCATGCTTTACAACACCGTACACTATTTTATTATTTTTTTTAAATTCATTTACAAAAAGCAAAACCAATATGTTACCACTTTGAAACATAAATTAAGAAAATAAGAAATCCACAACTGTACAGCTGCGTGTTTTTTGAAGAATTTCCAATACACACTCTCATTTGTTTGTTTGTTTTTTTCATAAAATTTAAATGTTTACATATAGAAAACATATTTAAAAAAAAACTATTTGTATGTGTGTCAATATTTACTTATTTACGACGTTGCTAGGCATTTATTATTCTTTTATAAGTACATATATCTTACCAAATAACTTCACAAAATAAGTAAAAAAATTGTACTTTTGTCCATTGGTCGTTACACTGTGGGCCAGTTTGGATTATTGGAATGTTCGGATTACGGAAGTTCGGATTATAGATATTGTACTGTACATAGTTCTCTATATTAAAATTAAAATTATGTGTTATTGCTAAAGTAGAACCAGTGAATTTTTACACATGACAGTTAAATGTACGTAGAGATAAATCGCATAACAATTTGTTATTATTATTCGTTGTATAATATTTTATTTTAACATTTTTTATCATGTTACTTTCAAATTTTCTTAAAGTTTCATCATATCAAAACTTTAAGTAACATTCATAACATTTCCCTTCTCGCATTCACTTATAATGGCTGTACTCCAATGCCTGCCATAAAATCTAAGAGCATACGATTTAAATTTGACTTTGATTTTTTAATATACAGCTGCTGGACGTTATGTCATTAAATAGATTAATTTTGCCCACAGATGACTGAAGCCATGTCCGAATCTAAAAAGAAATGTAGACAGTACAGTGTTGATAATTTAAAATTTGGCTTCATTCCATCATTGTCGGACAAACAATTGCCTATATGCCTTTTTATGCAACAAAGTTTTGGGCAATGACGCTATAAAACTATCTAAGCTGCAGGATCATTTGTGAAGATGTCACCTTGGTAAAGGTGATAAAGATTTGAAATACTTTCAAACACTCAAAAATAAACTTCAGAAAAGCCCACGCTGAACAGAATGTTTGCTTTGACGTCACAAAGAAAGCATGATGGTTTGCGAGCGTCTTACAATATCTCGCTACTTATAGAAAAATCCGGAAAACCGCATACTATCGGAGAGAAGTTAATTTTGCCAGTCGTTGAAGAAGTTTTAAAAACTATTTTACACAAACCTGCATCTGATATCATTAAAAGAATTCCCTTAAGCAACAATACTGTTGAAAGACGTATTGATGAAATGAGTTCTGATATTGAACTTTACTCAACTTTACCTGGTAATGCAGCATTATTATTGGCATATGTTTGTTTTATTATGAATCAAGAAATCTACGAAGAACTGCTCTTTGCAAAGACTTTGACAACCGACACTAAAGGTAAATTAATATTTCATGTTTTGAAGCATTTTTTAGAGCACCTGCCATGGTTGGACAATATCATGGATTTATAAGCTGTTTAAAACAAAATGTGTCAAGTGTATTAGCAATACATTGCGTCATCCATCGACAACATTTAATTGCTAAAAAATTGAGTGTTAGATGGCATGAATCTCTTCAATTAGTCATTGATGCAGTAAACCGAATTCGCAGCAACGCGTTGTATATGCGGTTAACACTTTCATCAATTGCTTCTTCACACTAAAGTACGCTGGCTGTCGAAAGGCTTATGTTTGACAAGATTTTTTGCACTTTATGATACTATTTTAGAATTTCTGGATACTAAAGGTAAAATTTTAAAAGACAATTTAATGAAGTAGAAAACAGACATCGCCTATTTAACAGATTTGTTTACAAAATTTAATATGATTAATTTGCAGTTACAAAGCGACAGTCTAAATTTGATTAAAACAAAATCCATCTTATCAGCGTTTCTTGCCAGAGTTAAACTAATGAAGCAAAATATTGGACGGGGCGAATTTTCCCAGTTTCCCAATTTGTCAGAGACAAACTGCTAGGAAAACGACGTTTAAACCCACGTTCAATATTTAAATACACTCTATTCAGATTTTGAAACTAGGTTTAAGGATGTTTTGATTATGATAATAATACCACCATGGATAATTAACCGATATGGTAACATAGAAGAAACGAATGTCATAATACATGAGGAACTGACTGAACTAAGTACAAACGAAGAACTTAAGGTTCAGTTAAAAAACGGATATCAGCAATTCTGGCTGCAAAACAACATACCCGTTACTTATCCCCTATTATGGAATATAGCGAGGAAATTTTTAATTTCCTTTTTATCGTCATACCTAGTGGAAAGGGGGTTCAGCGCTGTTACCAATCTCCTAACGAAAAAAAGAAACAGACTGGACATCATTAGCCGAAAAGATTTAAGATTAAACCTTACAAAATTGACACCAAATGTTGATAATTTATTATTAAAGCATCAGGTTCATCCTTCTCACTAAAAACATTTACTTATTGCTTAGTTTATTTTATGTTAATTTTATGTTACATATATTTTATATAACAGATACAGAATTTTATTTTGAGTAGTTTTAATTTAAATTCAATTAATAAATGTATAAAATTTAACATGTGTTTTTATTTTAAGTTTTTAACACTAAACTTCACCACAGTTAGAAATTTACAAAAAATCAATATCGGTAAGTAGGGGGTCTACCCAAAACCGAATAACATGGCAAGGGGTCTACGACACAAAAAAGTTTGGGAACCTGTCCACATCACTTTGTATGATTGTACGTAATTATCATATCAGGTTTGCCGGTTTCTTCATCAATGTTATCGTGCATACTGGACACAAGCAGTACGTTTCTGTTTTTATAGGTATATATGACACAAGAGTACAAAGCTCATTGAAACCAAACTTCAAAGTTTTCTCTGAGCGTTTAGTAGAAAAAACTAATTCGACTAGTAATTCCTTCTTATTTTTCCTAATGGTTCCCAAAACCGTAAGCCTGTATCTTTTTTTGAATTATTTTACTAAATTGAAACTGTTAAACCAATTATCTACTGTCACGTGTCTTCCGGTTCCTTTGATCGTCTGACACATACGATCGACAACATCAAACGACGAATTGCTTATTTCAAATGGCCCTGCTGGCTGTTTACCGACATACACTTCTAAATTGCAAGTGTAAAACATTTTGGCATCATACATAGCAAATATTTTGATACCATATTTGTTTGGTTTGCTGGGAATATATTGACAAAATCTACAACGTCCCTTGAAAGCTTCCAGTTTTTCATCTACTGTAACATAGTGATATGGAATGAATGCACAGTTTTGAACAAATTTATCAAAGACCATTTTAATGAGTGCCATTTTGTCTACTGCTTTGCGTTCTTCGCAAGTCTCTAAGTTGTCAAACCTCAGATGCCAAAGTAAAAATCGGAACCGTTTCAGCGACATTGTAAGCCTAAATATTTCAATGCCGGTGCCATCGCTTCTCCATAGGTCTTCCGCATTCAAATGATTACATTTCATAACTCCTGCTAAATACAGCAGTCCTAACAATGCTTTAAATTCAGCGGCATCAGTCAACTTAACGTCTCTTTCGCGAGTATTGTACACTCTGTATGTGTTTGTTAGTGTTTTCTAAAATAACTACCATAATTTGCAACTTAAAGAATATAATGCATCTATTTTATGAACAACTTATTTCATGTTGGGGTAATCTCTATATCTACATCCATAAAGATGTAGACATCTCCAAATATAATAAATTGCAGGCTTTAGTAAAATGATTATCTGACGGTTATACACGGAAAAAAATTATAATTCTAGCAGAAACGGATATTGTTAAATTTGTACAAGAATTAGATAATAAAATATACTTGGCAATAAAAGTAAGTGTATTTTTTTATATGTATACATCATAGCTAAGTAATGGTATTTAATTTAGGCTATTTTGATTGTTGAGGAATTGATTTGGATGAATCGCTGGTTCTTCGTTTTTAACTTTTTGCACTTTATGCACCACGTGGCACATTAACAAATAACTTTTTTTTGTTGCTTTTGTAGCGTTCTTGTGTGAATAAATGACACGTAAACTGAATTCATATGTACAATTAAGGTTTATTTTAGTATTTACAAATTTACACCATTTATACAAGATAAATACCATTTACACAAACAATAAATTGAATTTTGGCCTAATAAATGCAGCAAAAACCGAAAGGAAAGTGATCGTTTTTTACAACATTGGCATCCTTTGTTCTTAATCTACACAAATTATACTAGTCAATTTCATTTAAACATAATTAATTTTATATTTAAACAAAACTTTACAGTTGAATAATATTGCCATCAAAAATTATTGATAAATTCTAACACTTTATTTTAATGTCACGTTTCGGTACAATCAAAAATAGTAACAATATAGGTATACTAAAACTAGGCTGTAAGTTAATCTTTCGTTAAAAAATTTTATGTAGTAGGCTTTTAATTACTACAAACTTTAATTTAAGCTTATTTATTTAAAAGCACTTTAAAGTTGTTTATATTTAATTTGATTTTACATTAAGGGTATCCAGTGTCTGCATGAAACTTAAAACTTTAATTACTTTTTTGCTATTTTTGTTTATTTGTATTTGCGTTTACAAGCTGTTAAAAAAAAGATTTTTAGAGTTTGTAAATTAATGCATTAAAATTTTTGTTTAAAGGGTTTGATAACAAAAATAACTAAAAAAATAGTTTAAATTTTTTTAAATTATGTAAGTCTTTAAAATATCATTCTGTCAATATATGTAATTTAATTAAAACGTTTTGCATTGTATTGTTAAATATTTTATTACTGTCTCTTCTGTATAATAAAAATTGGTTTAAATTTAAAAGATAGGCGGTTATAAAACATGTTTTGTTATGCAAAAATTTAGAAACTATTGTTTAATTTTTAATAATTATTATAAGTTGCAGTATTTAGTTTGTGTTTACTGTATGTTAAAGATTGTTTTGTGCAGTATTAATTCTGAAGAAAGCAAATACTACTGCTTATTATTATTCTTCTACTATTTGTATACATCAATAAAGGATTTTTATTAAACTTTTTTAAATAACCCTTGTACTATTACTACTTTAGTTGCGTATTTGCTAATTTTATTAAAATCTTGTGCTAACAATTATGCTTTACTAATAATTTTCAGAAACATATTGTAAGTTTTGTTGCCTGTTTCCATTTATTTTAGGAATCCCATAAGAAACTACATATGTATTTGTCCGCCTCAGATACTAAATAATCAAAATCATTTACTAATTTAATACTGTATTGAAACTAATACAAATTTATTTTGAAGCTGTATAGATTTTCTTTGGAAACTATTTAAATACATAAAGATAAGAAATTAAATAAATTTATAAATCTTATAAATACTATTATTAAGAAAGAAACTTGACAAGAATTTGTGATTTAGACAACTTTTTTTTTTATAATTTATTTTGTAACCGTCGTTTGATTTCTAGACGTATTCTTTCGAAGAAAATCCAGTATATAGCAGTTATATTTATTAACATACAAATCTTTTCTGACATTGTAGAGCTTTTATTTCGCTTTGTAATATCAAAGTATTTAACATTTTTAAATTTATCTTAATTTTTATATTTATTTTATCAGTACGTGTTTAGTAAATGTGTCATTTAAGTCGAGTTTATTGTCAAACGTTTTTTTTTCTAATTTATTATTTTCGACGGTCATTATTATTTGGTTTCATAAATTTAGATTTGAATTCTACATTCCAATATGCTTGTTTACTTTAGTAATTTATATTTTGTTATCATTCAATGATTTTGCGTTTCTTGTAAGAACACGTTTTTGGTGTCACGTCAAGATTTCTTTCGTATTTGCTTTCTGTGTTGTCTTTGTTAAAGATTTTACGTCACAGTTTTTGAACAAAGTAAGAAAACCTAGGTTATAAAGTTAATTGTTTTTAGTTTTTGAAAGAAGTTTTAGAAGACTTTGCTAGTTCCTTTTGACTTAATGATGTAGTTCTCAGAAGATAAAACCTTTAGTTAAAGAAATTATCTTATTTCATATATTTGACACTCTCGACGTTTCACTTAAAAGTTAAGTTTTTTAAGTATCGTATTGAAGAACTGTGTGTTTCTTTGTGGTTTATGCAGCACAATTCAATTTTGCCTTTTTGGAAGTTAATTCATTTTCCAGAGGACCCAGTGCAGTCCTATGAATCCCTCAACTTACATTATTATTTTATCATCTGGAACTACATAACCGAATTAAGGTATTTAAACTTACCGTTTAAAATTAATTGTAATTTCACTTTTGCAAATTTAGGTGACTTAAAACCTGGGATTTTAAGATTTAAGACATTTGGTCTAAAACATTTACACTATATTTAGTACTGTTTTAGAATTTTACGGTTTCTAGTTGTTTCTTGTGTCTCATGTCAGTTGTTGGAAATTTATGAATATTACTAAAAATCGCTTGATAACTTAGAGAAATATCGTCACACACAAAAACTTTCGTAGAATACAAATCATTTTTTTTACAGTTGCCAAAAATCTTGTGCTCCAATTCATAGTTCCAGGTTTTAAATAATTTTTGTCCAAGTAAAAAAACCTATTCAACACATATTTTGTTGTTGCAAATCCACAATTTCTAAGTCGGAAAGGTTAACCCTGAAAAGTCTTTGTAGGAATCCTGATATTATTATTCTTCCAGACGACAAAGGCAACGGTACTGTCGTTTTGAAGCAAATTGATTATGTTGCAAAAATTTATTCTATTTTGTCTGAGGAAACGTAATACTTCAAACTCGTAGAAACTAAACGTCGATTTACCTCTTCAAACAACCTCGTCTACATGGATTTTCCAAAGTTCACAAACAAGATATTTCCTTCCGACTTATCGTCAGTAATATTTAATCTCCTACCTACAAACTAGCCAAGTTCTTGTCCATCGTTCTTTGCGAATTTACAAGTAAAACCTCTTCTTACATCACTAAATCTAAGCATTTAATTTAACGTTTAAATGCTTGAACCCCCAGTTTTTTTGTGAGTTTTGATGTCACTTCATTTTTTACAGAAGTTTCTATCAATGATTTGCTTATTATCTTCAAACATTTTCTAGTGCTGCTATGGGTTCGCCTCTATCATTTGTTGTAACTAACATTTTTATAAAATATTTTGAAACGGTGGCTTTGGCATCATCAACGCTAAAACCTAAATTTGGTTTAAGTTTGTTGAAGACACTTTTATTGTTTGGTATTATGGTCATCTCAAATTGTTTAAGTTTCTTGATCATCTAAACAACCAACACTTATACATCAAATTCACTATGGAAATCGAAACTAATGATTTTCTCCTATTTCTTGATGTTCTTGTGATTCGTAAACCCGACGGATTTTTGCGTCATTTTATTTATTGCAAACCTAGCCATACGGGCAGATACCTTTATGCTTTGTTTTATCATCATCCGACACAGAAACGTTCTGGTATGGAATCTTTGGCTTATTGTGCTTTTGCCAACCTAAGAATCTAGATTCGGACAAAATCTCTCAGATTTTTTTTTTCCAAGAACAAATATCTTACACTTTTATTTAAAAATGTATAGCATTACTCGCATTTTAGAACATGATCGTTCTATAAGGAAACGGCGTATTTCTAAGTTTTCGGTTGTTAAACATCATTTAACTACAGGTCACAATATAGATTTTGATAACGTGTCGATGATTGGTATCTACATTCTTCTTCCATAAAAAAATCCAAGAACGCATAAAAATCACCAAACACTGCAATAACTTTAATCGTGATAATAGTTTTTTAGCTATCTTTTCTTTGGTTCACAGTCATTACTCCTTTATCAAAAACACGCCCTCTTTCGACCGTAACCCAATGAAACCAGGTGTGACGATACTTTTTCTTTATATACGGAGACTACTTCTTCCTAAGTCGCTTCTATGGAGTTTAGAACCTAGCTTAGCTCACAAGTTGATTACCTAACTCTGTAGTGGTTTTTCTTTTGCTTTTTCAGTTTATGGTTTTCTTTTTTACCTTTTTAGAGTTTAGAAACTGGTTTGGTTGACAAGTTGATTACCTAATGTTTGTTGTTAGTTAGATTTTGGTTTGTTTTAATTTTTCGATTTCTTTCACGCCCTGATGAAGTCCCTTACGAAACTAGGCAAAACGTTGGCAATTTTGGTTACAACACGGTCTAAACTGGAAAAACAATCTCATTTTAGTATAGACTTGTGGAAGCTTTTGCTATTAAAATAACAAGAAGTTATATATTTGTTTTAAATTTACGTTGTCAGTTAACAATTTCTTTTTTTTTTAATTAAATTTTTGCTATTTCTATTTATTTTACGTATTTCAAATCATATTTATCATTTTAAAATTGTTAAGTAACTTTTGTTTTAATTAATTTATGGTTTTAGGTTGTTAAAAAAATTTTATTAGTTTTTGAGATACAAATAATTTGATTTTTAAGCCGTTTTGTTTATTTTACACTATTAAGAGTTTTGATTATGTTTTTTTACTATTTGATGATTTTGCGTTTTTTGTGATAAAAAGTTTTTGGTTTTTTATTTTTAATTACTTAAAAATAAAAAACTTTGTAACTTTTGCATCTCTTTGGTAACACGTTGATCATATCCAAATTTTTTTTTATACTTTTTTCGTCAAAACGTATCTTAGTTTATATAAAACAACGCGGTTGTTATTAAGTCAATATTAATGATGTAGTAATTATATCGACAAATAAAAGTTGGCGCGTGACGCGATAGGTGATGAGTGTTGTTTTTAGAAACCAACATACTCCAAATTTACCCAATCAACTCGTTATCGCTTCCTCGAGTAGGTTGTACCCTTTGTTCAACAGTAAAATTACCGTCTAGCTTCTGGGTCCAACCGGTTGCAGCTTTTATCAGATAACAAATTACCTCAGGTGTTTACAAAATACGTTTATTACAAAAGATTTCAATGTTATTATATTAGAGTTTAGTGTAACTTAAGGGCTTTAAACTTATCAAAACAAATTTTATTGCTAATTTTGACTAATGTAATTATGTCAATTAATTAAGACATTATTTTAGTGATTGAGTCGCCGTTGGTAAACAAATTTAACCGATCGAAAAATATGGATTTGTGTATATTGGTTTAATTTTAAGTTAGTAGAATTTGCGTAATTCATAAAGTGCACCGTTAATTATTTTGTTTTGGTATCGACATTGTTTTACGCTTTGAGGCAAACGTTGAGAAAAACATCTTTAGTATGCTCAATCTTAAAAAAAATAAAAATTTGTTTTACATACATTGGACATCCATGTAGCGACCGCGATAGCAACCTAAGTCGCGCTTATCGATGCATCTTTGATATGTTCGTACTTTTAAGCAACGCTAAAAGAAAAAATGTAGAAGAACACAGCTGCTGAGATTAGTAAGCAAATCATGTTTATTATATTTTCCGAAGTTAAATACATTCAGCACTTACATTATTTGATGAAGACATTATAGAAGCCTACCAAAAAAATTATTTGTCAAAAAATATTACAAAAGCAAAATACAATTTATTGATAAAAGTATATCTAAATAGTATATTATACAACAAGCTTGTAATCTTGGTGTTTATTCATCAAGATTACAATGAGTTGTATACGGTATTTTTTTATGCTAGCATCATAAATTTAAAAACATTTATTTAAACCAATTTCTTGTATGAATATTAGATGTGATGACGATATCGTTTCGTTGGATACGATTGTTGCTATATGTCGTGGTGTAAATAAACAAGTTTGGTTTTTCAAACGGTTTCACATACCCCATTTTGAACGACATGGAAAACCACGTTCCAAAAGAAATTTTACAAATAGTTTCAACAGCGAAATTGTCGTTGATATTAAGCAAATCGGGCGAAATTTATAAAAAAGAGTATTCCAAATTGGTAGACTGGAAAAGAAGTAAAAATGCAAAAATTTTCACAGAATAAGTGGGATTAGCGTATATGTCAGAGCAAGTATATTTTGTAGTTTTTGCTATAAACAGCAATAAAAAATTTAGTTGTGATATTTCTTGTATAGTCCAAGGGCTTGAGCCACAAAAGTGTTCGTTTTCCAAAAAATTTTTGGATTATATAAGGCATGCAGAAGAGTAGAACTGTACAACTTGTGTGTTTAAGACAGGAGTTTCCAACTTATGAGTGACCGAGGACCGCCATTAGATTCATGGAGTAAATAGCGGGCCGCATCCGCACAGGTATATAATTATATAGCTACTATTAATGAAAGCCGCAGGCCGCATGCAAGAAAGGCGCGGGCCGCGTGTTGGAAATCCCTGGTTTAAGATGTTACCGAAGAGGGCGTCATTTTAGTAGTGGATAAAATTTACAGTTATTCCGGATGGTAGCGTTATGAATTGTATAGGGTTATTTAAAAAATACCTTGCCCTGCGCTCTAAGAAGGTGAGCCACAATAAGCTGTTTCTGTTTTATCGTTTGAGTAAATGTAGTCGTCAGTGTTCAAACTTTTATATGTTTACTGGACACTGCTTCCGAAGTACGTCAGCAACTCTACTGGCATAAGTGAAGCCGATATTTTGACTCTGAAGAGACATGGTAGCTGGAAATCCGATATAATGACTGCCGGTTACATTGAAGAATCTGTTAAAAATAAGGTGCAAATTGCAAGAAGTATTGATTCTATGTTTCCGGGATAGCTGCCGAAAATATAGAATCTGAAGAAAAAGTTGTAAACATTCTTGTTGGTTCTGGTATGGCTATTTTAAATAATAGTAACTGTACCTTTTATATACATTTATCAAAGTAGAGCGCGGTTACCGGTATCATTGTTAAACCATATACGTTTATGTAAAGGAGTTACTGACGTTGTTGTTTCTATGGTAATTTTATTGCACGGATGCAATAAAATAGGAAATTATGAACGATTTTTGGTTATCAATAGAACCGTTTATATTTTTTTATAGCTTATAACGTTCTATAAAATGTAGATACACATGTCAAAATAAAAATTCAAGTAATTCTAAAATTGCGGAGCTGTATAAAAAAAGTAAGTTAATTGCCACCAGATGTAAAAATAAATTTAACATAATGTTATTGCGTTACGTGTATTTAATTTATTACTGTGAGATCTGCGCACTGCAAAAACAAATAATTTATTCCTTGTGTAAAACAACAATTTTTCAAATTAGTTTAATGACAATTTGTTTTTGTAGATAATAATATCAAATTCAAAAAAACAATAATTAACATAATACATAATACATCAAAACACAAGTTTTATAAAAATTATTTAAAACAAATACTAAAATATGCTCTAAGCTTTTACATTTTATGCATTAGCAAATTTTAAAAATTATAGTTGTATTTAGTATAATTATTAAATATGCATATGTATTGTTGCAAATCTTTAATTAATTTTTTTATAAAACAACACCTGTTAAACAATAAAAAAAATTTTACCAAATAATTTGAATATAATCAAAGTTTTAGTTAACAACATAAAATCTAAATAATAATTTTTTTAGGTGTAAATTTAAACACAATGTTACGCTAAACAATTTTTTTTTGATTTATATAACTAAAAAAGAACAGTAAAGCAAAATTTTTAATAAACCTGTCAATAAAAAATGCGTAAATGATGTATAGGTTTACAACTTAAAACTTTAATCATGTAGTAAAACATTTAATTTATCAAAATTTTTAAATTTTGAAATGATTAAAAAAAAGTGAGTTTAATTTAATTTTTTTTTGACTAAATATAATTTATCTTATAATTGTAGTTATATAGGTAAAACATAATAAATTATTGTCTTGTACTAAATCATGGCGTAGGTTGCCTAAAAATAACATCGTCATAATTTTCAATTTATTAAAAGTTTCTATACCGCAGAGAAAATTATTGGAAAAATTACATTATATTTTTTTTTCAAAGTGAACACGCAGCAGGCGTAATTTCAACTACAGCAAACTTGACCAAACGATAGATAAATTTCCATTAACTTCCCGTGCGGTAACAGCACTAAATGAACCGTCTTAAGCCTTTAAAGGATTGAGAATTTCCATTAATTACTTCCTTCAATATCTCAAAACGGAAACATTTAATCATATACACAAAGAGCATTTAATCCAACGTTCATTATTGCTAAACGTTTCTAAGATTGTCTTAAAATCTTGAAGATAACAAAGGATTATTTGCATTATATGTATTCAAATAATAATTAATTCTTAAGACGTTATTAAGAAGTAAGTTTGCGTAATAATTAACATTAATTTTAAAAGTTGATTTTGTGAAGAAATAAAATCAAATGAGTTTGGCCAAATTGACAACATTGGAATAACAATTCGCTGGAAATGAATCAATCACGACAAATCCTTGATGTATTTTATCTATTTAAAACGATATAATACGTTTTGTGTACAATTCGTTTTATTAAAATGTAAAGCTTTTTTTCGTGATCAAAATATTTTATTAATACTGTCAATTTTATTGTGAACGTAAACATAAACATTTTTTTATGTACAATAACAATAAGAATTAATTAATATTTTATGCGCACAACTTTTCTTTGCAATCGATCGATTTGGTATTGATTTTAAACGTATTTAACTTAAATTAATATGGTATAGGTTATTTTATTACAACTTCTTTGTTATTAAGATGTTTGCGTATTTCTTGTTTTCGTTTTTATTTTGTTGTACATATCTATTTCAAAATCGCTTGAACGTATTTTTTTTTGTTTATTTTGTTTATTTTACTTCGACACGTAGCCGTAAATATTGTCTGACGTTTAAATTTTTTTTCTGTTTACTTTTTTTATCTGGTTCATTTATTTTAAATTTTTTTGCCATATGTCAAATAAATCTAAAATTTTGTTTTTAAAATTGTCATTAAAATAATAAGAATATTATTCAAAAATAAAGAGAATTATTTTAAATTGATTTTTATAATTTTTAAGCTCTAATTCTACAACTTATTTAATTTGATTTTAATTTTTTAATAGACTAAAAATTACATAATTTTTTTAAAATATTATTTATTGTATAATTTTTTATATATGATACTGTCTTTTGCATTTTTAATAATAGAATCTTTTTTTTAGATACAAAATTTTTGCCATTAAACATAGTATAATAGTTTTTGGGTAAATGGTGCAATTAATTATTAAAAAACTCGCAAGCTTTGAAACGTGGTCTACATTGTTCTTCAGGTGACAATTAATAAAATGACGATTATAAAACTAAGGTAACTAGAAAAAACAAATGTTCGGAACACTTGATAAATGTTGTAAGTTCTTTTAGCTATAGCATTTTCTCGAAAGTCTAAAGAAAAACCACCATTAAAAACTTTAGACGTAGCTTATAGTGCGTTAGATGTATAAAGTAAAGATCAAGAAATAACTGGTAACGAGGTGTCAGATAACTTATAACCATTGTCCCTGTTAAAGTTGTTGGGTACTTTAATAACGTCAGTTTTTGGTTTTAGCAATCGTTATAGTTTTTTCAAAGTTTATCTTATGTAAAGTGTTCAGTAATAGCAAAGTTAGAAGATGTCTTTTGTGCTCTTTTAGTCTAGTTTCAATAATTCTACCAGTTGCTCCAATATATACCTTGCTACAAGCGCATGGAACTTGATACACTCCACAGGTGTTATGTGGAATTTTATATTTAACAAGATTCAACAAATTTTTAATTTTTGTGACAGTATTGTAAGCAACTTTACTGTCATGTTTCTTTAGTATTCTTTCAGTTTTGTCACTTATATTGGTAACAAAAGGTAGAACAAAAGAATTGTTGCTTATAGTTGAATCATTTGGTACAGTAGATCTAGTTTTTAAACGAAGATACTTTTTAATTTGTTCTTTATTAAAACCATATCTTATAAAAACTTTCTTAAGGTAATCTAATTCTTCTGGTAATTTATCTTGATGGCAAATTGTCATGGGTTGTATAATGTGCGAATTGCTCCAAATTTCGGAGATGGATGATGATGAAAATTTGCGTTTATGCATTAATCCGTATGTGTTGGTTTTCGATATAATGAATGTATGAAAGTACCATCTGGTTTTGTCTGGTCATTATAGTAACTTTTTTGAGGATAGAAGTATCAGTCAATGATTTTTGTACAATGTTCTGTTTGTATGATAACTGCAGACGAACACCTGTTTCTTGGAAGATGATCTCTAACATATTCGTAATTATTTCTTCGACTTTTTTTTGTTTTGCCGAAAGAAATCAGGGTAGCTGTTATCTATCGTATCGGTATTGATATTGTACTTTACTACGTCAGTTCTTCTTTTTAAACCATTTTTCAACGCGAATACGTATATCTAATAATGTTGTGGTCGTCTTTGTCAATGTAACTTTTTTGGAGTTTACGCTTCTTAGAACTTGAGATACTGGCGTACATTAGTTTATCACGGTCTTCTTTTTTAATGTTACCGGATTCGAGTTGATATTTAGAATCCCTACTGGCACGGTATTTTTTACTTGTATCAATGTTTTGCCAATCAGTAGTTTCTTTTTACTTCCTTAATAAAACTCGTAAAGCTAATTTTTCTAACAAATAAAAAAAATTTTTTATCGTCAATCCTAAAAACATCATTTTTATAGCCAATTGGAACTCATACTTTTTAATAAAGTTCATTCCCAAGATAACTTTTTTCGTCATGTCAGGTACCACTACTTAATGATCAAATACTCTATTTCCCAAGCCAATAATTATTTTAACTTGTCGCCGCTCAAAGTCGTACTGTTAGTAATGATGTCTTTATATCTTATGATAACATGTCGGGACAAAAATTTGTCTTTGTCGCTTTTGTGTCTACTAGTAATTAAGTACTTTGTCTATTGATCATTCTATCAAGGTAAATGCTGTACAGTTGTTTTATAAACAGTGTAATTTAAGTGGTATTCTTTGGTGCATAACTAGAAAAGTTTTGTCTGTTTTGGTCAATTTGTTCCAAACTTTTAAGCGCCTTTCTTCTTTTTTTCTTAGACTTTGTACGGTGTCGGCGTACGTGGCTTACTTCCCCGCAGTTCAAATTTGTCTTTTAATTTTTTTGTGTTTGTAGCATAGCGGAGTTTATGACTGTTTTGGTGCGATGCTTATTTTGCAGCTTAAATGTACAAGCTATGCGCTAAAACGTCATCCAACGTCGAGCTAACGTAGCGTTAATTACGTTTTGTTGTTTTGGAATTCATCTACCAACAATTGTGTAAGAAAGCTATCTAACGCCGTAAGATACGCAAGCTGTCAAGCTAGCAATGTCAGTACCAAACTCCTAAAAACTCTATATAGATTTTTGAACGCAATTTTCTAATTTTAATATGGTATATTTGTTGCAGATAAGCATATCTCATTTTTAGACATGGAATAAACAGTTCTTAATTTTTTTGAATATGGTTGGGACAACTTGCCAAATTCCACGCACTTCTCTACGTAAAACTACTATAAACATCGTTTTTTTGCTTATTGCTATCTGTAGTTGCCGTTTCAAACAATTTCTGGTAGATTAACAATAGAACTTTACCGTCAAAATTTGAGTACGACCTTAATTTGGTCAGTTGTTTTTTTGGCTTGTGACGTTTCTTTTATCATGGAAATTAATTTGTTTTATCTTCTCTTTAAGCAGCTTTGTTCTATCTTTTAATTTGTCAAATACTTTTTCTCCATCATGGATTGTTATCTGTATTCTAAAATTTTTAGTATTTCTTCTTTTAAATTTGACATATCTGTTTGCCTTTTTTTGAACAATTTTAATGTGTTGTGTAATGCTGGACTGTACTTTTTTTTTGCAGTCTTTATTTAATTTGCAATGCTACTCCGTATTTTTTTTAATTTTTTGAAAATTTTTGATAAATTTTATATTCAAAAATTTTATTTATTAATTCTTCTGCGGCCATATTTAGTGTTTGCAAACGAGTTACCGGTATAAATTATAAACATAAATTTTAATTACAAACGTATTCTTTATTATTAAATTGCTTAAATTATATAAACGAAAAAAAAATTTAATAAACACAATTTACATATTAATAAAGATACGCAATATGTTATTTGACCGCACACCTGACCCCTACAAATTTATTACTATTACTAAATTTATTTTTAATTATTTGCACAATTTTATATGATTGCATTCACTAGAAGTAGAATAGATATTTTAAAAATAACTAGACTCACTGCAGCAATTGCGTTTATTTTTTTTTATCAAAAATTATGTCAACACTAAAAAAACTACAATGTATCTAATGACAGTTGCAGACATTAATTTACTTTTAGTATCTTATTAAACAAATTTTAACCTAATTAAATAGACTTTCCAAAAACATCACTAGAAAACTATTTTTGAATTTTGATACTTTTTGACACTTATAAAAATTTGGTTTTGTCAACTTGCCTGTAGACGTAGCGTCATCTGCTAGGGTCTTATTCATATTTCATTGCCACTAAATTTACGTTGTAAGTATTAAGTGTAATTTGTTACATGTCGTCATTTCATATTTCAAAAATGTTTATTCTAGATTAAAATTTACAGCTGCCCTGTTTATAGGCTGCTACTGATTCTCCTTAAAAGTAGAGGAATACGCAATACAGCAACTAACGGCTAATTTGATCGCTTTTTATCGCTGTAAACGTTTGTGCATCTAAGTGTTATTTTAGTTGAGTAGTTTTCCTTCTGTTGAATTTTCTTTGGCAGTGATTTCTATTACGTTTTTTGCAAATGCTAAGAAAAACTTACTTCAGGTATTAGTCAAATTTGACAATTGGATTAATTACGCAACGTTCCAGGTAGTAAAAGCAATTCCCAAAGACGGCATCGTCACGTTAACTTTTTACCTTTTTTTAGCGAGTTTTGGAGGCTTTGTACACGGTTGTTTTTAGGATATGTAATCTGTGGAGTTTGCTTTGTTTTATGTAATCAGAAGAGACCAGAAAAAACTCACACTTGTATCAGTATCGTATTACTTCGTTAAATTACTTTATGTACATTACTTAGGACAGCATATATCTTCTCGCATTTATATTTATTACTTTAATTATATCAGTCTTGTACGTACTACTTCTTAGTAACGTATAATTATGTATTATGTAATTTATTTCACAATTCACTAACCGTCAGCTTTCAGCTTATAACTTATTTTATGTAATTACAACATTAGATCATAGTGACTTAGTTTTACTTTTAGTCGCAAACATTATATCATCTGTAATTTTATGTATTGTCGTTGAGTAAGTTGACGTTACATCAGTCAAGTTTCTTTAATCAATTAAACGCAATTATAGCCAAAGGCAAAATAACATTAACCGTCGTACATAACATTATATATCATGCTAATTTTTATTTATAATTAGATAATAGGGAGTAGTAGAAGTCGCTAGTGTTGACAAAGATACGGTTGGTTAAGTTTTTGTGCTCTTATTTTACTTTGTTGTGATTCATTATTATCATTGTTGATTGTCGATTTATTTTGCAACTGCATAATAGACGAGATAGTTTGATCAAGTTTTATTTATATTTAAATTAAAATAGTTCACTTATAACGTTTGTTGGCAACTGAATATAATTAGTTCTATAGTGGGTTGTCTAAACAAAATAAATTTATTGGTGCTTACAGTTGTGTTTTGCCAACTTGTTCTTTTTACTGATCGACAAAGTCTGTATTAAAGGATATTTACTAAACTAAATTTTTCTACAATTTGTAGATTTTCATACGTCTACTAAAATAAATACAGTATACCTGGTAAAGATTCTTTCTCCTCCTCTTTGTAATGCACTAACTAATTTAGACTTCTTCGTTTAGGAGAAGCATGTGAAACCACTTTAATCTATTTTTGTGGCAACGTTTTGTGCTACACGCGAGCACTTCATCAGGCCAACATAACAAAAATCAAAAATTTATGAATGTCAAGGGAAAGATATCTTTCCCTTGACATTCATAAATTTTTGATTACATAACATTTGTCAATTGTTTGTTGAACGTTTATGTCCTGCGTTATTTAAAAATTTTAACTATTGACTCCTTTTATGTTTAATGTTTTGTTTATTATTTAGTAAACACTTTTTGTAAAGTTGCCTATGTCCTTCGTCGGTGGATTGTTCCATTTGATTTTATACTAAAAATTGTATGTGTTACAAATTACCTGTTAATTCCTTGTGTTGTTACTATGCTGTCGACTTACGAGTTTAATAAATTGCAGTTGGTCTGATGAAGTGCTCGCGTGTAGCACAAAACTTTGCCACAAAAATAGATTAAAGTGGTTTTGTATGCCTCTCCTAAGCGAAGAAGTCTAAATTAGTTAGTAAATACAGTGTGTTTAACTCTGTTTATGCAGCAGAAGCATGCAGACAATTGTAACAAAAACATGTTTTTTATTTGTTTTGTAACGCTATGAAATTTCTTACCGTAACTGAATTAAGAACAGAAACGTTAAAAATTGTTTTTTTTTTAATTTTACTATGTTGGTCCGCCGAGACCTTTAGGCGCGTGCTTGGGCGCGGAAATTTAAAAATATTAAACAGTCTAGAGTTCATCTGTTATTTATTATAATTAATTTTTTTTAAAATTAAAACGTTTTACTTTTATTTTTAATCCATTGTAAACTTGTAAAAATTGTATTTTAACTATTCTATGACTGTTCTGTTTCTAAATTTTTGTATAATGTTTTGAATTCTTTCCGGAGGTTTTACCACTAAACATTTTTGTAAAACGCATCTAACCTTTTTCCCGTATCTTATCAGTCAGTTTAATTTTTTGCATCTGTTGTTTCATTGCTCTTATTTAAAGAAATCGTCACACCATCACTTTTCTCAAAAATTATCAGTTACGAATCCTTTGGCGTACAGAACCGTTTCCTTAAATCAACTCCAAAATCTTCAAAAAAAGTTAAATTATTTAACCAAGGTGTTGCAAACAATTACAATAAAAAAAATTAAACAATCTATTACAAGGTTTACGTCTGAAAAACTATGAGTAACCGTTGAATCTATGTACCAACCGCTGTCTATCGCTTAGTCACCATGTGTCGAAGGTGTCACAGTTTGTATGATAACGGAATTGAAAATTGTAATACAAATGCAACCCGTGGAAACCTGAATTCTACTATATGCAATTTATTTCATAAATTCCTAGAGATGTCAAATTAAGAGTTTCGAGTATATTTTATTATTAACCGATTTATACGAAAACTATATAAGTGAATTGTTGAAAAAGCATCAGTAGCCAATCAAATTATAGTTATTTCAAAATCTAGTAACTGTTTTGGATTAAGACTGTGGCCATAAATTCTTTATAATAAAATAATAACTAAAAAGAATTTGTCATGTGTTTGTCGTGTTTTATTGGGCAAAAGAGCATAATAAACTGATAAAATATTTTTTATTTATATTTATATTTTTATTAGCCAGTATTACGCAAACTTGGTAGTTAAGATGCTTGTAGAAATGCTTCATTTATAAGAATTTGTGTCATATATTGACTCTACCTTGTATTACTTTTTTGAAAAACAATTTGCCTATGCGAAAATTTGTAAATTCTGTAGATTTCTAGAATAATTAAGATTGCTAAATTTAATAGTTGGCACACTACCAAGAAGATTATGCGTTCGCAGTATCTTTTAGGGAACAATTTAATTTCTAGGTTGACCTATTCATCATTTTTTCGGTTACGTTTGTATGGTAATTACTCAATGATACTTTATTTTTATGCAAATAGTTAAATTTTTATGCCAAATATGCGTATGTATATGCATGTCTAACATATACAAAAGTCTGACATTTTTGTAATCAAAGCTCTGCAGACTAAAATACTAAACTGCGAATTTTTAAAAAATCCCAAAATGATTTTGATTTGACAAAACTGTTCAACTAGTTATTGCTATCTAATTGTTGGTTAATTAATAAATGTGATTAAGAAGTTCGTTGATAATAATACCAGTCATAATACCATCTCATAATTGCATATGTATAACTCGTAATATGTATAACTAAAATTTAGTTTAAAATAATATCTTATTGCTTGCATTAAAGAAACAGTGAAGAAAATGTAATATACGTAACAATCGTCAAAAAAATAAGAAAAACACCAAAAATATAATGTTGGTACTACATTTATTACTAAATCTGTTACATTTGACATTACTTTTCACGTTTTTTTCAATTTTAACTGAATTTTTAGATTTTTTTAAACGACTTTTCCAACTGTGGCATATTCGTTCTAACATGATAATTGACCTTGAACAGTTTTTTTGCTCGTTATGTAACTGCACTAATAAACTAATATCGAGATTTGCAATGTTGACAGCACAAAAAAATATTTTATATGACTAACATTATATGAATTAAAACTTTTAAACAAACATTACATAATAAAATAGAAAACCAATTACCTATTTTATGAGCTGTAATTGAAAAAAAATATAGTTTATCCAATGATAATTATAAACAACTGAAATCGATATTTATATTTATGAAACATTTTATATACAAACAAAAAAAGTTTTTATAAATGAAACGCAAATTAAAAACAACTATACTTGTGTTTGCATTTTTTTTAATTTAAAAAATAAAATAAATTTACATGTTAATTTATAGTGATTAATTATAAATTATAAACAGTGTTAACAAAAAAAATGTTTTTAATTATTATTCGTTCACATTTTTTTATAAAACTAAATTTTTAGGAATTCAGAAGATAATTTTTAAAATTAAAACTTTGTTAATCTCTTTAGAGAGTAAAATACACTTAACAAAGTTTTAAATGCTAAAATGAATGAAATAATGCATACTTGTAAATGCTGGTATAATTGTTCAGAAAATTACTTTATACGTTACGTTGTGTTTTATTGTGTTTTTATTAGATTTTTTAAGCGTTTACTTGAACTGAATAATTTGAAAAAGTGTGCACTAATATAAGTAACACAAATTTTGATTTAGTGATATTTATTTCCAACAAAACTAGTATTTTTAATATAATTTAATTTATATGTTGTTAATGATTTTAGTGTTTTATTGCTTCAAAATTAAATAGTTTTTATTATTACAATTTAGGTTTTCAAAAGGTATACATTTGCGATGAAATTTTTCATTCTGGATAATTCCCGTGTGTAAATTTTTCACAAAGTAATTTTTTGTCGTACGTCGCGAGAGACATTTGTAGTCTAGAATCAACTGATTGATTGTGTTTTAAAATTCCTCTTTTATAAACTGGTACTAAAAAGATTTTTTAAATATTTCAATAGATTCTTTATTAGTTTTTTGTTGATGGTAATTAAAAACATTAACAAAACTTAAATGTTTGTAAACAAAATTTAATGATTAGCTTCTAGCATGTGCTTTGCTACTGCTCACTGGTTTAAAACGACTTTGTTTTTGATGGCCTTAACGTTTTTACACGTTTCTCCAATATATGTACGATTACAAAAACAAGAAATGCTATGAATTAATAACTTAATAGTAATTATAGAACGCAAATTTAAGTTTATTTTTATAGTGTGAGATTTCAAATAAATAAAAATTCTAGACAAACAACAAAAATATAAAAAGTTATTTATATTGATACTTTAATAAATGTTAAAAAATAGTTATTATAATTAAAGTAATTGTACAGAAACTACTATTTGCAAAAAACAAAAGTATAATAATTTAAGCATACGAAATTAAATAATACACTGCCAATGTGTTATATAATTATTAATATAATTTTGTAAACTGAAAATTTAAACTAAGCTGTTTATTCAAATAAATTACCGCAACTGGTTTGTTTGTATAAGACAAATTAAGTTATTTAACAAAAACACAAAGATAAAACATTTATCTGTTAGCACATAATTTACATTGTTTTGTACTTTCACGTTTCCAACGGTAAATACTTAGAAAATATTTTATTTTGAAAATGCAAGATAAAAATTACAAAGTTACTAAAGTATAAAACAACTTTTATCGCTCAACGTGATTTTTGCTTAATTTAAAATAAGTACGTTTTTTGTTTAACTTATAATATTTAAAAAATTGTTTATTTTCTAATTTAATGGGTTTTGTAAACACCAGTAGATTTGGTTTTAAAATTTTAATCCTAATATACTTTTTAAAGTTAGTTTTATCCTTTAACGTCGTAAGTTTGTTTTGTATTTATTTGACTATTAAAATTATTAAAAGTCAAATAATACACTACAAATATTTTCTAAATTTATAATTTCAATATTTAAATATCCATTGTATACTTTTAACATAAAAGAATTATTTTTAAAATTTACATTACAAATACATATAAAAAAATTTTTTTTTTAATTAAAGAAACTTGGCTTATCATGTCAAAAGAACAAAAAACAATTGATCAAATTTGCATAAGATATTAAATTAAGCAAACAGTTGTGCTTTAATTTAAACTGTTAAAATACGATTTTAGTTTTGTCTTTCGATATAAAAGTAAGAATATAAAATAACTGTTAATTTTTTTTTGTTTATCTAATTAATTTAAGTTCAATTTATATGTGTGTTTTCTTTCTACAAAAAATAGGTTTTATTACGCTAATGCATTTTAACACACAAAATTTTTGAAATGTTTTACAACTTATTAAAGAATTTACACATAGAAAACAAAAATTCTATCTTTGACCTTAAAAGTTTGATTTATAATTTGTCTAAATATAATTATAAAATTAAAATACCCTTAAAAATAAATATGTTTAATAAAAAAAAATATTTTTTTGTATATTAGTAAACTAAAAAGTAAAATTAGTAAAAAACGCCAATAAAAAGTTTAGAATTAATTACAATTAATTAAAAAAAATATTTACATTAAGTGTTGATACAAACTCAAAAAATTGTAGAGTCTTATTCTGAGAAAATTAATAAATTGGTATTATTGTATTTAAGCAAAAACGTTTATATAATAAATTGTTAAACGAAGGTTTAATATTACATAATTAAAATCAAAAATTAAACAGTTTTAGTATAAAAATTATGAAATGAAATTTAATATTTTTTAATTAAAATTAACAAACTCTTTTTCTATTCTTACGTACGCAAATACCTATAGATTAAACATAAAAACTTAATACTTTTATTTTCATTTTATTTTGCCTTTAGACGTATGCAGCTAGATACAAATAAATTTACAACATATTTATGGTATATACATCTTTAACAATTTTATATTTGCTTTTGCAACATAATTTATGATGGTCGCGTTAACTTTATTACTAATTACCACTAAGCGCGATAATGTATTAAAAGAAACTTCAATATTGTAATTAAAGATCTTATTTGTTAAGATGAATTAGTTTTTCTTATATATACTACATCTTAAAACTGATAATAGTTTATGGTGCATAGAACTCTCTAGATTTCACATAGGTTTACCTATACCTAACTTACGTAAATGTTCACCAAAGTATCCATGCCCAAATCTGAATCCACTAAAAGCTACACACACACGTCTTGAAATTTTGAGATCTTAAAACTATCGTTCTTGGGAATACATTTTACAATTTGGTAATATGTAGTAAAAGTATTTTACATTGCTTCTGTTTACAAATTATTCCATTTTTTGTCTGATCCAAATTGTTAAAGTACTTATAGCTTACTCTAAACAGCAACTGTGGTTTGTTGTAATTAAAGTAATAACACTAGATCTTGCTTAGCGATAAATTTCTTCATTATATGTAATTTCAAAGTGGCTTTAAACCCAAATAAATTCAATTTTATATCTTAATTGTTGAAGATTACCTACACATATTTTAATTACATGTAAATTTTAAAATTGTATTACAGGATTGTATTTGTGATTTTATTCAGAACTGATAGAGCGTCCAATACTATTACAATTTTTTTGTTTTATTGATTTTAATAAATTCTAGCGCTTTAAAAATGTTGAAAGCTTGCGCGGAATAAATAGAAGTATTTTTGTATAATTTAAATTTTCTTTGAATGTTTAAGAAAGGGATAATAAAAGCATACCCAATATTAAACTAGTCTTTAGAAGCATGGGTTTAAACTTAAAGATGTTCTTCAAACTTACTGATAACATAATTAAATATGAGTTGGTTTAGAGCATGGTTTTTGCTGAATTTTGAAATTCTAATAGGTATTTCTTTTATTAAGTTTTTATAGTTACAATTATTGTTAGTTGTTAGATTCCCAAGAAAAAAGTTTTTGTCCAAAATGGCACGAAAGGTTAAGCATAGTAATGGATTACAATTGCTTCCACTTGTAGAGCTTGGATTAGTGTTGAACGATATGCACCGATTCTAAGTACTGTGTTTCGAAAAAACTTTAATTTTTTTAATCGATGTCATAGCCGCCAATCCATAAATAAAAGAACCTTAATCTGTAACAAACTTGATGTAATTTTTATAAAACATTAATGCTATTTTAGTGTGAGCTCCCCACCATGTCTTCAAAATGAATATGAGAAAGTTAATAAATTTTGAACATTTGTTTATCACTTGTTGTATATGCGCATTCCAATTAAGTTTCTTGTCTAAAATCATTCCTAAGTATTTAACTTTATTGCAGAGTAGAAATGCAAATTTGTTAAGACTAATGGTAGTGGTTTTTGAAAAGTGATGCCTGGTAAAAATTGTAGCAACTGATTTATCAGCAGACTAATGTAAGCCATGATTAAAAAATCAACTATTTCTAAACGCAAGTCTTTTACTTAATTTATTAAGAACATTGTCTAACTTTTTGTTTTGATAATATACGCAAAAATTATCAGCATACTGAATCATTCTGAAACTCAAAGATAACTTATGTAAATCATATGTATAAACGTTGAATAAGACAAAGCTAGTTCACTTGACGTATAGCGAGGCCCATTTATACGGTTTGATGTGTCTCTAGTGTAGCATGGTGTGTTGAGGTAGAAGTTATGTTAAACATGCTTTATTATAATGTTTGTCCCCTGTATTAAATTTATTCTCGGTACGCCCACTGTTCGTTGTATGAGTAAGGACAAAATACCAAATTCTAAACACAATCAATTCTTCCAATAAAGTTTGAAAGACGCAGACATCATTTAGCGTTGTGTACGCCCACCAAGGTTTTTACTGATAAGTATTTTACGCACCTCCATGTAAATATAAAATAAAATATTGTTGCGATCTGAGTAAAAATCTATATTTGGAGTAAGAATTTATTTCTTGTGTTTCTGGTTTGATTGAATTTTTTTGTAATTGTCTGTAGAAGGTTTCTATACCCCCACACGTTTTCTTTGTCTGTGGATAAAATATGTAGATGTTGTAATTGGCAAAATTTTCACGTCGCTGTAGCAACACTTTCTACACTTTTGAAGGGTTAGATGCAATCATTATTTGTATTGGAAGAAACTTTTATCAAAAATGACAAAGTTAATTTTTAGTGATCGCATGAATAAAAGGGGCTTACATGTAACAACGGCATATGTACGTTTTTATTAGATTTTAATTAAATTTCAAGAAATGCTAGTATTGTGCCGCTACCTAACCGCATATTGTGAAAAAAACTAATTGTAAATATTATGCTTTCTATCGTAATTCTTAGTATTTTGGTGGTCAGTCAATTGTAAGAACAACTGTACGTACATGTTAGGTTGTTAACACAGTTAATTATAATGTTTTGTTGTGTTATCTTATTATACTTATATAAATGTACGTATGTACCTTCTTTTAACGTAAACTGCTGTCTGTCATAAAATAAGTATACTCTGTGTTAGCACTTCTGTCTCATCATTTGTTTTATTTCAGCTGCCTCCCATTCTAGTCTAGTATCGTTTTGACGTCTTTTTAAATTTAGTTTAGAATTTAACACTACAGAACTAACGACTGAATTGCCGAAATCGCCTGAGATAGTTGTCGCTCTTTTAATTACGAGAAAAACCACGTAACAATGTTTACTATATTGTATGTTAACTTAGAAAGAATGTGTAGTTGTTGCAGTTTGTAATAAAGAAGTTTTAAGTTTTCATTTTGTACGCATTTTTTATGTCTAGGTTATGTTACATACTTAGAAAACCACCATTCTAACCTAAGCTTAAATAATTTTTTTAAAGTTTTAAATATACAAGACATAAGTGAGATAGTCCTATATAGTTTTACGTTTTCGAGAAGCTTGTTTCGTTTCAAAATGCAAACAACAATAGTTTTGTTCCACTTTTTTAGACTTGGTATGAATTCAAATTTTATTCAATATATTTAGTATGTTAGTATATTTTAACATACTTGATATCTAAAAAATTTGATCATTAGGTAGAGAACGGGTTGTAGCAGATTGTTGTAAAACTTTAGCTTGATTCCAAATACTGGTATGTGAACTGGTTTTATTATTGTTAGATATCTATTTTCTCCAACTTCTTGATTTTTCTTTAAATATTTTTTTTGCTCGTGCCATTTTTTGTTTGCAGTTTAGAAAATTTTCTAAAATACAACATTGTTTATACGCATCAAAAGCTGTTTGTTAAAAGCTACATCGCAATCGGTGTCCCACCAGCTTGCAAAAAATCGTTTTTTAACTTTAAAGGTTTTATGTTTGGAGATAGGCAGCATCATTAAGTTTGTTAACAAAAAAAGAGCATTTTCCTTCAACGCACGTGAGTAAGAAACCGTTAGAAAATAAAATAGAAAGTGTGTGTATTTAAACCAATCTGCATTTTTAATATTCTATATGCTTTTAGAGTATATGATAAAGTTTTTAAAACGTTCAAAACCATATACTATTTGAATAGAAAAATGATCAGATCTCATCGTGTCTGTAAAAACTGACCAAATGATTCTAAGTACTATCTCGGGAGAACACAATGTGATATATACACACGATTTTTTAACTAAAGGGAAAGTTAATCTAGTTGCTGATCCATCTTTTAAAATTAAATTTTTATTATGAATTGCATTGAAAATTTGTTGACCGGTATTGTCACAATAAGAAGATTCCCAATCAATAGGTTAGCTTTTTGTTTAAAGAAGTTAATCCAATTAGTAAGATTACTATTATGTAGTTAACTGTAAATAAGATATAACGGCGGTAAACGTTATAAAGCTATAGAGTTGTCAATGTAATTGTGGGAATTAAATTAGATTGTTCTTCTACTGCTGATGAGCTCCAAAAGGACGAAACAGCCGTCCAGTAGTTCACTCTGGTGGCGTTTGCACAATTGCATTGACATTGCTTAACCCAAATGTTTTTCACGTTCTAGTTTTATTCCGCAGTTTTATTCAAAACTATTTTAAAATACGCTGCTGAAAAATCAACTGACAACGTTTACCGCCGTTATAACTTATTTACAGTTATCTTTTATACATAGTAAATTATAGTATAAGATAGGTATGTCATAAGTATATTGACAAAAAAGATAACAGTTCAGATTTATCATATACTTTTACACTGCACACTATTATGTCATTTAAAGAATGCATAGCTATTTTAATTGTTTTGTATTTTAAGTAATTGCGCAATTAAATTGCAACTCTAGCTTTGTCATTCAATCTATCTTCTCTTATGACTTGATACTTATGAATAGTGAATTGGTAATTTGGTTTAAACTATGTTTTGCAAATTAGAACAACACCGATATCGTTATCATTTAAAAACTTTACCAAACAATTTTTATTAGAAACAGCACTTTTGCATTAAAACCACTCTTCGTTGCTGGTAGAACAACAACCACAACATACTAAACAAAACTTTTTATTGTCATCTTTAGAATCTCGGTTGCTTACCCTACTGTTAACAGTTATGTGGGTTTTGGCTTTACCTTTAACTTTTGTTGCAACGTTTAGTTTGAGAGAAACCTTCCTTCTCTTATTCTGCGATTCTATCAGACGCAGTTTCTCCTGGGTATCGGTCAATATTGCTGTTTTTTTTACCCTTCTTCCTCTAGTACAGTTTTGTACATCGCATTTTGGAATCGGTCTAATGACTTCTGGTATAAGAGAAGAATTTGAATTCTATGATATAGATGGTTTACTGAACTAAATTATCAAAAAACTTATTGGAATTAAAATTGATGGCGCGGTTACGGCTCGTAGCCTGTGATGTACGCAACAAAAAATAAGGGTTTGTTCTCAAAAAAGCTGCAAGCCTATCTTCACTTGCAAGTTCGCCTTTTTTCCATTTATGAGAATACTTTAACATATTTTTATTGACAAACTCAAACGCCAATTTTCTCAAATTTATTGTGCTTAAACCAAAATAAAGGTCGACTAAAGTTTTGCAGTACCGGATAAGTTGCTTTTTCTGTTCTTTATTGAATACCCTGTTGTGAAGGTTGTTTTGGTACTTTATTTTCACGCACTGTTTTTAATAACGGCTTAAAGTAACGTGACACATACCGTAATTCTTTACAACTTTTCTGATTGATTGCTTTTTATTCATCACTTGTTTTGGGGATTATTATCCTTTCTCTTGGTTTAACCATTTTTGTTAAAATAAATATCAATAAATTAAAGTAATTGTAATGTGTTACAATTGAAACTGTTAGATGTGTTACAATTGACACCCATATGTTATTTTGAACGTTATGCTATCATATACGAGTTGGCTTTTAACCTAAATTATTATTATATTATAAATATATACAATGACCCACTGTTGCATACCAAAAAACAATAAGTGCGTAAATACTTACTGCAATCTTTAGTTTAAAGGAAATACCACAGACAAGTATTGCATCACGCTAACTAAAATTTGGTCGGTAAAGAGGGACACGGTTACTTTGTCATGACCATATGTGACTTAATTTTTTGTTTGTTTTGGAAATCAGGATCTCTGCATATTAAGTTTTTTTACCGTTGTTAATGCATATTGTCTTTGTATTGTGGTATTGACTAGATACATAATTAAATCCAAAACATTTAAAGCATTGAATTATCTTTTGTTTATAAGGCTTGACAAGGCATACTACAATATCAATTACAACATAATTAGGTAGTGTATTTCCCTCAAAACTTAAAATAACTGTTTTTTTGTAAGTAAAAGTTTTTCTCCATTATTTTTACGCGTTGTTTTTTTAGTGTGTGTAATGGTATATGTGCATATAATATTATTTATTGAATTAATTGTCAACGTCACGTATTACACCTTTCCACAATAAAAAATTATTTGGAACGTAAACCCGCAATTTAAACGCACCAAATAGTTATTTAACAATAAAGGTTGTTATTGATAGCGATTAATAATCGATACATTGTCGAGATCATTTGTCGTGGAATAACAAGCGAGTTAGTTTTAAAGTTTTTCCGTTGATCGTACTTTAGCAAAACGTGTGAAGGTATAAGGAAACTAAAGTACACGTAACCCGTAGTTATATCTAGTAGTCGTGTGCAATATCGTTAAATCAGTGGTTGCTAACGATTTCCATGGTTGCTATAAAAAATCTTACATTAATAAAAATCCATTCATTGGTTTAAAATCGTTCATGATCGACGGAAAAAGTCATCACTATGTCATTCGCGTTTTTTATAGGTTTTAGTAATACTTTGATTTGGTATCTTCCAACCCTCTCAATGTTTAAAAAATTTTCCGTCCAATATCCTTTTCATTAGATTTGATAAATACATTGAGTGTAATACTAATTCGTAGCGGCCTTGTTGATAACTGAGGCATTGACATGGATTCTACAGGTGTTTGGTAATCTTCTGTAAAGTTGTTTATTTCACAGTCAAGCGATATATTGTTATTATTAGTTGTAGATACCAACACATGGAAGTGCGAAAAAAACCCAAAACACTCGTCAAATGTTTTTAATATACATTTATAAAACAAAACAAAACTACAGCACTAATTCCAGAACAAAAATTATTATTTTTCTATTTTGGTACTCTAACAAGTACCCAGTTGTTCTAGTGATCGCTCGATAGCAGAAAAACGGATGCGCTTTTTGTCATTAGCCTTTTTAAAATCTAATTAAAAACCTTTCTATTTTGGTACTCTAACAAGTACTTTAAAGAATTCATTTGAGTGGTCTAAACTAACACTTTATAGCACCCGAACTATAGTTTTCTTAGATTAGCAATACTGATATTTGACAATTAAAATACAGCAATGCAACTATCGAACATGTCAAATTTGAAATCTTGCCAACTTATTATTAAAAAAATAATTTTTCCTAATCAATAAAATAAAAGTAAATACGTAATTTTACATATAATTTCTAAAATAGAAAAACTAGTATAAAGTATACGTTTTATCAGACATTTTGGCGCACTCGACCATTAGAAAACTCCCTGCTTCGCGGATCGTTTTCTAAACTTGGTCTCGAGCGCTAAAATGGACTCTTACAAAACTAGTCCTTAAATATACTATTATAAGAAACGCTCGAAAACGGACGTGTTAAACAATCGCGGCCGAATGTCGAATCCATAATACTTATATTGACTAATATTTCCAAGTACGTTTAAATTGTTATATTTTTGTTTAATTTTATTTTTTAATCGATTACATTAACTTTAAAAAATTCATGTAATGTTACAAAAAAATAACATACATTTTTACTTAACATTTGTCTTTTTTCAAATAATTTTAAATTAATTAAAACTAATTTAAGTTAAAAAATTTTTTAGTTTTTTATTATACAGTTAAAAATACTTTTTTTTATTCATATAACTCTAAATTTATTTCACAGCATTTAAATTTAAAATATCGAACAAAAATTAAAATTTTCTGGTATAGAATCGGCGTTTACAGATAGGTCGTTTTTTATTAGATTCATTGTGCGGAAAGCACATTTTTTTTTATCACTGATGCAAACGTATGTTACAAATAGCTGTATATTTTATTTACAATTAAACTGTAACAATGTTTTATTTATGATTAATTCATTTAACAGCATAAATTATTTACAAATTTGGTTTATATTTAACAAGTGTATTTTAGTAAAGCTAATTACATAAAATTAACAAAAACATTAAAATTGTTATCGTCCCCTCATTTAAATAAAAAAATGTATAAACATATAACTAATGTAATATAATGTACAGTAATGTTTTTGCGCTGCTTTCATTGAAGTTACGTATTAGCAAAAAACTCTGAAATTGCAAAGTAGAAAATCAAAATCCACGTAAAACTATGTTTTGAAAGTTAATCATTGTTTAAGCAGAAGTGTGTATCTAGTAGAAAATCTGTTTAAAAGTTCAGAAACCTACTTAAAATTAGAAGAAAAACTTTTTGAACATTTTATAACTTTAAATATTACACTATTATATATAAAACAGCGCTTCGCGTCGCATTAACGTTTGATATGCTATGTTTCACTTTTGGCGTTTGTTGCATGTTGCAAGTGGTAGATGTGTCAAATGTGGTTTTTACGGTAACGACCACAGATGATATTAAAAGCCAATTCAATTGTCTAAAGACCACTTTTCTTTTTTTTTCTGTTATCAAGTCTATACTCATGTAATTTATTGAAACCGTCAGCATTCAGGTGAATGAACATCAAGTTAAATTATATTTTTTAATACAGGTTGTCCCACGAGGTACTGTACATACTGAAATGGTATGTTTCTTAGGTCAATTTAAGTAGAAAACGTCCTATAAACATAGGTCCAATTCGCCATAGTTACACAGATACAAGTGTTCAAAGTTTATAACTGATCACACATTTTTTGAAAATTAATTATTCTTAGTCAACTGGGAAACAAAAGCCGAACAATACGTCATTTATTGCTTTTTTTTCTACTAATGTCACAGTCGATTTTATTAAATAAAGTGCAATTGAAATGCAAAATGCCTTCTCATTCTACCGAAGAGTATGCTGATATCATTTACATTTATGGATTTTGTGATGGAAATGCGAGATCTGCCGTTAGGGAATATGAACGAAAATTTCCCATCAGAAGGGTGCCAAATCACCAAACCTTTTCTTCTGCGTCATGGTTCATTTCCATCAGTTTCAACAAGATCTGACCGTCCTGTGCAGTTAAATGTGAATGAGCAGGAAAACATTCTACAGATGATTGATCGGAGTCTAGGGTTGAGTAATAGAAGAATTTCTTCTCGAACGGGATTCCCCCGTATGTCAGTATGGCAAACATTACATGATGGACTTTGTATCCCTATCACATAGAACAGGTTCAGCATCTGGAACCTGGAGATTTTGCTGACCGGTTGAATTTCTGCCACTGGCTACACTTAAATACGCAATTAGTTCCATTCATTTTATTTAGCGTCGAGGCGCAATTTACTAGAGATGGAGTAAACAATACACGTAATTCTCATTTGTGGTCATATCAAAATCCACATGGCACAACGGAAACTAACTTTCAGCGCAGATTTTCTGTTAACGTATGGTATGGCATGATTGACGATCAACTTATTGGACCTTTTTTCTTTGAGGAACGTCTGACAAGAGAAACATATGCTAATTTTTTGCAAAATTAATTGCTACTGCTTTTGGAAGAAGTACCTTTCCTAACAAGACAATAAATGTTTCTGCAACATGATGCAGCTCCTCCACATTTTAGTCGGCATGTGACCAAATATCTAAATGTTGCTTACCCCAATAGGTGGATTAGGCGTGGAGGGCCGCATGCTTGGCCACCGAGATCGCCCGATCTCACACCTTTGGGTTTCTATCTGTGGGGTCATGTGAAATGTTTAGTAAACGAGGTAAAAGTTAATACCAGAGCTTAACTAATACAGCGTATCCTGGATGTGTGTCAACAAACACGGAACAACCAACAGGTGCTTCGAGCGGCTACTCGGTCCATTTTAGATCGCAGCCGTCGTTGTATTAATGCCGAAGGAGGTCATTTTGAGCATTTTATGTGATTTAATTTTTGTTTGTTTTTTTTAATGTTTGTTTTGTAGTTTGATTTTCTGTTTTTAATAATAATAATTTTCAAAAAATGTGAGAGCATTTATAAACTTTGAACGCTTGTATCTGTGTAACTATGGCGAATTGGACCTATGTTTATAGGACGTTTTCTACGTAAATTGGAACATACCATTTCAGTATGTACAGTACCTTGTGGGACACCCTGTATATTTAATATTTTTTATATTTTTTATCATTCGAGTTGCAGTAATTAATCTTGATACAGCACGTACAATGAACACGTTCGCTTGCTACATAAAAACATAAAAAATTTGAAATGTGTTGTGTACTGCTTTTGTTACCTCGTCAGTTTGCTTTTGTTGTCATTTAGAAAACGCCCGTCATTTTTTACGCTTGATGTAACCTTAGAATTTGCTTTTAGATTTTTTTTACGAACAACAATTTTTTTACTACATTTTTTGCTACGGTTACGTTTCTAATTCGCACGGTATTTCTGTACATGCATATAATTTAGTTTTTAAATATGAAAATTTGTTTTTGATGCGTACGTACAATTCCGGTTCTTCAACTTTAATTTTTGGAACACAATTATACAATTAGGTTAATAACATTTCCAAAAAGTTTCTGTTATGGTCTACAATTTTATATGATTTAAAATTTGATGATGATTCAATTCGTTCGAAGTAATTTGATTTGGCTCGTAACAAATTTGAAGATTACTTTACGTTACAATTTATGTCTTACAATATTTTGGTTATGAATCTGTACAAATAAGAGATTCATTACTATAAAAATACAAAAAAAGTTGAAGTTTAATACGCATTACAAAAGGTACGCAATATTACGCCATCATATGAATTAGATGAACTGCACTAAAATGGCATCCGTGTCGACTAGAACTAAGATAAAGCAAACTTCAATGTTTTTGTACTTGACCGTTGGTAATTTAACCTTATAAATACGTTTCTAAATTAAAGTTTTTTTTTTATTAGATTATTTATTCCAATTTATTTAAAAAAAATGTTGTGTCGTCTAAACAGAAATGTAAAATCTTTTAAATTAAAATAACATTTAAAAATACGATAGAATTTTTACGACCCTATCAATAAATTTGCAATTAATTGCCTTACTGTTCATATTTTGTACTTGATAATTTATTTTTTTATTGTTAATAAAATTATGTGAGCAATTATTCGAATTAATATGAGTAGAATAGATGCACTTAGATTTGCGGTTTAATTCGCGGAATTAACCCACAAATTAAATTAGTTAGATCAATTAAACATTTCTTAGAAAACTACAATCAGTAAAGAAATATATTATAATTATGAATGACGAATCACCCTAAATTCTAAACTACCTAGAAAAACGTTACACATCGATCCATTTTTCAGAAAACTTAAACCATTAGGAACTCTTAGAATTTAATGACTAACTTGTTTTCAAAAGTATAATACTTGCATAAATCTGTATACTGATGCTTTGCAAACAAATAATAACTAAACAATTATTCTAATTTAAAAAATTTAATATTATGAATTTTCCATACGCAACACCCAAAAACAATTAAACAATTATTCAATAACATCAGGACAAAACATCCCACATTAAAATGACTAATCGCTCTTAGAATCTGTTAAATACAAGTTCCAAACAAATTTTACCATGTGCTTTCCTGGTCTAGTGGCTAGCCTTGTTGTATACGTATGTGCAATTAGAAAAGTTACTGGGGTTCGAACCCTGTTGAGACCACGATAGCATGCTTGGTATCAAATTGCAAGTTGCAGTTTAAGCCCCGATTGATGAGGGTAATTCTGTTAATTCAAAATTTGATTCCGACAATCATCAATTAGCAGACCGCGGACGCGTGGACCTATAATTAAATTGAACCGCCGATCAAATCTGTGGATCAAACCGCCGATTACAACCCGCGAATCAAAATTGATCCACAGATTTAATTAACGGTTTTTGCAGTCTTAATTCGCGATTTTAATTGGCGGTTTTATTCGCGGAATTCCTGATTCAATTCGTGATTTAATTAATTTAATTGGCCGTTTAATTCAACGGTTTAATTCGCGGTTTAATTGATCTAATTGATTGATTCCCGGGTTACTTACGCGAATTAAACCGCGAATCTAAGTGCATCTATTCTACTAAAATGTAAAGCATTTATTTGTGTTTGTTTGATTAGTTTATTCAAATCTAATTCGATATTTTAATTTTGTAGAATATAATTGTGAAAATGTTATTCTAATTGTAACAAAACAAGCAATTGAATTACAAATGAATTACAATTGAAGAGCAAGTAATTAATTACTACTTCAATAACAATAAAAAAAATTCAATGAGTTTTTCAAGTAATTATAATTAATTACTTAACAACACTAATTAAATGTGACTTTGGAGCGACATAAACTCAATTTGTTTTCAAATATTTTGAACTTATAAGCTAGTTTTAGAACAAAAATCGTCCAATTAATGCTGACAGTACGTACGCTAACTTGCTCCAAAAGTTTTGACGTTAGTAACAAGTAAAGAAGAAAACTTTGCATAAAAAATTTTGCTTGTTATAAAATAAATTTTATTAATTAACGATTGTAACGTGCAAAAACTATAACAACAGTTGCCTGTTGAAAGCAAAATAAACGAGGTATTTGTCGGTGCCTCGTTAAGATGGGCGTGGATTATACACAAAACTCTGACTGTTTAAAAAACTCAAAACAAAACAAAAATAATATATACAGTTACATTCTCAAAAATTGGTAGGGCGTCAAACAGAGTAAGACGTCACACTAACCACCAATACCCGTTAACCAGAAGGCACGTTATTGGTTGAATACACTTTAAACAACTAACTTTGGGAGTGTTTTATTCTAAATACATAATTTAACTTTTAAAAAAATACGCGATAGGAAATACAGAATAAACGCTTTGTTATAATTTAAATTCAACAACGTAACATTTATTAAATTAAATAAAACCAACCAAAATATAAACAAACAAGAAAACAAAAATGAAATTAGATTATTAACTCAAATAAAACAAAACTTCAAATAAAATATAACCAGACTCGACTTGATTAAAGCAAAGCTAAAAAAATAAATAAACGTAAAGTTTAATTTAAATGACGCAACATATTTGAGATTTAAATTCTTAATCATTTGAAAATTAACTACTTAATAAATTTAGTTTTGCTGCAAATAACACTAAACTAGAAAATAATTTCTTAACATCGGGTTACTTGAATACACGCATATATAATAAGTATAAATTGTCTAATCTTAACTCTCAAAAAATTTCACCGCTCAGTGAACTCGAAGCATTGAAACTACGATTTTGCACACTGTTGTCATATACGAAAGTTCATAAATATCTTAGTTTGTATCAATCGATAAATAAACTGACCGTGTAACGTGCCCTAGTGTCCTAACTATGCCGGAAAGTAACTTTTGGCTGTAAAATAATTGGAGAGTCCTAAATATGCTATACTGCTATATTGATAATCTACCGGAGGTGTAAATTGCATATCCAAAAAATAAAATTAAACATAATTGCCGTAAAAACTAGAACTAATTTTAACTTAACAAATCATTTTGTACGGACAAAACCAGACCCTAGTTAGCTAACAGAGTGAAAGACAATTTATCCATAATCAATAAAAAAATCGTTTTTTTAAACCATAACACGGACTGCATACAGAACTTAAAAAAAGTCGCTTTTGATGAAAATGCAACCAACAAATGAAAAATTAAAACAAAACGTAATTACAAATAAATTGGGGCGCAGTTCTTAACATCGTTCTTGCAACCGTAAGCAAAGATAATCAATAAGCCAAACTTTTAATGATATTAATACAAATAACCCTTCTGAAAATATCAAATTACCCGTATCTCATAAATCTAATAAGAATTGTCGGAAACATAAATCATGTTGCAATCTGATTTTAATTACCACAAAAAGTATGCTAAATTGTCGTTAGCACAGCACAGCACACTGATATTTAAGCAACGTAAAACCATCAATTAATTGAAAACAAAATTACTTAAAAATCCGAAATGACAAAGATGAAATAAGTACAAAAATTTAAACCCAGGTTACATCATTTTAATTAAATAATTTTTTTGTAATTTTAATGCTAAAACAACATGTTGTAGTGAAAAAAAAATTGTGTACTAAACCATTAAACAAAATATTTTAATTTGATTTACAATTTTTTCATTTAATAAAAATAAATAAAGAATTTTTAAAAACAATGCTAAAAATAACAAATTCTTTTAAAAACCAAGTATGAAAGTAACAACACGAGATAAAAAAAACTGCTAAACCTAAGACTTTAGAATGACTTAGATCTTTTTTGTTGAAAAAATTGTTGTTTGCTTCACAGATATGTGCAGTATAAATTTATAGAAACAAAATTGAAAAAACAGACAATACAAACATCAAATTCAATACAAATCCATCAGCTTTGTTTCAACTTTTTTTCTACATGTTTAAATCCTTACAATTTACTCATATAAGCAAAACACGTTTTCAATTAAATAAACAAACGTATTAAAAAAATTGCATTTATTAAATAACACCATTAAAATAACTACGTCTAATAAAATATAAACTAAAAATAACTAACAGTACAACAGTAAATATTTGTTTTGTAGCTAAATAGTAATTAATTAAATATTTATTTAAAGGTAATCATATTTGTTATTTTACAAAAATTGTTGTGTAAAAACTTAAAAAACGTTGATAAAAATAAAAACTTTAAACATTGTATTTTAAAATAAATTTTAAAACTTTTATTTTCAAATACACTTTTTGATCGAATTAAAAAAGTTTAGTTGAGCGTTATTTGAAGAAAATTTTGTTTTGCTTTCTACACAAGATTAAATATTTACGTTAGAAATCTTTTTTGCAAGTCGTATAAGAAAGTTAAATTTGAAAAATATGAAACTGAATATTGAAAAAAGTTTAAAATTAGATAAATATTTAACATGGCGTTTAATATTCTATTTCAAGTTTGTACTCTAATCACATTATTATTTGATCTATTTATTTTTCGTTTTAATGTCAATTTTACAACATAATTTTTTAATGCTAAGGTTTGATGTCATATAATATTTACAATAGGTATTTAGTTGGTTGTGTTATTACAAACTATTAAATCACACATTATTAAGTAATAGATATGTTTTATTTTAGTTTTAAGAAATTGTAAACCAAAACAACATAAAAAATTTATAATTTTTAATTATATAAAGTATCTGTACAAAAAATAGTTACAAATAATTATCCATATCTGCATTTTTGTTAATTTAGTTTTGAATACAAATTAGTTAATGCATCGACTTAAATTGATAACTATGTTTTACAATTCCAATTAATAAAACAATCCAATTTTACGTTCCATCTTTAAATTTAAGCAATTTTATTAACCGCTTACTTTAAAATTGGCACAGTAAAATTAGAAATTGTTTTATTTATTACAAGATAAAACAGGTAAAATTAAAAACATTAAACTGAAATTTAGAAGTACTAATGCTATTAACGAGTTTAATAAGCACTCAAAATTTAACGGTTTCAACTGTTTTATTTGGCACGAGTGAACAAAAATTTTTTTAAAAGGTCGTTACAGTAATTATTGTGTGGTTACAACCCTTCTCGGTCCAATTTTAATATTTTATTATGCAGATATTAAATTTTATTTGTATCACAAAAGTTCTATTACAAAAGCTTAACAACAAAATACAACATCAATGTTATCTTACCTTGTTTATACAAATGTATATTTATTTGCTATTTGTTTGCTTGTGTTTGATTCAATTAAATTTATATTATTTTAGTAGCAAAATAAATACTTTTTTGCAAAAAATTTGTTTAAACTACTATAAAAAATAAATAAATAAAAATAATTTAAAACAATTAAAAAAAGTATGTCTATAAGTGTAAAAAAAGAGTGTATAAGTCTTTTACTAATATTTAATTTGAAGTTATGAATACCGTAATTACACATATTTAGTATTTTAATTTAATTTTAAATAAGCCAGTCCTGTACTAAAGTAAAAACAATGAAAGAAAGTGCAGGCTACAATTGGCTAATTTAATGAAAGTAAGAGGAAAATTTAATAACATAACGCAACACCGATAAGAGGAAACATTTAGGACTGGTCGGCCGGAATAGACCTCTTTGCACGCCAAAGAAATGGTTGCTTAGAGATCACAAAGAGAAATAGAGAAAGTGGAAAAAATATTAGCAGATATCAACAAAAAACTAAATGATCTGTACAAAAAAACGAATAACATAAACAAAAAATTAGATAAAATATACAACGAACAATTCGAGATAAGAAATGGAGAAACTAAAGATGGTAATAAACTCACAAAACACGCGAATTGAAACACTGGAAAATAACTTAAAAAGGCAAAAATCATAATACAAGGAGTGGAAAATATATACCACGATTCAGAACTAAAATTAAAAAAAAAGTGAGAGTAATCCTCAGAGACATGATAGTTAAAATAGAAACAGAAGTTGAAATACAAAAACTTATAAATGAAAGGAAGAAGTAAACAACAAAAGCAGACAATGCTGCAAAAAACCTAAAAAAAAGAAATTTTAGATAAACAAAGAGTACCTAAAACAAATAAAGAAAAAAAAACAGAATAATAAAACATATGAAAGAAGTAAGAAACGTGGGATGCAGTGCAAAAATACGATACAAAAAATTACAAATTATAAACAAAATCTACACACTGTAGCAATTAGAAAGCATGGAATCGGTAGAGGAAATAAATTTGAAAAAGACAAAGGGACTACTAAAAGAGAAAAGTAATAATGGAAAAAATGAAGATAGGGAGAAACATCTAAAAACAACTACGACTAGTGAAAGATCTCCAAAAAAATGAAGAAGACAAAAAAATAAGAAAACAAATAAAAAAAATAACGTACACGTCCAAAAAACTAACAAAGAAAGAGATTAGAAATGTCAAAAAAATAAACGACCGCTATGAAAAAATAACTAAAGAAAAAAAAGAATAAGGGGATAAAAAGTTAAGAAAGATGGAGGAAACATAAATGTAAAAATAAAACATCGATCGTAACATCACGAAAAAATAAAGAACACAGATTAACCCAAAAAATGGAAGAAGTGTGACAAAAAGGGAGGAAATGGAAAACTTAAAATCGAAAAATATAGTATATTTTATTCTAAAGTGGAGATGGGACAAAGAGCAATAAAAGGAGTACGAATAATAGTAATAAAAGGGGTGAAGGCAAAAATAACTGAATTTAAGCCGATATCGTCAAAAATAATGTAGGGTGTTTCAAATTGCGTGTTTTTATGAATAAATGAAATGTAGATGACGCACTAAATTCGTCTGGGTATTTTTACAATGGCTTCGTACACTATACAACAACGCGTTCAAATTGTTGAACTATTTTATGAAAATTAGCGTTTGGTTAAAAGTGTTTTTAGAAAATTACGTGAATTTTATGGTTTACATAATCGTCTATCTGTCCTAGTCGAAGAAGATTAAAATACTGGAAAATACAGTCGTAGCAAACGTTCACAAAAAAAATTGATTTGGTTTGTGAAAGTGTTGCCGAAACCCTTGAAGTGTTCATTAGACAAAGTTCACAACAAGTTGGACTTAGTGTATCAAGAACATAGCGTATTTTCCACAAGGATTTAGCTCTGAAGGCATATAAGATTCAGATAACACAGGAACTAAAACCCTTAGATCATTCAAAATGCCATTCATTTGTTAATTTTGTCAAGAAACAACTAGTTAATTTTATTTCAAAAAATTATGTTTTTTAATGAGGCACATTTTGAACTTGGTGGCTATGTTAATAAACAAAATTTTTGTATCTAAAATGAAGAAAATCCACGAATTCCTCATGAGAAACCTATGCATCTTAAACGAGTCACTATTTAGTGTGCATAAAAAACAAAAATGCTGCTGGTGAAACTGTAACTATCAATGGTGATTGATACGTAGGATGATAACCAAATTTTTGTGGCCTGAATTGATGAATATTGATCTATTACGTACCAAGTTTTTTGGACTGGACGTGTTACTTCACCGTTGGATTATTTTCTTTGAGGTTACGAAAATGTCAAGTCTGTAAGAATAATCCACAATTCATTCCTGAACTTAAAGATAAAATTATTCGTGTTATTGGTGAGATAAAGCCTCAATTATTTTAAAATGTCATTGAAAATTTTAACAAAAGAGTTGACGTCTCTTGAGCTACAAGAAGAGACCATTTGGCAGATATTATTATTTGTATATAGATGTCATAACTAATACTTCAATTATCAATAAAGTTTTTGAAAATAAATAAAAGTTTTGTGTTTTATTTATTCTTAAAAACCCGCGCAATTTAAAACACCCTTGACATAAATCTAGAAATGGAAGAAACGTATTACATAATACAACTCTACAAAGAAAGTGGAAATTAAGGTTTTTTATATAGAGCTGCAAGGATAGAAAATCACAAACACATAGAAATGAGTTGCATAAGTATATTGGAAAAAAGAACAAACAATAGAAATAGAGAAAAAACATTCAGATTCTGGCAAATAAACGGTTTAATTATAGGAAATTCCTTCTCATAACAACCGTTATCCAAAAAATACACATTTATAGCAAAAGAAAGACAAATAAAGAGCACAATTGACTAAACAATATACACAAGAACTAAAAGAAATTAGACAGAGAAAGAGCAGATAGAGTAGGAGAATTATACTAAAAAATCAATAAAAAAGTTAAAGTATGCAGATCTAAAAAAAAGGTACCAAGAAAAAACAGATTGTGAATTTGAAAGAATAGAGAGAGAGAGAGAGAGAGAGAGAGAAATGTAGATGGAATCTAGAACACCAATAAAATAAATTTAAAGATATAATACTACGAAAAGCAGAAGACATATGCGAAAGATCAAAAGTCAAGAAACATAGCAAACGAAAAGGTTTGTGGAACAAGACAGAATATATAGATATAGAAAGAAGGGAAGGAAGAAAGAAGAGCTGGAAAGACTTTGAAGATAAAATGCAGTTAAGTTACAAAATAAATAATAAAACATTGTGAAGTAAAATAAGAGCTTTAAGAAGTGGGAGAAGAAAAGAGATAAATAGCATAATAGACAAGAATAACATTATAAGGACAAACTTAGAAAAAATAACAAAAACCTAAAAAAAACATTATAAAGATAAATATGATAAATTTTTTTTTGAGTGCGACAATTATAAAGATATATGTTTATTATCAGTAGCATTCAAACCATACACAAGAATGGTAGAAGACAGATTTAAAAATAGATAAAATTCTTGGAAGAAGAGCAATCAGCGTTTAGAAGAGAGGGATAAACTTCGGATAATATTTTTATACTAGAAAGGGCGCCAGATCTTTTTTTGCAGAAATAGCTCCTGCTAGATCAGCACAAGAGGCTCGAAACTTGTACAAAATTGTTAAAGTTCGTAAAGCTGGATGAAATGAAGAAAGAAACCAAATCGTTAACAACAATTGCACTTTAATTACTTTAGAATAATAAATAGATTAAAATTTGAATCAATAACAATTACGAGATAAGTTGATAGCATCACTATGAATAAATTTAGTCCGAGTACAAATATAAGCAGGTACTAAAACATCAGAAGTATTGGCAACTTACACTACACTTAAAACAAAAGTGTAACAACCACAACATAGAAAAATCTTTGTAAGTAAATTACATTAATAATAGTAATGATTGACAGTTGACGTAATCAACATGCGATAATAATCTACTTAAACTAATTGAGTAATAATAATAAGAAGCAAATTAATTCGAACGTTTCGACACGATTAGTAAATATTTTCGTTCACGATGGTATTACGTATTAATTGTCTCCGAAGAGAAATTAAATTGTGTCTGTTACATAGGCCCTTCCGTACAAGATGATATTATTTAACGGTCAATTGTCTCGGCATAGAAATTCTTTCCTTGTATCGTAGAATTAATAGGTCTAAAGTTTCGTATTATAACTTTTCCCTCGTAGATTTTAAATTTGACCAGAAACTAGGACAAGAATACCCAGATTTAGGAGGTAGCACATGGCGCCTGCGTGAAGTAAATTAGTTAATTATAGATACTTTCATTACCCATCGTGTCACAACACGTGGATGTTTTCTAATTCACGCAGACATAGGTTATGTCGTGAACGAAGTTAAAATCAAAATGCCCGTCTATCGTCTTCTGAATACGAAGAGACCAACGATAGATGGCGTAGTGAAATGGAAAAGTAATTTTAATTAAACCAATTTACAGGGTAGTGCATTTTTAAATTTATGCACAAAACAAAAGAACTCAAAAGAAATCAAAAAGCTATAGAAGTAACTAAAAATACATACAACAAAGTTAAAGGAAAGAACAACTGGGAAAAAAACATCAAAAGAAGTTGATATTAACAGAAAAATTAAGCAAAAAGATAGCTTTAGCCCGACGCTTGAATAATAAACAAACTAATTAAAAATACTAAGAAAAGGACAAAAAAACTTAAACTAACGATAGGATACACAAATATGCTACCTGTGGAAAGACTGTTATGCGCCTATGACATAATATTGGTAGCATAGATAGATAAACAGGAGAAGAGTATAAGAAATAGAGAACCAAAAATATGCAAACGAAAACAGATAAAGATGGTGTCAACATGCAAGTATCTAAGAGTGATGTTCAATAACGATGTAAAAGTAGACCTCGAAATAACAAACAGAGCAATAATGGCGACAAAAATATTGAACAGTCTAAACAACAATATTCGGCAAAAGAAAAATAGAACGAAAGACAAAGCTTAAAGTATACTATACTAACTCTGTCAGCATATCAGCTTTACTATACAGTAGTGAAACATGGGTAACAAATAAAAAAACATGAAAGCATGATAAATGTAGCTGAAATGATACAATTAAGAAGAATTTCAGAAAAGACAAAAAAATGAAACCGAAGAAATCATATTTGGAACAGATAAAAAAAGTGAAAAGTAAGACAAAGAAAAAGAAGAAATAAATAAATGAACATTAAGGAATACCACCTCCGACGCTCCGAAGGAGCAAACGAAGATGACGAGAAGAAGAAGAATTTAATTTTCTAGAATTTTATTAATAGTGTTAATTTAACATCTTTATTACTTTCTCGTACGTAAAAGCAAAATTTAAAAAAAACAATTGTAAAAAAATAAACACAATTAAAATTGTTTAAAAGAAATTAAAACTATTTAAATATGAACCTAAAATATAGTTACAAAACAGTACTTCAACTTCAAAAAACAGCTACTGTAATTTAGCTGCTTACAAAAAAATTTATTGTAATGTAATAAAAAATACGTAAATCGTTATTTAAAACAACTATTTATTTTTAATATAATACCAAAATTTCTTTAATAAAAGTTTGGTAAAGAAACTAAATATTAAATGCGTTTGTACAAACAATCATCTCAAAGACAAACCAAAAATTAAATTTGTCTTTTTATGATCAACAAACCTAAAACGTAATAACAATAACAATTTAAACGTTTAGTAGATCCAAGATAACTTTTGTGAGAGTTTTTTTAATTAATTTTACTAAACCTAACTGATGTAAAAAGTAAATAACAAAAATGATACTAAAAATATGCATTCTGTGTATATATTTATCTAAAATATCAATATTTATATTTATAACAACTTCTAAACTCAGAACATATTCTCGTGTGTTTACCACGTGACGTGAGTATAATAGTATTAAAAAGAATTGTATGTGGGTATACGATAACACGTGTCAAGGTTGAAGCATATATGTGAAAACACTTAAGCTCTACAACAATAATTTACAAACATTTTTGTTACAACAAACGCCATTCTTCTCTTTTAAATATTTTTATATACAACGTATGATTTTTATTTTAAGTAAAAACTTAAACATCATAGTATTAAAACAAGCAAGTCTAAAGTTTTTTTTTTAATTCAATGAACATTTTTATGACTGTATATAGTATAACAGAACGACCAAATGACAATTGTAAATGTAATTACGTTAAAAATGTTTTGTAAAACAAAATATTCTGAAACTAATAATCTGACTTATTTTTTGTTTAGTTTTTTCTACGACTACAGAAAATACGATACATTGTATGTATTTTTTAAATTTGAAATTGTGAAACTTCAAATATTTAATTTGATTCATAAATGTTTAATATCTAATATTTGAAGTTTAATTTTTCAATTTTAATTATATGCCTGAAGATGACCATAAGTCGAAACATATATCGTTTATTAAAATAAAAAATCAAGGCAATGGTGAGGTTTTAAGATTTTCTAAAAAAAAATAAAAATAAAATAATTGTATGTTTATTTGCAATTAAACAACACTGTGCATTGTGTTTGACCAATTTTGTTTCCGTCAGTCCTTTCCGTACAGGTCAAAGATATTACCGTACAGAATAATGAATTATGAAAACATAATTTAAAAGACGTGTACGAATATGTACACGGTGCACCAAAATTATAAAATTTAAAAACAAAATCATTTAGGACTGTATGAATGCTATTGTATTTGTTTTAACGGTACGTATAGAGTAAAAACGGTTTAGTTTGTAAATTAAATACTTTAGGTTATGTTTGTAAGCGTTCGTATTTAGTGGCGACTTTTTTGTAATTAAATAGTAACATGTTTTGGACAAACTAAGTTCAAGAAATTCTAACTGCTTGTTTGCTTGCAGATTTACTCATATTAATTTAAATAAGTCAGTATTTATTAACATCGATCAGTTTTATATACTGCATGACAATTTAGAAGACTTTAATTATCCTTTAAAATTTATCGATAGTTGCAAGATACTAAGATGTTTCTTTCGCACATGCCTGATATCTGTGCGTTTTAATTTATTCGTATGTTAATTCTGTTTTCATATACCTTTACTCGGTATTAATTATAATATCATAAAACAGACAGTGTTTCGACCTTGTGTACTAGTAAACACTTTTTATGTACTTACGTTATAATAAATAACACAAAATAAATTTTACAATCAATTGTTACAAGACTAGTGCAAATCATTGTTTCATAAATTGAAGAAATTACATATTTAAAAGTAATTATAAGTAAAAATCCTTAATCATTGTTATCGTCACTTTTGTAATTGTTTTTTGTTTTTTTTTCTACAATATCATTTTCATCAATTTCTTTTTATTGCAATATTTTTTGTATTTAATTTTTATTATTCACAGTAGATTGTTGTAGCATATTAAATCTATTTGGCTTAGACCGCGTTGTATTTAAACACGCAGACTTAAGCTTAGTCCTAGTCTCTCCTTAAGAGCCAAAACAGGAAGTAGAACATGGCCTTTGCTATATTGTCGTTCGTAAACCCAAACAAACTGACGTTTCGCAAGACATTGCAACTTGCATCTTCAGAGTGGTAAATGTTACTGAATAGCCGAAAATCGCTTATAATCATAAAAACTAAAACAGTAAATAAATTGAAGTTAACTAAAGTTTAATGTATTTAAACCAGGTAAGTATAGTTACAATTTTTTTAACTAAAAATAAGTAGCTAAAAGTAAAATAATAGTTACACTTGCAATAAATTATTATATTAAACATAGACAAATTGACATTTTAGGTATTACTACAGGTACTACCAACACAAATTTTTAAATTTAGATTATTTATTTTCCGCATTGTTTGTTTTTGTAAAAAGTTTAATTTAACTGATTAATAATAATAGTGTATAATTCGTAAAGTATGCGTACTGCCTTCAGCTCGGCTGCAAATGTCCACTTTTTTGCAAAAACGTTTTTTGTAGCATATGTGTTTTTTGACTATGTCTGTGTTTGGGTGCAGAACTATTGTAAGTCACAAACAAAACCGTTCATCCGTTAATACAACAGAATCAAAGTATACTATAAACTTTTTGATGCTGAACAAAAAAGACTAGTTCAAGACGTTTACAATACCCACGTATTAAATAAAACTCTTGGTAAAGATGCTAAAAATTTTGATGAAAAAAAAACTAACAATAACACCAATTCTTGTGCGGCAGTTGTTGATTTATTACAAATATTTCCCGTGCCAAGATTGGAGGATGTTTTTGCTATTATAAATTAAAGTTAAGCACCTACAATTTTACTGTGTGTAATTTAGAAAACTGAGATTGTTTTTGCTATTTGTGGCATAAATGCATAGCCAAACGAGGTTTGTCTAAAATTAGGAGCTACCTAATTGGTCTCATACAGCACCATGTCAAAAGGAACCATTGAATTTTTTTCTACTCCGACAATTGTGGGAGTCAGAATCTAAATAAGTATCTTTTTTCAATGTACAATTATGTGGTACTAAAGAATGGTATAGCAATACGACACACATATTTGGAACGGGGTCACACTTAAAATGAGAGTGGTTCCGTTCACATTGCTATTGAGAACGCGGCTAGACACATACATTTTTCATCCGATTAATGCTGCACTCTTGGTAGGACTGCCCTTAAAAAGCAGCCTTAGCTTGTAAAAAACTATGCCAGGAAATATTTTTGATTTAAAACACTACAAGAGAAAACTAGGTATTTAACTAATAAAAAATGTATTTAAATTGTGTTTCTTATTTCAACAGTCTATCATCATTATTGATAACACTTATAAAAAATATCTTTTTTATTTCAATTAGAATTTGAGCATTACCAATATTTATGCCTTCTTTTGTCTAAGACAGCTAAGAGATGGGTTCCAAAATTAGAAATTTTTGTTAGATGGATCGGAGCTCATTCAACTTTGGGAACCATTGGTTTAGAGTATTACAATTTAGCTACTAACGGCACCAACAACTTAAAAAATGCTATAACACTATGTACGTTTTATAAAAAACGTCAATGAATGTCAAAAGGTATTTGAATTTACATACGCTTTAAAAAACTGATTGATGTTGATAAACACTCACTTTTTTACGTTAATTTGCACATTTTCTTATTGTAAATTAAGTAATTTTGTTGTTTAATTGATTCGAATATTTAACCTGTCAAACATACATATTACCGTTATCATTGTAAAGTTTCTAAATAGCCAATAAAAATTATTATAACGATGCACAAGCAAAAGTTCAATACACTAATGTTGCCATTTTTGCATCAAAAGAAAACTATGCAAAAAATATTTACACAATTTTCCCAAATTATACATAATTTAGTATTTTGTACGGTAATGACATTAACCTATACGAAAATGACGGAAATAATATTGGTTATAAGAAATGTACAACGTTGCCTAACGGTTAATAACCATACAGTCTGTCGTATTACCTGTTTGTTGTGGAAAAAAGTTAAAATTACTTGGAAAAGAAAGTTTCTAAATTTATAAAAAAAAATAAATATTGTTTGACAATTACTACAATTACACATTTAAATTTAAAATATGTATAAAATAAATTTGAAATGTTTTTAAATTGTGTAATTAATCTGTCCAATTAAAATTATTTTATAATATTTATTTTAGGTAGTTTTGAAATAATAATGTGTTTCTTTTTTCCAGTAACGATTAATAATATTTTCTAAATTCTGATCTTGAAGCATACATTTTAAAATACTTTTATTTAACATCCTGTTATTTTACTAAGCGGTAACGTTGTCTTTAGATATTGCTGTACAAACATTTTATACTGTCTCTAGTTATACACCTACGTTCTATTTAAGCATCTTCTAGCGTTTCGTTTCATACTTTTATTTTAGAATGCTCTTAGGTGTATTACATTGTATTTTTACATTAAACAATCAAAATAAACTTATGGCTACAGCCATAAACTGTAAAACGATTTAGGTTTTTTTATTTTGTTTTATACAACCAAATTAATTCAGTAAACTATCTACTAGTTCACGGTAGTTTAAACATACAGCTTCTAAAACGCCAATACAATTTATGTCCACAGTTTGAAAGTTTTACGATTTACATTTGTATAAAAGAATAAACCGAGCGTATCTTTTACAGTAGTTATTTTAAAAGCTAATAAACGTTAAAAACAATTATTTGATTTTTTGCATATTATTTATTATTATATAAATGTGTTCATTATTATTAAATGATTTATTTGCTTCCATTGTCTTACAAATTAATCAAACTACTGACAAAGATTTATTTCGTGTAATGTTCTAATTAAATCAAAATGTTTAATAATTTTATTTATAATAATATGAGTATTTACTTTTAATTTAATTATATTTTTCTTCTGTTACAATTAATACAATAATGTTTATAGAAAAATTATAAACATGGTTTGGAATGTGTAACCAAATAATTAATTCTTGTAAAAGTTTCAGTTTCTTTACTTATAGTTTTTGTTTGTTTACTGTTACCATTATTTGACGCAATTGCTTTATTACTTCAGTAATTAAACATAATTTAAAAAATATTGGTGTAATATAATGTTACATGAAAATATTTTAATCTATTTCTTATACAAACAAAAAACAAGTTTTTAGAAATCTAATTCAGACAGTGTTATAGCACAAAAAATAAACAATTAATAACAATATTTATAACACAAATCAAATGTTTGTAAAATATTACCTAATTTTTTTTTCAGATTCTTGTAAACTGTGACGTTGTATTAGGTTTGCGTCAAAATTATTCGTCTTTCAAACGTTTGTCGGTTTTATATAATAAACAAATCATCTTTCTTTTGTTTTTGTAGTTTTATTTATCATTAACAAATTTTTATAAACACTACTGTAAATCAGTAAAATAAAAGTATTATTTTAGTTTCTAGTTTTGTACAATTTTTGCTATTCTATCGTCGTCCAAACGCATTACGTGTTTTTTCTAATTTCATCTTTTTTGACGTACTAATCGTACGTACAACGTCTTTAGTTGCTTAAGTTTCCTTTAATACATTATTCTTTTTTTATTAATGTTTGACTTTTTAATGATTCTACCTTTGTTTCTAAGGTACTATTCGATATCTCCACTTCTTTAAAAATATATAAAAAAGAAGTTAGAGAAGATCTTGTTTGATAATATTGTTAAGTTATCTACATTCGCCTGGTCATTACCTAATTTCATCATTAAAACAATACAACTTTTAACGTTTTGTCGATTACAGACGCTTAAATAAAGTTACTCATTTACTTCCATACATTAATTCTACTCTTAAAAATCAGAAATGCTAAGTTCTTGTATACATTGGATGTTATATCAGCATATTGGCAAATATCTGTTGCAATAATTATCTTGTAATTTAAAAGCAGGCGACTAACTCATTTTGATTTGGCACGCGGGTTGCAAGTCTCGGTGTACTAATCCTACAATAAATGAAAAAAACGCCAAAACAAGTAAATAACACCTAATACAGACCTTTAAATCTGTCGATCACTGAGAGAAACATATGGGCAAAACGTAGATTCTAACATAAGTACATTTAATTCTAACAAAAGTAAATAAGTGTTAAAATTAAAAAAAAAAGATAGACCAATAACAATTAAATAACAACTATAGATTTGTCGATTAATAAAGTAATATGTTCAAATGAAGTTTGCAGGTATTGTGTTACCAAGCTTACAAAAACCCCGGAAAATATGCGAACTATTTTAAAGAACAAATTGTGTCGACCAATTATATACCGCCATTTCTTAAAGTACATTTAAAATCATAAGCATTTATTTATTAATTTTGTCAACATTTTGGTTTTTATTTAAGTTGTTATTTTGGCTTTTCATATTACTTTATGCTTTTATATTTGAATTTTCGTCTTGATTGTGAACAAATCTGTTCTTTTTAGAACAATATATTCCAATTTATCTTTAAAACATTTGGTAAGTATTTTTAGGTTAAAATTATTTTTAATTAATTTGTAGCACAAAAGAAGTTATTTATTTTGGTTATAGTACAAAAACAGCAATAATTCAAATAAAATTTTGTATTACAGTTTAAAACCATGGAAAGCAGAACCCGAAAAGTCGTTTATTCGGAAGCACAAAACATTATTCGTAATGTCATCGATTTCTTCGATAAACAGAAAGCAGATGGTCAATGGATATATCCAATCAAAAAAACTTCTGAACTTGCTGCTGCTGCAACAGGGAAATCTTTAAGTTTTATTAAGAAAATTCGTAAAGAATCTAATGTTGCCGGAGACTCACTCTTAAGAAGTCCTGATAAGAAGCGTCGAACTAGTGCAGAGAACAAAATTGAGTTGGATGATTTTGATCAAGGTGTTTTAAGAAGATCTGTGCATGAAATGTATACAGTCAATCATCAAGTACCTACAGTGAAAGTGTTAGTGGAAGAAATAAAAGTCAAAATCAACTACATGGGAGAACGTGAAACTTTACGAAAGTATCTTTTAAAACTTGGGTTTCGTTACAAGAAATGCTGTAATAAACGTAAACTTTTAATGGAACGAAATGATATTGTAGCTTTGCGTTCTCGATATTTAAGGAAGCTGAGAGAGAGTGATGCTAAAAGCAACAATAAACAACCAGTAACGTACTTAGATGAAACCTATATTCGCCCATCATATGGAGTTAACAAGTGTTGGCAGTCCGCAGAAGAACTAGGTGTTTATAAATGTGATCGAACTGGGCAACGACATATTATAGTACATGCAGGTGGTTCATATGAGTTTGTAAACAACGGTCTTCTAATTTTTAAATCACATACTAAATCTGGTGACTATCATGACGATATGAATCATACAAATTTTATGCAATGGCTGGAGAAGCAACTTATTCCAAATCTACCCCCTAATGGTCTCATTGTAATGGATAATGCACCTTATCACTCAAAACAAATAAACAAACCTCCAACTCAAAGCAATCGTAAAGAAAATAATCGTTCGTGGTTGGAAGCAAATGGAATTTCTACAACAAGTGAAATGCGAAAAGCAGAGCTATTAATTTTAGTCAAGCAGCATCCTACATCAAAAAGTTCATGTGATCATGGACATACTGTTGTTAGATTGCCTCTTTACTATTGTGATTTAAATCCAATTGAATTTATATGGAGTCTCGTAAAAATAAAAGTCGCAATGAATAATGTGGCACAACGAGGAAATGATATCAAAAATACTTTTTTTCATCAGACTATACCTTGTACGATACGCGCTCGCCCAGACGCGCCTACCCAGGGTTTTTGTAAGCTTGGTCAAACTGTATTTTAGGCATTCTCTTGCTGTTGCGCATGTTGCTCTCGCCTGGGAAGAAGTATTTGTTAATTCCTATAAGCGGTTGTTAAAGTGCGCGTCCATCTGTCATAGTGTATAGTCTTTGGTTTAAGTTGAACAGTGAAGATTACCAAGATTAAGGTAAAATTAGTTGGTATACCTGCAATATACTTCTGTCTTTAATATTTAGTACATGGAAATTACCACGAGGTGGAAACACTATTTGTTATTTTAAAAATAATTATATGACTCATGTAAATACTAATTAGTTACGTACTGACCAAAAATTGCGTTACCAGCATTATGGGTTTGTAATTCAAAAATTATTTTGATGTTTCCGAATGGAACCTTCGTGTTTATAAGTAACTTTTGATTTTTTAAGTAGAATTTACGATGGACCCAAACAAGTGTTACGGTAGTATTCGGCTTCTTGCTAGTCTTTAACCGTCTGTTAATGTACAAAATTTGCGTTCTGATAGTGAAGACTGGGCACTTGAGTTTGACACAGATTGTAAAGTGTCAATTAGGGTCTAAATATATGAGGTAACAGTAATACAAAATTTACGTACAATAACAACTGTGTATGAATTTTCTAGTAAAGACGAATTGCCGTTGATTGTTCTAGCAAGTCGTAAAAAAACAAAGATGTGAAAAATACAAAAGTAACTTCAAAAAAGATGAACACAGTGATTGATTCCAAATTAACATAGAATATAAAAGAACTGATCACTGTAATTATACAATTTATAACAAACTTAAATATAACTTTGGAACAAAAATTTACTACATTTTTTAACATTTTACAATACTTCAAAATAAAACCGTTTAATGATCAAATATTTTATAAAATATCGTTAGCAAAGAGCGCGATGTGTTGTATTTATAAAACAGAACGGCAAACACGAATGTTGTATACATTGGTTAATTTACGTTTTTCTTAATTTTTTTAATTTTAAAGCTGTTTTTAAATTTTACACATTTTGTCATTTCATACTACGCTTAATTATTCTAACAAACAAAAACTTTCAGAGAAAAAAAATAATAAAATTAAAAAATGTTAAGCACATAAGTTATTAATTTTTTTGGAGATAAGAAGGTATAATTGGTACACTTATAAGAAAAAGTTTTAATGAACGTAAAATTGTGTTTACTTAAATGTACAAGTTTTAGCCCGTAGCAATATCTTAATGTAACTTCAAAACTAAATTAAAATTTAAACGAATTTTTTAAACAAATTTTTTGTAAAGTAACATTTTTAATATTTTTATAATTACTGTAAAAAGTTTTTTTTGTTGATTAAATAGATATTTATTAAAATAATTACTTTATAGGTAAGAGGACTAATAAAGTAATTACGTTAGGTAAATATAAAAGATATTTTTATAATATACCTAAACGTACAGTAAAAAAAAGTATTATATAAATAAAACATGTTTTAATTGGATTTTTTAAGTTAATAACAAAAAATTAATAGATATAAATGCATAATGCATTTAATATACAGTTTTGACACTTATTTTTAAATTTAGAAAAACATTATTAAAAGAGCAAAATTGATAATCATCTAAGCAATTAACTGACACAAAATTAATTTTTTTATAATATTTGATATTCTATCTAAACATATGTACATGTATGTTGATTTTTTATTTATTTACATTTATAATAACTTATAACAAAAAATCCTCTACATCAAAATTTTATAAGGCAGATCAACAACCTCTAACACAATTAGGCAAATCAATTGTTTTGTTTTATACTTTAATTGCCGAACAAATGAAAATAAGTCCCTTCTACAAAAACAGGAGCTAAATTATGTTAAGTCAGGTCAGGTCACAAATAATAAAAATGTACAACATTTACTAAGTATGCATACGTGTATTGTTGGTTGCTGATGCAGTGTTATGCAGTGGTTGAATTCTTTATTAGTTAAGTATTTAAAAAATCATGTATTGGATATTTAAAAAATTAAATTTGTTATAATAACCAACAAGTGATAAATACACCACATTTGATATTTTATGTACATATACTACAACTATCGACCAACAAAATAAAAATGTTTGCAAAATCTAAATCTGATGTAAAAGATTCATTGCTTAATTTATTAATGTCAAATTCAACTGTAGTTTCTAATGTCAGGTGTGCCTGCTACATTTATTGTTCTACTTTAATTAGATGTTGTATAAATTTTTTTCAAATCACCTTCAGAAACATTGGCTACTACTTAAAAAATTGGTGTAGTAGTCATCACTCAACTATACTAAACGGAATGATGAAGGAATGTCTACATATTTTTTTAAGGTTATGTTGTCATAAAACCATTTTGAAGTGATATGTACACGTTTGTATTGATTTCCTAGCATGCAATAATTTGTTTGAAATTTTACTCCTCGATTCATTAAGATCATATCGATTTACCCTTATAATTGTGCGCCTCTATATTACTTACACCTTTAGTAAATCAGTAAAAAATACTTTATAAAAAAAGTTTTTTAAAAAAACACGTTTTTCCAGTGGACTAAAAAGTAGAAAATAACTTTTCTTCAATTTGTAACGTGGGCGCATTTAAATGTATTTTCTTAAATTATATAAGTTTTTATAAATGCGCCCACGTTTTAAGTTTAAGAAATGTTATTTTCTACTTTTTAGTTCTCCAGAAAAACGTGGTTTTTTAAAAACTTTTTTAATAAAGTATTTATTTTATACTTTTTAGTTTTATGATAATTTCTTTTAATAAAATTTTAAACAAACTGTTTAAAAACTTGCTTGATTTACATAGCTTACGCAACTGTCGTAGATCATAAATTTCCAAGTTATGGCAAGAGTTTTATATTTTTTGATGCTTAAATATTTTATTGTCATCGATGATGCACATATCCAAAAAATTCTAGCTTGATTAGTGCAGTAAAAGTGGTCGAAAAATCGATTACATAATTTAAAATTTTGCGTACAAGCAATCAAACAAACAAACAAGAAAGCAAGCTAAGAAAAATGTAGTAAAAAAATTGTCGCAAACAGGATTCGAAACTATATTATATTTGAGAATTCATTTTAAATTAGAAATTAAATATCTAATAAACTGTTAATGTTAAAAAATTTTTATTTGAATAAACTGTTAGGAAAAATTATTTCTATAAGAAACTGTTTAAATAAATAGAATAATTTACATACGTACAAAATTATTTAAGAAAAACTGTTAAAAATGGTGGATACACCCATTTTTGGTTTTTTATCAAACCCATTTTTTGACAAAGCATTGAGAATATGAAAAGCCAGCTCTATACCAAATTTCAAGTTACTAGAATTTTTGGTTCGAAAGTTATCGTGGGTGCATCCAAAGATAAATTAAATGAATACAGCACTCCGTGTATAAACAAGTCAAAAGAATATAGAGAAAAATTGTTGTTATTTAACGTATCTTGCTTTCCTTCCAAGATATGGAATTTTTTTTTAATCGTCGTAGGCAGGATTGGAACCTAGGATTTCAAATGGAAATTACTTTAAATTATAAATCAAATATCTAATAAACTGTTAATGTTAGAAAAAAATGTATTTGAATAAATTGTTAGAAATAATTAACTCGATAAAAAACTGTAAAAATAATTCAAATAATTTACATACGTACAAAATTATATAAGAAAAACTGTTAAAATAGGCGGATACACTCACTTCCGGTTTCTTTATCAGCTCCATCTTTTGATAGAACCGAAAGAATATGAAAATCCAGCTTTATACCAAATTTCAAGTTGCTAGAACTTTTGGTTCGAGAGTTTTTCTAATTCAGGAGACCTTTTAAGTAAATGCGATCGTTATACTTTCTCTACAGAAAAATAAAAATAAATTTTTAAGATTTTGTATTTTAAATCTTGTATTTTTTTCAGCAAGTTTTGCTTTTACCATGTGTTCCTCAAAATCATTCAATTTACTTGTCAGCTAAGCTTGTGCTGCAAAAGTTGAATTGCTTGCAATTTTTTTGCTATAATATGAAGAAAACTAACCAGTTTTCAAATACCTCCAAAATTAATTTCTTCATGTTAGTCGATAGTAATTTTTGATTAAAGAATAAGTAAACTATTTTGAACAAATTATTTATTTGATTCTATATGTAGCAAAATTGATCGTTTGCCTCTAAAAGGGTTTTAAAGTTCAGTATATAATCCTAAAACAAAAACGTTGTTTGCTGTTCAAATTCTTATATCTCTTCAAATTTTTGTATTAACATGACTGGCGTTAATCCAAGTTTTGTCCAAATAATATATTTCTTGACTTCTTTCCTATACTATCTTGTTTCACAACAAACCGTCTTCTCTACGCTATATTAGCATTTTTTTAAAGTAGTATACTGTTCCATTTTTTTGTATTTGTAACACAACGTATATTACAAACACAACATATTATTATATGTTTAACTAAACTACTACCTATTTCTTTTAACAATGTTTGTAACGTAATCACTTTAAAATTTGGTTAACTCTCATTTTCCTTAATACAATCCATAATTTGCTGTACTGTTGGTAGTTAGTTACGTAAAAAGAACGAATGCACAATATGCATTTTTGTTCCATCAGTAACATTATGTAATACACTGTACGTTATCTGTATTATATTCAGTTAACACATTGTACACAGTAGATACAGAAACATCTACCTGACTTAACTTATTATTTAAATTATTTTTGATAAACAAATTCAAAGTTTCCACATGCAAAAATAAAAAATAAAGCAAGCATTTCTGACGTACCTACACAACGTAGAGTACAAACTCAATTGTATAGATTGCAACAAATGTTATACAGTTCAAACAAAACTGAACATATAATTTTTTTAAAAAATATTTGTGCGACTAAAAATCAGAATTTTAGACTATGCAGTAGTAGTACATTATTCAAATATAAACTACAATTTGATTTTTCTAGTCATACTATCTTAGATGTTGTTACATGTCAGGAACATTAACGTTTTACATTTTCGTATTTTAAGAAAATTTTTAGTAAGGCACTGTTAGCTTGCGCGTCATTCGCCAAGGTATTGATGGCATTGGATATAGATTTGGTCTAATTTGATATCCGCCATTAGAATTTCTTGCCGGTTCTTTTTCTGTTGAAAATTTGCTGTGAGTTGTTTGATTTTAATACAAACCTTATCCGTTCAATTGTAAATACATAATTTATTATATTATCGTCATTATTACTATTACCCTTTTTGCAATTTTACTGAAATAAAGATTTTCCACATATTTAACAGATTTAAAGCGGTTATCGATCAAGTTTATTCTCGCATGCATGTTTTTAGACGCCATGTGGCTTTTGTTACTTTAAAATTTTTTGTACCAGTTTTAATAGAAGTTCAAAGTATTTTTTTTAGCTCAAGTACAACAGGTCAACATCTTATGTTTTTAGTAATAGTATCTCGCACCTTGTAGACCGATTCAGACAGGTATAGTGACGTAAAACTGATAACGGCAGATGTTTGCTCAAATTGAAGTTTGATCCGCCACCTCTCAATTATAGTTTAATGTACTTTCCGGATTAACGTTTCAACGTTATTATTTGGAATGCCTTTTGTAACTGTGCTACGTATTTATTTATATTTGCTATACCTCGAGCGTTAATAATTATGTTCTATTACGCATATTAAACTACATTTTTCAGATCATTGTTGACAGTCGAACTGATAATTCAGCTTTCAACTTATTCAAATTGGTGTATTTTATTATATACGTAGAATTGATTCTGATCGGATATTCTTAATTACACTGGTCTGCATGAAAATCGGCCCTGATACCATTCTTGACGAATCTTATGTAAAATGACCTGCTGAATCCAAAAATGAGCTCCGTTTTTACTTTTGCATTTTTTTTTTAGAATTTTAACCTATAGCCGTTAAACATCCCAAAGCAGGTAATAAAATTTATACCAAAGTATATAGCAAAAGTTTTGCTATAAAATGTATATAGAAACATCAATAGAATACAAATATATAAGAACAGTAAAAAAGTATTAATAAACAGTTAGGAAGATTCACTGCACGACGCTGGCGATTTCAATACCACATGCAGGTTTGAACAGGAATTTTCGACAGGTTTGAACTTGCATTACTCTTCTCATTATAGTATACTACATTGTTTGCTTAACTGCTTTGATTAGTACATCTATAACTGTTGCAGAGTTAATTTGTCGACGTTTTAAACGTGCTGGATTTTGTGTTCATTTTTGTTTATTTGTGTAAAACAGTAAAACTTCTTTTACTCTTTTACTTTACTTTACTGCTTCTGCTATGTCTGCGGGGAATTAACTTTAAAAGCGCAACGAAAACCCCTTTCTCCGCTTGTTAAAACAGCTTATAAATTGTATTTTGATTGTCAAGTTAGTGACCAGGACTAGACTTGGGCTCCATCAGTTTGCTGTACGACTTGTTACAGTAATTTAACCAAATGGCTCAAGGGTACCCGTAAATCAATGCCATTTGCTGTGCCCATGGTTTGGCGTAAACTTCGCTTACGAATTGTTACTTTTGTATGACCTCCACCGTCGGGTTTTCGAGCAAAAGTAAGCATACAATTTAGTATCCCAATATTCCGTCAGCTCTAAGACCTGTTGCTCATAACGATACTTTGCCAATCCCAGAGCCGGAAATTGATTTAAAAGACTCTGAGCCACAACCTGGGGCTTCGAATGATACGTTCAATGATGATGAAGAGTATACCGCAGATTTAGTTTCTCGGCAACCTCACCTCCTCACTCAATCGGAATTAAATGATCTTGTCAGGGATTTGCAGTTACCCGAGACTAAATCTCAGCTCCTAGGATCGCGACTTCAACAGTGGAATCTCTTAGAAAAGGGAGTAAAAATATCTTCTTACAGGACCAGACAAGCCTGAAATTTCTTTTCTCAGAAGATAAAGGTTTAGTGTTCTGCCCTAATGCAAATTTATTGATGACAGAGCTACAGATGCCATGTGACCCAGACAAATGCAGACTGTTTATAGACTCATCAAAAACAAGCTTAAAAGTTGTTCTGTTGGCAAATGGGAATGATTTCCCATCAGTTCTAGTTGCATACTCTGTTGATATGAAGGAAACGTTCGAAAACATCTTCAGAATCCTTGATAAAATTAGTTATCATGATTATAAATGAAAACTTTGCGCTGACTTAAAAGTTGTTGTTCTACTCACGAGCCTGCAATCAGGATTCACAAAATATTGCTGCCTCCTTTGTGAATGGGATAGCCGAGCCCAAGATAAACATTACATCGTACGAGACTGGCCTCTGCGAGAAAATCTTATTCCTGAACAGAAAAATGTCGCACACAATCCTTTGGTTCCGAAGGAAAATATTTACTTACCAGCTTTACACATCAAACTTGGATTGATCAAGCAGTTTGTGAAAGCAGTGGACAAGACAGGTGGCGCATTTCAATTTTTGAAAACTAAATTTCCTCGTCTTAGCAAAGCTAAAATCAAAGAAGCCGTTTTTGTTGGTCTCCAGATTAGACAACTCTTCCAAGATTCGACATTTATTGAACACCTAAATCGAAAAGAAAAACGAGCTTGGCTTGCAGTTCAAAACGTTTGTAAGAACTTCCTGGGTAACCACAAAAGTGAAGATTATGTCGCTCACGTCGAGGAACTGCTTTTAGCGTACAAGGACATAGGATGTAACATATCTCTTAAAATTCACTTCCTTCACTCGCATCTGGACTTTTTCCCTGAACATTTAGGAGCAGTCTCGGATGAACACGGGGAACAGTTCCATCAAGACATCGCTAAGCTGGAGAAGAGATTTTCAGGGAAGTGGAATACAAGCATGTTGGCGGAGTACTGCTGGTTTTTGAAACGAGAGAGCTGTACCTCAGGGTATAAAAGGAAAGCAAGCACCAAGTAACGATGAATATCTTTTTATTTATTACTGTTTATAGCTAAAATAGTTCTTTTTCCCATTTAAATTAAATTCATGTCCATATATTTATTATTATAATAATTATTATAATTATTATCGTTCGATAAATAAATTATAATTAATTTATCGAAAAGTGGTAAAATTAGAGATTTGGGGCTCCCTCGAAAATGGTGGGTGATGGAAGAAAACGGAAGACATATTTGGATTCAGGACGTCATTTTACATAAAAATCACCCGGATAGTGTCAGGGCTCGATAAAAAATATTTTTTTGCAGACCAGTGTTATTATTCGTAGTCAAAACAAGAATTCGACCAAGATGCTCGATGATTGTAAGCTTACACAATTGAACAGATCGAGAAATAATATAATAATGTATATTGTGTATTGCAAAATTTTAATGAACGTTTTGTAGGCATAGATCATAATCATCACAAATCATTTAAATAATTCATAAAATTTTATTAGGGTTTGCTACCTTACAGATGACATATATCCTTAAATGTGATAGTTTAGTTCCATAGCGTTATTGTAACTGTTTAGATGTCTTTCCAGTTGTAATTTTTATTTACTACATATATTGTAAATGTTATTGATTCAATTGTTTTGACTAATTGAAGAGGACAGCTCTTATAACATATAACTGTTTTTATGTTTTTTGTGTCATTTAAAAAACAATTTACATAACAAGCGTCGAAAGTAAAGGATATAACGAATGTTAATGCAACCCGAAGTCGCACCGCCGAGAGTTGCATGTGAATGAGTTATGATGTGAAACTTATCGAAAATATCGTACATTATTTTTTGTGTTGCTTTTTAAAATCATTAGAAACATCTTGGTACTACATTTATTATGTCAAATTGTAGTTACGTAATGAACGAAAAAAGCTCTAGGGTGGCAAAATGAAAACTAGGAATCCACATAAAAGTAAGTGTGTAAAGTCAATTAATATATTAGAACAAGTGGAAAAATCATTTTAAAAATCTTGAAATTCAGTTAAAATTGAAGAAAAACGATGTTAAAGTTAATGTCAAATTTGACAGATTTAGTAATAAATGTACTACCAACATTATATTTCTTACTTTCGACTCTTGTTACGTAAACTACTATTACGTAACAAGGGTCGAAAAGTAGCATAACGAACACTAATGCGACGCGAGGCCGCACGGTTTACTTTGTAACTATAGTTACCAAGCAAAATTGACAAACTTGATTTTTAATAATTGCTAAAGTAGTTCATTTTGGTGGAATTTGTAAGAACAGTTTCTCAAATTTATAAATTTTTTTTTATGATTTCCGGAAAAAATTAATACATAACACGTCAGCAAAATGTCATACTTGACTCGGAGTCTTAAAATACTGGACACAAAGTGCCTCGTATTTCAATTTAGCCCCTCTTCAGTAATGTGTCTTTTTTTCTGACTTTTATGTAAATAACAATTTAAAAAAAGTAGTATAATAGAATATAATAAAGAATATAACGTTAAACGTTTGATGTTAAATAGAAATTCGGTACGTTTTAAACATTTATCTAATCTATTACCTAATAATACTATTTTTAACAATACGAAATCTGATAAAACTTTTTGTCAATAATTGTTTCAAATTTAAAATGTACTTACTGCCAAGACAAAAGTATGTACTAAAGTAATATTTGTTAGCAACTTTATGTAGCTTGTGTAGTTTTAACTAGTGAATAGTTTTTTCTAAACAGTTAACAAAATTGGTTCCAAAACTTTTACTGACTGTTTATTCTACATTTATTTGTTATTGTTATGGTTTTATATTAGATTTTTATAAATGAAATTATTATTACTTGTTTCAATTTGTATATAAATTTATTATGTAATAAATGATAAACAAAGAGTTAACTAGTTTAGTTTACTAAACTAAGCAACAAGTCACTGTTTTCAACTAAATATCTACAATTACTCAACTAGTAATGCGATTATTCACCATTAAATTTAATGACATAGAATTATAGATTAAATTTGAATCTAATGATAATGGTATAGATAATGATCAAATTTGAACTTCTGAAACAAATTATAATGTGATAAAGAAAACTAAAGCAATTATAGTTGATTCTACTGGTACCTTGTCCCAAGGTGATAATTTTCCTGGCATATACAATTTGTCACAAATTAAGTTTCCAACTATTAAATTACTTGTTGATAGACAATGCAGTTTTAACTAGACTACAAAATTATTATCAGTATTTACTTTTAAATTATTATTTTAATAATGAAACAAGTAAATAAATTATACAATAAGTTAATGATAAAATAAATAACTACATTAACATTTAAAGCTATTGTTTTAAATTGTTTGTTAATTTAAGAGCAGACTTTTAAATACTATCAACAGCTTTCGCAAATACAGATAATGTAATTTGTTTATAGTTTAATTGCATTTAAAATAAGTCGACAAAAGATTCAGTTTTAAGAAGCGAGAGATGAAGGAATTTGATAACTTCATAATCCAAAACTGCAAAATTACAAAAAACATTGTTTTTAACACTTTCAATTGTTTGGTTTAATATTTGTCAATTCTTTTTATATTAAAATGATTCTTATCAAAATTGTCAAAACAAAGTTAGTCACAACGTTGACTCATTTAAGAGGAAGATGTCAAATTTTTATTATATTAAGACTGCTGTTATTGAGTGCTCATAAACTGTACGACTTGCAAGTTTACCGTTGTAAAAACTGATAAAGTTTTATTATATTATTAATAAAACACGAAATAAAAATAAAATTATTTTTCGTCTATCATCTGTTGATAGCAATATTAACGTATGCTAAGTTTACAGAAATAGATCGTTAATGAACGATTTTGTATGGCAACCAATGAAACTGTTAGCAGTCACTGATTTAACAATATTGCGCGACTACATATAACAATGAGTAAGATCGTATACTTTAGTTTCCTAACATAACTTAACACGTTTTACTAGTGTACGAACGGAAAAACTTTAAAATTAACTCGTTTGTTGGTCTGCAATAAATAATCTCCACAATATTAACACGTTCGCTTGTTACACTCGCTCACGGCGCGGCGTTAAAACCTAAAGTAATTAATTCTATAAAGAGATACCAGTAAAACGAAGAATTCAAAATGCGTGAGCGATAGGTTTAAAGAGACAGGGTCGGTTAACGTCGCCATTAATTTTTATACTTTCGGATTTCTTGGTCAACCATTCAAGAATAGAAAAAGCAATTTTAAGTTAAAACATGAATTGCAAATATTCCGTAATACTTAAGACTATGCATTAGAGATTTTTTTTTCAATAATGTGTAACAAATTTTTGAATTCGCATGTTGCTAAATTACTTAAAGTAGATTTGTTTAAAAATTTGGAGATAAAAGAAAATATTCTAACACAATTAAAAAAATTTCTCTTTCAATATATTGCTTAATCCCTAAATGTTACAGGTTTTTTTAAAGCATGTTCTCTTTACCTTCTTACAGATCCATCTATCGATTTGTAGAAGTTATGAACTTTTCAGCTGGTATGAATGAGAATTTATTTCAGTTCCTAAAGATATAAATTAGCAAAATGAACAAGTTAGATAGTTCGGAGTAGTAAATGTTACTGACACTCACCACTCGACTCGAAATGCCACAATGTCTTGCCGAACGTCAGTTTGTTTAGGTTTACGAACGACAATACGGCGAAGGTTAAGTTTTACTTCTTGTTATGGCTCTCAAGAAAAAACTAGAACCAAGTCTTAAAAGATTAGATGTTTAACTACAACGCGGTCTAAGCCGTTAAAAGTTGCTTATAATTGCAATGTTAATAATTTGTTATATTAAAAACATCTTAGTATAGTTTTTGTGCTGTATGAATTTTGCCAAGTCGTAAATGTCATTTATAAATTGGATGTTAGTGATTATCAGTTTTCCGTTTCTAACGGCAAACAACACGAGCGTTAACGCTATGTCCAAAGGTCCTTACATTAAATTGCAATCTTGGTTGTAAAATATTCGCTGAGGTAAACATATTTGGTGTTTATTACTCTGGAAAACTTTAATGACTAACTAATAAAACATACACTGATTACAAGAACTACACCGTATTTATATTAGGTTAACCTACGTTAGGTAGGCAATGGAAATTAATGTTTATATCTCCGCTACGGTAGCAAATAATTACGACAAATTGAAGGACACACCTGTTGATATACTTAAAATGACTTCAGAAAGCTTACCGCACTTTGCTTTTAATTATTGTATAAAAGTTTTAGCATCTTGTTTGTGATAACATGTTTGCATATGTATCAGCGTAATGTTCAGAAATTTTAGGGAAATTGTGTTGGATATGCCATTAGCTAATTGCTTGCTAATTGATGCGTTTGTTATCACGACTAACGTACGCAACTTTTTGTATTTATGTAACAAGTTTTATCAGTGCGCTTTGTTTCATTATTATGAAATTACCATAGTTTCGTAATAATTGACTTTTTTATGTATTCAACAACGTTAATTTATTGAATGTAACCTGTACGAAGTATTGCTTAATTTCAGGGCCCTGAGAGTTAGACACCATTTTGAAACAACTCTTTTAACTTCATCTTGAGTTGGCCAACACTCTTTCCCCGGATGATTGGAATCTTTTTGACAACATTACTTACTAGCAGTCTGATACCACTCTACGACTAACCACTAAAGGTCATCTCAAAAAATTTCAATTATTGGAATCCAACAATCGTAAAGTTTCATCTACTACTAACTCTTTAAAGACGGTTGTTACTTGATCTAGTTTGGTCCTTGCTTCAGAACAGGAATCGGTGCTATCTAAGGGTTTCAATTTTGCTGTTGCTCCCAAACGTATTCCTAAAGAAGATATTTTATGTGCTGTCGAGTCTTCTATAAGACATCTTCCTCGACACATCTCAAATCCCATTCGTATTAACACTGGCAAAATCCTTGAATCATCTAAAATTTCTAAACCCAACATTTCTAGGTCGGAAGAGTTATCCGTAAAAAGTCTTCGTAAGAACCCTGATATTATTGTTCTTCCAGCCGACAAAGGCAATGCTACTGTCGTCTCGAACCATATTGATTATGTTGCGAAAATCCATTTTATTGTGTCTGAGGAAACGTACGCTCTTCTAACTCGTGCTCCCACTTCGAAGATTGAACGTGAGGTCAGCCAAATTATCAAATCTTCTAATCTACCTCCTGAAACTAAACGTCGACTTACCCCTTCAGATTCTAAACCACCTCGTCTATACGGACTTCCCAAAATTCACAAACAAGGTATTTCTTTTTGACCTATCGTTAGTACTATCCAATCTCCCACCTACAAGCTAGCCGAGTTTTTGTCCAACATTCTTTGCGAGTTTACAGGTAAAACCTCTTCTCATATCCTCAACTCTTATCATTTTATTTAACGTCTACAAACTATAAAACTTGAACCCCAAGATCTTCTTGTAAGTTTTGATGTCACTTCACTTTTCACTAAAGTTCCTATTAAAGATTCGCTTATTATCATCTTATTGATAAGTGTCTATCCTCTACTTACTTCCAATTTAATAACAAGTTGTACGAACAGGTTTCTGGTGCTGCTATGCTGTTATTACCAGCAAACGGGGCTAGACAATCGATGTAGACCACTTTTGGCTTGCTTTTGGGTGGTTTTTGGATACGTTATCATTAATACACTGCAGTAATTTATGAGGGCTCTTCTTTTGCTTCTGCAATTTTGGCGATATCTGGCCTTTATTTTGTCGCTGGTAGCTGGCGCCTCATGTGCTTCGCTTAACCTCTTCATCAGCTGGCTAACGTAATCTTTTCCAGCAATTTCTTTTTCAATTTGGAGGTCGCCTGTTTTTTTTGTAAACAGATGATCAATATGCTATTAAAAATAAGTGCAAGTATTGATCCCTATCTCTTTGGTGTTTAGACATTACTTTGACTAAGTACTTTTCTATTGTTTGACTTGTACATTCATTTTTGCCAATAGATTGAAGATGGAAAAGCCTCGTTCTAGTTTTTCTTTAATTTCCAACAGTCGGCAAACTTTTGGAAACAGCGCAGACTCAAAGTTGCGAACTTAGTCAAAATGTAATTTCAACAGAACTCCAAACCAGCAAAAACATTTTTTACTAAAACGGCTGCGACTGTAGCTGCTGTTTGATACCCAAAAAGGCAATCACTACTCTTTCTAAAAAAATTCTTACCTTATTCTGGTGCATTGGTAGTTTACGTTTTTTTGCTGGACTATATCCTAATGCGCAGACTGTGCATGACGCTTTTATTTGTAGTTTTCTTTCTCGTACTTTTCCTAATGTTTTCTTTACGCCACAGTATTCTTACTAATCTCGTTTACTTGGTATTCACAACTGTAGTCTGTTTTTTGTGCTCTCGACAGTTACTAGAAGTTTTCTAAAAATTGCTTAAAATGACCATCTTCCATTTTTAAAGTGTCCCACGCGACCAGTATACTATGATGTTTCTGACCAAAGTACTCACTTTTTTTCAGGTTAGACGTCGGCCGTTTGTTTCATAATCACGCAGTAATTGTCTTCTGGCTTATACAAAATTTTGCGAAAATACGCCATTACCTCTTTTGCACTTGTGAAAGTAGTACACCTATGGCCAGATTACTTGCATCGGTATCCAAAACAAATTTTTAATCTACTTTACTTTAGACAATTTTAAATCGCTAACTAGGGCCTGCCTTAGTTGATGGAAAGCGTTTCCGTAGTCTGCATTCCATCTAAATTCTACTATTTTTTTAGTCGATTTTGTCAAAAGTTTAGCAATATTGGTAAATCCGGGTACAAATAGTCTATATTAGATACACAACCCAACGAAGTTTTGGACTTGATGTTTATCGGTTGATTTTGTCCATGTTTGCACTACTCAAACCTTCTCTAAGTCAGGTTTTACTCTATATCTAAACACGAGATGGCCAAAGTATTGCACTTCCTTTTTGAATGCTTTTTTGAGCTTTTTATACATTGTTTTTATAAGGCTACACAAATCCATTACTTAGAAAACTAAACAAATACGAATTAAACGAATTAACGTCTATTTCGTTTTTTTCAAAATTTTTGCAACCGTTGTTATTCCTAGTTCACTTATTATTTTTATTATAGCACTAAATTTTAAGAACGACGAAGTTTAATGAAATGCAACAAATTCTTATTATTACACGTGGTTTACAAACACACACACAAAGCACATACTAATGATTTGTTTATTTACACGTTAAGATTGCAACTCGACACTTGATAAGAATGTAACGGATTTTAAAACTAATTATTTGCACGTAGTTTAGAGAAAAATCCCATTGGTTAAAAAATTTTAGACGGTAATTTTAGGTACATTTTGTTTATCGCAAACCCACCTATACGGACAGATACCTTCATGATTTGTCTCATCATCATCCTGCACAGAAACGTTTTGTTATTGAATCTTTGGTTTATCGTGCTTTTTCTATTTGCCAACCTGGGAATCTAGACTCGGAACTGCGTCAACTTACTAGAACCTCAGTGAACAATGGTTATATGAAGCAAGATATTCATATAGTTATTAATGGTCGTCTACATCTACGTGCTCGATTACTTGAGAACATTAGAATCCCGAATCCAATTCAAAATTGGCTTTTTTACCCTACATTCACAAGGTTACAGATTTAATTGGTAAACTTCTTCATAAGAACGGTATTAAACCCATATTTAACTTGACACGCAAAATTTCTTAGATTCTCCCTTTTCCCAAGAACAAATTTTCTACACTTTCATCTCAAGGTATATATCAAATTTTTTGTTTATGTGGTCTAGTCTACATTGGTGAAACCGGTCGTTCCGTCATTACTCGCATTTCAAAACATGATCGTTGTATGAGGAAAAGGCATATTTCTAAGTCTGCGGTTGCTGAACATCACTTTACTACAGGTCACAAGATAGATTTTGATAACGTTTCGGAGATGGCCAACTCTTCATTCTATTTCAAGAGGAAATTCCGAAAGCATAGAAATCATCAAACACGCCAATAATTTCAATCGTTAAAACGGTAGCCCAATCAGAGTCAAGCTTAGGCAGCTGTGACGATACTTCTTCTTTATATACAAAAACTATTTCTTGTTAAGTCATTTGTATGTAGTTTAGAATCTGGCTTGGTTCACAAGTTGATTACCTAACTCTTAGTGGTTCTTTTTTAGATTTTTGTTTGCTTTTTCAAGTTTTCTTTTTCTTGCCTTTTCAGAGTTTAGAATCTGGCTTAATTTACAAGTTGATTACCTAACTTTTGAAAAGTTCTTAGTTAGATTTCGGTTGCTTTTTTGAGTTCTTCGATTTCTCTCACGCCCTGATGAAGCCCCTTACGAAAGTGGGCCAAACGTTGGCAACTATGGTTACCACAATAAGTATTAATTTTTCTTAGCTTGTTATGTTATGTTAGTTACATCTATAATAAGTCCATAGTAATCGTGTAAATAATCAAATGTTGAAAATAATTTAAGTTAGTTTTAAAATCCGTTACACTAATATTAAAAAGATCTTAATGATTGCCAATATTCTAACAAAAGTTTTAGATTCTATAGGAATACGATTTAGAACAGTTAAAATTGTGTAAATCAATTAGCTCCTCTAACAAAGCAGCACAAAGCTTACACGCAAAAAAAAAGTGTAATTTTAAATTGGATATCTCTGAGGCAACAGTAAACAAATGTAAATACAAAAAGTACAAAGTTAACCCTAAGAAATAATAAAATTAAATTAAATATTAAAGTAACATGTTTCTATACAACATGTCCACTTAAAGATTCTAAAAATTTTGTTAAACTATACATGTATAGTTAAAAAAAAGTTCAAAAAAATTACATAATTTACATTTAAATTATTAATCAGGTTTTTAATTATTTCATACTAAATAATTAATGTACAAATTCTATATTTTTAATAAAAACAATTTATTTATATTTAATGAAGATAATATTGGTATAAAAGTTAGCAATACATTTGCCTGTTAATTAAAAGGTACTACTTACACAAATACGTAGATACACACCTACAAACATTTTGTTTAAACTTGTTAAATTAACCTCAAACGTTCCAAATAAATAAATCCTTAAAATCACCAACATTAAAAGCTTATGCGATTACAATACATTTACTAAATCCAACTTTTTAATGCTTACCTATTTTAACACGTAACCAAAAAAATGTTCAAATATTTTTTAATTAAAAGTTTTAGTTTTTTTGGAGAATTTAATCTATTTTGAACTTTTTGTTATTTAAATTTATTAACAGTCTGCTAATTATTTTGGTTCAAATTTTATTTTTGTAACTTGGATTATTTTTAACTTTTAATAAAACCGAAATGTACCTACACGTAATTTAATAGAATGCTATTATACTATATTAAAAAATAGTTTTAAAAATAGTTTATTTTTAAAGACAAGGTTAAATAAGAATTTGTTCTTTTTCTAGATAAAATGCTAGAATAAGTTTGTAATTGACGTACGACAACATTGAAAGGAAAGGTTTTAGAAGTTTTCTTCGCAAAATTGTCACATTTGTGTACAACTGCTATTTTTACCGCTCTAATAAAGATTTTCAATTTTGCTAAAAGTTTTTTAAGAATAACGTATTTTAAAATTTATTATTTTTTTTTTCATATAAGTTTTTTATTAATAAAATGCATACAGATGTTGCAAAATGATTGTGTATTACTTACAACTTTGATACAGTTTCCGTATCATATATTTTACAGTTTTCTACGTATTTCCGTTTGTTACTTTTTTACTGTTTTATTTGCAGATTATATAAATTTATATAGCACAACTTTTTGTTTTGTGTAAATTACTTTTTAAGAAAATATAATTTTAATTTGCCAGAACAATACTAACAATAAACCTAAACCGGTTGCCACAAAAACTCAGTTTTACTGAAATGCGTGTGATATCTAAGCTAACGTTAATAAACTAACTTATTTGTACTATCTGTGTTTACGCTTCATAACACTTAACTGATTGTAAAAGTTAATTAGTTTTAATCATCTTAACAGTCCTTAAATGTTACTACATATATATTTAAAAGCATTGTAATTTGTTTACATTTAAATTCTATATTTTCCGCAATAAAAATTTGTTTGCTCTTATTGTTTTCCAAATTACAATATTTATTGTCATTTTAGACTTTGTTAAATAATATTTCAAATTATATATTTGTTGTAAGCGAGAAAATTCAAAAATTTGAATCTGTCACAAATAGAAACTATGTTTAGTTAGTTTTTAGGTTGGCAACAGCTATTATTGTTTTAATTGTGTTTATTTTTACGTTTTAAAGTTTTAAGTAATATGATTAATTGAAGATTTGATATTGCCTATCTAAAGATTGCTCCTAATTAAAACATGTTTCAATGCATTACGAGTTAAGATTGTTTGAAAAATAATAATTGAAAGAGGAAATCACGAGACAACGATGAGCGTGAAAGATATTATTCAGTGCATCGTAAGTGATACTAATATCCAAATTTAAAGAATATATAATTGCTCATGGAGTTTACATCATTCAGAATAATTACCAAGTAAGTGATGGAACTACTAATGTTAATGACTATAGGCAAGTTAACGGGTGCTGCAAAGAACTGGCATAATTGCAAAGTAAAGTATCTTTGTCGTGGCCTGAACTTAAAGTTTAAATAGCACAACACTTCTCGTCAACACCTAGTAAAGTAGAGCTTGTAAGAGTATTTGAGAACAGCCGATGAAAAATAGCCTTTAGAAATCGTGGGAAATTGACAGAATTGGATTTATTGGAATATATTGTTGCGTATTTATTATTAAAAACTAATTTATTTAAACGACTAAAAATACGTTTACTTATTCTAGAAATATGTACATTTTTAAATTAACCGAACTAATTAAATTTAAATATCTAAGGATAAAAACTTACAGAAATTTATATAAAACAATAATATGCTATCACTTACGCGACGATAAAATAAAGCCACTAACTTGTTTGTTTACACTATAAGTCACGTTCACTCGATTCGGTGTACACTGTTATTTATTTAAAACTTCGCACGTGCTAATCACTTATTTATCTTCACTTGAATAATCTTCTTAATACAGCTGCATTCGCGTTACGACAATAACTGACCTACGATTTCTTTCTTCGGTATTTATAGACATCGGCGAATCCTTCTCGAGCGTTCCCTACTTTTCGCTATATCTTCTAGAAAATGGATAACAGCTTCTAGAAGGCTTTTGCATTTGTAAATAATTTCTCGAACGTTTCAATATTATGAATGGGTTTAACAGTCTAATATTACTAAATGCTACACGCATTTTTGAAGGTGATTGTTGTATAAACAAAAAGTAGAGTTTTAAGTCTGCGGTTGTTAAACATTATTATACTACAGGTCACAATATATTTGATAACGTTTTGGTGATGGCAACGTGATCATGATTTTGAGCTATCCGCTTTTTGGTACCCGGTTATTCCTTAATCGATAACACGCCCCTTTTCGACCGTAACCCAATCAGAGTCAAGCTTAACCAGCTGTGTTCATACTTCTTTTTTATATACGGAAACTACTGTTTCTTAAGCTACTTTTATAGAGTTTGGAATCTGCTTTGTTTCGTAAATTGATTACCTAACTGTGTAGTGGTTTTTTGTTAAATTGTCTTTTGTTTTTTTAAGTCTATAGTTTTCCTTTTTATCTTATTAGAATTTAGGATCTCGCTTGGTTCTTAATTACATTTCGGTTGCTTGTTTGAGTTCTTCGATTTCTCTCACGCCCTGATGTAGCCCCTTACAAAAGTGGGAAATGGCAATTACAAAAATGACACGGTCCGAACCCGGAAGACGTTTTCATCTTAGTATAGACTCCAGACGTGAAAGTCTTTGCTATTAGATTTTAGTAATATTTAAAATCTATGAAAAAATGTAAAAAATGTTACAAACGGAGATCGTAAGACATGGAGTTCCAAACCTACAACAAACTGTTCAATTTCGTTGTTTCGCTTGCAATCAGTTAGGGCATATGGTAATTTCGTGTCCTAAGCCAAAATGTGAATGAGATAGCTGCTTGTTATGTGGTAAATTTAGTCATTTGGTAAAGAATTGTATACAACAAGAAGTAAATGCTGCTGCAAATTCAAGTTATAGAAGTAGGTAGTCCATTAGTCCCAGATAGCACTGCACATACAATCCAAAATGAAATAATTGTTCATCCGTGTTTCCACTATTTTAGTTGCAAAGTGAAGGATGATGTAAGTGCAGTTTGTGCGTGTAATCTTAAGAGATTGCTTAATACTAAAAGTCCAATCATTTTAATTAAAGAAACATTTGTTAGTGTTAACAAATAAGAAGAATTTTATAACTGCATAGGTATCAATGAGTCCAATTTTAAGTATAATATAAAAGTCTTTGTTGATAATAATTATTTATTGGTTAAATTTGATGTGGTGCTTGATTTTACAATAGCCCACAAATGTTTTTTTTTGTAAGGAATTTTATTTCACAAACAAGCTTGAATCATTTATTTACCTAGTAACAATAAAGAACTAGTATCGGAATCAACGGTTACAGAATGTGAAGGTTCTGATTATAATAAATGTTTGAACGCATTTTACCATATTGAATGTGACCTTTAATATTGTGAACTTGATTTAGATATAGGTGTTATGTTAAAAGTTTTCTGAAAAACAATTGCGTATTTCAGAATTACGTTCTGGAACGCTTTCTTACTACATTCAGAGTGACTGTCATTTTTTATTTTTCTCTTGACCAATGGTACTTAAGTGTGTACATGAAAATTGCCCGTCTAGTAAAACCTTCATTTCCAATTATTTGCCTTCCTCCAGGTTATTAATGGATGCATCGATTACTGCATTTTTGATACTTGTGAGAGTCTTCCTGGGCTAAAAATGAATTTCTTGTAACCGTCGTTTAAGGTTGTTCGATTACTTTCGTGAAAGACCCAGTATTTGAATTGACGTTATTCATTTTGAAATTGTTTTATTGATTTTAGATTGATTTTGAGAAGTTATTTTACGTTTTTAAATGCAACTTTATAATTCAAAGTTGTGGGTAAATTTTGTATTTTTTTATTTAGAAATTATAACGTTGTTTAATCATCCGTATTCTGCGGTTGTGTTAAATTGGCATTTTCTTTGTTCGGTGAAAATTCTAGTTGTAATTTATGTTTCCCTTCTGAGATGTAATTGTAATTAAATATATTTCAACAGTTTGTTGATTTTAAGTTTGTTTAAAAGTTCTTTGTTTAAGCACATTCTCAATACAGTCGCACTAATTTTTTTTTGCGTTAGCTTGATTAAATTACGTTAGAATAAAGTCATTCTTTTATTTTATTACACAGTTATGATTCAAGTCGCTACAACTAATCTTTATGACCGTACTGAAATACAATATTTTGTCAATATGACAGTTCACGCAAAAGCAAGAGCCGTTTACCAACACTACTTTTGTGACATAATTAAATCTGTTTGCATTCTTTTTGCACTTTTTGGTGGTACGATTTTCTTTAACGAAACTTTTGAACACAGCCTTTGGTAAAGGGAAGTCAATAAAGTTAATATATATAAGTGATTTTAGTTAGTTATTCAGTTAGTTAGTTGACAGCAGTTCGAAATTACTTAAGTATCGAGATGTACTTTGTTGGGTAGTAAATTCACCTCCTATGATAAAAAATTACCTCGAAAGTCAGTAACAATAGAACAGTGAATAGTTCGTTCAAGTGGAAAAACTTTCCTACTTTGTAAAGTAATTATAGTTTATTGAATTTTACTGGATACCGGTTTGGTTTCGTATTAACGTATTGTGGGTTTGTGCGTAAGTTTGTGTTTCACAATCCAATTTTCGCCTTGGTGGCGACTCATTGAAAAACTTCCGACGGTAAATTGTTCATATGGTTGTAGTACGCTATTGAAGTTCCGGACAATGTCAACTGGCCTACAATCAAGGTATTTACTGATTACCGATTAAGTTATTTATTCGCAAGTTCAGCGATTAAAAAGCTTTGAAATTAATCAGAATTTACTGCTAGCTATCGAATCTTTTGATTATACAAACATCTTATGGAATTTGTTTGTGCTAATTTTAATTATTATTATTAAACAACAAAAGCAAAAGACGTAATGTAACCAACGTCTAAAGTGTATTATCGACATTAAGTAAAAGCAAGAGAGAAAGATAATCTTATGTTTGCGTACTATAGTATTAAGACTGTCAAGTTTGTTTTATACAATTACGGAATTTATTTGATTTTGTTAATATGTATTTTATTTTTTTTTATTATGCGTACACGGCCGTGCATTATTATTTTTTCTCCTTTAAAAAAGTAATTTAGTTTTGTTTATTATGTTTATTTTATTTTCATTTGGTTTCAGTGTAATCATGTTGTTATTCAGATTTGTTTTCAAGATTTAATTTGCGTCAAATTGATTTGACGTTTTAATGTAATTTTCTGTTTTATTGCTTGTCTAATTTCATTTCATTTATGTAATAAATGTTAAATTGTTTTTATTTAGTCGGTCTTCGCGTATGTGAATTTTAGATTATTACAAATTTTTTTCGTGTTTTACTTTCTTAAGGTATGTCCCGTTTGAGTGTATCCATTTGAAACAGACTTGTGGTTGACAAAGGCCTCTACTCCATTGAGCTTTACTCCTTAATCACGGAATTTTTTAATATAACCCACCCCGTCTTCACTGAGCACCGGCAATAACTTCGTTTATGTTATTTTATTTCAGGCAAATGTCATTGTTCCAACTTTTGCACGTAACATCTAATATTTGTGACTTGATTTTCTTGAAATTTTAATAGGGTATTAGGTTACCGCCACGTGTTTATCCTTTTAGAATGGCACATGTCAATTAAATATCTTTTGCTGAAATTAATAACTTGAAGCCCGTACAAAGGGGGACATTAGTTACGAACACCAATTTTGCAATATAACCTGGGTTCAAGTCGTTGACGTACTTAGTGTGATGGTTTACTAAATTTAGCACACTTGCAATAGTACTATTAAAGATCACACGAAAGCTTGACGCATTTGGTTACAAAAATTTATTGGTTGACTAAAACGCAACTTATTTATGATATAATTTTAACAATTTTAGCAGACAATTCAAGTATGCCGATAACTAATAGCATGACTCGACATTCGTGGGTACAATTTCTTTTATTTCTATCAATTCGGGTGTTTGTTAAACGTAAAATACGTGCGACGTAGGTATAGATGTTATCACGATTAAGAAACGCAAATTTATTGGTTCAATTACAATTTAAATTTATTCTAGAATTTGCTATCGGTTGCAAATTCACTAGTTTCGAATCGAATCAAAGTTTAATTTACCGTTACATATTAATTTATACTATCATACTGTACTGCAATAACTTTATTTATGGAGTGTTGCATACCATCTAAAGCATCAACGTAATTGACTGATATTTATCAACAAACTCTTAATTGTTATTACATATATACGTAATTCTGCCTCGCTTCTTTTTTTAACTTTTTTCTTTTGTGCAAAAAATAAACGTATTCGTTGTTGTAACCTGTGTGATTTGTTCTCTTTCAGTGTTGAAGAGATTTAAACGGTATCTGTCATTAATAGGTTCCCACCGTTTCGGCGACTTCTTAAACTACAATACTAAGAACGCTCTAAAAGGACAAAACTGTCGTACACTGGTTCACTCTGGTTGTATTTTTACATTTCCATTAATATTGTTTACTTTACAATGTTTATACGTTGTGGCTTTAGCCCGCGGCTTGTTTACAATTTATTCGAATTACGCTGGTATAAAATCATTTTTCAACGTTTCCATCTTTATAGCCATTTACATATTAATGAATAGCATATACATTAAAAATTTTAATGAGAAACTAAATTTTAAGTTCGAAATAAACATTGCAGTGAAACATCAACAAGCAGTTTCATTTAAAACTAAGCGAACGTTATTTACTGATAAAAATAATTCAAAAACTATTACAGAAAAATTGTTGCAACAGAAAATAATAAAATTTAGTAGCCTAGAGTATTGCAGCCTGATAGTTTTATTTCGGAAAAAACAAAGAAATGTGTTCGTCAAATTAACAAAATTAGTTTGTGATAATTACACTACACCGTTAATAACTTGATGATTATAGATTTTTGCAATGCTTTCCATCACGTTAAAGTTGCTGAAAAATCTATAAAATACTCATCTTTCATTACACTGTTAAGACAATATGAACATCTCTTAGTTTTCTACAATGTCTAAATTCTTATTATGATATTGTTAGAACGAATGCTGTTTTTGAATTTGGCCGAACTCAAGTTTAATACTTTAAAGTCTATTTTCAGTAGTAGTCTTATACTAACCATATATTTTTCTCAAGCACTGAACTACATTGTGATGCTAGTAGTACTGGATTCAGTGCAGTCTTTCTTTTGGCTGACATTTTTGAAACAGAATATACATCCTCTTATCTACAGATAGCTTATGTTTTTACTAAACTATAATTATAAAGTAATTCACAGATCAGCTGCAACTATACAACATTTTGATGCCATTAGTAAGATTCAGAACATTTTCAGAAATTCGCAAAAGCTTTGAGGTTAGTAAAAATTTGTTTTATGAATTGAAAGATTTACCAGAAAACTGGAAATCTAAACAAATTTATTGATCTTTTAATATCAATTCTAAAGTGAAGTTGCATATTTTTAATCGCTTCAAGTGTGTTACTTTAAGTCTTCAAAATCATAGATACTTTGAACTATTACATTCAATTCGGAAAGATAAAGTTATCTTCCAGACAATCAGCGTTGATCATTATGGTCCATTAGAGAAGTCAACTAGTTACAATAAATATACCTTTTTCATAATAGATCGGTTTTCTAAATTTACTAAATATAATGCTTGTAAATCTACTCAAACATCCGAAGTCGTTAAACGCTTGAAAAATTATTTTGAATTGTTTAATAGACCTCGAAAGTTGATTTTGAATCATGGTAATTGTTTCACATTTAAACTTTTCAAATAATTTATGATTTCTAATTTAATAGATCACATCTTAATTGCAACACATACACCTAAGTCGAATGGAAAAGTTGTATGTTGGCACATATCATTAACACCTATGTTAGCAAAGCTATCGTCTTGGCCAAATTAGTATTTTAGAAACAACTAAATTTGACTTTAATAATACTTTTCACAAATCATTAAATAACATACCTGGTATGGTATTATTTAAAATTAATCAAATGGGTGAGTCAAATAGTTTCATTTGCGAGTGCTTAGATGAATTCTATTATGATTACCGTGATCTAGCCAAAATTATAAAAAACGCTGGTACAAAAATTACTAAAAATCAACTGTGTAACAAATCCGTTTATAATAGTAAACTACGAGGGGGCTTAACACATAATAAAATCCTTCTGTGCGCGATAGGATTTAATTATCTAAATCAGCGCTTTAGATTGTAGTTTTATCAGCACCTATGTCAGTAAGTATTTCACTGACAGTTTTTTTAACGATTCAATATATCTTATAACACTTTTATTACTATATCAATATTTAAAAAATGTGTAAATACTGCTATATTTCAAATTAGATTTAAATATATTTAAATAAAATCTATGAACTTTGTTATTTGCGCAAACCATACTTATTTCTTGAAAAAATAGGTTATATAGTTTCACCATAAGCTAGGTCTTATGCCCCCTTGGCGCGGATGTTTAATTACGCGCATAATCGGGAAACAAAACTGTTTATTGCTAATGATTACGTAAAGATAAAAAATGTTAATGCTACTGCTGGTTTAAATAAAAAATTAGTACCAAACATGCCATTAAAAAAATTTTAAACAATGATCGTTATGTGCCTAGTTACTGATATAGAAGACGATTCTGTAACTCAAGTTCTTTTTTTAATTCAATACAGTTTAAGCAAAATAAAAATTTGATTAAACATATTACGTTTTAATAAATATTCTCAAAATAGAGGCTAGTATTATAAACTGTATTTAAAAAATTTCACAAAGCTTTTCCCACAATATATAATTAGTTTATAGTATTTATAGTTTTTCTTTAACCATTGATACAATTTCCCTCTTGACAAATATAATTTAAATAAAAAACTTGACATTATTTTTCATTTAGTAAATACGAATGGTTATCCTTTATATCTTACAAAAAATTACAACGTAAAGTTAATTTTTCTATAGGAATTTAAAACCTGACAAATCTAACTTCCAGTTTCAATTAACCTACAATTTCTTCATTTAAATTTCAAAAATTGTTTAAAACTTGTAATATTAATATTTCATTTATATTTAAAAATAATTAAAAATCTTGATTAGTTAATACAAAAGATAAAACTGATATTCTTGATAAATCAGGAGTTTACAAATTAAAATGTAGTGATTGCAATTCTTTTTATGTAGGTCAAACTAGACGTAAATTTCATACTAAATTTTTAGAACATTGAAAATAATAGTATATTTAACTACCCATCTAAATCTTTGTTTGATAATTACATCTTAAATTTTAATTATTTTTTTGATTTAAACAAAGATTATGAAATTCTTCACATTTGTAATAAAATAATTAAACCAATTTTTTTAGAACTGAAAGAAGTCGTTAAAGACCATAAGACTCATATAAATAAATTACTGGATGAAATCATTAAGGAAAATAATCAATTTCTTTTTTTCAAATAATTATAATGTTTAACTTCATTTTTCTTTTTATAAAATATTACTTTCGTCTTATTTATTTATAATTATTTAGTTATAATTGTCCATCCCATGTCAATTTATTGTCTTGTAATTTTTGACATTTATTTATTTTACTTAAATTAATTTGTTTAATAATTTATATATTTTTAAGTTCGATTTAACTTATTATATTTTAGAGGCCCGAAGATAGCATATAATGTCAAAACATGTCGCTTTAATTAATATTAAATAAACAATTATATTTTGTGGGAAAGGTTTTGTGGAATTTTTTATATACAATTTATTTTATTCTGTTGTTTAATCGACGACAATCAAAGGTCTGGATGACAGAGCTGTAAACAACAAAATTCACAGATATCGCAAATCTTGCAATTATCGGAAGGTGTTGAAAACAAACACAAATATTACCTACGTAATATAATGAACAAGGTTTATTAGAATTTTCAAAAATAAGAATGTATACTATTAATGTATTTGGAACTATTTTTTAATTCAAATTCAGTAAAATCTACATTTGCACAACATGTTTTGCATAATCGTCATACTCTTTTTTCTTACAAATTTTTTCATCATTTTCATAACAACAATAACAAACAAATTCTTGAATTACTAGAGTTGATTTATATTAAAATATCAAATAAAATTTTTTTGTTGTACGATCAAACCAATTTCAATTATGATTTTAAACTTAAATTTTCTTAGATTTGTTTCTAAATTGCACCATCTCTTTTTTTTTAATAATTTACATTTAACATTTTGCAAAACTTAGATTAAAAAATTTTTTGTAATCGTAACTTTTTATAATTTGTAAATATTTTTTCTGAAGATGAGCTTCATTATTTTAAAGCTCAAAACATATGTAAAAAATACATTTTGAAAGTTAACGAATTTATTATTGGTAGACTGATAATTTAAATAATTTAAAAATTGACCAATAACAATGAATTCCTTTAACAATATTTACCGATTCTATATTTTTTTTCTTATTAATATTAAAGAAATGCGCTACTGACTATAAAAAAACATTAAAAAAATGAACTTTACTATAACATGAATCCTTTCTCTAGTCTTAAATGATTTATAACGCTAATAATATTTTCAATTGCTTGACTGTTGATACAATTTCGACATTCAAAATTTACTCAAATTTTATTTTAGATAAGTTTCGTCCTATGTTGATAACTTTACAGTAAAATCGTTTCTGACTTAAACCAGTAATTGCTGATAGTTTTTATTATAAAACTTTATAAATCGGGTTTATTAAATTATTTTGTTTATGCATTTTAAAATTTCGGTTGAGTTGCTTTTGGTGACCACAGCGGATTTTTTTGCACTAAGGGTCGCTTTGTCGGTGTCGTAAGAGTTGTTTTTCTTGCAAATCAGGCCTTCACTGAAACCGCTAAAATTTTTGTATTGAAATGATTCTATAAAACGGTGCAAGATAGAGAAAAGTTGCACATAAATATTTTTTTACAGGACAAAATTTACTATAAAAAAGTCGGCTAAAGGGTACAATTACCTTCAATAATTTAGAAGATAGACGTGTGCATAGTTGCACAAAAATTACATTAAAATTCTGTAACTATTAAACTATTAGATATAATTATACACTCCCCGCAGACTTTTTTGTAGTAAATTTTGTGCTCAATAAATTGTTTATGTGCAATTTTCATCTATATTGTACCGTTTTTGCAGCGTACAAGTTGGGCACCACCGCAAGTTCAAAATTTGTTTCTTCTGAGCGTTTTATCGTTTTGTTACACGAGCCTTCGAATCAAGCTTTTCCACACTAAAAATCCAAAATTTTCCATGAATAAAAACTTAGTTAGTTTTTAAGTTGGTAACAATGAAAGACGTAAGTGGATAAATGTGTTATGCTGCATTTTTAAATAAAATAATTTTCTTCTGATACATCTAAAGTATAGATCTATTAGTAAACCATAAATGTCTAGTTACTTATATTTTAGTATAATTGGCGGATGATAGCAGTGTTATGTCTATCAATAAACTTTAGTTGTTAGTAGATAAAGATCTTATGATAACAAAACAACTTTACCAACGAATAAATGGCAAAGTTCAGATGGTAGTAGAAGTAACGTGCACAATATTAAAGATAATTTTGTAATCTAAGCGCCCTTGTTTAAAGTATGTGTTATAATCCAAAATAATAATCCTTTTATGATAGAATCCAAAAAAACGTATTCCAAAATTGCTGATTAATTAGAATAAGTTAAAGTCGTCAAAAAAAGCAAAATTGTTTAAATTTCAAGCACATGCTGTTTAAAAGCATCGAACCAATACGACATCCTAATAAAATATTTGTTTATAGATATTCAATAACGTATACTTAACAAGTAACAGCAGTGTGTACAAATGCATTTTTTCCCTACACCAAATGAGCAGAAAAAAATTGAATTATTACCAAAAAAAGTCTAAAAACTAGCAATTACCTAAAAACGCCGGGTATATGATGATATCATAATCGGTAGCACAAAATTAAAAGCAATGTAGTCGATTGTCTCATAAATCAAATCAACAGTTTGATGATGATGATTGAGTCATGGTTAATTTTCTATGTATTGTCATATTTTTGAAACAGTTTAACTTTTTATTTGGATAGCCTGAAAATGATACGTGATTTTCTTTCACGTATCATTTTCAGGCTATCCAAATAAAAAATTAAGCTATTAATTAACAAAAACATCTGTTATATCCCAATGGACTTGCAGCGAACTATGCCGTTTTCAAAATTGTCTGCATCCAAGATTTTTTATTTACGTTAAATGTGGCGCCACAATTTAAATGTGCATTGTATCAGTCCTTTAAGTAACAAGTCGTACTTTTTTACTTGGACCAAAGATGTAGCCAGTAAAGGCAGTAACGAAATTGCAAGTTGTTGATTAAATATTGAATTTTGCTAAAAAAAAAAGAATCCCAAAATTAATCATCTAGCAAATAAGTCAGATTATTGTAGTGGTCAAAACAAAAACTTTTTTGATCTTTGCCTCTATGTATACTTGATTTTAAATGGATTTTTTAAAATTATTGACTAGAAGTTTCCAGAGTTGGCCACAGTTATCTTAGTTCTGACAGTGACTTTGGACGAATGGAGGAGATGGTTTGGAAACACTCAAACATGTTTATTCCAGTTCAATACCGTAAACTGATCACAACTGCAACCACTAAGAATAGTGTGTATCTCAATATGGGATATTTTTATAATTTTAAGCAACTTCCTAAAAAACTACAAAAGTTACCAGAAAAGCAAAAAAGAGCAAGACGATTTAATTTTTTATTTTATTGGTTTTGTTTTGCAATTACAAAAGAAAACAAATTTGTAAGTTTGCTTTGATTATTTTATTTATGATAATGCTACCTCATTTTTATTTCAAGGTGTCAGGTACATAGAAAATGATTTATTTCAGTGACAGCGTTGTATGAAAAGATAAAATATATAAAATGAAAGTACTAATAACATACCTTCTAATTAAAAACAAAAAACTTGCTATTAAAAACGATTCATTTCAATTTACTCAGATTTTGTGACATAACATCTACGTACGTCGGCAATTATTATTATTGTATTCATTATGTTTATCTTAACGTTTTAAAACTTGAAATAAAATAATTATTCAAAGATTTAGTTTTTTACATTGTTTTATTATACAAACGCAGTTAAACTTATCATACAATTTCTATTTTTGAATAAATTAAATTTTGTTACAGTGTATACAGTTATATCTAAAAATTTTAAAGTAAAAAAAATGTTTGCAGAAAGTAGGATAAAAAATGAATAATTGTAAGGCACTGCAAACATTTGGTGACTCTTAATCTACACATGTAATTTAATGGATTGCGTTTTAATATTAAATTTAACGTTTTGCATATTATATTCTTTTTAATATTTTTTTTAGTGTAATCATATAAAAAAAGATATGTTTATGACAGAAGTGTCAAGTTTTTAGAAACATTTTACTATATTGTATTCATTTGTATGTATATAGCTGAAATTATAATTATTAATTATATGGTAATTATAGAATTAAAACAGTCTTTAAGTAAGAATGCATTTAAAATTTTTTTATTATTGGTCTTAATTAATCTACAACTGTATTGACTTAACACTTTATTTACTGAATCTTTATAGCTTTATTCAATACTGTACATTGAAATAATAATTAAACTATTTACAAAAATTTACAAATAAAGCTTAATGTAAAATAAACACAAAAGTTTTTTTAACAGAGACCTTATTAAAACCCGCTTCTCACGTGACCTATACCGCTTACTTTAACGTTGTTTAAGTTACATTGATCAATTTATTAAACATTTTCCAAAAGTAAACTTTAATTACGATACTTTGCGACAACATAAAGTTCTAATTCATTTTTCATTGCAAGGTAAAATAATAAATAAGACTTACCAAACTCATTGCATCAGTTGTCGAAAACATTTGCAATTGCATGAAACGAATCCTATTCAATAGGTAACAAAATTATCTGCAGCAACAGATTTAACTTGATTTCAAGTTCCATTTTTAATTTTATAAGCATACAATTTTTAGGATTGTCAGTAAAAATTTGGCATTAAGCATTAAAAAATGAACAAGGTTGTGGTTTATTAAGAGTTACTTGTTATCAACTTTTTGCAGCGTGTACAATTTTGTAAATATTTTAATCAACATTTAAATACATATGTGGATTTAACTTTCTTTATAACGAGGCAACTTCAAATTATTGCACTTGGGCAACTGAAAATCTACAAACTTTGTAGAAACTACGATTAGAACTAATAAACATTAGTGTATAAATTGCATTGTGAGCAGTTAAATGACAAACAAATTTTTCTTTTAGTTAAACAATGTGATATGATCACTTGACTCATATCATTAGAGTTACAATAATTGAATTTTTTTTAACATTTTTGGAATGAAAGTTTTCGAAATATTAAAGCGATGCGTTTTTTAATGTTTTCCAAAGTTTAAAAAAAAGAGTGTCGAAGCTAAAAGACAACGTATTAAAAATCAATTATTTTAAATAATTATTATTTATTTTTATGTTAAATAAACAGGTATTTGTGTAAACAAGTACTTATTAGAACCCTGTATTTTCAAATTATTAATATTCTTGTAAACTTTAAAAGCTGTAATTTATTTTTATAGATTTATAGTTTTTTATATATCATAAGTGGTATTTTTAGCACAAGATGGCGTTACAATAACATTTTAAAAAAGTTTTAACAAAGTTTTACTTTTATTCTCTAGATACGAGCGACTAAAGAAAAAAAAAGAAAAAACTGAAGTTGATTTATTTCTGCTAAAGACAAACAAGGGGCTTTAAAACATGCCGAAGTTTACAAAATTTCTTGTTTCTGTGAATCAAATTATATAGGACAGACAAGACGGTCTATTAAAGTTAGAGTAAAAAAACATATGGATGACTGCCAACACTGCAGAGTTACAAAATCAGCAGTAGCCAGAACACATGTGAAATCAAGGACATACACTAAACTTTGACTAAACTAAATTGTTGACTAGAACTACTTTTTATTTTCTCAGACTAATTCACGAAGCTGTAAAAATAGTAAAACATCCAAATAATATGAACCGGGAAAACGGTTTAAAACTCAGCAAATTTTGGCTACCACTATTACGCCCTCTAAGACAAAGATCAACCTTCTTGGAGAGAATACAAACTCTTACTCTGAGTAATAACGAACTCAGTCAAGCGGTAACAAAAAATTAAGATCCGTTAATTACCTGACTGCTAATGATATAAATACCGTCACTTACACTTTTTCCTTTAGTGACATTTACCACTCTGAAGATACAAGCTGCAACGTGTTGCGAAACGTCAGTTTGTTATGTTTTACGAACGACAATACGGCAAAAGCCAAATTATACTTTTTAATTTGGCTCTTAAGAAGACACCAGAATATAAAAAACAAGTACAAACAAAAAAAAGTAAAACTTGTATAAAAACCATTATAAAAACGCAGTTGTCTTTATAATTTCTTCTTTATAATTTTTATTAAAAAACCTCGTATCTTTTTTTTATGTAACTGATACAAAAACTCTATTAGAATTAGAAGATATTTTTTTTTTATACTTTAGAAAACATAATAGTATATGAAAACACAAGTTACAGAACAAACGCGCAGCGGCGAGTTTATGAAGCGGTCGAGAAAATAATATAAAGCACACGTCATGTCTCTATTTTGAGACAATATTTATTATTTTTCGTATAATTTTAATTTTAAAACAACAATGGGAAACTTTTATACTTTATTGAATTGGCAACACTTACACTTTGACATATTGAAATTTATGTGTTAACCTAAAATCTCATACGAAATTATCTCTTTATGCCTTTATAAGTAAATAACTTTGAATTAATAAGACATTTTAATTTTATCTTGACATCAAAGTTTAAATATCAATTTTGTTTTCTTTTTCAAGTAACGTCAGTTTACGATGCAGAGGTACCAACTTTGAAAAAACTAACATTACTAAAATTCATGTAAGAATTTGTTTATTCTTACATGGATTTTAGTATAAGAATCGCTAATTCTCATGTCGAAATAGAGAAAAGTTATTTTTGAAAACCAAACTAAGAAAAACAGTTAACAGAATCTAAAGAATATAACTTTGACAAAAGAACAAAAATAATATAACCACAATAAAATAGATAATTTTATACAATTCTGTTAATTTACGAAATTTAATTTAATAAATAACAAGTACCTTTTTTAATGTTTAATTAAATTACAGACAAAATGTGTTTACGTTTCAGTAGTAAAAACACGAAATTCTAAAATTATATTTGCTCACGTTTATTATTGTAATTAGCAAGCTATTGAAACTTGATCAAAGATTAGTAGTGTATTCAACAAACTCACTAATAACTTGAGTTGACTGATTTAACAACCTACGTAATTCAATAAGAAAAGAAGATCTTAGGAGTAGTTCAATAAAGTCTTTGAAATCTATTCGCAAAAACCTTTTCATTTTAAGATATCTATCGCTTTCTTTTATCTATTCTAAGAAAAGGGTAAATTTGAATACGGAATACAACCGATAATAGAATCGTTCGAGTGTTCTTACGTTATAGAGAAATAGTCATTTCCTTGTACTTAAATTAGCTTTCAATTGAAAATCAACGGGACAATTCTATAGAAAGAGGTATAGGCAATACGACGAAAGCAATTGTACGTTTCATTCAAATGGTAGAATAAGACTGTGTTCAGAGTAGTAAATTCAGATTTTACTTCAGTTATTTTGTTGAAGAGATTTGTATGATAGTAAACACTTTACGATAACTTTTTGTTTAAATTAATGTTTTTTTATTGTTGACACTACAAAATTGAATTTGTTACTTTTTTGTATTTAAATTGTGTTTTGTTGTGTAACTTTTTAATTTATTTTAAATATACATATCGTAAATATTAAAAAAATTTAAACAAATACACCAACCGTATAATACAGTCTAAGTAAACATTTCAAACGCGATTACACAAACACGAAGAGTTTCATAATTAAAAGTTAACTAACCGATCAAAATTCATAAGAACCGTAAATGTAAATCCTAACATAATGTGTAATATAGGGTAATACTCCAAGACTGTAAAGAAGGATTTGCATTATAAATGCTAAAGAAAAGACAATAAATTGCAAACGTTGGAAAAGCGCTACGTTGGTTTTGAGTACAAGTAAAATATATTTTAGAGATTTAAATTATAAAAAAGAAAAAAAAACCGCACAAAGCAAGTTTTATGAATTTTAAAAAAGCTTTCAATGTAGCCTTTGTCTAGTAATAAAATACACGCACATAATAATTTCTATTAGATTTAACAAAAATTTATAGTGTTAAACGCAAATTTTTTATAATGGTTTTAAAATGCAAATTAACATTTTGAGAATTATGTCAATAAAATAAAATAGTTAGGACTATATTTTCCAAATATCTAAACAATCTACCTATTTCTTTAATGTTTTGAATTATTTTTTCTTAATTTAACTTTATTATGTTAATAAACAATTTGGCAATTTACTTATTTGCGTAGGTTTTTAAAATAAGTCTTGCTCTAGTAAATGTTAGAGTAAAACTAGGATTAAAAGTATATACTCTTATTGTTTTGATGTTTTACATTATTCAATCTTTCAGCATGTTTTGAATAAAAATAATATAATAATTAAGTACTATAAACATGTTTAGAATAATATCTTTGTTTAATTTTAGTTTAAAATTTTCTGAACAACTGTTGAATGTGCCAAAAAACATACAAAAAAACAAAATTTACAGAAATGTAAGTCAATACTAAGACTAAGAACAAAAACAATCAAAAACGGAATATAAACGCATTTCTTTGATTGTAAAGTTTAGCGTAGGTTGATGTTATAGCGAATTTAGTTGTGTAAAAAAACAAAGTATTGTTTATTTAAATATAATTAAACTATGCATAACTAAAATGTGTAATCTAATTAGTAATTCTTATAATACACATTTGGAAAACCTACTTACTTTGTTATCTAATAGAATTTAACAGGCACTTCCTCGCAAGAATTAGTAAATTATTCCAAGATTTTTTGTAATATAATTTATTCAAAGGTATTTAATTCTAATTAAATTTTTATTTAACTTGTATCAGCAAAAAAATAATTCAAAATTCATACAGACAAACAGTATGTAATTTCTATTGTCTGCAGAGTAACCAAATATTAAAATGCTAATTTTAATTTTGACATAAATAATTGCGTTTTTTCTTCTGAAAGTTTTATAATTATGTTCAAGAACAGACTTAAAAATTGTATTATTGTATTAAGCTTGAGTGACAAAGATTATTGAACTTCAGAAACATAAAATAAATTTTTATTTTAAGCATTACTTTAAAAAAAACAGTTTTTTATTGTTTTATTGCTTGCAAAATGTTAGCGACCCCTTGCATACATTTGTGTGCTGCGAAAGTTCATACAAAAGAAAAAAAAGCGACTTTTTAAAGTTCATACTATGAGATTTAACTTGTTGTCAAGAATGTGTATTTACAGATACAAAATAAATAATGACAGAATTTTTAACCTGTACTAGTGCAAATGTTAATTAAATACATTCAAAAATATTCGCAATATTCACATTGTATGAAAGAAGTATAACTGTAACTGTAGAGTTATGTTTTTCTACAGGTAAAATTTACGTTAGTATGGAACGCCGTTTTACTTTATTTTCCTTTTTGATACGTAACTTATAAAATTCTTGTGCATATTAAAAATGTTTGTTACAATTTAAATGTTGTTTTGAAAAATTTTAGGGTAGTATACTGTAATTTGATTTAAAATGTTACTTGAATAAAAATGAATGTTAAAATTGAAGTAACATTATAAATCTTTGAAGTTTCACGAATAAATTAAAATGCTAGAATAACTTTTAACAACTAATATTTTAAATGATACAATTTAAATGTTAGGTGATCATTCTAATTAGTTGCTTCAATCGGTGGCGTCATTTAGAACTAAAATGTACATGTATTTCCTTATACTAAAATAGTTTCAAGAGCTACCACCGATCACAGCGACCAATTAAAATTATCATCTAACATATTAATTCTATTATTTAAAATGTAGGTTGCTAAAAATTATTCTAGGATTTAAATTTCTTCATAAAAATTAATTGATTTTTAATGTTACTTCATTTATTTTCAACGTATATTTTTATTCAAAAAACATTTTAAATCAACCAACAGTTAAAAACATCAAGTTTTTTTAAACCAACATTTTAAATGTGGCAAAAAATCAATAATATACATTTCAACTAAATCTATTAGTTACTTTATTGTTTTACTATTAAATACTACTTTTGTTTTGCTACAATTGTAAACAAATTTATTTTCATGTTTGTCTATTTATTTTAATACATTAAAACAGTTTGTTAAACAATCTTAACATATTTAAATTTTTAGGTAAAAACGATGCAATAGATTTTGCTCAAAAATTTCTGACATCATATTAAAAACCTTAATGTAAACTAAAAAATAAAGTAAATGAACAAACATTTGAATTTATGTAATACTTTTTATTTAAGAAAAAAAATAACAATCATTTAAACTTGAGAATTAAAATGTATGTCGAATTAGAATGTTACATGAATTAAAATGTTTGTTGATAGTTTTGATGCTTCAGTTTTAAATTAAGAATAAAATCACCAAGAAACATATCAATTCTGAATTAAAATGTTTGTTGATAATTTTAATTCTTTAATTTTAAATCAAGAATAAAAAAACCAACAAACATATTAATTCTGAATTAAAATGTTGTTACGGTTGAATTTTCTTTATGCACGCCTATGTGGCTACAGACGAAATTTCCTTGGCGCACGCCTATGTATTTTCAACGTAAAAGTAGGTTCGGGTTTACGCCCTCTAACGTTCGTTTCTCGGCGGGATTTATTTTATGGAAAGTCGTCACACGGGCATGTTATAAAATGGTCTGTACGCATGTAATAGCTATGTTTTATCTTATCATCTAGAAAACGAATTCTAATTAAAAAAGGATCTGATTGCTTCAACGCGTTACAGGGTAAGCGATTGTCGTTTTTAGTAACAATTTCGATCGTAATTCTGTTTTCCTTCTAACAGCCATTTTATTTTACATTCATTCATTTAACATCTGGTACGTTATCGAAAAATGGCTATCGCCAACGACCGCTAAATACGTGAACACGTTGCCGTATACGAACATCAGAGTAAGGCGATTTCTCGCTGCGAAATTGGGGGTCTGGTGGAGTTTCCCGGTCAAAGATTGCGACAGTATTTGATATCGATGTACGAGTGAATGAACCTTGACAAAGATTTGGATGGACGATACTAATTTCTTCTTCAGACAACTTATGGTTATAACTAATTAAACCAACGAAAAGGGGTATATCAGCATCCGATTTTCGGGTTTTGTAATATGTATACTTTTTAAATTTAAGTAATGACTTTGTAGATTTGGATTTCGTGAGATATTAGGTTGACACGAAGTGCGATTCAAATTATTTACAGAGTGTGTGTCGGGGGAAGTACTTCCTTTGCACCTGCGGAAATTCCTGTATTGCTGGTAAGTGTTTTTATATGTTTCTCTTTCGTTGTCAACGAGGTTACTCACGGAACTGTCACTAATAGTATTTCCGAACTGATTACCGTAATTGTGATATCATTTAATTAGAAATTCGCGTATACTACGTGTGCTGTATACTCCCCGTAATAATTGTGATAATTTAGTGTGAAAGCCATATTACTAATTATGTAAACGATATTTACTACACACTATTCTTCGATATATACTTTTACTGTAGTTTATTTATGTATAGTGTGTTGCCTATGCTACTAGCATTTCTGTATTAAGAAGTCTTATATATTCGGTGATCATCATCAGCGGTTCTACATTAAAATTGTTATTGTGGTTAGTTATTTTTTTTTATGACAACATACCTGTCTCCTGTGGCTATGGTTACCAACTAATTACTTTTGACTACTTGAATAGTTGAGTAGAGGAATTACGAACCTAAAGTCGTGTTACAAGTGCTACCATTCTGTTGTGAGCGGACAGACGTCGCTTTTGGGATAAGCTCTGGCGCCCTTAATTATCTTTATGTATCTATGAACCCCCTCTCTCTCCGACTATTGAGAGTTGGCCGTGCAGGTTCGTAAAAACACCTAAAGCTTGTAACAATGTTTGTTGGTAATTTTAAATCAACAATAAAATAACCAACAAACATATTAATTCTGAATTAAAATGTTTGTTGATAATTTTAAATCAACAATAAAATAACCAACAAACATATTAATTCTGAATTAAAATGTTTGTTGATAATTTTAATTCTAAAATTTTAAATCAAGAATTAAAATTACCAACAAACATATTAATTCTGAGTTAAAATATTTCTTGATAATTTTAATTCTTCAATTAAATCAAGAATCAAATAACCAACAAACATAATAATTCTGAATTAAAATGTTTGTTGATAATTTTAATTCTTCAATTTTAAATCAACAATAAAATAACCAACACACATATTAATTCTGAATTAAAAGTTTTGTTGATAATTTTAATTCTTCAATTTTAAATCAAGAATTAAAATTACCAACAAACATATTAATTCTGAGTTAAAATATTTGTTGATAATTTTGATTCTTCAATTTTAATTGACGCTGTAGGTTGCGCAAGTTGTGAGTACTCTAACTGGTGGTAAACTTATTCTATGGTCTGGCTAGAGTACTTACAACTTCCGCAACGTACAGTGCCAATTAAAATTATGAACAAACATTTTAATTCAGAATTAATAGGTCTAAATGATTCTTTTTTTGTTTGTTATATAGAAAGTGTTACATGAATTAAAACGTTTGTTTATATACTTTTCTTTTCAGTTTAAATTAAAGCTTTTAATATGACTTATTTTGACCAAATATATTGCATTAATAAATACGTTTTTACCTAACAATTTAAATGTGTCAAGTTTGTTCAATAAACAATTTTAATGTACTAAACTAAATAGACAAACATAAAAATGAACTTAATAAAAGTTGAAGCTTGTTTGACTGCAAAAGAATTAAATTTAGTAATAGCAAGCAAAACAGCTTGCTATACGATAGCCCTTTATTATTTTTTCTAAGAAAAACACATACCAGAAGATTTCTTCTCTTTTTCTAAAGCAACAAAGAAAGCTTGCGCACTACTGGAAATAGTAGCGTTTCTCACTTCATTGTTTGCACCGTCTTTAGCTGTTATAAATTGTATTAATAAAATTTAATGTTTGTTACAAAAAATTCAACTTTGGCGTTTTTATTGATAATGATATTGTTTGGTTTATGCTAACAAAGACTCATAGAATTCATTTATAATTACAGAATGTAGCTGAAAGAAGTCAATCATTTGAAATAAAAACGTACTTAATCTATGTATGTAAATGTTTACCCAGATAGCCCGTGAGTTGAGCTACCTATCGGACGTGTCTCCAGGTGGTGGATAGAAGAGTAGATAGTATGTCGCAGTACGCAGCTTTACTAGCTGAGCTGGGAAAACTCTGTTTACTTGACCAGGTGTTGGAGTCGAGACCTAAAATCCGTACGTACACTATTTTCGCGTGAACCAGCTCTCCTAGTTCAAGCTGTAGTGTCGTGGCAAAAACCGACACAGGGGTAACGATGGTTGTTGCTGCTTTGCTGATTTTGATTAGCAGGTACGGCAGCAAAACTCAAACCTCTTTTTTTTCCGTACTCGTGGCACATATATGAAACCACCGACTCAAAATTGAAAAAAAGACTGGGAGCAGAACCCAAAATTTTCAGATGATGCTTAGCGCAAACCCGAAAAACCAAAAAAGCTTTTAGATGCGGCAAAGCGAAATCTTAAAAAACAAAGAAAATCGGGAGTTCAAGCAATCGATTTCACTCCAATAGCGGGGACGCGAGAGCAAAACCCATAGAGGAAGCAGCGACACCAAACGGCGCACGCAATTGTATCAACTTCTCTAGCAGTAGCGCACTTGTAACGTAAAAACTACCGGTAAAGCAAAGTCCAAAGGTCGAAGAACGGGTGGTTAACACTAAACCAGATCCAACAAAAATTCAGTAAAAGCGTTAACCAACTAATTGCACCTCGGGTTTTCGAGGATCATTCTTCGGGCGCAAATATTGCATTGAGTGCTTTCTAGATATTCAAATAACATTTGACAGTACTACCTTCACTTCAGTTACAAGGACAATAGTGAAAAAAGGAATCACACCTCTAGTTTAAAACTGGGTCAACTCAATGCTCAGAAATTAGACGGTAACAACTATTTTCTACGGTAGTGCTATAGGAGCCAAAGTAACTGGATTTTTCCAAGGCGGGGCGTTGTCACCCCTACTATAGTGCCTCGTCATGGACGGCCTATTACAAAAACCAGAAAACGGAGGTATATTTGCTGTAAGATACGCTGACGATCTTACTATTATCACAAACGAGAAGACGGCAAGAGTTGTATTTACCAAACAACGGAAAACAGATGACATAAATCTACCTATGATGCACGGAGTCACGCTCTCGATGACAAAAGAAGTCAAATATATGGGACTCACTCTTGATACTAGACTAAGCTTCAACGTTTATCTACAAAAAGTCACAACGGAAGTCATCAGAGTTCTTAATACAACTAAACGGATAGTCGGGCACACATGGGAGTTGAAAAAGACGTGAAAAGAAACAATTTGCAGCAAACTTACAGCAGAGCATAAAAACTATGGAAAAACTCTTTAGGGATGAGGCACACAAAACTCTTCTTTCCATAGCCACAATCAAACACGCAAACTGCACTAGTTAAGGAAACTCACGGGACTAATAACAGGATACTGTGACCTTAACAAATATATACATAAAATGGGACTGCAAAGTAGCCCTCTATGTCGCGAACAGTGCTGTAAATAGATGATTTTTAAATTATATAGGCACAGTTATTTTTTTTCTTTTAGAAAATTATTTTGTGTTAGAAAATAGATAAAAAAATTAAATTTTATATAGATAACAGATAATAGATAACGTAAAATAATCTAAATAATAAAAATGATAAATATATTTGAAGAACTACGTACTACAAAAATTCATAAAATTATTGAAAAAAATTACATAAAAATTGTAATTTACAAAACCAAAATGTTACGTGGCACTGCAATTTTTTATATACCATGTGTCCATTTAAGTCGGTACCATATGAGAAACTTTTTATTCTTAGTTTTATAAAAAAAGTCATTCTTTATAAAAAGTTCTTCATAGTCAAAAACCTGAAATATAACCATCAGATATAAAATTTTCAGAGCCATATACAAGGTTTGTCAAAAAATATGAATTTTACTTGTAAAGTATCTTTATTTTTGAGAATATTGACAATTTTTATTAAAAAAAAGTTGACCATAATAGAAAACTATTGTCAGATATCCAATATTATCCATCTGCCATAAAAAAGTAATTTTTGTTATTTTTATTAACTTTTTTGTATTAGCATTAGTAATTTATCGATAAGCATTTAATCTAGGATGCCCTGCCAAATTCTGTATATTAGCAATTTGCGTATAGAATGGTGTACTGGCGGCAAACGACAAATCGCTAGTTAAGTTTCATAAAATACGATAAATGGCTACTCTAATAAGTTGTGAAGAGAAAATTGAAATAGTTTTGATTGTAAGAGATAAGCAGCAGCTATTTATAACAACAGACATCCGAATAGAAATATTCAGCATTCGACAGTTACAAAAATTCTAAACAAATTTAAGACGTCGGGAAGTGTTCAAAATAATTTCAATAAAAAAAGCCAGGAGTGGGTAGCCAGTGTCGAAACGGAATTACAAGTAATGGTATCTGTAGTAGAACATCCTAAAATGTCATTGCGAAACAGAATGTCTTTGATCAGAAATGAAGTAAGTAGAGGTACAATGACGAATATTTTAAAAAGTAACAAATATCATCCATACAAACCCCAGTTTGTTCATACATTGAAAGAGAGAGATTATGACAGACTGTTTGAATTTGCTCGTTAATACAAGGAGAATTCAAAGAGTATCCCTTTTTATTAAGATATATATTTTTTACTGACGAGGGAACATTCACATCAAATGGAACTATCAGTTCACAAAATTGTCGCTGTTGGTGTGACAGTAATTTTGGTTTTAGAATAAAAACTCGCAACCTATATTCATTCAAGACTAACGTACGGTGTGGTATTTATAAAAATAAATAATAAAACCATATTTTTTGACATTCGATTAATGCTTAACTTTATTCAAATTATTTATGCACTTTTTGTATTCGCTTCAGGTAAGTGCCAAGAGATAATACTAATCCCCTGAAAGTATATACAAATAATAAACTCTACAAGAGATATCGCTTCTACAGAAACACAATCCAAGCAGTGCTATTACCGATGGTGTATCCACAATACAATCGAGATTCAAATCGTGGACTACCAATCCCGCCAAATTATAAAACTTTGTATGGCTTTAAGATTTTATGCCAGGTAATATTGCATTTACATTTCTCAGAGAATATATCAGTTATGTGAATGTTCTTTTATAGAGAACTATAGGAGATCTGATGGCAATAAGTCCAGCATCCGCCAGCCGCATTATAAATGAGGTGTCGGAAATAATTTCCAGACATTTATCTTTATAGATAAAGTTTCTAAAAAGAAACATTGTTCGAATAAGAAACCAATTTTATTAAATTGTTCACTTTTCAGGTGTAATTGGGTGCGTTGATGGGACGCACATTGAAATATGCAGTCCTAAGGGTCTTATAGATGAAAGATTTTGTAACAGAAAGGGCTGGATGTCTCTAAAGGTTCAGGTTGTCTGTGGCCCGGACTACGAAATATGTGATATCGTAATTAGATGGCCAGGTTCAGCACACGATAGCCGAATATTCAATAGCAGTGCAGTGAAATTAAGATTGGAAGAGGGCAGGTTGCCAGGATTGATCTTAGGAGATAGTGCATATCAGCAGAGTAGATACCTCTTCACCCTAATTTTAAACTCACAGATTCCTGCTGAACATTGGTACAATACAGCACATATTCAAACTAGAACGGTTATTGAAAGAACGTTTGGAATTAGGAAAGGGCGATTTTGATGTCTGCATTTGTGTTTAAACAAAAATTAAAAAACACAATAACTGTGCAATTTCACAAAGAGAAGAACTGCCAGTTCTGGAACAAAATGAAAACCGAGCTAACATTCCTGTGCAACATTTCAATGATGGGGAAAATTTCAGAGGCAATGTGATCAGAACAACTGTTATTCATAGACATTTTATGTAGTAATACCATAGATACTTATATTTTATTTTATTTTTTTATAGTTTTTTGTATCAAAACAAATTTTGTATTTTCAACGTTTACTACTAAAGTATTATTTAAACTTTTTTTTATTGACATACAACTCCCTCTCGTTTTCCATTCGCAGCATATGCAGTTCTTCATCTTGTTGTACAAGTTTTTTAATTCTGGTTACACGTGCTGCTAACTCGGTGTCTATTGCAGACCTCAACAGTACTTACTTTTGTGTGATCCGGTACAGAATTAAATTCTGTAGTAATTATAGCCCACGTTTTCTTTTTTTCAGACGCATTTACTGCATCTGTTTTTATGGATTCTATTACATTTCTGTGCTGAGATACTAAATCCGCCAAAAATATTTTTTCACTAGGAGTTATATATTTTTTTTGCTCACTCATCGTTTGGACGCACGTGTTATAATAACTTTTCACAAGCATATAAACATAATAAACTGTCACATATAAGTATGCATTTAGTTCAAATACAACAACAATCACAATGTTGCCAGCTCGTAACAAAATCTAGTGCACTACAAACTCTACTCACATAAGTCACTCATGGTCTTTGAATACCTAAATTAAGGGTGTGTTCCACTCACCCTCAAACGCGATTTAAGTGTAGAAGAAGTGTAGGAGTAGTAACGTTTCTAAATAATGTGCACTTTTTAAGGCTTGTACAATTTATTTTAGAAAATACTCAACAACCAATAAACCCACAATTGTATATGTGGAGAATAATTACAAACAATAATTAGTTTCTGAAATTATATTCATCAATTTATACAAAAATAATATTAATTTTAACAGTGACACTAATAATTTAAGTAAATATACATATTTTATGTTAAAGTAGTTTTATTGCACATTCATCTGAATTATTTTGAATTGCTTTAAGGTAAACTAATCTAATAAACTATATATATCGTACGTAGGATGCTGTTCAAAAAAGTTACGATCGTAACTTGAAAGATGGGGTTGCTTATAAGAAAACAATTCAGGTATTTCAAATAAGGTTGGCAAAAAAGATAATAGAGAAGAAATGCTAAAAAATCCTCCTCCTTTCTTGTGTTTGAAACAGTTGCTTCTTGTCAATAAAGACAAAGTAAACATTAGAATAATCTGAAACATTAACACCTTAACAATGACTACTACTACTAAAAATACTTACAAAAGTCTTCATGATGTTAACGTGAACACAATAGACATAAAAGCAAAACAACAGTCTTATATATACATAGTAGCGATTACAAAATTTACAATAAACGGTTTACTTTAAAGTAAATATACTGTTTGCAATGATATTGTGATATAATTATAGTGCATGGTTCAACGACTGCAAAAATATTATGGTAATAGTTTTTTCTTTTTTTGAAGTACAGCTTAGAAACGTTCAATTTAAAGTATACCATATTTTTTAATTACAGTTATTTCTGTAACGTTTAACAGTAGTTAAAAAAATTAATGTAGTTTATTTCCTTGCATTCAGTCTACTACTTTTATATAATCTTAGTCATGCATATAATCAAATATGTTCTTTAGATAAACAAGAAAATTTTGACACTATACTTTATTCATAAATTTCTAATAAGTCATTTGAAGATATTAGCATACTGAGAAAAAAGTGTAAATAACATTTTATTATGTTGTTTTTTTTTTCACTTTTCATTAAATTTTAAGATTTTGTAAATGACTTTTGTCGCATACTACTTCTAATATAATAATTGACGTTAAACACTTAATTTTATGTGGATTTCTACTTTTCATTTTGCCGTTCTATAGATTTCTTCTCATTACCTAACTACACAAACAAGCGAATATTTAAGTTTGCGATGTTGGCAACCTAAATTAATAATATACATAGCCGAGCTTTACATGTGAGTGAGTTATGCTATGAAACTTTCCACAAGAGTAACGTACATTATTTTTTGTGTTGCTTTTTCTAAAACTACATGCTTTTAAAAAAATTGAAATCATTAGAAATAAAACGCTGGTTCTACATCTGTTATTAAATATGTCAAATTATATATGACATTTGACATAACTTTAACATCCTTTGTTTTATTTTCACTTAACTAAATTTTAAGATTTTTTAAATTATTTTTCCATCTGCAACATACACATTCTAATATAATAATTGGCTTTGAACACTTAGTTTTATGTGGATTACTACTTTTTATTTTCCCGCCTTAGAGATTTTTTCACCCATTATGTAACTACACTAACGAACAAATATTGACGTTTCCGATGTTGGCAGCACAAAAAATATATTGTATAACGCGTAGCAAAAATAGCCAACGAGTATGAAAGTTTGCAAACGAGTCAAAAGCGAACCTTTCAATGCATTCCAGTTGGCAATGCAAGTACCTTACATTAATGAAGTTGCTAACGTTTTGCCGACTTTCGTAAGAGGCCTCATCAGGGCGTGAGAGAAATCGAAGGACTCAAACAAGCAACCGAACTCTAATTAAAAACTTTTCAAAAATTAGGTAACCAAATGGTGAACCAAGCCAGATTCTAAACTTTGAAAAAGTAAGAAAAAAAACGATAAACTTGAAAAAGCAAACAAAAATCTAATAAAGAACCGCTACAGAGTTAGGTAATCAACTTGTGAACCAAGCCAGATTCTAAAATCTATAGAAGTGACTTAAAAAGAAATAGTCTCTGTATATAAAGAACAAGTATCGTCACGGCTGGTTAACCTCGACTCTGATTGGGTTACGGTTGAAAGGGGGCGTGTTTTCGATAAAGGACTTATGACCGGGAACCAAAGAGGGGATAGCTTGAAACCATGATTACGATTGAAGTTATTGGGGTGTTTGATGATTTCTATGCTCTCACAAAATTTCCTGTTAAAAAAGAATAGAGATTTGGCAATCACCGAAACGTTATCAAAATCTATCTTGTGACCTGTAGTAAAGTGATGTTCAGCAACCGCAGACTTATAAATATGCCTTTTCCTCATACAACGATCATGTTCTAAAATGCGAGTAATGACGGAACGACTGGTCTCACTAATGCAGACTAAATCACATCAACAAGGAATTTGGTATACACCTTAAGATGAAAGTGTAAATAATTTGTCCTTGGGAGAAGGAAAAATCTAAGAGATTTTGCCTGTCGAGTTAAAAATAGGTTTGATACCATTCTTACGAAGAAGTTTTCTTATTTGATCTGTAACCTTGTGAATGTAGGGTAAAAAGGTCAATTTTGAATTGGATTCGGAAGTAGAAATGTCTTTATGTAATCGAGTACAAGGATGTAGACGACGATTAATAACGTTATGAATATCTAGCTTTATATAACCATTGTTCAGTAAAGTTCTAGTAAGATGACACACTTCTGAGTCTAGATTCTCAGGTTGGCAAATAGAAAAAGCACGAGACGAAGCATAAAGGTATCTATCAGTATGGGTGGGTTTGCGATAAACAGAATGGCCCGGAAGTCCGTCGGGCTTGCGAGTCACAAGAACGTCAAGAAATAAGAGAGAACCATTACTTTCGATTTCTATAGTAAATTAGATATCCATGTGTTGATTCTTAAGATCATTAAGAAACTTAAACAATTCAAGATGAGCATGAAGCCAAACAATAAACGTGTCGTACCTAAACCAAACTTTGGGTATTAATATTGATGATTCCAAAGCAAGCGTTTCAAAAGATTCCATAAAGATGTTAGTTACGGTCTAGTACAACTGGCCGCCGCCAAGCGGGCGCCGCTGTGTGGCCGCAGCCGACTAGCCGCGATGACAACTGGCCGCCGTTCCTACTGGCCGCCGTCCCTACTGGCCGCGCATCGCCAAAATTCCGTTATCCCATCCGTCGAGATTTTATCCCACACATAAGAAAATCTAGCATAAGTAAACTTCTTTTTATCGCGCTGAGATAATAATTGCACCTTCCATTTAGATTTATTTAATTCAACGCAACACGTATTTTACACAAAATGTGAAACTTCGGAATGAAACAAAAAAGACTGACCACCATTTATAAGAAATAACCCAATGAAAAAATGGAGGGGTGTATATAAATCCGCAAGAACAACCCGCAACCTTTGAACTGGCGGCCCGCATGCGGCCCGCGGGCCGCGTGTTTGACATGCCTGATTTAAACCCTTACTTACTTGTTTTGTTCCAGGGATTAGAAAAGCTCTGCAATTGTTTGTAACTTACCTTTTACAGAAAAACAACAAACGATTATTATTAATAATAGAAATATTTTTGTCTATAGGCAAGTTAAAAAAACTGGAAAAATATTTGCAAGTAAAAAAAATAAGAAGAATACTAAATGTCATAGAATACCCGCATACATAATGTACAATATGTCATTCAATTAATAGGTTCCTTCCAACCCTTCGTCAAAAATTAGAATCGTGTTTTTATCGGTTTTTAAATACCGATCGACTTTGAATTTGAAGAATAATAATTTACATACTGATATGTAGGGCTCGGATTTTATGCTCTACCGAATCTGAGAAAAATAATCCTTTATGCTAAATAGATAGACGACAACCATAAGCGCGCGGCCAGTTGGGTTGGCGGCCAGTAGGAACGGCGGCCAGTTGTCATCGCGGCCAGTTGGCCGCGGCCTGATCGCCGCGGCCGGTCGGCCACGGCCAGTAGTCCCATCCCGTGTTAGTTACAACAGGTGATAGAGGAGAACCCATAGCAGCACCAGAAACCTAATCGTAAAACTTGTTATCAAATTGGAAGTATCTAAAAGGTTGACACTTATTAATAAGAGGAACCAAACTCAAGCCCTTGCCATGTTGAGACAGAATATGTTTGATGATAATAAACGAATCCTTAATAGAAACTTTAGTAAAAAGTGAAGTGACATCAAAACTCACAATAAGATCTTGGGGTTTGAGTTTTATAGTTTGTAGACGTTGCATAAAATGCTGCGAGTTAAGAATATGAGAGGAGGTTATACCTGTAAACTCGCGAAGAATGTTGGACAAAAACGTGGCTAGCTTGTAGGTGGAAGATTGGATAGTACTAACAATAGGTCGAAAAGGAATACCTTGTTTGTGAACTTTGGAAAATCCGTATAGACGAGGTAGTTCAGAATATGAAGGGGTAAGTCGACATTGGAAGATTTGATGATTTGGCTAACCTCACGTTCAATTCTCAAAATGGGATTACGAGTTAGAAAAGCGTACGTTTCCTCAGACACAATAGAATGGATTTTCGCAACATAATCAATATGGTTCAAAACAACAGTAGCATTACCTTTGTCGGCAGGAAGAACAATAACATCAGGGTTCTTACGAAGACTTTTTAGGGCTAACTCTTCCGACTTATAAATGTTAAGTTTAGGAATTTTAGATGATTCAAGGATTTTGCCAGTGTTAATACGAATGGGATCTGAGATGTGGCAAGGAAAATGTCTTTACAGCACATAAAATATCTTCTTTAGGAATACGTTTGGGAGTAACAGCAAAATTCAAATTGTTTCTCCTAACCTCTTCATCGCTGGAAGATGAATCAGCAACACCAATGACATATGGAGAATTTTTTGTGATAACAAATGATGAGCAAGACCGCTTATTATCAAGAATTGTTGCGTGCTGATAAAACGTAATTTCCAGTGACATATCTAAAGAGAAACCCACTTGCGTTATCTTAAATCCATGCACTTGAGCAAACATCATAGCATGTAAATGAACCGACCTCAGAATTAGTATTAAAAACTCTAAATCCAAACTCTTCCGGCTGTTGTTTTCCATTTATAGTTTTAGTAGTATGTAATGGTTTATTGCGAACTGATTGCAAACTGGAGGGTATATCTTTTATAGAAATTTTTTTTAGAAAAGCACAAAAATGAGTATTTTGAGCTAATCTTTTCAAATCGTTAACAAAATGTTCAATAAACTGTCATAAATTTGCGATTTTCTTCCACCAGTTGTCCATTGTTGGCACCAACATTGAGACGTGATGTTTTGGTTGTAAAGCTTTAATGTTGTGAATGGCCGTACTTATTTGTTTTCTTAAATCTAAGCTTTGTTTAAGCAACATGTCTTAGGAAATATTTGGGTAGTGTTAGTAACGCTTAGGTTCTTTTTTCCAAGCGATGTACGGTAAGAAACACAACGTAAGCAACAAAATCTCAAAACATCAAACTTTATTTGAAAAAATATATTTTTAAGGCAAAAATCACCTTCGCAAGGTTGAAATAGTCATATTGCGCTCACACTGACTGCCATTTTAAGCTATAAAATATAAAATTTTTAGTGGACACAATCAATTTTAAAGCCAAAGTGGAACATATAACAGCGAAGGCTACTACGACCGGAATCTATGCTAAGATAAGAATGTCTTCCGGGTTTGGACAGTGTCATTGTTGTTGTAACCGAAGTTGCCAACTTTTAGAAATTTAGCCAGACTTTGACCGAATATACTTGGATTAAATAAATCATTCAATGAATAAATAAACAATTTATATCGCGTGATTCCTGGCAATTGCTTCACCACACTCTAACTAGTTAATGCGCATTTTAAAAAAACAACAAAACTAAATAATTACTGGATTTTACCCGAGCTTTATTTCGGTTCACAGTTCTACAGCTTCTAAGATTATGACACGATTTGAGCTACGTTGTCAAATCTTTTCAGATGTAAAAGTTTTGAAATAGAGATTTCACCTTTGGAAATGTGCATCCACAGTTTAAAAACTGTTTTTTTTTCAACAGTTTCTTGCGTTTGCAAATGCTTCTCATATCTAAAGAAGACTTACAGCAGACTGGACTTGCAATAAAAACATTTGGCGACGTGAAATAATTGACATGCATTTTTATTACATTCTCGAGATGTTTTAGCGTGATCTTTCGGCGCAAAAAAGTAAAACTAATCTTTTAAGCGACCCGTCAATTGCCAAAGACAAAGAAAAGAAAATATTAAATTTGCTTTCCCTCTCTTCACAATACAAAAACAAACAAAAAACCTTGTTAAACAATAGAATTAAACTAAAATAGTTATTCTCAATTTTCTCGCGTTAAGCAGTATCTCAATTCATCGTATCTTTTGTACAATAATCAAATAAAAAACTTACGCATATCCAAATAAATTTAACTAATTTCTGACCTTTCAAAAGAAAAACTTTTTTCGTTTATGCAACGCGTCAGGGCTTTAAACTCGTCGTTTAAAACTCTCCTCTTTCTTTGTACGCAGTTTTGACTTTATATCCTAAAACGTTTTTTTCTGATTGGGCAAGTTCACGAACGCTCTCAGTACCATATCTGCCAATTGGCTTTTCCTTTTTTTACTTAATCTGTTAAAAACGGCGTTGTGTTCCTTTCTAGCCTTAAGATGTTACTACGTTTTGTTATTAAGCGACGCTGAATGCTACAAATGAAATAAAAATTTACCCATGTTACTATTTTTTTTCCTATTAATATTAAACAATCGCGCTACTGATTATAAAAAAGCATTAAAGAGATAAACTTTACTTTAACATGATTTTTTTCTCTAATCTTAACAGATTTATAACGCTAATAATAGTAATAATCTTTACAATTGCCTGACTGTTGATACGTTTTCAACGCTCAAAATTTACCGAAATTTTATTTTACATACTTTCGTTCTATGCTGATAACTTTACAATAAAATCGTTTATGACTCAAACTAGTAATTACTAATAGTTTTTATTATAAAACTTTATAAATCAGATTTATTAAATTACTACTTCGTTTACGCATTTTAAAATTTGAACATAAATTATCGGTTTAGTCAAACATGTGAGTTTCGGTCTAGTTGATTTTAGTGACCACCGCGGGTTTTTTTTGCGGGTAAGGGTACCTTTGTCAGTGTGGTAATATCTGGAGTTGTTTTTCTTGTAAACCATCCTGCATCGAAACCGCCACAAATTTTGTGTTAAGATGATTTGCTAAATTTTCTTAGATTTATTCCAACAGCGGAAGAACAAATCAACGTACTAGAAGAACACCTGCAAACTATAGTGAATTTTTGCTAGTAGATTAACCTGTGACCCCCGTTCCGCTTCAGTGATAAGAATGTTTCTTTTTCGGACATATGAGTTTTCACACTATCGGACCGTCGACCCCAGGGTTCACATGAGTTGAATTATGTTCTCAGACAATCAGCCTGATGCTATATCACCCTACTTATAAATAGCGATGTCGTTATCTAGCCGAATCGTTATTTTTGTAAAATCGGTATGTTGCATAACTTATAACGGTTCCACTCATATTGACTGTCGCTATCCACTCTCGTTATTTTAAACCATAACGATTATGATATAACGGCGGCGTTTGGTAGCCGTTATAAACATAATGTTTGTAATGTATAGGCTTGAGAGTCTTTTTTTGTATGAAAAAACAAATTTTGAAGATGTTTTGTGCGTAGCATTATACAAGGAACTAGAAAATGCAATCAGAAAGTTATATAACGGTGTGTTTCGCAACTCAGTGTTATTTATAATTAATACAAGATGCTCATACTTTTACGTATTAATTAAATAGAATATTCAATAGAAAATTGGGGATATTGAGAGATGATGTACGTCACTTAATGGAGGTCGTAGCAAACATTTGAATTTTATTTCATACCAGGTAGTTTTAGTCTGGATTGTTTCTATTTCAAAATCTACCGGGCAGATGTTTTACGACGGCACGGCGCGTGTCCTATATCCTATTCACTTTTATACGTTCGGCGGTCGTACAGCACTCTTTGTTTTTTTTAAAGGCAATACTTTTTTCCAAAATAAGGATTGCAAGATAGTGGGCGACATATCGATATAATTAAAATACTGATACAGCAAACCTATTTTACCAGTGATTGTTATGTCGATTGTTATCTTCGACCATTAAAATCTGATAGCGATTGGTCGCTAAGTATAACGAGAGTGTTATAGCATCAGGCTGAATAAAGTAAACCCAATGAGAATAACAAATAAAGTATTACCCTAAAACGTTGCAAGATAAAGGAAAGTTGCACATATACATTTTTATAGAGGACAAAATTTACGATAAAAAAGTCCGCAAAAGAGTACAATTACCTTCTATAGTTTAGAAGATACAAGTGTGCAAAGTTACACGATAATGTCTTACATTACATTAAAATTCTGTAACTCTTAAGGCGGGTTGCACAAAGCAAATCAAAAATATAACAACTGATTATTTCTCAAAACAATTTATTCGTGATGTAACAATTGATTTCAGAAATAATTACCTGCTACATTTTTTATTTATTTTGTGCAACCCACCTTTAAACTATTATATATAGTTATACCTTCCCGCGGACTTTTTAGCAGTAAATTTTGTGCTCTATAAATACGTTTATGTGCAATTTTCATCTATATTGTACCGTTTTTGCAGCGTACAAGGCGGAAGCTCCCGCGGATCTGATTCTGCAATTGCTATAATTATTTTTCAGCTCTGCTGAGTGAAATTAAGACCTATTATATTTTTAAAACATAAAACAAACCATAAAGAAAATCAGGTTTAATAATAACAAACATTGCATCCAAAAAATACAAAAAATAAAGTGAAATTGGCAGGGGCGGACCGTGAATTTGTGGGGCCCTGGGCTAACACTACTTGGAGACCTACCTAATTAATCAAACTATTTGCCATTTTGTCAAAAACTGTTTTTTATAATGATGTATAAGTATACGATATAGGAAAATATTAGGGCAATGAAATATTTTTTTAATTTAATATGAGTATGACTTACACAGACCGCAACTGTAAGACTATTGCAAAATAATTTAACATGTTTATAGTTACATTTTATTCAGCAACCTTTCTGCATTTCTGTGCTGCAAATTCCTTTATTTGCTCATCACATTGTAAGTCCTTTGTTAAATCTGAATTTATGGACAGAACCGATAAATAATTCAGTCGATTGTTCGACATTGTTGTCCTATATTTGTTTTCTATATAGGACATCCTGGAGAAAGAGCGCTCCGCTTCACAGCTAGTGATTAGCAACGTTAAAAAATCTTTAACATAGTGTAGCAATTTTGGAAAACATCAATAAGTTTCTTTTCATAAATTAGTTTAAACATTTCACTGCAAGAGGTGTAAGACTCTAGCTTAGATTGTAGTAAGTAAGACTTAAACTGAATGCATTCATTCTCTAAATGTTCGTCGACGTCGTCTGGATGATAATCAATAATATTACGTACACTTTCCAGATCTATGTTTTCCATACTATTGTCCTGCAAATCCATTAAAAATTTGAATTTCTTACTATATGTCTCATAGACTTGACTTCTTCTATTTAAATCCATAATCAGCTAATCTAAAGCAACCTTTAGTGTGTCTCTTTTAAATTTTTCTGCGCTGTAAACTAAGACTTTATCTGTAGATTTATCTGAAAATTTTGAAGTGATGCGTTGCGTCTCTTATTTATGTCACTGTATTCTGTTCCCACACAGGTACTTAATTTTTGGCTTTCTCTTCGTATTCCTTTAGTTTCTGATCTGATTGATGTCGCATGTTGCTCACGAACTCTTTTAATGACATAATTAACTTGTTACCTTCACAAATATCCAAACCAGGACTCTGTAATTTTTTGTTAACTAAATTGAATCTCTCTAAAATTTCGTCCCAAAAAATAATTAAAATTGTGGTATCGAGTTTTGCCAGTTTATTAAATAAATTTCGTGCCTCATTTCGAAAATCGACTTTCTCGCCCTCATTTTCACTAAAACTTTTGAAAATTTTCATAATATAATTATTTTTTAAAGCTTTGACAGCATCATAGTGACAAGACCATCTGGTCTGGCTTAAACTTTTTAATGTAAATTTTAGTTTTGTTTCGTGAGTTAGAAGTTCCCATCTATGGGTCGAAGCAAAAAAGAAAACTCCAAAAAAGTTCACTATTTTGGTTACAACCTTAACGGATTCTTAACCAACTACGTTTAGGGAATGCGCAGCACACGGCACATAATCCACGGATTTATTTTGTTGTTGTAGTAGTGCTTGTACACCATTGTAGTGACCCGCCATTTTAGCAGCGTTGTCATAAGACTGCCCCCTACGATTATCCAGTAAGAGTCCATTTGTTTCTAAAAATTCTTGTAGGATATTAAATAAATATAAGCCAGTATGACTACTAATTTTAATCAACGATACACATTTTTTATACACTTTTCCTCGAAAACAGTAACGTAATACAATAGCAAGTTGGTCATCATGAGACAGATCTGGGGTTGAATCCATCACAATTGAATAGTACTTTGTGTCGTTTGTATTTATTTGAGTAATAATTTGTTTAATTATCTGTTTTCCCATAATCTCAATTATTTCCTCATATACTGTTTTTGATAAGTATGATATTATTGGTTTTGGTCGCAGTTTTAGTTGTTCAATATGATCACGAATGAAAGGATCGAACTCTGCCAATAGTTCCAGAGCACCCATAAGATCTTGCACATTTTCTTCATTGATATTTTTTTCTTGGTCTTGCGATTTTCCGCTTCCTTTGGTTGGATTTTCTTCGGCTAAGGTCCCTTCATTTTCGCTTGTTAATGAATTTGTAGCTATTACATTCCCGTCTTTATGTTCTGATTCTAATTTAAAAAAATTAGGGCGTGTACTAGTGTACACATGTAAGAAGTGAAACTTCTTTATGGCCTTATTTTTCGCAAAATGATCTACATGCAACTTTTCAGAAATTGGTTAAATAAAGTTAAATTAGATAAATTTTAAACAAAAGGATTTTATTATCATAGACATGAATACAAATTTTTGTAAATCAATTAACTAATTTTTGTAGATTCAATTTCATATTTCAGTTACCATAAGCCATTATTTACAAAAATATATAATAACGATGACAATGATAGTAATAATTCTATTACAATTAATGAAATGCTGTAATAATCTTGGTAGCAAAAAGTTAAAGTGAAATAATTGTATTATTTGTATTCATGTCTATGATAATAAAATCCTTTTGTTTAAAATTTATCTAATTTAACTTTATTTAACCAATTTCTGAAAAGTTGCATGTATATCAATTAATTGATGTTCATTAAATTAGCAGTCTTATTAATTAATAAATACTATTTTAATAAAATCATATACATTGACCGATAGTTACAATAAGAAACTGAGGTTAACCTTAAATATTTTAAATTTAAAATTAGATAAATTTTAAACAAAAGGATTTTATTATAATAGACATGAATACAAATAATACAATTATTTCACTTTTTGCTACTAAGATTATTACAGCATTTCATTAATTGAAATAGAATTATTACTATCATTGTCATCGTTCAAACAGAAACTGCGGTTAACCTTAAATATATTAAATTTAAAATGTCATCGTTCAATCAGAAACTGAGGTTAACCTTAAATATATTAAATTTAAAATGTCATCGTTCAATCAGAAACTGAGGTTAACCTTAAATATTTTAAATTTAAAATGTCATCGTTCAATCAGAAACTGAGGTTAACCTTAAATATTTTAAATTTAAATTAATAACATATTTCAGAATTTATACTCTATGTCAATTAATTCCACCCAAGTATTAGAAAAATAGATATAATTACTTACTTTTGTTAAAAATCCACTGGAATTAGAATTAAAATAAAGCCTTTGATTTTGTTGATCACTTTAGTATTGATATATTATTTATCACGTCGCTATTGCGTTTCCGTAACCGAAAAAAAAGATGGCGCGTAACGGAAAAAATGTGACGGTAAATTTTTTTCCAACGCCGATAAAGAAGTTTCACTTCAAAAAGTTTCAACTTTTGCACATTTATTTCTTTCTTTTTCTCGATCTAACTGTAATTTTCGTTTTTCAGCTCCACTTCTATATTTTCTAGCAGACATGTTATAAAATACAATTTAGATATTTTTCTAAAAATAAACCGAGCGAGAAATATAATCGATGTATGTGTGATTCATATTTACTTACTAAAAGCAGGTATAGTAATCTTATCTTATAAGTAAAATAAAATACGAGAAAATCAGGTCTTTATATAACTTTTAACTAACTGTAAATATAGAACACTATAAACAAAGTCTTAGCTTAGTCAATTTTTACTTTGACGTCGCGTACAGAAGTTGCGGTGATAAACTGATGCATAAAGTCTGTTTGAGTTTGAATGCGTTTGCGAAAAAATACACCGAAAACTTCCGCTCGATTAGCGCGCACACCGCGTTACTGACCTTATGATTAATTTAGATTATTTTTTTGGTAATTCGCATATTGTCCATTGTCTTCAATGAGGGCAGGGGGCCCCTTATATCTGCGGGGCCCTGGGCTGCAGCCCAAAAAGCCATATTATAGATCCGGCCTTGAGGGCACCACAGCAAGTTCCAGATTTGTTTCATCTGAGCGTTTCATCGTTTCGTTACACAAGCCTTCGAATCAAGCTCCCTATAAATGTTTTCAACAACTAAAAAAAAATCTGTAACACATTTATTATTTGCGTTTTTATATCTATATATGTATATTTTAAACTAAAACCATTATAATACAATATTACAACCTTGTAGTCAAACTGTGTTTACGGATTTAGAATAAAAAGATTTACGGAAAGCACATTTGATTACATGTTATACAAACAACAAAAAGTAATTTGAGTAATATGAAATGAATTTTTAGATTTTAAGGTGTTATACATCACAAAATAAATTTTGCAAAAATTTAATTTTAAAACAAGTTGTTCTATATTTTATCATTTATCTTTACGTCTAATAATTTAAAAAAAACATTAATGTTACCGTTTTACTGCTTTACCCGGTAGTTTTTTTTTTTTATAAATTTACTAACGTTACAAATTATTTCATTTTTATTAACGATATCTAAGTTTATCCAAATATATAGAACATTTTAAAATCCTTATGAAAGTAATCTAGAAACGTACAAACGTTTAAATTACGTTTTCTAACTGTTGTAAAAATAAAGTTTTAACACTATAAGAATCTATAAAATTAATCATATTGTTGTAAAATAATTAATGGTTTTTGTTAAAAAAAAAATCTGTCTTATTCTTTTAAATTTTCTCTTACTTTGCATTTTTTTTCAGTGTTGTCTTATTTTCCCTACACTGTGCTCTAGAAGAAATCAGCATCAAGCATCGGCTGGTCAGCCAAGAAAGATCTGCAGGATTTCGCGTAAGTTGTTATTTATATTTTCAGTTGTTATTTTAAAAGTGTTTTGGTGTGATTTGCGTACCGTATAAGTTTCACATACTTTTTGCTACATTCAGAGCGATGCGTTGTCAAGTAGCTGCTTTTTGACAGCTAGAATTTTAAAAAAAAAAATTTATTTTTTTGTGTGATTGTGGTGCGCTCTGCGTATGATCTAACGTAAGTGCTCAGCAAAACTTTCACTTCTAATTTTTAACACTCATCTGTATTTTTTTTTCATACTTTTGTGATTTACTTTGATTTTCACGTAATTGTGATCTCGGGATACCGCCTGCCACCTGTTGGCCGATTTGGAGTGATTTGTGTCAATCCATTTGAATAACGTTGGAGGCACACCTGAGATAAAAATAGTGAAAACCACTCGGACGCTTGACGCATTTGATTACGACGATTTATTGTTTTTCGACAACTTATTTGTGATACGATCCTATATATAATTATTGCTTTAATTTTCTAAACAATTTTAAAGGATGATTAAAACATGCAGATAGCTATTCGCTTATCTTGAAAACCGTAAGTAATTTTTTTCTTGCTATTAATTTCAGTATTTGCCAAACGTAAAATACGTGCGACTTAGATATAGATATTATCACAATTAACGGATGCAAATTTTTGTTTGTACGGTTTCAATTTACTCTGAATCCGATTTACTTCGGATTGCAAATTCACTAGTTTTGCATTAAATCGACGTTTAACTCTGAGATTACATATGTAGTACCTGATTTTGTTATACTGTATTACGACAACTGCATGTGTGGAGTGTTTCTTACTCTCCAGAACTATCAACGCTGTAACTGTGATATTTATAGAACTATTCATTGTTACTTTATACATGGTGTAACAAGTATAACTATTAATCTCTTAATAGGGGGTAATTTCCAATAGGTTTCGTTCATAAACATGTGGTCTAGTTTTTCATCAATTTTTCTTAACATTTTTTGTAATAATTAGATGTATTTACGGATCTGGTTGTTCGTTATAAGAAAACGTGATATAAAATGATTGAAACTGTGTCAAGTTTAAGTTTACTATTAAGAATTAAGTTTCTGATGACAAAATAAACAACATTTAAGAGATATGATGATATATAATTTACTTTATAATTCATAATACAAACAGAAAAAAGTAAAGTAACAATGTAAATCGGTTATTTTGAAGTCAGAAATGCAGAAATTAAAAAGTGGAATTAGTAAATAATACGAAAAACTATGTAACTAATTTAAACAAATAACAAAATTGAATACCGAATACCTGACTACAAAAATAACAGAAAATCGAATCAACAGTAACGCGCAACTGAAGTAGACACAATGACCCCTGAATGGTCAGAAAAAGAAGTTTTAGCTACATAGTCTTATTTTGTTAACCCAGGTTATGGTTTCTGTAAGTGTTCACCAATCTACAGTAAAACTAAGCAAAACAATCTTATCGCATTCTTGCACTTTGTACGTGTTGTTTACTACTAAATGATAATTAATTGAGTCATTGGCCTTTCTTCCTACGAATTTACATTCAATGACAGAACCGTCCTTAAATTTTAATATTAATTTTTTGCAAAAACTATAAGAAATGGACTTTATGTTTATAATGCATATATGATCTAAATCATTACAACTATTGCCCATTAAGAGATTATTAGTTATACCAGTTACACCCTGTATATATGATTCTGCCGTGCTTACATTTTTTTAACCTCTTTTTTCTCGTTGTTAAAAATAAATGTATTTGTCGTTATAACCAGTGTTTTGTCATGTGTTCTATTTCAGTGTTTGATAGATTTGAACGGTATATTTCATTAGTAGCACATTGAAACCTACGATCCACTCACCGAATCATGTTACAAAAAAGTTTTTGTGACAGTCAAAAACAAACTAAATTTTCTAGCATCTTCTTTTAATTACAAAATTCTTTAATTTAAAATCTAGAAACAGTTTTATTAGTTAGAGTTAAAAAGAGTAAGTATTTTTGACGTTAATATTATTTCCTAATTGTTCCTAAAAAATATTTGTTCTACGACAACGTCGTCAACTGTAAATTTTTTTAGTATGTTTTCTAATTTTACAAGTTTTTGAGACGTAGCTGATACGTCCTTAGCTTTAGCTGTTGATAACGGAAAGCACTTTTATTTACATGACATTTACGATATTGTAATTCCAGCATAAAAATTAATGAAATCATTTACAAATTGGTGCTATAGAAATCTTAGCATGTAGGTAATTGGATTTACTAACCGCGAAAATTCGAAAATTGTATCGAATATTAACACGATTGCAATCCAGCAACAAATATAGTGAAAAGTAACTATATCAGTACAATTGCAAAAATTACCACCAGAGAGAACCAGTGTACGGCGGTTTCAGTGCTGGGAAATACTCTCTGATGTATTTCCACAATTATACTGATATATTTTTATAGCTTATATTCATGTTTCGTTCTAATAACATATAAAAGTGTTGTGGCTATAGCACCAATTTGTTTATATTTTATACGTAGGCTGGTTAACTACGAGATGGCGACAGCCACAACACTTATCATCCATTTTATTACTTTCCAACTGTCTAATTTAAACAATTACACTTTTTTTATATTAAATTTATAAAAATGTCTTCTATATATTCACGTTAACCTAAAATCAAGTATTTGTTTGTTCTTTTCATATTAAACTCATAACAGTTTTTGTTTTTCTTTTAATATATCTCAAAATTTAGGTAGTTTTCTTAGTCCATACAAATATTTATTAAATTTCCACGCTTTTATAACTTTTGAAATGTTGACAAATACGTTCATAACTAATTTTCCGTTTAAAAATGCAATCTTTGTACTAAATTTGTACTTTTATGTTTTCTTTCTTTGTTTGGAATTCGAAATTATCATATCTTGGGTCCGTTCGGCTGTCGTAATTCTGTGTAGTAATGTTTATCATTGTTTCTTTGTCTAGTGGGTTTTAATTTTTTTATGATTGGTTTTTTTCCATGTATTATTTGGTTTATCCTTTTTTTTCCTATCCCGTTATCTTCAAAAGCATGTTTTGTTATATTTTCAATTGCTTTTCTAAGAATGTGGCCAATCTAGCTCCATTTGCGCTTCTTTATTGTCTGTCTATTTATTTCTTCCGTCGTCTTCCATAAATCTGCGTTGCTAATTACTTCTGGCAACAAAAATCCACTTATATGTACTTCTGAAGCATCCATTTGTATATGTATAATTTTTAGTATTGCGTTTTACTTTTTTTCTACGTCTCTAAACTATATATTAATGTGTTTTTTACGTTTCTGCGAAAGAGTTAGAAGTTTGTTATGTTATACAAATTTCGTCTCAAGACTTACCTTTTTTGACATACAAAACATCTGTCAAAGACGCATATGTGGATACAAATTCAAACGGCTACTTTCAATTTGTGCAGAAAGAAAGTAAGACGTATGTGCTATTGTAAATCCCGTGAGTTTTACCACTTTTAAAAATCTTAAATCATCTACGCTAATTTTGAATACTAAATGATGGCTTAAGATGTGATTGTTTTATTGGAGTAAACATGCATTTTCATTTTACGGCTCAATTTGATTTTTCTACTTTATCGTTAGCAACTTTGGTCAATCTAATCTAATCTAATCTTTGACAATCTAATTCATTGAGTACTGAAATTGTTCCGGATGCGTATTCTGCAGACCTACTTTAAATGAGGATATCGAAACCATTCTTTCAATTGCTACGATTACAAGCAAATTGGAATCCACTTTTATCGAAGAATCTATACTAACGTAGCGAAACTTTGCGCACTTTATTTTCTTAACAGATCGTATGAAACTGAGGAATTTATTTGTGATAACGCTATATGTATATAAGAATTTACTATTTAGCAATTTTAGTAATTTGTGGGCATGTGCCATTAGCTAATAGCATACTCCAAAACGCTAAATTGAAATATCTTGTTTCTTATATAAAATTTCTTAGCTCTACGTTGTCAGTCGTTTGTACGCACGACTGTACGTACATATTACGTTTGTTACCACAGTTTTTTTAAGGTAATATATTAAACTATACGCTTTGATTCGCATAAACGTTAGATATTGAACATTTGTGTTATATTCACCAACAAAAATTTGTTTTTTAATGTAAAAGTTAAGTTAACAAAATTGTTGATACGTAGCAAGTGTTACTCAACTGAAGCAGCCTGCATTCACATTATATTGTCTGTGATATTTATTGACGTACTCTTAATTTATAGCATTATTATTTTATTTATTATTTTTATTTTATTGACAGATCAAAAACGTAACAGACATTATCACAAAATCAATATAGTATCCTGTCAAAAAGTACCTGGTCAAGTCACCCACCTGAGCAGATGCATTGTTTTTCTTCCAGGTCTTGTACACTAAATTTGTACCTTTTATTTCAGCGCTTCTCAATCGCATAGAAATTAAATAAGTATTTTTATATATAAACAAAATAAGACATCAAAAAAGGACAACCATTTAAATTTCTTAATTATAACACCAAACAAAGTAGTAGTTGCAACGAAGTGAACAAACAAAGACTGTTACAGTTGTTGACCCATTAACATTTGTTTCAAATGTGCTTTTAACGACATAGGCATTAGCAACTTCCAATCATGATTTGTATTATTATAAATCGAAGCAATGTTGTATGAAAATGACCGTCTAAACAACGTCTTACTGTGTCGTGGAACAGATATTAACCCTCGGTGCCGTAGATTTAAATTATGGATATCTGTGCGGAAAGTTATTTTGTCATATAGGTAAAGTGAGCTTTTGTACAATAGTATTTTATGAACAAAAATACAGAAATGTAAGTGCCTTCTCTGAACCATTTTCAGCCATTGCGCTGTTTTTAGAGCAAAAGAAATACGTTGACGGCGACCTATACCATAAATAAAACCTACACAACAATTTTGAACCTTTTGTATCCTATTAGCCTTACGCCAATATAAACAAAGACCATAAATAACATCGCAATAGTTAAAATGGTTTAAAACTAGGGTATCACAAAGAATTTTACGAACATACAGAGAGAGAGATTGACGATACGGATAAATCGTTCAAAAAGACGAGTCTGCTTTTCTAATTGTTGAAGATATATGACTCTTAAACCTAAGATCAACATCCAAGATTAACCCTAGATTTTTCGCTTCATGTTAAAATACAAGAACATTATCACCCAGATTGATAGATATATTAGTCTCGAGGAAATTTCTCACAGTCTTGCTACAGAACAAAAGAACCGATGATTTCGCCGGATTTATACTGAGGCAGTGGTCGTGAGTCATCCGTAAAAGGTTTGAGAGATCCGTGTTAATGTATTGTTGTGCTCTTAAACAGTCAGATGTTTTAAACGAAAAGTATAATTATGAGTCATCAGCTTACAAGTAGAACTTACATGAGTTTAGGCATTGGAAAATATTACACGTATAAATGGAAAATAGCAAGGGTCCAAGGACGGAGCCTAGTGGAACGCCACAGGAAACTAAAGTAGATTTAGACAACTTATCATAAGCTCTGACACATTGAGACCTATTACTTAAAAATTGTTTAATTAAATATAAAGAAGACGCGCCAAATCCTATGAATTGCATGATATAAAATAATAGATTATGGTTGATAGTATCAAACGCTTTCGAGAAATCAAGTAATATCAAAGCAGTATTAAGACCAGAATCTAAAGCAGCAATTATATCATCAGTGACAGAAGCAAACGCTGACGCACAACCATACCCCGATCTACTGATGGAAAAACATTGAATTTGGTAAGATGAGCATTAATTTGCTTTACAACTATATTTTCTAAGATTTTTGATAAAGGTGAAATAATGCTTATTGAACGGAGATCATTTAATTCATCACACTTTTTTGTTTTAGATATTGGTAGAACATGTGCAATTTTTCAAGAACGAAGAAAAGTGGGCTCGAGTAAACATGAATTTATAATATGCGTCAAAACTGGCAAAATGGAAGGACAACAAAGTTGTATCATTCGTATACTCATCATCTATGTAGTTTTACATCGTTTTCTTTAACTTCTTTTTTTTTTGTTGAAATAAATATGTTTGTTGTTATAGCATCTGTTTTGCCATTGGTTCTCTTTTAGCGTTTGACAGATTTAAACGGGTTCTGTAGTTAATAGTTTTCTTACTGTTTTGGCACATTTTTAATTACTTTATGATTAGTACACTAAGTATCACTTGCGATTTTCTTTCCGGAATACTGATCTAGCCGCCTGCTTTCAGGTACTGCTAAATTTACGTAACAGGTAGCAGAATTCTTCTTCCATCAATTTCTTTTTTCTCTATTTGTACTACCTACTTTTCTATCATTGTTGTTTAGTGTGCTCGTTTTCTCGCACATGTTTTTTGTTTGTTGTCATCAACCAAAGTTCGCCAGCAAATTCCAAATTATCCAAGCTGTTAAATACACTGCAATTTATGCCTGTTTGTTGTCCTAGGTTTTTTCGTTATCCAATTGACCATCTTTATGAATAAGTATAGGTATATGTATTTTGATTCTTTGAATACGTAATTTTTTGTTTTATATATTCCGTGAAATTGTTATAAATCGCTTTATTATTATATATTTATCTGGGATCCCATTATGTTTTAATATTTTCCGCATTGTTTCCCTGTTTATTGAATCAAAAATCTTTTGGAAGTCTATAAATATGATGAAAATATGTTTCTCTACTTTAACTGTTTGTTCTAATACGATTCTAAAACTTTTTTTTATTGTCGATGCATTCTTTATACTTGATTTTTCATTAGCTTTTAATTTTTTAGGATTGGTCTCTAGGTTTTGCTGATCATTACTGTTGCTTTATTATTCTTTAGGCGTTGTACTGCGTCTTTTATTTCAGTTTTTGAAATTTCTTGTTCAGTTTAGCGTTTAACGTTTTAGTACAGTGTTCCACCCATTGACTCTCCTGGATAGAAAATATTTTTTTGTTTTTTCTTTTTACTCCAACCGGTGTATGTAGTTCCTTTTATTTAGTGAATAAAACAAACACTGAACACCGTTGCGTTAAATATATTTAATACACAATTACCCAGCAACTACAATAAATTAAATACTTGTCGTACACGTGATTCGACAATTATGCTTATACTGTATAGTATCAGTTCGCTAAGTATGACAGCATAGCTCTCGAAACACGTATGACAAGTATTCAATTTATTGTAGTTGCTGAGTTACTGTTAATCAAATATCCTGTTTGGTGCTTTTTTCCTTCTTTTTTTCTTTTGTGTACTTTTTGCACTATACTTTTATTTTTTTTTTGTCTCAGTTGATATCCATATTTTCTCGTTTTTTTATTTCTTTATAGTTTATTGTTTCTGCTCTTTCAGATAGTATGTTTATAAAGATCTCCCAGATTCATTAAATATGTAATATCAATAAATCTTCGGTGGTGTTTCATTTCTTTTCTAACACTATTGTAAACTTCTTTGTTGTTTCTGGGTTTCCAACTCGTTTATATTAAATTTCCTTTTTTTTAAATTTGGTTAATACTTGACTTTTATACTAATTTTAAATTTAGCTCGTACTAATGTATGATCAAACGCGCAGTTTGTCCCTCTCGTAACTTTTACATCTTGTAGAAAGTTTCTTCCTTTTTTTCTAGAAAAATGTAATCTATTTGATTGTAGGTTGTTCTGTCTGACAAAATGTATATGCTCTAACAAATCTACAATATGAGATTAAAAATGCGTTCTACGACTAATAAGATGCCCTCACAAGGAGAGTAAAAATAAAATACAAACAATATGTTATAAACCTGATCGTACACCTAAATTCAAAAGTAGAAAGCGATTACAAAGAAAATGTGATGGTGGAGATTGAATGGACAAGTAATGGCAGAAAACTACTATTCTATGCCATGAATAACTTTGATAGGTGGAACACTGTTCCAACATAAACATATAAAGTAACCTAGACTTTCCCAATATAATTTTCTCTAATATTCCTTCCCATTTTATCAGTGTTTTTGTTGACTTATTTAAAATGATTCTCTTTTTGTATCCAGAGTAAATTATAGACCTGCCATCTTTTAATCGGCATTGTTGTTGTTGACTTGTTTATACCTAACATACTAATGTTTTTACTTTCTAGCAACCTATGTATATTCTATATTTCTTTCGTCTTTTATCTTATATTTACTATTGGTTTTATTTCCTTCTAATATTTAGATTTTTTATAAATCACATTTTTTTATTGTTAAATCTTATCTTTTTTTTGCCACTAGTGAGTTTTGAAGTATGGTTTTCGTGCTGGCTACCGCGTCGCTGATATATTTGGTTTCTTGGTCATCATCTGGTGACCTTCTTTAAAATATTCCTTTAACTGGTTCTGGTTTATAAAATCTGATATATTCTATTTTAATACCTACAAACATTTTTAAATGTGTTTGACACAAATTTACTTTTACATATTATCTATTTTAAATCATTTTCTATTTTTTTCTTTAATAAATTTTTATTTTTTTGATAAAGTAAAAGCTAAACAGCGCCTAATTGTTAAGAAATGTAAAAACAATTGACTATTTGTACAATCGGAAAAAGATATTTCTTTTTATTATTTTGTATTTAACCTTTTTGACAGAAACTGCCTTTTGTGTTCCATTAAAATAAAATCTAAGTTTATATCCTATTAATACAATTCAACTAAAAATTAATTATACTTGTTAACACTTATTTATAAATCTAATTAGAGAAATTAAACAGTTTATTTTACATTTAACAAAATTAAGCGTAAGTCTGTTGAGAAAGGCGTAGCACTCAGCGTAATAATAAAGTACATCAACAATTCACTTAATTGATTACTTTATAGAAACTTACAAACAATACCATCAAACAGCATTTTCCTTAAAGCAATTTCCTCGCAATTTGCTTAAGTGGCAAAATAAAGAAAATAAGAATAAATGGAATCAAAATAACGGTATTTTTATAATTTTTAGAGTTAAAAGCTTATTTCCGTGGTATGATAAAGCACGTATTGATTTTAACAGGTATTAACTGGCTATAACATTATCGGTGTTTATAGTTGACTAGTTTTTACTAAGATTCAGATTACGATAGCTTTAACAGTTTTTTATTTCTAAAACTAAACAGTTCTAATATTTTCTGCAAAAAATATTTGTTTTAATAGTAATTTAAGATTGCATTTCTAATTGATTTTAAAATGACATAAAAAATATGGTTTAGAATCATTTTTACTGCATAATTTATACTTTAAACCAATAAAGTCATTTATGTTTTTATGATATATCAACTTTTTTATTTCTACCTACTTATTTGTACTTCTCTAGAGACTATAACGTCAGTTTGTTTGACAATGTCTTTTCTACCATAGTAGTTTTATCCGACTAAGCTGTTTAAGCTTTTAATGTCTTTGCAACATTTATGCTTTTATTGCAGTTTTTTTTTAATTCATTAGTTTTAAGTATATTGTTGATATTTTATTTATTAATTATTAAGATTATAATTATATTATGGATTATTTTTAGAAAAATTAATAAATAAAGAAATATCTATTTTACAGATGTAATAATACTAATACTTTATTTACCCATTACAAAAAATATTAAGTTATATTTTAACTAGTAAGGAATGGTAGTCATTGCCAACGAGTCTAAAAGTTTGTAGCTACAACGAAGACAAGGTTGCAATTCATACGAGTTGACAATGCACATTCTTTACAAATTATACACTATGCTTTTTCTATGACTATATATTTAATAATTTATCAAAAGTCAAATAAAAATTAAACATTTTAAAAAAATAAATGACGCGGAAAATAAATAACTTAAACTTAAAAGTTTGTGTTGGTAATATTTAAAATGATAATTAAAGAATCTTGTATTTATTTTATATTCATTTGTCTCCGTTCGTATTACAAGTTATAGGTAAGTGTTCCTATGATTCTTGATTTTAACTATATGCATTTTTAGTTAACTTTATCATTTACTGCTTGAATCTTCTTAATACAATAATTAAATAAAACTTAATATGATTTAGTTGGATCAGTTTAGAATATCGATTATTTAGAAGATTTTCCCGAAAAATACAATGTTGGTTAGTAAACGTTTTTCTTAGAAACACAACAAAATAGAATGTCGATGTGATTTAAAAAGCAAACAAGACAAACTGGTTAATGACGACAACGCAAGACCCCATTTATGTAAAATCTTTCTTCTTGAGCCGCGATTAGACTACGATAGCGTAAAATTATACATTTCAGTTTGTTAACGCCACTTTCTTAACGTGAAATTGTTTATTTAAAAAAACAAGTAGGTACTCTCAAAGTAATACATTTGCGGTAAAAGTGCATTCTTAGGTAATTTGTAAACAGATTTTTTGTTTACTTATTGAATCAAATACATAATTTCTTATTGTAACGTTAAATAAAAATTTAATTGCCTATAGTTGAGCTATAAAAGCTATAAAAATAGAAATTGATTAATTGACGTATATCCGCGGATAAAGATGTTTGTTACGGCACAAAAGCATAATATTTTTTGTGCAGCGATAATAAGTGTTACTATTTAATAATTACTATCAAACACATTAGCGTTTGTTAAAAATCCTACGTAAAGCCATAGGGTAAGTAGGAAACCTAACAAAAACTTAAATGTAGAAAATTTAGTTTCCTTTGTGATATAATATAAATTAATTAAACCAAAATCTGGAAAAATTTTCTTCGAGATAAATATCTAAGAAAACAAATTGATTAGTCCTGCCACTAAATTTGTATAATTTTATTATTTGTAGTCAACGCGTACTTTCTAATCTTAAGTTACAAGGATACTTATTAAATCCGATCCATGACAAGAAATAGTAAATTAATTTTGATTTTGAAGTTTTTAATAAAACTTGATGCATATTTTTTTAAATTTTATATACAAGGTGCTCCACAGGTACAAGAAACCGTTTAGATTTTTTGGTCAAAAAAACATTAAAACGAAGTCATTTTTAAAAAATCGCCGTATTGGAAATAAATCAACTTAATAGTCAAGTGTTTTTGCATACCCTGAATTTTCATTTAAGGGTTTATTATTCTACAAATTTGAGGTACCGTATACAGGGTGTACCTAAATACCAAAACATAAATTGATTCAAAACAACAAATTTGAAACAATTGTTGTTCCAACATTGATAAGTATTAGAGTAGTTTCCAAAAATTTGTTAATCATGAATTTTACAAACAGCATATCCCAATAAAAAATTCCAAGAACTAATACTTTACGGGAAAAATATTGTAAACTTTTCAAATTAAATTAGTGATTTTGTGGAAGAAAATGATTTTTTTAATAATATTTTATTTAATGACAAAGTGACATTCAAAAGCAATAGAGTAGTTAATCAACACAACATGCTTTATTATGCAACTGAAAATTCGCATTGGCTGCAATCCGTTAATTTCCAAAATTAATAGTTCCTAAATATGTGGGGAGGACCGACCTTTATGCAATCGTTTTTTTTCTATAAAATTTTGAATGGGCAAGAATATTTGCGATGTTTACAAGATGATCTTTCCATATTACTGAAAGATGTAAATTTAAATATAAGAAGGTTTACGTGACTGCAGTTTAATTGTGCCCCTGTGCATAATAATAGAATTGTGCGTCAGTTGCTAAACCAGATCTATTCTTGTTAATGAATTCGACAAGGTGGTACTATTGCGTGGCCTGCACGTTTCACAGACTTAACACCACTGCACTATTTCTTATGGAGTTACGTTAAAGAAAGCTTTTACGCAGTTCCTACGAATATTGAAGAAATTTAAAATAAATTAATGGTAAAGTAGTTTATCCTCCTGTTTGTTAGGTTGTAATTGGTATTAGATTTTGTCTTCTTTAGGAGGGGCAATAAAAAACACTCTAAAGTATTTTTATGGCTACGTTTCGTGCCTCTAGTGTGCACTTCTTCAGGCTACTGAAAAATTTATTTACGGTAAGTGAACAACATTACACACGTAACAACTAACTAAATTTGTTTAAACAGGTACAACATAAAGACAAAAAAACTTACAAGAAAAGGTTATGAGTGGAAACAGTCCACTGGTCCAACAAGCATACCGTCTGATATTATTAATACTTATTCTAGTTAACATTAATTATTAGTCAGTAGAATTAAAATTTAAATCTATATACAAAGAGAACGACGGACATTAATGTTAAAACAAACAATATACACTGAATGTAAATTCAAAAATAATTGTGAGTGTGATAAGGACAATAGATAAAAATGACCATGAAATCGCAATCATCTACAAAGCTTATCTTGCAATTTTTGAAATTAAATTATTGTAAATATTGCTTAAATTGTTGTTGTCGTTATTGAAATTAATGTTGTTTTTATAAATGTTGATGTATATCATTTCCGAAACTAATCTTTTTTTGAAATTATTTTCAACATCTAAAATCGTAGGATTGTTGAAATCGAAGGTATGTCCCGTGTTAATGTGATGGACTGCTAATGCTGTGTCTGCTTTTTTTGTTTTGCAGTCATAACGATGGTTGTTAATCCGATTTTTGACTTTTTGTTTCGTTTGGCCGATATAACATACATTACAATTGGTACAGTCTAGTTTGTATATTACATCGTGCTTTTCTATTGTGTTTGTTTTATCTTTAGTTTTGCTGTACAGTGTATTATAGATGGTGTTATTGTTGTATATTGCTATTTTGATGTTATTTGTTTTTAAAATCGGAATGATTCTATTTGTTTTTATTGCCCCTCCTAAAGAAGACAAAATCTAATACCAATTACAAAATAAATTAACTTTGTTTCAATTGAGCAAGATAAATTAGCCAGAGTCAAGTTTAGTTGTTCGGAAGTTTGTAGATAACAAAATGGGTAGATACCAAACGTGCGAAGCAATTAAAAAAGCGCTGCAGGCAAATTTATTTTGAAAGAGAGCAGAACAATCAAAACGCGTTCTAAGAGCATCTATAAGTATTACGGGCAAAATAAATAAGATCATAAATTATCACTTTTTCTCCTAATTTTTTTCAAAATATTTGTTTCCAATCAATGAGTGTGACTTCTGAATAAAGAAAACATTTGGATCTACTTATTTTATTAAAAAATGTGTTTCTTAAAATAGCGACAAAATTATAGAACAACCGGTTGAAAATAAACTTTTATTCTAAAAACATTAAACTTAACATTTTATTGCGGTATTGGTCCAAACATAGATACTCTGAGATGAAATGGTTGGCAAGCTTCTCAATACTGAGCAGCAAGCGCTTTATATGCATTAAAAATGTAAATATGCTTTATAGTTGTTGTGTCATTGTTGACTTCAGATAAGTTTTCATCCGACGCAACAAAAACGAACGCTATTCGCAGAAACTACCATAAAAAATTTTACTAAATGACAAATTTCTAGAAATAAACTTCTAGTTTTTACAGACAAATTTTGAAAAAACTATAATTTGTTTGAGTGAGTGATAATTATCATATTTTTCTTTATGCACCGGAAAACATCATATCTTTTTTGTTTTGCAAAATCACGCTCAATTCTTTCGATAGTTCAAACATTTTTTTACATACAAATAATGCAAAATAGTTATTAAATTTTTGTGACTTGTCATATAACCCGTTAACCTTAACTGCTACTGGTTTCTTTAAATGTAAAATTGTTTTGAGAGTTTCTAATAGTATACGATATGACTAAGAGCAGTGACAATCGCATCGTCCACCAAATAGGACAAAGTGGTTCAGAATTTTCACAATCTAAATGTTCTTTATTGCACAACTTTCTAAAATGCGCTGTCCTTTTTGGCGAATCTTTAATTACAACCCCAATGTGGTTCAACAACTGCATGGTATCCCTCAGAAGAAGAACTTTTCTTGTTGCATCTTGCAAAGCTAAGTTTAATCAGTAGTTACTACAATGTTGTTAGAGGTTGCCATTCTAGTATTAAACACTTGAACATTGTCAGTAGTTATGTAGTGTTAGTTCTAGACTACATTTTCCCGCGCTTTCGGGCAAGATCGGAGTTTCTTCGTATACGTTTGTGGGCGCGCGCAAGTTTCAAATTTGTATTTCTTGTAAGTTCGGGTAACAAACATCATATAACTACTATCGTTCATTTAAGCGGCACCGTCGTAACATTGACCGGATAAGTTTTCCAAGGATAATCCAAATCTCAGTAAACCATCAACAACTAAAGTTTTAAGTACTTGGCTCTGTGCTGAAACTGTCGTATACAGACACAAAAAATATTCTTCTGCTTTAAAATGATCATAAACTGTAACACAAACTGACACTTTGATTTGTTGTATCAGAGGTCTTATCAACGATTAAAGTAAATTCTTTATTTTGAATTTGCTAAAAGATAGAATTTTTCGAAGAGCCAGTTGTTGTAACGTCTCATTTTGAATCTAAGAGGACAAGCAATTGTTTTGTCTTACAAAGTTAATTAGTTTTTGACTATCTTTGCAATGTAATCTGATGCAGTATTCAAAATTTCAGTCAAAATTATTATGTGATCTAATCGCAATTCCTCCTTTTGCAAGATAATTTAATGAAAAAATTACTTTTTTAAACTACACGGACATTCTTTTGTTTTTTGACAGATAATGCATTTAAACTGATCTTTATGAACATCTTTCCATATTGGGTTGGTTTAAGCAAAGATTCTCTATGAGTTGTTTTCGTAGATAGTAAATATTTTTATGCTTTTTTTCCAATTAGAAAAGCTTACGTTGATCTGGTACATTTGAAACATATTACTTTTTGTGTATTCAGATTAAAATGCTTTAAACCATTCGATATTAAAAATTTTTGTTCTATTTTTTAGTATTTGCAGCGGTATGTTTATCAGCTGAAATGGTGTATCTGGTAATTGGCAAATTTAAATTTTGCTTTAAAACTTTATTTTTATTTGTAACTTTATTGTGTTGAATAAAATCTCAGTTTGTAGTCTGGCTTAGCTTTGAATCAACAGCATCAACTGCAAGAATTGCAGAATTATTAGATAAGTAAGCTATCATAGTAATTTAAGTCAGAAAAACACTTACAATTTTATAGTATTATAGTGATGGGCTAAACTTAATAACTTATTATTAATACTATTAAACTTATTAACATGCGAAACAAAAGACTAACAAATAAAACTATTGTTTCAAATATAAAAATTTGACATTTTAAATCATTTTTTGTTTGGAGCTCCCACGAATCCTACACGCTTGACGATACCTCAAATTAAATCAATAAACACTCGAATGAAACTTTAAGGTATAAAAAACAGTTGACATTTTAATTGTTGATTTATTTCCAATAGTAGGGTTTCGGTGATTTTTTGACCATTAAATCTAAACGGTGCATAATTTGTACATAAAATTTTAAGTCGTTTTAATCAGAATCAAAAGGGCTTGATAATGATGCAAAAAATATAGAGATATTTGCATTAAACAAACATAAGTTTGGTGCACCAACCTGTATAGCAACTCCCTGTATATGACAAAAGTAATTTTGAATTGTATAGAAAGTCCGTAGCTACCCTGTAAAAAAGTTCAAGTCAATATATTTAATGACAACGCAGTTTTGAAGGTTCCTCGTACCCTTTCGACACCCTGTATAAGTTACTTGTTTGCGTTCCAAGAAAGATTAAGTCTAAAGAATAAATGTACAAAGACTTCATTAATACCCGTTTCTCACGTAACATCAACATTGTTTTAGGTTGGTAGTGTTACCATTTAGTAACATTCTCAAATTCCGTTTTAACGTTTTGTTTACATTGAGTTTACATTTATATCTTTGTCGTACTTTTAATTTTCTATTTTCATATTTTAAAACAGTTATTATTATAATTATTCAGTAATATATGTGTTTTTTGTGAGTTTCTACTGAACAGCTGTAATTTTGAGATTATCTCATTTTTGTAATTTTATATTGATAGCATTTGACATTGTTTAATTCTGAACAAAACACCGTTATTGTAATGCAGTTTTGGAATGGTATCTTCAATCCCAATAGTCGTGTTCTTTTCAATCAATCAATTTATTGAACATTTCCCAGAAGCAAATTTTAATTACGATTTTTTTGACTACATAAACAGCTCTATTTTTTAAATAATAATTGCATTTGCAAGACAAAATACACAGGAAGGCTTACCATACTCACCACATTCGTTGACATACGTAGTTGCATTGAACAAAATCTTAAAAGTATAATTCAGTTTTTAATTTATAAAAATTCAATTTTTAGGATTGTCAGTAAAAACTTGCCACAAAGCATTATAAAATAACGATTCATTAAGAACTACGTGCCTTTAACTTTTTGCAACGTGCGCAATTTTGGAAATTATATAACAATAACTTTCTAAATTTGACTCTCTTTACGAACCATAGTTTCATTTAAACTGATATGTAAGAAGTCAAAATTATCGTACTTGGGCTACCAAAAACCTATATACTTTTGCAAAAACTACGATTACAACGTTTGAGTTGATGTATGGATTACAATATTAAAAAAAAGATAATTGGTTAAATATTTTCTTACAATACTATAAACGCAAAACGTTATCTTGATATTTTAGTCAATTTTCTTAACAACTAAATGCCAACAAACTTCAATTTAGTTACTTTTAGCCAGACGATACAAGTAGTCATACAACTCGAGCTAAAATTCAACTTATTTAACAATGCTAAAATAAAACTGTGTTGTATCATCTACCATTTTTAGTTTTTATGTCATTAGACTTAAACATGCAATTACTAATGCTATTGGAAATATTGAAGGTGATGAATTTTATAATGTTTTCCAAAGTTTAAAGAAAATTTAACACATGTATCAAAACTAAAAGACAACATTTTGAACATTGGTTCTAAATTTCAAATACTTGTTATTACCTATTTTTAATTAAAATAAACAAGTCTTGTAGTTAATGCGTTACAGTTTTTAATTAATAAATTAATCTTAATTTATAAGTTACAAAATAAATTTTTTATTTAGTAACATGTTTTATACCAATCCAAGCAATGTTGGTTGCCTAACATATATTTCATGTGAGAAACAATAAAATCTGAAGTGTCTGTACATATTCTGAGAAATAATTCTCATTTCTTCTGGCGCCCAAGTTTTAAAATAATAAAACAAACAAAAACTGTATATATACAAAAAAATGTTACCTGTATTGAATAAATTAAAGCAAACTTTTACTTGACAACATACAAAAAATGCACAAACCTCAGTTTACGTTTTTATCAATACACAATTTGAGTATGCTTGCCAAAAATAATAATTTATTATTAAAAAGACGTTTTTAAATATAATTTAAAAAATTAAAAACTTTTTTTTTAATTTACTATTAGCGTATGTTTTTGTTTTGTAGAGGTTTCCATGATAAGTTTAATTTTTGACAATTTCAAAACTTCTATTCGTTTAATAAAAATTGAAAGAAGTAAACTAATGCTGTGTATTAAATCATTTTATAAAATTATTCACCTTGTTACTTTATTTTCCAGCTTGTCTGCTGTTGAACACCCTTTTTACTAGGTGTACTCACTCATCTGTAACGTTCGTTGTTGTTAGCGTTTGCCGCAGTTTACACTTAGCTACGTTGTTATACGTTCTTTGTTGTCTATACAACACATTTATACTTGTTCGATTTTAATTTTTTTTTATTTGTTGTTTTGCGAATCAATATTGTCTAAATACGAGTATATTTTTATAAAATTACTTAATTTTCCAATAAAACTTCACAATTTATTACGCTTAAAAACAACACTATGTATTTATTTTAGTTAAAAGAACTAAATTTTATATGTTAAATTAAATACTACATATACTTTTAAACTTTATTTCAAATTTTAATTGTAAAACTGTTATTCAAATTTTGAATCGAATCTAAAATTATAGTTTTTTTGTAATAGTGACTAAAAGTAACCACAAATTAATATACGACAGTCAGTCAATAAGTAACGTCTCCCGTTTTTTTCTCCCTAATAAACTTCTTTAAATAAAAAATTGAATTTGACACTGTTTTTTAAACTTTATTGTTTAAATTGTAGGTTTGGTGGGTTTAAAAATAAAAAAACAAAAAAAAAGTATAGACATCAACCATTTAACTGTAGTAAAAAATTGTCCTGTTTGGGTCGCACAAGAAACCGAAAAAGTCCCTGTACAAATTTTGATTTTAATTAGTGTACACATGAAAAAAATACAAAATTGTAAAAAAACAGATTTTAATAGCTTCTGTCGTTTACAAAAATAGACATAATTTTAAACACAGACAAAAATTAACTTTAACAATTAATTTTCGGCAGCCAAACGTAGTTAGAATTCACAAAGTAACGTGGATTTAGGAATGTAAGAACAATAATTAATTTTCTATGAATAAATGTAACTTACTAGCAATTTACAAATGACTCGGGTTGAAATAGCGAAAGCACGCGACACACAATACACAAAAATATAAAAATAATTCAACAAGAATGATTTGACATTGAAACTTAGAAGTACAACTTAATGATACCACAAACATTTAAGTTTTGGCTTACTCCAATGAAAATACAAAAGCATCCATTTTTGGTAGAGTAGAGCACTCTTTTTACCACCCCTACAAAAGAATAATCCACAAATACAGTACTATTAGAACACTCACAAATTTGTCAACACAATATAACAAGAACTAAAATTAACACGCTGTTTTCTTTGAGGCACCGAAAACTTACTCGTGTAAAATTTTGCAATAGATACTTACAGGTAATATTTAGACACGTTTAGACAATAAACAAGGATCCTATAAGAGTGAGTATTCGTAATCGACATTCAACAAAAAAGATTTCCATATGTTAGCCCAACCATTTGCTGTTTCTTCTAAAAAAAAACAAGATATCTTCTTACTGTTTGGTACTTCTCAATACATTATCTCCGATAATTGCATATAAATCCGTCGTCGCAAATTTACTCGCTTATGTGCACAATATCGCACCACCGTTTTTGTTTACGGCTACCATTATCAAGCCAACCCTACTGAATAGGTTAATCGAGTAGTAAAAACCATGTTAACGACTTAAAAGAAAATCAACGCTCGTGTGATGTTGGCTGTGATAACATATAATTATGTCACCTTAGTTTGCTTTTTGTGGTCGTGAAACATATTAGGTAATCTTATAATCGTTTAGAAAGACAATTTTACGAAAAACTTTGTTTAGATATTCTACAAAAACTGTGTAAGTCGTACGCTAATACTAGGCATTGGTTTAACTGGAGAGAAACCGTCTCTCAAAACGTAACTTGTGCTTTCTAAAACTTTAATGCTAAGTTAGCACCAAAATTTATTAGGCCTTTCAAAGTTAAACGTATTTTTAACCTTTGACAAACGAGTTAGCAAGTCAGGATAGAATTTTGTTTGGGGTTTGGTATGTTAAAAATCTACAACCTGCTGTTGCTGTTAGACTTCTATTCTTATTGAGACCTTATCTTTTTACATACATAAAATAATTTATCTCTTTATTTAGCTCTTTAGGAAGACTTATATTCCTGCATTCCTTTTATTTCTTTTACTTAGCACTTAGGGTTACTTTTAGATATCCCGCACATCGGTTTTTGAATGTTTAAAACACTTTTTTTCTTCCAAAAGTAGTGTTCGGATACTACAAATTTTCTCTACCTTAGACGGTTAGTTGAACATTAAACGGTTAGTTACCTATTTCGTTTTTTTTTTGACGAAGAGAAGAACGAAACAGACACTTACATCGAGTCTTATCTTTTTCCGTCTGTCTATATCTATCTTTCCTACTTTTTATTTCTTTCTACTTTAATCGAGTTATTTCTTCTGTGGCAGTCATTCTTCTTTCTTTTGTCCTTTTTTAAGGTGTGCTCTTATTGTTTCTCCTACTTGTTTTAAATTCATTTATCTTTAAATTAGTTTGGTGGTTTTGAAAGTTTTTGCTCTGTGGCTTAAGCTTTGTATTTTTTTTTATTCTTCCTTTTCTCTTTTAGTTGTTTCATTTTTTGGTGCATGGTTTAGTAAATTATTGGTTTTGTTGTATGAGCCTGAAACTTAAGACAGACTACAACTTTTTCTATACTTTAGTTACTCCCGCTTGGTTGGCTTTTTTAAATATTGTTAATCATTATTAAAATATATATTTTACTACTTACCTCTTTGTTTGTTTTTCTTTAGATATTCTCATAAAATAATTGTCACTTAGACCACCCCTCTCTCCAAATAGCAGTTTGTTTAAATTCTATAACAACGTAACACGCTGCAATAGTAACTTTTGGCGTAAACAAATGGCAGCTGGTCGAGCAAGTTATTTTTTATTTTTTATTTAATTGATTTTTTTTTGTTACCTTATTTAATTTGTCTTTATTGATGGTTGAGGAACTGCCATTATTAATATAATATCAGCAAAAATTGATAGCAATTGTCGACCTTCGACAACTCGTTGATTTTGAAACAGTTGTATTAGAATTGTCGTCGTGTGTGCTACAACCGCTAATAATACAAGTAATAATATCGATTATCGTAATTCAAAACCCGGAATTAAAAGTGAATATCGCGAAGCTCCTAATCTCCCTGTCCTGTCAACCTTCTTCCTGTTGCCCTTTGTAGGAGGTTCGGGATCAGCTTCTGAACGTGGTTTTGAGGTAAGTTTTGATACGATAGTCAATATTTTATATTTATCAGCAGCACTGCAGATTTTTTGAAAGAAGGACCCACAATATATTCTGTACAGCCCTCAAAAAGCTTAAAGCACGTTTTTAGCAAGTTTGTCCCACAAAACTATGGCAGATGCATAACAATACAAGACTACACATAAATAGTCTACTACTAAAGAGATTGTGAAAACTGGATGGAAAGTCTTATCTCATTTCCCATACAGCCCTAACCTAACACCATCAAATTTATAACTGTTTGGGACGCTTAAGAAGAAAGATTCTGCATTTTAACACACCGGCAAAAAATAAACTAAAACCGTGGAAATAAACAGAGATTATATTGATTAATTAATCGTCAATGCCGTGGTTTTCAACTTATGTAATTTTTCTTGTGTTTTTAAAAAATATGTGTTTAACTGTTCTTATTTGCTGAAATTAAAACCTTACTGGCATAAAAATTTATTTTTATTAACATTTAGTTTAAATTGAGTTTAAGAAGAATTCAAACTAAACACGATTCGTTGTAATTATGTAATTAAAACATTTTTTTAAATTTTATTTATTATCTAAAACTGAAAATTAGAAATAATTAATTTAAACGTCAACTGCAACTAACAATTAAATTTAAACTTTTTTTTAATTTGTAATTGTAGATATAGATACATTTTGTCAAGTTTTGTTATAAGAATGTTATAAATATCTTATTACTTTTAACATAAAATTGCTTTACGTTTTTAAGTTTAAAATTTTATTACATTTGACTAGTGCTTCCAATTTTATAAATAAATGCGTGTCTAAACACAACGACAAAATTCTAATATTTAGTTTTTTTGTTAAGCATAGTAAATGTAAGCATAAGAAAAGCAAAAGATTTAAGAATGGCATAAAAATTCCATTTGTTTTAAATTTAATTTAAAAAAGTATTATCTTAGACGTTTTCTTAAAAGAAGACTAGAAATGCTTTGATTATGTAACGTAGAAAATGTAATTTTTATTTAACAAAATTCGTAAATTTTTTCAACAACGGTAGTTACCAAACTAATGTAAAATTGTAATGTAATTTGTTTATAAAATACTACACCTGTTATAAGATACTTTATTTTTAAAGCAACAACATGTATACATTAACATACATTTTATTATTATATACCTTATTTTTGTTACGAAATTTCTACATAAAATGCAAATAATATTTAGAACCAGAAAAACTTAAAAAAATGAAATGCTAACAAAACATACTTTAATAGTGTAATATTATTTATCTTAAACAATCTCTGTCTTCTTCACTTGACTTTTAACTTGTCTTTTTTGTGTTTACTGTGGCTTTTTTTCTTTATAAGAATTATATATTTATTTTATATCATTTACATAAAAACGTTTAGGAAAAAAAGTAAAAAAAATTAAAACGTTTCAAATTACACCTACGTTTATAAAAACAAATTATATTTCATTTTAAATTTTGTGTTATAATACCATATAATACTAGGTTTATATAAATATAACGAAAAAATAAGTAATTTTGTAACATTTTCTTGTTTAACTTTGTTAAAAAAATGTTAACGAATTTAGTCATGCATGATTTACTTATTTATTTTACCAAAATTCATTTTTTTTTTATTTAAATCTAAAACAATAAAATAATATAAATCTACATTCAAAGTCAATTATTAGAACCAGTATACGACAGGTGGAAAAGTCATTTAAAAACTCCTAAAATTCAATTACAATTGAAAAAAACTGGTGTGGCCACCACACGACTTTTCTATAAGGAATGATGAAAAAATGTATTTTTATGTTATGTTGTCATAAAAGCAATTTGAAGTGATATGTTTGTATTAAAAACAATTAGTAAATCGCCAAATAACCAGACTTTTGTGCAACCGGCTATTTTTTTTCTAAAAAAAAGAGTCCCAGGCAGGATTCGAACCTAGATTATATAATAGAAATCACTTTAAATTATAAATTAAATATCTAATAAACTGTTAATGTTAGAAACAAATTTATTTGAACAAATTGTTAGGAAGAACTATCTTTATAAGAAACTGTAAAAATAATTCGAATAATCTACATTAGTACAAAATTATATAAGAAAAACTGTTCAAAATGGCAGAAACACCTACTTCCGGTATCTTTATCAGATCTATATTTTGAATAATCTGAGAGAATATGAAAATCCAGCTCTATACCAAATTTCAAGTTACTAGGAGTTTTGGTTGGAGAGTTCTCGTGGATACATCGTTAGACACAGACAGACACAAACACATACACCCAATGTGTTTTTGTTTTTTTCTGATTTAGGAGACCTTGAAACGTGAACTTATCAAAAAAAAATAATTTTTTTTAAATCGTCGCAGGCACGATTCGAACCTAGATTATATTTGTTAATTTATTTTAAATTATACATTAAATAATAAACTGCTAATGTTAGAAATTATTTTATTTGAATAAATTGTTAGAAAGGATTATCTCTATAAGAAACTGTAAAAATTCACTTTAAATTGTAAATTAAATACCTAATAAACTGTTAATGATAGAAAAAAATTTTATTTGAATAAATTGTTAGGAAGAACTGTAAAAATAATTCGAATAATTTACATTCGTACAAAATTATATAAGAAAAACTGTTAAAAATGGCGGATACACCTACTTCCGGTTTCTTTATCAGGCACATCTTTTGATAGAACCGAGAAAATATGAAAAACCAGCTCCATGCCAAATTTCAAGTTACTAGGACTTTTGGTTCGAGAGTTATCGTGGGTCAAAAATACGTTTTTCTGATTCAGAAGACCTTAAACCGTAAAATTCTCCAAAAAAAATTTTTTGAGAAAAAATTGCAATTGCTATACTTCCTTATAGGAAAGTAGAAAACAATAGTAAAGTTAATGTCAAATTTGAAAGATTTAGTAATAAATATAGTACTAACATAGTATTTCTGATGTTTTTTTTTGTTATTTTTTTTTTTTTAATATAATTTTACAAAAGGCAACACAAAAAATAATGTATGTTACTCTCTGTGAAAATTTTATAAAATAACTCGCTAACATGCAACGCTCGGTCGTGCGGCTTCATGTCGCATTGACGTTTGTTATGCTATGATGTACTATTCGACGCTTGTTGCGTAAATTATTAATATGTCATCAAATCTTGATTTTTAATTATTAAATATGATCATATAAACACTATAAGCTATTTTTTGTCATTATAAAGGCCGAGAGGTCACACTTATTTTCTACATCTACGAAGTCTATCAAAACAGTAAATACAAACAGAAAAACGTATAATTACACTAAAATGAAAAAAAAAGCAACAAACAAATAAAAAAAATAAACCCAAAAAAAGTCGTTTAGATAAGGCACAAACTGTGGCGGTTTGTACCCGTTTGCCAAACTGGTCCTGTTTTGAGACAGTAAACAGCAAACCGCCAACAACTACAAAACGAACTGGATCACAAAAAAAACTTTGTCTCTAATTTAAAATATATCAATTGACGGATTAACATTCAACAGGCATGTCGTAGTTTCTGCTACAAGAAATCAGATAAATAATTTTCCAAAGCGCTAGTGGAGCTTATAAAAATCGCACAAAATCTCAAAAAACTTTACTTTAAAACTTGAAAAGAAAAAAAATGACCATTCCAGACTGAAACATTTTAAAATGTATTTGTAGCAAATTCTAAAAATGTGCCCGTAACTGTACAAAGTAAAAGATTAAAAGTTATTTTAACTTGAATACAAAGTGCAATTGTCTACGGATAGGTTCAAGTACAGATTAACCAGGCTAATCTGTAGTTCAGGTAAGAAAAAAAATTATTTAAAAAAAACCAAAAAAATACATTCTTGCCGATGGATTTTTTTTGTTTGCGAAACAATTTTTTGCATTAATTGGTTGTTTACTGTTATAAAGTGATGGTTTAAATGAACACATTTTACAGATTTCCTATGATGACCAGCCTAATCCAGACAGTTCAGACACTCAAATGGTCAACAAAGATACGCATAGACAAATAGTAGTTTTCCTGGATGACAATTCATTGCCGAAATGTTGGAACACCAAGCAAATAAATAAATTCTGCCTAAAATATCTATGGCTCATCATCAAAAATGGCAAGTTTGGATGTTTTGACTGCAGAGAAATTATTTTTCTTAAGAAATACAAATCTTTCCCTAAAATCAAACAAATAACTTCTGCGCCGCAATGAGCGAAAATAGAGGTCGAGGAGTACGACAAAGTTGACTTAACAAACTTCTTTTAGAAAGAAAATTGTGATCATGTCAGTTCATAGTTGGACCAGACTATTGCCGATCCCATTCAAAAGATGAAATTAAAGGATTTCGATCTTAACAAATATGCTGCAAACAAGCAAACAGAGTTCCAGCTAACAACTGAACGCGTGTTTCGTACCGTGTACAATTTGCTAAAAAACTGTGAACTATATAAAGACCTTCCCTCAAATATTAACATGCAGACACTGAACGGTTGTGATATGAGCACTATTATTCACTCAAACACGACATGTGCTAAAATTGCTAACTTCACTGGTGTTAAAATGCATAGCAAACTGTTTATAGAGATTGTCCAAGCAAACGCTAAATTTAGCATCATTCTCGAATGAATCAACTTTGCTAAGCCAAATATCGTCAATCGCAATTTAATTACGTGTCATTATCAAAGGAGCCGAATTGCCAATTAATATGTTTCTACAATTAGTCGAACTTAATGACATGTCTGCTAAAAGCATCTGTGATGTCCTTACTACACTAAAAAGTCACAGAATCTAAGAGTCCAATCTTCAACAAAGTCTGATAAGTGATGATGCCTCAGTGATGCTTAGAAGAATGAAGGTGTTGCTAAATTGTTAATGCAGTAATATCCAAAGTTGGTGATCTAGCAGTACTCTGTTTACCGTTTTAAATTGTTTATTAAAAATACCATGAAAGAACTGAATCAAATCAATCACTTCTAGGTGTTTATCAAAAAACTTCATGGCGTTTATACTACAAACCCAAAGGACCAGCAAGAATTAAAAAAATGTGAGAAAAACCTCGAGCTAAGAAGATAAGAAAAATTCTAAGCACTTGTTGGGTAGCCTCAAGCTTAAAAACAGACCGTGCTGTCTGAAAAACAATACTGTTTTGTTTACTCGCTGCAAGGTAAGAAAAATTTACTTTTTTGGAGTACTTTATTACAATAATTATTATTCCTTCATTTTATTAAAAATAAAAATTAGAAACCAATTTTTTTATTTGGAACCATTTCAGTGACGAGTTACTTGAATGGAAGCGATAGAAATACATCTCTTATAGCAATTTTAAATTGGTCTTATAATTTGGCGGTATATTAATAAATTGCCATTTAAGTTATAACGTCCCTCTCAATTAATACATTGAAAAATAATTTTTAAATAGCAATAAATTGTTCAGTTTTTGTTAATTTCACAAGCTATGTTGTTTATATGAATTTATTCAAACAATATTATCTTTTTATAGAAATCCAAATCAGACAAAAAACGTCAAAATTAGTCACGATACAACAGTAGCCGGAAGACAGGAAAACAGATACCGCTATGATTATACGACAAATGGTCAAAAAAATGGTCAAAAAACTAAATACAATAGCCTTGATTTTTTTGCTTTATTTATTTAAGGTGTAAAATAAAATAAAAACACAATAATAATAAACGTGCAAAATATAAATATACATTTATCGAAAGCAAAAATTCTTATTACCACGGCAGCAGTCGAAACAAAGACCTCTGGGTGTGAGCTTGAATGAAAAAATAATATATATAAATAAATAAATAATAAAATACACAGCCGTGAATTCCTTTAATTTATTTGCAAAATAACATATTACACTAACTATTTACATTAAAGAAAAAAGTGAACCTTATTTGAGCGCCAATCGCCTTTAAATTGGTAATAAATAAAAAGCATAAAAATCTTATAACTAACTATTAATCGATATCAAATTCAAAAGTAATAAACGTTTAATTTATTACGGAATGTTTATTCCAAAAAGTTTTTTTGATAGCACAATTTAATTAATTTGAATTTAAAATGTAATGCGTAGTAGAATAATTCCTATCTTCTTCTATTTATAGCAGATTTTTTGTTCAAATGATAAGTTTCTTCCAGAACGAAATAACGAAATTCCGAAAAATCAGGAATCAAAACATCTCAAAGGAATTAGAGATAAAAATATAAAACGTAAGGTATAAAATCAATAATAAAAAACCCTAAAAACATAAATAATTAGAACGGTTTTTCCAAATGAATAACTCTTACGTTGGATATACAACGGCTTTGAAAAGAATTTCAGATGGATTGCATCGTATTACGAAATTACTGCAAATACTGAATTCAATAAAAAAATTATATCGGAAAGAAGATAAGCTTACCAGGAATTAGTTGGAAAGAAGAAAAATTAATTTGCTTGCATATTTACGCCATAATTAAGAAAATATAACTTTCTTTCAGCACGCACATGTATGAAACACAACGTGGTAAAAATGCAAGTGTCGAAAATGGTCGAACAATGGTCAAATGCAATTCAAACGCGGCGTTGCCAAACTGAATAAATTTAAATGCAAATTAGTATGTGAATGCAAAATAAAATTTTAAATGTAATAAACTCTTAACGAAACGTTATAAAGGGAAAACTATCTGTAAATAATAAAAATTTGTTAAAGCTGTTATTATTTAATATCGTTATAAACGAAATCATAAAGAAGATTTGTTCTAGTAGGAGTTAAAAATGGGAGATCAAGAATGTGTGATGTTTTCCTATGCTAAAAATAAAAACATTATGCAAAAAACAGCACAACACAACGGCGAGACAATTTAACATAACTATGTCTGTTCAAAAAACAAAATGCATGGCATTTAAGTAGTTTCTCTGATGTTATTCAAGTATCTCACAATAGAAATTCCGAGTTACGATGATATCAAAAATGAAGTATTCCAACAGATTTCTTATGTTTATTGCCAATCGTCTTGTATATATTAAGCATCGTTCATTTAAAATTAAATTGGTAGTATTTGCGTTCTTCCGGTTACTTCACGCGACATTTTATACGCAAACGTCAAAGTAGACGTTTGAAATTTCAAGTGCTCAGCAAAACTTTTTAAATATATAGAACGAATGGATGGCCATTACCATTTGTTCTGTAGTTAAAATTGAACGTAAACCAAATCGATGCTTATAAGAAGAGTCGTTAAGGTATAATGCATATTTACGTTTTGCGATTAGATTTAATTTTTTTTGTTTTGCAATTACTACTACCTACTAAATTACGTAGTCAACATATACTTGCTGTCGTCCTGAAATATCTTTAGTAAACTGAAAAATTTGTCGAATCCTGGCTCTTTTTAAAATCCAAGATATCAGACATAGTTTTTAATGGAAAAAATAATAGAACCCTACCTATAAAACTCTATTAATGCACACGTACTCAATTTAAAATAAACTACAAATTGGAAAAATTAGAAGTCTAGCGCACATTGTGTTTCAGAATCGGTTGTTCGACATATTGTAAAAATGTGTCGTGCTGATGATTTTCCGCAGTTTTAATGGTAATTTTAAACAGTTCTATAAGAGTTCTATACATTAAAAACATTTTAATGAAAAGTTCCAACTGATTACTATTTTTTAAACAATTTTCCAAAATTAACTCTGGTACGACGTTTTGTGAAAGGTCTGAAGGTTTTTTCGCAGTTTTAATAGTAATTTTACACAGTTCTATAAAAGTTCTATCCTTTAGAAACATTTTAACAAAAAGTTCTGATTACTATTTTTTAAACAATTTTCAAAAATTACTTCTGGCACGACATTTTGTAAAAATGTGTCGTGCTGATGATTTTCCGCAGTTTTAATAGTAATTTTACACAGTTCTATAAGAGTTCTATGCTTTAGAAGCATTTTAACAAAAGGTTCTAATAACTATTTTTTTAACAATTCTATAAAATTACGTCTGGCAAGACATTTTTTAAAAATGTGTCGTGCTGATGATTTTTCGCAGTTTTAATAGTAATTTTACACAGTCCTATAAGAGTTCTACCACAAGAATTAAAAACCAGTAAAAAAAGAGAAGCAAAAATATAATAAAAAAACGTGCAAAGTAGAAAACAAAATGAAAAAAACAGAAAAAAAATTAACAAAAACTACAATTTTTTATTTGCAGATATTGTTTTACCAGAATTACGTACTTACAAATACAAATAGATTATGTACCAATAGCTACGCGTTTGATAATATATAAAACAATTATAATAATTTTCTGTTAAAAAGTCGACAGCTTTAGTATACAACCTAAACAAAATGTAATAAAATAATTTAACAAATTAAATGAAATGAGAATTACAATCAAACAAAAAAAAACAAACAAATCTCATATGCTTATGCGTGTCAATTTTATAAACTTTAAGATCTGATTATGTTTATAAAAGTTTGTTTCGTATTTCTAGGTATTACTTTATACAATGTTCAGTTTTCTTGGAGACTTAATTTAAAGATCGATACGTTTAAGAATAAATAAAACAGATACTAATTAATTAAATTATTATGTAAAACAATATCAAAGAGAAATTAAAAATGCATTTTTTTTTAAAATCAAGTGTTTTTCTTGTTTAAAATGTCTTTTTTTAAAATTAAAATAACATTTTTTTTTAATTATAAGAGCTTTACGTATACAAAAAATTCTTAATAACGATTCCATTTCTCGTATTGTACGTCATGCCTTTGAACTTTTTAACAATGTAAAATTATTATTACATTCACAGTATATGACCTGTTAAAAAATAATTGTTTATTTTGACTTCATTTTTATTTTTTCTCAATAGTATCTTTTGCCTTATTTTATTTTCTTTGTAAAATGGTTTAATTGTTTATTTATACAATTGTTTTCTTTTTAATTGAAATTATTTGTTTGTGTTGATGTTTATTTATTTATAAATAGGATATGTATTAATTTAATTTTTTATTTTTAGAAACGTTTTCTTATAACGTTATTTCAATACATATTTTAATGTTTACGTTTGAATATTAAAAACGTATCTGCGCAACTTACTTTCTAACTTTATTTTAATAAAAAACATTTTTTTTGTAAATGTTTGATTTCAGTAAATACTAGTTTTTGATAATACTTAATGTGTGCATTCTTCAAAAACAAATGCATTCTTTTCTTTCTTTATAATTTTTTATTTGTAATTATTCAAGTGTACAGCAAGTATCACTCTATTGTACTTGTTGAGTTATTTGTAAAATTAGTATTCACAGTTTGTGTTTTTGTTATAAATTACTCTGTTTTATATTTTTATGCAAATGTTTAATGTTTTACACAATGTATGGTTTTATACTGTTTTAAATTTAAAAAAATATTATTGTAAAAACTGTTGTTTGAGTTTATCAAGTATTGAGTTTATTCGCCCAATAGACGTAATTTATATTTTTTGCTTTACTAATTAGCTCTTGTAATTTATAACAAAAGCGTATTGTGTCATTTTATCTCTTAATAAGGAAACTGTACAGTTTGGTCTACTCTATTGTATTATACATTATGACATAATCTTGATACTTTTTTGTTCTTTTAATTAAATTATTGCAAAACAATGTATAATGGTTTTAGGAAACTTATGAATAAAAAATTAGTTAATTATCTGGACAAAGTTTAATATTAAATATTACTAAAATTAATTTGGTTAACATTTACACTTTGTAGAATAAATAAAACTTAATTTCTAACTTAATCATAATGATGCATAGAAGCGAAATAAATACAAATTAATTATTGAATGGAATGCTATTTAAATTGTTTCGTGATTACATTAATTGTTTTTAATATATTTTAGGTTATGTTATTGCACATACTTTAATTTGAAATCATTTTACTTAGATACGTAAAAAAATTTAAAAAGATGTTTTTAATTATAATAATAATTTATAATATACTTTGTTTTACAATGTGTATCAAGTTTTAAAATAAATATTGTTAAAAATGCAAAAAAATCTATCGTCGCAAATACTATATAAGTTTTAAAACTTGTTTTAAAATTTATTTTGCCTAAACTTAAGAAAATATTTATTGGCTAATTTAAGTTTTGTATTTTTTTTTAAGTATAACTTAAATTTATAATTGGATAAATGTTTTAAATATTTAAGATCATTTTAATGTCAATCTCAATAAATTTTAGGTATAGTGGTTTATTGATTTGTTATTATAAAACACAAGAACTTATTATAAGTGTTGTGTAAAAGTACAAAAATAGCAAGTCGATAATTTTTGTTCTGAAATTTGCAGTTTTTTATCTTATTTTACGTCATTTTACACATAACCAAAAGACAACATAAGAAATGTAGAAAAAACGTTAGTTTAAATCAATCTCTCTTTCAACAAAAATGTTAGAAACGTAATTCGACTTTGTATCAGAGACTAAAACTAGATCATAGTCACACAAAAACTGAACCAAAACTGCTATTTTTACATATACTTTTGGACATTTGGATGCTATTTTTACTTTCCTATAAGAAAAGTATAGCGATCGCAATTTTTTCTCAAAAACATTTTATTGCATAATTTTACGTTTCAAGGCCTCTTGAATCAAAAAAATGTATTTTTGATAAAAAAAATTTGAGTGTCTTGTGTGTATGTCTGTGTGTAACGATATAACCACTACAACTCTCGAACCAAAAGTCCTAGTAACTTGAAATTTGGTATGGAGCTGGCTTTTCATATTCTCTCGGTTTAATTAAAAAATAGGTCTAATAAAGAAGCCGGAAGTGGGCGTATCAGCCATTTGTAACAGCTTTTTTTTAATTAATTTTGTACGTATGTAAATTATTCGAATTATTTTTACAGTTTCTTATAGAGTTCATTCTTCCTAAAAATTTATTCAAATAAATTTTTTTTCTAACATTAACAGTTTATTAAATATTTGATTTATAATATAAAGCGAATTCTATATATAATCCTAGGTTCGAATCCTGCCTACGACGATTTTTTTTTAAAAACAAAATCCATATCTTAAAGGAAAAACAGGATACGTTAAAAAATAATATTTTTTCTCTATATTCATTTGACTTGTTTATATACGGGGTGCTGCATCTTATTTAAATTATCTTTGAATGTACCCACAATACTTCTCGAACCAAAAGTTCTAGTAACTTGAAATTTAGTATGGAGCTTTTTATATTCTCTCGGTTCTATCAAAAGATGAGTCTAATAAAAAAACGGAAGTGGGTGTATCCGCCTTTTTTAACAGTTTTTCTTATATAATTTTGTACGTATGTAAACTATTCGAATTATTTTTACAATTCCGTATAGAGATAATTCTTCCTAACAATTTATTCAAAAAAAAAATTCTAACATTAACAGTTTATCAGATATATAAATTGTAATCTAAAATGAATTCACAAATATAGTATAGTTTCGAATTCTGCCTGCAGCATTTTTTTTTTACTGATTTTATTAAAAGGGTAAGTAATATCAAAGCGCACAAATATAAAGATTAGTCCATATGATCTTAATGAAATCGAGAAGAAAAATATCAAAAAAATTATAGCATGCTAGGAAATCAACACAAACGTGTACATATCACGTCAAAATGGATTTATGACAACTTATCTTAAAAAAATATACATTCCTTCATCATTTCTTATAGAAAAGTAGTGTGGTGACCACGCCAGTTTTTTTTAATATCAATGCAAAGCGGGGTCACAAAAAATAGCAAACTTAGAACATTAATGGAAAATGTTTAAAATTTAGATGAAACACAACATACGACAAGAGAATTAAACTAAAAATTAAACGCAAAAGCGTCTTGCACTTGTTCTACAAATACTTACGCTTGAAATGTGAACTATCACAAAAAACATCTTGCAAACAGCTTTGACAATGCAATCATTTTTATTTTTACTTATGTCCCAGACATTTAGTGTTACGGACTTTAACAATTCCGCGTGATCAGGAAACTGACCTAGCTCCAATCTTTATTTCTACAAATGCAACTCACATATTTTTTTCGTTGCCACATTTTTTAATTTGAACTGTGGTTTATCTATGTGCTTTTGTCATTATGTCGACAATGTGATTTTTTTATACTGCTTTTGTTGTAAAAATGTTAATGCCTTACTTATCCTCTAAAAAAACTCTTAATTTGTAGTTGTAAGTTTTTATTTTTTTCTATACGCATGGCAATGTAACCTTTGGAATTTTTGTTTTTTTGTGCATACGACGTTTTCTTTATGTATCTACAATTTAGTTTTTTTTTAATACGTACGATTAATATGATTTTTTTTGTACGTTTACAATTACCGTATAGTAGAATTTAAGCTTTTTCGAGTTACATTTGTATTACAATTGGCCATTCTGAATAAATCTTGTGTTGCTGATATTTTACAAGCTAAGTTTTTATCTCACGTCACGGTGGTCGTTTTCAAACCTTGAAATAAACTTTTATTTAAGGTTCTAAAAATGTCTGCTGAGACGTATGACAAAAGCTCAGTTTGCGAGATATCGACAAAACGGGAGGATAAAATGGAAAATTGTAAATTTTACGAGCAAGACGTTACTGATTAGTATTTCCGTTTCTAACGGTTAAGAAACAGCACGTGTGCTAACGCCATGCCGTCATATCTACATTTTAAGTATTTTGGAATATTTACGCTACTAATATATAAATTAGTTTTGATTTTGATATGTTACATTTGAAAGATTTGATTTGTTGTGGCAAGAGTGCAATTATATTTTACGACGCGATTTAATTTTTTTTAAATATTTAAATAATTATCGATCACGTGTCTGTTACTTTGATAAATAAAACATACACGGATATAACAACTAAACCGTATTAGTTAGATGTGAATCATGACTAACTTACCTTAGATAGACAAATTAAAGCCACCGTTTATATATCCTCTGCTGGGACAAATAACTACAAAGAATTGGTGGAACACCTATTAATATAACTGAATACTAATTTTTAGCCACTTTTAGGGAGATGTTTTAGACATGCCATTAGCTAATCGCATATTAAGATCGCTGAGTAAGTACGTTGTTTTCTTATATATTTAATTACTTGCTTTGGAGTCGGTCGTATGCACAAACGACTAGACCTATACGCCTGTTATCACAATTAACGTACGCAACCTTTTTGTACTTATTTAACAAGTTTTAACGGTGTGCTTTGTTTTTTATTATCTAATGACTGTAATTTTGTAATAATTTAATTTTTTAGTATTTTCCAACTTTAATTTACTAAACGTAACGCCACTCATTGCTTATGTGTGCGAGATGTTGCCTAATTTAAAAGTCTGCTAATACTAGCTTTACTGTGATTTTCTTTTTGAACCATTAGTTGTATATATATTTTTTATTCAAATTGTTCTTTTTACGTTTCTGTTGCAATAGATATACTCGTTGTTAGACTTGTGTTATTTGATTTATTTACGTTCAGTGTATTAGTCAGTGGGTACCCGTTACCCACCTTGTAAAGTTTTAAGCTGCAGCTACTTATTTTGAAATAACTAGATTATTGGTAAGTAATTGCACTTTAACCTAGTGCAGGTTTACATTTTACCGTAGCAAAAGCTTATTTGTTATTGTCAATTTAGTAGACTGTATATATGAGTGTGTGTAGTTCATTTAAACATTTTAAAAACAAAAATATATTAGACGGTTAAGTCTACATTACTACGCAACAACTATCCAATTCAACTCCGCAACGCTACCCTTGCTCTTACATATTAACGCTCTAATTCTAATACCCCGTATCTCGCAAAAACTAAATTTTGCATATACCGGTTATCGCAACTATTTTTACGCAGTATCTTTATTAGATATTACAGTGACAAAAATAAATCTCTTACAACTTTAGTGCAGTCTTCTATTCTATGTATGTTAGCGCAAAACTTTAAAACTCAATTTTTTGCAGATACGGAGTATTACTATTAAACCGTCCATATATAAATCGCACGTCACTTGAGACTACACACACACCACGATCACAATGTTACTGTGTGATTTTTGTACCGTATAAGTTTCGTCCAGAAACGCACACTTTTTGCTACCTCGAGAATGTTGGCTGCCAACTGGGGTAATACCATATTTCCGTTGTCTGTGGTACGGTAATGATCAGCGAGATTTTTATCTCTAAATGTTCCCACGCATCCGCGTCATAAATGAGTGTAGTACTTTTGTTGCTTATGTGAAAGTTGTTTTGGGGTATCAATTGATTCTAGTTTTATGATTTTATTTGATTTCTTCGTACCTGTCATTAGCAAATTTTGGATACCCACACGCATTCAAATAATGCGGAGATATTAACATTTATTGTTAAGGGAACGCCATATGTATGTCATTGTTTATTTTAGCAAATTCTAGAAAATTCTAAGAATGGTGCAGCTAGCTAGCCGCATACATCAAATAAAATAAAATTGGAAGTATTGTATTTTCTATTGTAATATTTGTAAGTTGTCAGTTGTTTGCACGTACAACTGTACGTACATATCAAGTTGTTGTCATAATTAATTATAAAACTTTTTTGTGTGTAATATAATATTAAAGGGTACGCTCGAGTTTTCTTAATTATTGAGATATTGCATATTTGTATTGTATTTACCAATGTAAATCTGTTAGTTTGAAATGTACAAATTAGGCCGATAAGTTTAATTTTCTATACGACGTGTTGCCCAAGCAAAGAAGGTTTGTCTATGATTTATACTTACATACTAGCAATTGATCGCATTTATGTAAATCTACCTCGCTTTTCTTTTCTAACTTCTCTGTGATAAAATAAAAATATATTTGTTACAACTTGTGTGTTGTCATTTGTTTTCTTTCAGCGTCAGATAGATTTAAACGGTGTCTACCATTTTAGCACTTTTTCGATGTTACGATATAATTAGCTCACCGAGACCTGCAATCCGCTTACAGATTCAACTGAGTTACTCGCTCGCAATTAAGTTACGAAAAAATCCTTGTAACACGGTTCAAATCCTTTTTTACACGGCAGATTTTGTTGCCATATAACGCCCATTTGCAAATATTTTTAGAAATTTTGACAATTTGCTTCCATCGTATCATAGTTTTACAACTAATTTTACTGTATATACTACTGTTTCTACATTTTAGACCTTATACGTGTTTTGACAGCTACGCTGTCATCCTCAGCAATTTGATACTAGTATCTAGTATCAGTTTACTGAGGAGTACAGCATAGCTGCCAAAACACGTGTACGACAGGTATTCAAAATATTTGTAGTTGCTGGATTATTGTAAATCAAACATATTTAACACTACACTGTTTAGTGTTCTTTTTGTTCACTAACTCACTCTGGCGATTTATAAAGTCTATTTTAGTGCCAAAAGTAAACGTGATACTGTGTGCTCCAGCAACTCTTGCAATTTTACTTCCACAAGCGACTTTGTGATTGTAATGTGCTCTTTACCTAGATAACATTGTTTTTTGTTCGTTTTGTAAGTTGATAACTGAGATATATTTATCTGATGCATATGGAACAACACATTTTGTACTCGTGCCCGAGCTGTTTGTACAGCTTCAATAATAAGTTTTGCTGCATCTGTTTTACCTGCTGATCGTTAGCTTATTTGAGCAGCGCAAGTAATTTTTGTCGGATCGGTTTTTTCGCGGAATTCTTTAGCCTTCCGACGTTTACTTCGCTCACTATTTTCTTAAAAAAAAACTTTCGTTCTACCCACACTATCGTCCACATTTTACTGAGCTGACGGAGGCAAATACTAAAGTTTTTGAGCTAACCACTAAGCATTTTTTAGAGAAAAGTTGTTCAATCTTTCCACTTTTCTGCCAGCGAAAATTCGATAAAGGAACAATAATAATATTTTTTGTTTAGTTGCCAGCGTCTGTTTTTGTCAAATTTTATAAAAATTTTTGTGCGTTTTTAAGTAAATTTTATAATCGCTTGTAATCAAGATAAAGATGATACATACATATTATTCAGTGAGCAGAAGAGACACAAAGTTGTTAATTGTATTTCTCTTTTTAATGCTACCCATAAATCTACAAAAGAACCAAGAACGAGCTTTTGTGGTTCTTTAATCAACTCTTTCATTTAATATAAATTTAGCTATATCGTGATGAAAAAAAATTAATCAGAGCTCATCAGACTAATTCTATAGCTCAAGGTAAAGTACTATTTTTTACATTCACATCAATTTAATTTCTTGCTTAAATGTAAAAAAAACGTCGTTAAAACAACACCTAAATACTTTGTTGTTGCACACTAGCCCTACGTTTGCTCAATGTTTGAAATGTATCCTTATAAACTCTAGACAATAATATTTGGGTTAAATGATGTTTACCTAGGTAATTCTGACTATTGACAATTTGAAACTTTTGCCACATTTTAGGGTCACTGTTTTCACTGTACTTTGTCTCAATTTTACCAACTTTGATTTCGTTTTTAATCTACTACATATCGGCCTTATGGCGTTACTAACTATATCACGTATTGTATAGAAAATGTAACCGTTCCGATTGTGAACAAGGGCAACCGTGTAAACGCCATTGCCACTATTTAGAAACTGGTTATAACAGTTACTTTTTTGTAACAGTTATCGATAACAGCTATCGATATATCGTCCCATTCTTATTAAAACTAAACTTAGTAATAGCATTAATTGGATGATGTCCATTTTTGATATATCTTTTGTAATGCAGTTATCTGATAGTTTTTTTTTAATATTTGCATTTTATTAGGCGTTAATGTATAGTATAATCACACTTCTGTAGTAGTAAGTAAAATATAGTTTACGATTGCACTTAATATAGTATGTTTAAATTATAAAAACATTTGTTATTATTAAAACAATCCTTAAATCTTATAAGTATCGACTATAATTCTTGCAAAAATATTATGGGTTTTGGTAAGGCGAAAGTTTAAAATTATCTTAAGCATTTATTTATGTGAGGACTGTAAATGTCAGCCACGTTTTAAGAATGCTTACTGCAAATTGAGTTGGGCGTATAGCATTCTGTTATATAAAATGTTTCTGTTCTCGTGCTGGTAGAATTTAATTAAAACTTGGTATTAAAATTATTAACATATTTTATATTTTTTAAATTTTGGTTTATGTTTTTAAATAGATGATTTTAATTGCGACAAAACAAAATACTTGTTTGCGTAAAGTTTTTTATATGCTAAAACATTTTAAAAACAACATGAGAAAACAAATACGTACATTTATAAGTAGGTATATAAAGAAATACAAATATATAAAAGAGTAGAAAACACAGAAGCAAGAGTAGAAGCGCTTAGGAATAAATTAGACATGTCAAACAAACATATTCACTTTTAAAACAATAAAAACTGACACAAAAAAGAAAAATCGAAATGTAATTACAATAACCAACCGTTGCTTATAAGATTTACCGTTGTTTTATTTAAACGTTGCCAATCCTGTATTTACACTTAATTTTTACTTACACAATAACAATTGTCACAAAAATTTCATTCTCACATTAAAATAAATAATTTCAGATTAATTAAATTAATAATTCATCAGTTTAACGTTCTGATTTAATTTCCGGAATTTGTATTTTATTGATTAAACGTTAAAGTTTGTCTAGATTACAAACCGGATAAAATTACATTTTTTTTAACAAAATACCCAGTTCTAGTGTTACTTATAAAAGCTTTTATATAATTTAAAATGGTTACATAATGTTTTAAATACATTGTACATCAATTACGTGTTTTAATTTGCTACAATCACGTATTTCACAGTTTTTATATAATTTTTCTAAATCAATGTCGGATAATATATTATTTATAGATTTTTTCCTGAATTTGTTTTTGTTTTGTAATAAAAAAGTTTGTAAACTATAAAACAAAGAAAATTTAATACAAATAAAAAATGCCATTTAAAAACTTTTGAATAGATTCGCGTCCTACCTAAACGTACAATACAAAGTTTGGTTTTCTATTTTGCAGGATAATGTAAAAAAAACTATTTAACTACAAATAAATGATATTAGAAAACTTGTTCAATTTCAACGAAAATCTTATTGTTATTGAATGCGTTTATAAAGATTTTAAGTCTAACATAGTATCCTAAACTTAGTAATTTATAATAATTAATAATGCATTAAACGATTGATTTGATTTATATTTAATATTATGCTTTATAATTATTAAAATGTATAATATTCACTAATTTTTCTAGAAATGAAATTTGACATTGATGTAACAAATACTAGAAAAAAATATATAAAATTTAATTGTCTGTTAATAAATAATAAAACAATTAAAAATATAATACAAATATTCAAAATAAAAAATTGCATGACGAATGTAACCCGTGGAAACCTGAATTCAACTAAAAATATGTTACAAAAAAAAATTTTTTTAATGTAATTCATAAACTATAATCATTAATCATATACAGAGTGTCGACTACAATATTCTATAAAAATCAAAATGTTTGATATATTGTAGTACTATTGCAAAAAAAGGTTAAGTTTGAATAATTATGTTTATAATTCACAAAAATATTTAATATATCTTTTAACGACTGCCGTTGGTTTTTTTTGCTAATAACACTAACCGACGATTTTAATTTTTTTTTTTTGAATAATTGTCTTAAAATGGGTGCATAGTCCTTGCAGTCTTTAACTTAAAACACAATTAAAAACCAAATTTAAACCGCTAGTAGATAAATAATAATTGTATTTACAAACTTTTTTAACAAAAGTTAGAAAAAAATAGATAAGTACAAAAATCTTGAGATAACAAATACTAAAACGTTAAATTAGTACCAAAAATACAACTTAACTGTACGCAAAGAAAAATTGCTAACATATCAACGTTTTGCATAAATAGAGTTGCTTCTTATTTTTATGTTGTTGTCTTCTTTAATGAGATAAAATCAATAATCTCTCATCATGACAGAATTCCACCTACCTTGATATACTGTTTTAACATTTGACTCTAAATTTTTATAGTTTTTTAGCGATATCTTGGTAATCTTCATTTTTTTAATTTTTTAGAAAATGTATTAAATTATTTTAAAAAAAACTTCATGCTGCCCGTTTTCAATCATTCATGGTAAATTATCATCTTTGAAAAACTTCCTCATTTGTGTTTGTTGGTTCACAAATTTCTTCGCGAGCTTAAATTTTATATTTATAAATATTTTTATTGCTATGTTTTGGTAAGAATAATTAGCATCTTCTTACGTTAATTATAAAAAAAACATAGTTGAATATAAATTTTAAAATTTTTAATGTTTCTTTATTGAAAAATTTTGTCAAATGTATTTATTGTATTTTCTTGTATCTGTATTTGTAGATATATGTATAAAGTAATGTACAATTTATTGCGCATGCATTGTGTGTTATTTTCTATTTGAAGATTAAATTAAATATTTGGGAAGAAATTATTGATGTTGCATGAAAGTAAATATTAAATTTGTAATTGTATTAATAATTTATTAGTTTGTAATAAGTTTTACTTAAATTTTGTATATGGTTAAGGTGATTTATTTAATTTTTATTGCGTTTTATTTCAATCATTTCTAACATCAATTTTTTTAAATAGTTTTTTTTTGTAATGTAATATTTTTGGATGTATATAATTAAAGCTATGACAATGATTGATAGAGTGTTCAGTTAGAGCTGTTTTTGTGTTGTCCTGATTTAAATGTTGGTTTTTGATACTGTTTTTGTGTTGTTGTATTCAGTTTTTGAGTAATTGTTTTGTTTGTCCTATGTAGATTGCTAAGCAATTTTGGCAAGATAATTCGTATATTAAGTTTGATTTGTAAATTGTATCTGCACGATCTTTTAATTTAGTGAAGATATATTTTTTTTTCATATTAGTGTTTTTGAAACTGATAGTAAATTTGTAATTTGTTAAATTTTTTTTTAATTTTTCAGATAAATTTAGAATGTATGGTAAACTGATATATTGTTTAATTTGAGTTAAATTATTTTTAAATTCATTGCCTAAGCAATTAGGTTGTAATTCTATGTTCTTATTATTTGGTTGATTGTTAAATTTAATGTGTTTTAAGCGTGTTTTGATGTTTTTGTTAATAAATTCTATTGGGTAATTATTATTAATGAGTATTTCTTTGATTTTTATTAAGTTTTGTGAATAGAATTTTTCTGATGATAATGTTATTGCACGATTGACTAGCCCAAGTATAACTGCTTTTTTGTATGGTTTAGGTGTGCATGAATTGTAATGTATGTAACGGTCTGTTTTTGTCTTTTTTCTGTACCAATTTGTGTATATTTTGCCGTCATTGTTGTGTATGACAGTTAAATCTAAAAAGTTTATTTGTTTTTTTTTCTGTTTCATAAGTGAATTTTAGTAGTAGATGAATATTGTTAAATTTTGAAAGTAAGTTTTTGTATATTTCTTTGTAAATAATTATTAAGGTGTCATCGACATATCTTTGGTAGAGAGTGATTTTTTTAAATTCTTTAAATCTGCGAGTCCTTGTGTTCACACAGAAACATTGGGTACTACTTTTAGTAGTGTAAAATACTGAATCGTTCCAGAAGTTATTCGCAAACTCCAGAGCCTTCTCGAAGTTGTTATCCATCTTCTAGAACGTATATTGAAAGATATGAAACACTCCAGGAAAATTTCCAAAATGTGTATAAATACCGAAGAAACAAATCGTAGGTCAGTTATTGTCGTAATGCGAAGACAGCAGTGTTAAGATGCATATTCAATTCTAAATAAATGAGTCGTTAGCGCGTGTGTGTAGATAAATATACGGAGAATAATCTTGTACGTGACTTTAGTGTAAAGTGTGTGAATCTATCCGCGGACTTTATCTAAGTAAGTGATATACATATTAGTGTAAGTGTTTTTATTAAATATTATTAGATTTAGTTAGTTCGGTTAATTTAAAAGTGTACATATTTCTAGTATAAGTAAAAATATTTTTTGTAGTTTAAATAAATTAGTTTTAATAATAAAATTTGTTACAATACAGACATTATTTTAACCTTATAAATATTTTATTTTTGTATTGTTTAATTTTTAATAAAATTATTGTTTTTTAATTTGCGTGTTACAGTTTTTAATTTTAACAAATTTTAAAATATTAATAAAAGCGTGTAAATTATATTTTGTTGTTATTTATTTTTAATACAGTTGAAAATATTCTATGTTAAATATACATATCGGGATTTATATGTTTGTTAAATAATTTAAAACAAACGTAATCAAGTAAACACAAGTAATTTACGGGAAAACAGTCATATTGTGTATATGTACTTATATAATAAAACGAAAATTTTTTGTTTTTGTATTTGCCGTTTTCTGCTTGACATAAACAATGATAACCGTTTACTTTCGAAGACCAACCACTTACAGATAAGTAACGCACTTAAAAGACAATTTAAAAAGTTTGAAAATAGTTATAGTTTCTTTTCTGTTAATAAAAACAAGAAATTAAATAATTCGATCTATAAAACTTGCATTACCAACAATTACTTACAACTTCAATTAATCAAAAACTCATGCTTTCCAAAGTGGTAGTTTTAATAGCACCAGAAACCACAACCGTGACGACATTGTAGTTGAATTATTAAATTTCGTAGATCAATTAGTCCCTTAAGTAGTTGAAACAATAACAAAAATAACTATTTATAAATGCATTAATTGCAGTTATTGCGATTTTGTTAAACTATTATCATTTTTGGCCGAGTTTGTTTTAACGTTAATGTACGTTTCTATCAGCGATTTTAGAGATTCTGCGTTAAGTGGTCCTACATTGCTTAAAAGCTTTTACAAATTTTTCAATTTGGTAAAATAATTTTTGTATCAACAAAATTTTGATTGAACGTAAGCTTAGGGTATATGTTCGTTTTATACTGATAAATACCAAAATCTTTTATTATTTATGTTTAAGTTTAAAAAAATTACAAAACTACTACAATGACAAGCTGAAGATGTTTTTATTGCGTTTTAACCTACTCGTACACAAAAATAAAATTGGTATAAAGCTTACATGCACTATTACGCAAAATTGTTTTGAAAGCAGTATGAAGTATTGATGCTCATCGTAACTTGAAATTAAATGAAAATTGTATAAATACATAATAGGATTTGATTCAATAAATACAAATAGAAATTTGTAGCATCTGTTTCGGACAATTATATGTAAGAGATTTTGCAAAATGATTAAATTTAATGAAATGTTTCAAGCCTAATTAAACCTAAATATGTTCGTTAATTAAAAAAATTTAATTATTTGTTTTTTAAAGTTTACTTTACAAAAAAGTTTAATAATGCCGTTGCTTTTGATGTTACTAATATAATATTACCGCTCAGTTTCATTATGTAATACACCTACCATGTTAATCCCAAATGCATATTATACGCATATATTGTTTTCATGCAAATGCAAAATATAATTTTTGAATTAACTGATGTAATAGTAAAGACTACGAAGGCGTCATTGAATTGCAACTAAACTATTTTACATTTAGTCTGCTAGACTAATTAGTCAATGTTCTACAATGTAAATTCTCTAAAGCAAACCAACAGAATAGAACCGTCAACGTCTAGATTAAGATTAACATTTAACTTGCCTAATTTATTAACCATAAACGTGAAAAAAGTGTTCTAGGTTTTATAGACCTATTAGTATCTTTTCAATATCAGTGCAAACTATTACCGAAGAATTAAATCCTTTTATGACACGTGCATAAAAGTGACAATGGTAACAATAATCGAACAAAATAATTTTTTTTGAAAAATCTTACATAAAATAGCCGTAAAACTAAACGTTATTGCTTTTAAGTAAGGATATTAACTGCACTATAAAAATTAATAGTAAATGATTTTAAAACATATTTGTTTTTAAAATATTATTTAAATTCATAAACAATTAGAATTTTTTGTTCATTCACCTTCAGATGCTTAACATGAATTATATCTAAAACTTATACACAGTAACAACAAAAACCCTTAGATAAAATATAATAACATTAAGAACAATAAATAATAACCACAAAAAAATAGATACGCTTATGTAAACTAACACATAACTGTTATAAAAAGTTTAACACCATAACAAACCTTCAAATTATTGAGAATCTCTGCCAAAACCAATTTTCATAAAGAAGAAGTTTAACATTTTATAAAATTATTAACGAAAACTAAAAATTACAAAACTATTTAAACCAGAAAAAGTATATTCAGTGTTAGTCAAGTTTGATTTATTCATGAAACTGTTAAAAAAAAAACGAAACGAACACAATATTACCTACGTAATATAATAAACAAGGTTTATTACAATTTTCAAAAATAAGAATGTCTACTATTAATGTGTTTTGAACTATTTTTTAATCCAAATTTAGTAAAATCTACATTTGCACAACATATTTTGTATAATCGTCATACTATTTTTTCTTACAAATTGTTTCATCCTTTTAATAACATTAATAATTAACAAATTCTTGAATTACTAGAGTTGATTTATATTAAAATATTAAATAAATTTTTTTTGTTGAACGATCAAACCAAATTTCAATTATGATTTACAACTTAATTTTTCTTAGATTTGTTTCTAAATAGCACCATCTTCCCTTTTTAAAATAATTTACATTTAACATTTTGTAAAACTTAGATTTTTTAATTATCTAGTTACAAATTTTCACATTTGACATTTTTCAAAATACGTAAGTTAAAATTTTTTATGTAATCTTAACTTTTTATAAGTTGTAAATATTTTTGGTGCACTTTTCTGAAGAAGAGCATTATTATTTAAAAGCTCGAAACATATGTAAAAAATTCATTTTGAAAGTTAACGAATTTATTATTGGTGGACTGGTAATTTGTATAATTTAAAAATTGACCAATAACAATGAATCTTCTTAACAATTTAAAAATTTACCGATTCTATAATTTTTTCTCCTATTGATACTAAACAAATGCGCTACTGAGTATAAAAAAACATTAAAAAAATGAACTTTACTACAACATGAATCCTCTCTCTAGTCTTAACTGATTTATAACGCTAATAATATTTACAATTGCTTGACTGTTGATACAATTTCAACATTCAAAATTTAATCAAATTTTATTTTACATACTTTCGTCCTATGTTGATAACTTTACAGTGAAATCGTTTATGACTTAAACCAGTAACTGGTAATAGTTTTAATTATAAAATTTTATAAATCAAGTTTATTAAATTATTTCGTTTACGCATTTTAAAATTTAAACATAAATCATCGGTTTAGTAGAACATCTGTGTGTCGGTCGAGTTGCTTTTGGTGACCACCGCGGCTTTTTTTGCGACTAAGAGTAGTTTTGTCGGTGTCATAAGAGTGGTTTTTCTTGTAAATCATGCCTGCATCAAAACCGCCACAATTTTTGTATTGAAATGATTTGATTAATAACTTAAAATAACCAATAAACTATTATCCTAAAACGGTGCAAATAAAGGAAAGTTGCACATAAACATTTTTATAGAGCACAAAATTTACTATAAAAAAAAGTCCGCGGAAGGGTACAATTACTTTCAATAGTTTAGAAGATACTAGTGTGCAAAGTTGCACGAAAATGTCTCACACTACGTTTATGTACAATTTTCATTTATATTGTACAGTTTTTGCAGCGTACAAAGCGGAAGCTTGCGCGGATCTAATTCTACAATTACTATAATTATTTTTAGCACTGCTGATTAAAATTAAGATTTATTATATACTGACTTCTAGAAAAATTGCAACAGCTAGAAGTTGTTGAACGATTTTATTGAAATTTTCAGGAAACGTCTATTTTCATGAAACAAAGTGTTGATTAAAATTTAAAAACAAAATAACAAAAGCTTAAAAAGTTCTTTCAAAAATGAGTTGCTGCGCCACGATTTGTAATGCACTCATTTAGACGTCTTGGTATGCTATCAATCAAGTGATTTGTAGCTGCTTGTGGTATATTTTCCAAGCTTCTTGAATCCGTAGCTGGAGATCGTGTAAGTTATCTGGAGGCTGTAGTAAATTACCCAGTCGCTTGCCAATCATGTCTCATACATGTTCAACGGGCGACAAATCAAGCGATCGAGCAGGCCACGAGAGGACGGCAATGTTAGCTTCTTCCAAAAACCGTGTTGTAACCTTTGCTTCTGAGGACGTCCAGATCAGACCATTTAGATTAACATCTCAATACCGATAAAACATTTTGGTTTACACGACGAGCAATATCTCTTATCAAGAGTCCGGCCTATCTCACACCAATAATACGGCCACGTTCAAAATCACTTAATTGGACAAAATGTTGATGTTGACGTACTCTCGCCATTGTTATCAAGTTCAGAATGAAATTGTGAACAAACAACAACAATTTGCAAACTTGAGAATTATTAAATGGTCTACTACTTCAAATTTATTGTTACGATGTTACTATGGAAACAACAAGAAAAAACAAAAAACTACTGGCTAGATTTTATTCAAACTTTAATCATTACTTTGTTTCATGAAAATAGACGTTGAGTACAATTACCTTCAATAGTTTAGAAGATACACGTGTGCAAAGTTGCACAAAAATTACATTAAAATTATGTAACTCTTAAACTATTAGATATAATTATACACTCCCGCGAACTTTTTTATAGTAAATGTTGTGCTCAATAAATTGTTTATGTGCAATTTTTATTTATATTGTACCGTTTTCGCAGGGTTCAAGGTATAACTTTAAATAAATATAGCAAAAGTAGAAGTAAATCCAGTTCTTATTTATGTAACTTAAGAAACAAAAATAAAAACATTCGGTCAATGATAAAATAAGTAACAAGAGGTTTTGCTAACAATAAAAAGATTACGACAAGATTGTTTTATATGTAAACCACATTTTTTTTAAGTTTGCTAAACAACTACACAAACAAAGGTACAAATATGCAAATTACCCTAAACATAAAATCAAAATTACAAAAATCAAGATAAAAACAATCTCTGTTAATAGTTTGAAAACTACAACCAAATCTAAGAAAACAGGTCTTAATGTAACAGGTGTAAATGTTTAAAATAGTAATAAAAAATCAAATAAAAAATAAACTAAAGAACCTTGTAATCAAAAGTGTACAAAATTGTAATTAAAAAGTAGGCCATTTGTACTTTTAAAATTTTTTTTAACGCCTTGATACTCAAGCGTTTTCAAATATAATAAAAGTGCATATAATAATACACACTTAATTTAAAAAAAAATACCGTGTTGCATTAGCTCAGTGATTCTCAAAGTAGTACAGATCCTTAAAAATTTTCGGGATCATTCAGAGAATCCGTAGAAAATTTTAATTTATTTGGGGGACCCTGAACAAGGTCAAAGAGTTATTAATTAATTTATTTAATGTAAAATAAAAAAATTGTGACACATTTTTATTAATATAGAAGTTATATTCAATAACAATGAATAAATTATTAACGTTTGTACGGTCTAAATAAAATAAAAACATAGACAGGTGCATAAAACACAAGTAATAACAGGCATCGTGATGAGTCAGACCTATCTATATAGGTTTATACAGGAACGCAATAGAGCCGATACCTACACCAACTACTTTATAATGTGAAGTATAAAAAAGTCGTACATCTAATCAGTAATTTAGTTCTGTGTTATGCGTGATGTAAAGTGTATACAACAAATCTTTCTAGTCTTGGACAAAAAGAATTTTAATTTTTTGTATTGTTAAGCAGATTTATTTAAACAAAGTTATACTCTTGTTAAGGTTGATTAAAAAAATTATATATCACAGTTACCAGTACAGTAACCCCCTAATATTTATTAGAGATTTCTTTATTATTAAAAACTTAAGAAAAGATTGTACGCCACGATCATTATACTAGAACGTGTTTGAAGTTAAAAATATTTTTCTACAGGTATATACAGACTCTTTAAGAGCACAATTTATGCCAGAAAGCTTCGATGTTGTCTTACCATTGCCGGAGCACCGTCAGCAGCAACGGAGATGATTAGTTAAGAGTATAGCTTTTACGTCGAAAAATCTTTTTAATTCAGTTAATAACTTTTTGTAACAATTTTTAAACATTTAGCAAATATCAAATTTTGCGAAATTTTTTCTTCTTTTACAAATCTCACATAAGCTAAAAGTAAACTTCCGTTTCCTAGCAATGTTGACTCGTCAAGCTGTATAGAAAATTCAGATGTTTTTAAATAGTCACATAAAGAGTTTTCTACACGCTGAGCCATTTCCTCAATCCTTCTTTGTACAGTATTATTACTCAGTGGAATTCTTTTTATAATATCGAAAGTGGGTTTGTGCAATACGGTGCGTATTACCGCACATATAGCTGCTAGAATAAGTTCTGCGGTTTTACGGATTTCGCAATTATTAAAGAAATATTAGAAAATGCACGCAGTCTATAGTCAACTATTGTAGATGTCCCTATGAGTTCTTGCAATGTCCATGTTTTTAAATATTTTTTTAATGTATGAAAAAACGTTAAATTGTTATCTTTTTTCTCACTATAAATTGTATTAAAAGTTTCTAAGTTAAGAAAGGTTCAATTTGATTATTTAGTTTTACAAACAAAAGTTTATAATGAAATATTTATATTGCGTATATACATTTGAAAACTTTGCAAACAAAATTGTTAGTCGTGAATTAATGTCACAAATAAAATAACAATGCTGTGTGCAAAATATGTATTAAAACATGGATTGTAAAGCATACATGTGTATTTTACTTTATTTTCTAATTTTCATACCCGGTTAGATTCTATAATCTACAAATTCCGGAATACAATGAGTTTCCCAAAATTTAATTAATCTTAACATTTTTTCACAAAATATCTCGTCGTGTTTTGTTTTAATAATTTTTAGATCCATATTTGTATACCGGGAGTTTGTTCTCAAAGTCGAACATAGGAATCTAACATGGTATTGAACGTTTTTGCTAACTGTTGCTTGCGTATTCAACTTATAGTAAACGCAATAGTATCAATAAGAAGAGAAAATTATTGCGATTTAAATTCTACTGACAAGACTAAAAATGCAATTGATTATTTTAAAACACTGACTTCAAGTACGACGTTCAAGTTTATTTACGTAATAATGAATAATTTTACTATTGAAGAAAGGGTTTGTATGGTAAAAACGTTTTATGGCGGCGTTAGTTTCAGAAGAGTTCGCGATTTGTTTGTCGTTAGTTTTAATAGTACAATACCATACGTCAGTACTATTAAAAAATATGTACAAAAATTTGAAAGGTGTGTAACTATTTTGCAAGAATTGAAACAGAGAGGTAGTATGTAATAATATTTTGAATACAATAAAATATTTTAGTTTAGTTTAGTTTAGTCAGGGCCGCATCTCAAGTAGTTAAATCCTTACAAGTTTCTTCTTGTAATTACGAAATTGCTTGGCAATCAATTTGTGCTAAATACGATCAACCACGAATGTTTATAAGAAACCATCTAAAGTCATTTTTGGATTTAGATCCTTGTATCAAAGAATCTGCTACGCAATTTTTCCGGCGCTTTGTTTAAACATATAACAGCTTTAAAAATTTTTGCAACTGAGAAGCAGTTATTTGAAAGTGTGGTTATCCATATCATTTCCGGAAAACTAGACTCTATTACGTCCTGGGAGTGGGAAACTTTAAAGAATAACTGCAGTTCCGATTTGCCATCTCTTTCTGAGTTTAGGACTTTTCTTACAAATACAGCCAATCTTTTGGACAGTCTACTTTCCAAACCTCAATAAAAGATTGCTCCAGAAAAATCAAAACCAAATTTTTCTAAAGTCATTTGTGGTAAACGCATATCCATGTGCGCTTTGCAAAGATTCACACTTTTTGAACTCCTGTGATGCTTTTCTAAACTATCTCTTTAACAAAAGTTATCCAAAACCAAAAAACTAAAACTATGTATAAACTGCTTTCATAAAAAGCATCTTCTGCTACAGTACTCGTCAAAGTATACTTGCCGCATTTGCAAAAAAAAGCATCACTTTCTTCTACATCTGCACCTTCTTGTAATATCGATCCTCAAGTGCAGCCGGATGGTCCTGCAAATGTTGAAACTCCTGGACCATCTTAATCAGTCTTAACACTATGCGCAAATGCATCTCAAGTTTTATTGCCTATAGCGTCTGGTCAAATTCTTAAATCTGGCCGTAGAACTAGAATAAGTAATTCCACAACTCGCATCGACTCAAAATGTGACGTAATAGTACGTTCACACTATTTCAAGTTTTAAGTTTTACTTTCTAGTTTGATCATGGATAAAATAACTGGTGTAACGCCCAGCTTTTGTGTTTATTAGAAGATCTTGCAGATTCCGTCGAATATTTAGTTATCTGACCTCACATTTAATGAGTCTGGCAATATAGATCTTTTAATTAGATCTTTGCAGCTTTTCAATCTGTTATGTGTGCGTCAAATTTATTTGGGTTCTAATTTACCGATTCTGCAAAAAACTAGACTTGGGTGGGTTCTGTCTAGTTCTACAATTTCCCTAGTATTTACCCAAACTCAATGCGAAGTCATAGTCAAAGACGATCTTTCTGGTTTAATTTTGAAATTCTGGAAACTTGAAAGTTATCCTGTCAAGAAAGTTTTTTTACCCAAAAAAAAACGCATTTTCAAAAAACCTAGAAATGCCGATGGTAGGTTTGCCGTTTCTATTCGTGTAAAACAATCAAGCAAGATTCTTGGAAATTCATTTCATGTTGCTCAGAAAAGCATCTTATTTCTCGAACATTTATTTCGTCATAATCCAAAGCTTTTAAAGCACTATACTTTGTTCAAGAATATCAAAATTTAGGACATATGTCCCTTTCAACATACCCATCTTCTGAACAATCGTATTGTGCAAGAATATCAAAATTTAGGACATATGTCCCTTTCAACATCCCAATCATCTGAACAATTGTATTACCTTCCTCATCATGGAGTAATAAAGGCAAGAAGCTTAACGACAAAACTCCGTGTCGTCTTTAATGGATCTTCTCCCATATCTTTGAGTTATTCGCTAAATGACATTCAAACGGCTAGTCCAACCATTCAGCAGGATCTATTCTCGATTCTGATTCATTTTCGTAAGCTTACTTATGTTGTGTCCGCCGACATTGAGAAAATGTATCTGCAAATATTGATTGATCCAACTCAAAAATACCTTCAAAAAATTCTGTAGAAATCCTCACCGTCAGAATCTCTCCAGGTTTTCGATTTAAATACCATCACCTATGGTACGGCTTTTGTCTCGTTTCTAGCCATATGTTGCTTGCATCAACTCGGCGTAGAATGTGAGATCACTAAACCACTAATTTCTCAAATAATTAAATCCGATTTTTATGTGGATGACCTACTTACTGGTGCTGACAACTTAGACGACGCTTGGAATATTTGCTTGGAAATTACACGTGTTTTACGAAAAAGCTGTTTTAATCTTCGAAAATAAATATCCAACAATCTTAATGTTCTTACAGAAATTCCTACTTTAAAACTGCACCCGAGTATTCTTTATATTGGGTCTAATGATTACACTAGCACTCTTGGTTTGAGCTGGTCATTCCAAACAGACACCTTCATTTTTATTATATCTCAATTAACTGCTAAGTAGGTGACAAAAAGATCTATGCGTTCTGAAATTTCGCATATTTGACCCGTTGGGGCTAGTTTTTCCTTGCACAGTTAGTGCAAGGATCCTTTTACAACAGATGTGGTTGGAAAAAATGTCGTGGGACAACTTTATTCCTAACAATGTCTTATCAAAGTGGTGTTCATATTGTAATGACTTAATTATCTTCAATGATTTAAAAGTTTTTAGACACGTCTCATGTAAAGATGCAATTGACGTTCAGCTTCATGGGTTATGCGATTCCTCAATGTACGCCTACGAGGCCTGCATATATGTGAGATCTATTAATCAAACTGGTCTTATGCAGTCACACCTCTTGTGTGCAAAGTGAAAGGTTTCGCTTTTAAAACCTACCACCATTCCAAAGCTCGAATTATGCGCCGCTGCTCTTGTATTCAAACTAGTTGGGCAAGTAATTAAAGCTTTAAATATGACTTATTGTTAGTCGAAAGCATCTACAAATGCTTTATGCGGCCTCTTAATTACTGCTATCTTCTCTAAGAGATCCATTCTAGATAACTTCAGGTCAATGTCTTGTCAAACGGGTAGTCCATAACTGTATTAAGTGTTTTCGACTTTCGCCAAGCTTCTACCACCCATTATGGAAAACCTACCTCAATCTCGTGTAGAACCTTCCGCAGCTTTTTATATTACGGGGATTGATTATGACGGACCTTTCTAAATTAAGGATCGCAAGAGTCGTGTATGCAAACTTTACAAGTTTTATCTGTGTTTATTCGTTTGCTTTGCTACAAAAGCGGTTTTCTAAAGTTTTTATTATGACTTTTTTAAGTTTTGTGTTTTGCAGAGGTGCGTGTTTATTCCGATAACGGGACTAACTTTTCTGGCGCTAATTCTCAACTAAAAAATTAGTCACATTTTTTAATAAAAATGGTTTGTCATTGTCTGACGCTGCTGTTAGTAAAGGAACTAAATGGCATTTGATACCCATGCATAGTCATCACTTTGGAGATATGTGGGAGGCTGGAATTATATCAGCCAAGCATCACATCAAGCGAACCGTAGGTAATGAAATTTTAACTTACGGAGAGTTTACCATTTTACTTGCTCAAGTAGAAGCAGCTCTTAATTGCCGTCCACTATCCCCCTTATATTCTGATCCCAAATGATTTTCGTCCCTTAACTCCTTCTCACTTTCTCATTAGGAAACCTATCACTTCTCACAATTTTTTACTTTTAAACTTGTAAAACATTTCAATTTTGAAATCGCTCTTTTTTCATTTTCAATTCCGTACATAGTAGCGGGTATTTGTAAAACAAATATTTCGTTTTTTTTTTGCACTACTTCGTGGCATATTCAAAAACTAATATTTTTACACACTATCTGTTACAATTGTGAATATAAAACGTTGGAAACGTAATGTAGCATTAGTAGATAGAAAAAAATCGAAATATGATTTACTAGTTTCTACAGAAGATTTGCAAATGGCATAGTAAGAATAACCTTTAACAAAATTTTAACAACACTTATTTGTTCAAATATGCTTTACCCGTAATCGGTAAATTCTCGTTTAATAAACTCTGCCTCTAAGAACCTGCTTCGCCCTGTCATTTCAAACAAAACGCACCATGTATTTTTAATATTTTATAAATTTTGATAGTTTTTCAGACTGATTTTCTAAATAATTGTTACTCGTACATGTTTCAAATTTTACATGTACTTTGCTAAATGCGTTTACTAGGAGTTAACATAATTTCAAAATGATTCTTTAAAAATTAAGATTGTTATAAGAAAAAAACTTTTTTATTTGTATTGTAATTATTGAGAGCAACTTTTTTTACCGAGAAGACTATATAACCAATCATTGGTCAAAATTTGACTTACACAACTTTTATACATTTATAACAAATTGATCTGAAAGTTTTTATATCACTTATTAATGAAGATGGAGGATTTTCCAAAAAATGAAAATAATTGTCACAAAATATTTTGTTAGATTACAATTTAAAAACTTTATTTATTAAAAGTTTATTGTTATTACATAAATTCCATTTTGTGTAGCGCTTTGATTTGCAGGTATCCTACCGTTAAAACAAAATTAAAAACTGCCTACTAATATTTCAAATTTTTTAAATCCTAAATATTATGTGCGGGTTGACCACGTTGATGACGGAACGCTACCACTCATAAATCGATTTACGATTGTACATTTAAAATACTATTAAACTGCTTTCTGTCAGTTATTGCTACTATATATCAGTTTATACATTAGCATAGAATACGTATCAGAAATTTTTAGTTTTGTAAATCTGTAAAGTGTGCTCTGCGTATAAAATTTTTATAATTTTTATTTTTTGGATTTAATATAGTAAGAAGTCATATATAAAAGATCTACGATAAATTTAAAACTGAAATAAACCATTACATTTTTTTTGTACTGAATGACGTTCTGTAAAATTTAATAGTTATTATTGTAATTTACAAACTTTGCTGGTGTTTAGCATGAGTTAGCTTTCGGCATAAACTGAGAGTTTTTAAACCGCTTTTTAAATGAAGAATTAAATTAAATATAAACAACTTTTTATATATGTAATTGTCGTATTTAAATAAACAAATTGTTATAATGTTGTGTTTTGTTTATTTTATATCAACTTTTAACAACTTTTTTGCTTTTAATTATTTCAAAAAGTAGAATGTAATATAGAGATAAATTGTAACGTGTTACGTAAAACCGAATGTGATTTTCAAATTTACCACAAAGAAAAAATATATAAAAGCGCGAGTTTCTTCACATGAATGATGATTGATTTTTCTTAAAATATAAAAAATTAAAAGAACATTTATCACACCTGGGTTAGAAAACACTTTCATACAACACCAATGTTTTGTGCTTTAATTTTTTTTTAAGTTGTTTTGCCATAATAAATTGAAGCCAAAGTTTGTATTGTCTAAATAACACATTTTTGTGTTCAACAAGAAAAGAATTTATTTCTTTTTGGGTATAAAATGAATCGTTAAATTTTATAATTAATTAATTTTTTTTAATAAATAAATATTAATAAACAACTAGCATACTTTATTATATTATAAAACATAAATTACTACTAAACACAAGCATTAATGCGTGTTCATTCATAGGAGTTGCGTAACAATGAAGTTTCTTAGGTACTTAATTACTTCTTATCCTAAGACGTCCTAAATTCGAGACAAAGCACTTCTAACGATTATATATAATTCCTTTGCTAGTAAATAGAGATATTACGTTATGTCTTAAATTTGATATATTGTACAGTGCAGGTTGCCTTTTACAGTTCGTTAAAAAGACAACCTCGACGCTTAAGTTGTAAATCTTAAAATCTCGACAAAAATATGTGTTATAGCAACATGCTTTTACCTTGCATTTTATCCTAATCTGGCAGAGTGCTACAGTAACTTATATATTATAAAAGGTATAATTTATATGTTTATTAATAATATTTATAAATTTATTAATAAGTAAAGAACCATTAGAATGTTAAGAATGAACTGCATTTATATTTTTTATTAAGTTGATATTTTAATAAACAATTTTTATAACAATTACGTTTTATATAAAATAATTTTTTGTTTCGCTAGCTTCAAAGAAATCACTTTTTGTCATTTGTTCATTATTTGGTTTTTCTCCCTTTTACAAGTTACATCTTTGAACATATACGTTTGTACTTTATTTTATTTCAAGTACTTTTATTTGAGTTATTTTATTAAATGTTTTTGTACGGCTTTAGTATCTGTTTCTAATTTATTTTAATAGATTCTTTGATTATACTTTTATTTTTCTTAGTATTCGTAATAAATGTATTTTATATCATTAAGCTTTTCTATTTGTAGTGTTTTATAGATTTATTCTGCTTTAATTTAGCCGGTTAAATTGCATCAAACTGTATTCTGATTAATTGTTTAATCAAATATACATTGTATTTGATAAATTTATCTTATAACATTTTGTAAACAGTTGTTTTACAAAAGTAATTATTGACTATATTTTATTACACATCATAAAATTTTATGGTAAAAGTTTCTTCTTCAATGTTGAAATTAATAAAAGTTGAGTTTTCTCGTAGCAGAAACATACAAAAACCACTCTAAACTTTTTTATGGCTACGTTTTGTGTCTCAAGCGTGCACTTCATCAGAGCACTAAAATTTCTAAATTAGTTTGTCAAAACACATAACATGCTTATATAACAACTAAATGCATTACAAAAATCATTCCAGCATAGCACTTACAGGAAAAGTTTTAAGGAAACAGTCCAATGGTCGAACTAGTTTCAATAAATCTTCTCAGAAAATAGCTCTTTTAAAACTTATTAAAAACTTGTCAATTAATAAAGCTGACAATAGATATTTATGTATTTAAGACATAAACAGACTTTTTGGCAAGTTACGCTCGTCGTACATATACAACTTTATGTACGGATGAATATTTTCAATTTAAAAATATATCTCAAATTAATTAAATTTTTGACACAAACTTAGTGTTGTTGTAATTACATTTGAGTTTTAAAACGTAATTACGGTAGCAAGTAAACAGTGGTAGCCTTAAAGTCTAAAACCTTCGTTTTATTTTGTGTCTGGTTATTGTGCGGTCTTTAAAAGTTGTAAAATGAACCAAGTTAATGACGCTACAGAAGAAGCAAGAAACAGTAATTATAGATATTTATAGAAAAACATATAATAAATATCTTAAATGGTGCGACATACGAAAGGATTCAATCGAAAACTGTTATTGTGAAAAAAGTCTTCTGGTTTATTTTTGGTTTTTATCAAAAGAAAAAACTGCTTTAAGGTGGTCTCATTATTCAATGCTTATGGCCACTATCAATGTCAACCACAACATACATATAGGCAATTACTCAAGCTTATTCGGGTTTTTAAAGAGAAAATCAGATAGATGGAAGCCCAAAAAGCTAAAAGCTTTGACCATGGAAAAGATAGAAGCCTTTATATACCAACCTCTAGGTGAAATATAATCAAGGAACAAGGTACATATTGTAATTTACAAGTGTTTAACGATGTTTAAAAACAGGTATAGTTTTAATATTTGGGATACCTGGAGCATGCTGTAAACAAGAGCTTTTTCAGTTAGATGTTGATAATATTTAGGATCTGCAATCCTCATTACTGATCATTATTCAAGTTACTAAAACCAAAACTTTTGGTTACAAATTTTTTTTAAATTTTTTTATCTTACGGATTACCTAAAATTTATAAATCAACTATTTTTCTTTTACTTATTGACAATGTTATAAATTCACTTACTTTTAAAATTTTCCAAATTTATTAAAATTTAGCAAAAAGGATTGATTCATTTATCCTCAATTCTGGTAATACTGATACTAAAACTATAATTATGACTAAAACTAATGTATACTAAAATTATGTGGCGTTTATTAGGTCTTACTAATTTTCACATTAAGTTGAACAATTCCGAAAAACTTAACAGTTCGTAGTTATCGTCGTTCATTAACTAACATTTATTTTTAGAAATTTCCAAATTCTCGTATGGATCTAGTTCTTTTCTACTGTTTATTAATTAATTTTATATCTTCTATTTTATAATTATTTTCGAACACATGTAGAGCAACATTAGATCCATCTATTCTCTTATATTTGACATAAACTAAGTGCTCTTTATAACGGGTTTTTAGGAGTCTTTTGGTTTGCCCTAATATATTTGGTTACGGTTTTTACAAATAATTTTATATATTCCCAATTTATCTCACGTCTCTGTTGGATCTTTCGGGTTACTTAAAAGGTTTTTTATGTTATCGTTAGTGGTTGTTACTATTTTGTAATCAAGTTTTGAAAAAAACTTTTAAAGTTCTCTAGTATATGTGGCATAATACATATTCCTGTACACTTTAGTGACCAAAAAAGGCAATACATTAGATATTAACATTTACCGCAAAAATACCAACACCGTGCAATTTATAGCAAATGATTCAAACCATAGATTACCATATAAACTTGCTGCTTTTCAATTTTTAATTCAACGATTATTGCATTTTCCATTGTAAAAAGATAAATTTATCAAAGAATTTAAATATATAAAACATATTACAACATACCTTGGGTTTTCAGAATCAATAGTCAACAATATCATTAGAAAGCAAAAACATAAAAAAATATTAAAACTGTGACTACGTTACAAAATATTAACAACGTAAAAGAAAATAAATATGTAAAACTTCCCTATTATTTCACATATACTAAAAGACTTCATTTTTTTAACGTTGATTACAAAATAGTAACAACCGTTAGCAATAACATAAAAAAATCTTTTAGGTAACCCAAAAAATCCAATAGATATGTATGATAAATTGGTAATATATAAACTTAGTTGTAAAAACTGTAACCAATATAAATAGAGCAAACAAGAAGACTCTTAAAAACCCGTTATAAAAAGCACTTAGTTCATGTCAAATATGGGGGAATAGATACATGCAAATTTGCTTTACATATATTCGAAAATAATCATAAAATAAAAAACATTAAATTAATTAAGAAAATAAACAACAAAAAAACTAGATCCGTAAGAGAATTAGGAAATTTGTAAAAACAAACGTTTATTGATGAATAACGATGACTACGGATCGTTTTGCAATTGTTCAACTTAATGTAAAAATTAGTAGGACGTTACAAAGCGTCACATAATTTTAGTATAAATTAGCTTTAGTCATGTATAGTTTTAGTATCCATTTGCTGGGGATGACACGTGAACAACAAGTATTAAACTGATTGTAGTTGATGGGTTATTGTGAATTAAATATTTTTAACACTACATGTTAAGTGTTATTTTTATTCATAAAATTTTTTAATTTTTAATTGGAACGTAGACAGCACACTAACATTTTATTGACATCAGAATTACGTATGCAACATGGCACCTGGTTAACTGAAAACCTACAAACAATCTGGTTAGTTTTAATATTGAGTATTTGTTTATTACATAGAGTGGTTTTCCTAAGTTGTTATGTGTCTTTAGTAATAAATTTTCACATTGACAAAAATTCTTAATACCGCACTGTAACCGAATGTGCCACTGACGGTTACAGTTGATAATTTTTTACTTCTTCGTTAAAGAGGAGCATCCCTGTTAAAAATGACAAATAAAAACGGATAAAAACAAATAGAAAAATTAATAAGTCTCTATTTGTCTGTATAAGTTCTATCAGAATTTATATGAAAGACTATGTTCACTCTATTAGTTTCTACCTGAATTTCCAAAATTTAAATGTATTAATAGTTTTCTATTGGATCCTATTAGTTTATTTTTACATAGAATTTCGTAGTTGTATTAGGTTTAATAAGGTTCCATATGGTTCCATTTGTGTTTCAATTGCACATGCGCTGTAAATTAAATATTCGTGACTTCTATCAGTTCCAATTAGGAAAGTAACATAAATTCAGTAAAAAAATGCATATTTAATATCACAACTGCTAATCGTGAGAAAAATAATTAAATCTGGAATTAACTTTTCTGTGAATGTGAAATGTGCAATTAAAGTGTGTACAAGTTGATTAGGATTCCTGACAACGTCGCTATGCTTCATACAGCTTAACCACGCTGAACGAAACTTAACCTCAAAATTTAACTTTCATCGCTCCTCGCGCGTTTTTATAATTTAAATTTTTATTTAGAGTTGATCATTTTGTTAAAAGTTTTAAGTGTTTATTCCAGTGCAGTGTCTATTAGAAAGGTAAGTTCTTTTTGTTGCATTTAAAACAAGTCAAAGCATTAATTAAATTTATATCTGCGCCCAATACAATTTGTAAAAAGTTAATTCTTAATTTAATTATTTAGATAGATATGGCTTATGCATACGTAAGGTTTGTGGGTGATGGTATTCAACGTATTGTTAAGAGAACCGATATAAAAAAAATTTATACTGGGTGAAACAATCGATACTAACAAAAAGTACAGAGTACTGTTCGTAAGAGGATTTTGTTTGGTATTAAAAAAAATATTCACATTATTTTACCCTTTAAAATTATAGACAACGAAGAAGACATTATGAAAGTAGTTGAATCGAAAAGAATTCGAGTGTCTACTTCTTGGTTAATGTACGATAATAATGATGATTCCGAAATTACTGAGGTTGAAAATATTTCTGAAATTCCTGTAAAAAATAAGGTAATAGACAGTTATGTTACTAAGAAATCGAATTAGTATAGGTACTTTTTTGCATGTTCAGTCATTTTTGCTTAATTACGATAAGGATATAGTTACCTCTACGGTGAGCATTCCTTACTGTTTAAGAACAGTTAACGAAAGTAAATGAGCATCGGTAAGGGTATTTTGCCTACTGAAATAAATGTCAATTTACTTTTGTATACTTGAAATTAAAACAATTTGTATTTTGAATTATTGTGTTTGAAGATAAATATTAATTCGATTTCAATCAAGCAAAAAATGTTATAAAGATGTCAGATGGTAAGGTCTACTGTGCTCAGACAATAATTGAAGTTGTCGCTTCTCCAAACATTGTCTTTGAACAGTAAAGATTACTTATCATTTCCCATACTTAATATACCTACTATAACTTAAACTTAGTATTCATGGTTAATAATAAAAATAAATAAATTCTACATTCATATTAGTATTTACTTTCAATGAGGCCGTTACCAAAAATTTCAATAATCTAATGCACGAAATTCGTGTTCTTCAAAATGAAAACCAGAAATTAAAAGAACGAGAGAAAAAGAATGAAGAATTGCAGGAATTAAATGTTAAGCTGCAAGTAAACTTCTTGTTAAACTGGGAAGGTAAGGTTTTTAAATAAATATACAATATTTTAACAATGAGATTTTAAGAGCTACTAAGAAGTCTAAAGGAAAAGACTGCCATAATTCCAGAAGAAGAACAAATCTATAATTCTGTCGATGTGCGATCAAAAACAAATAGTGCTCAAAACATGCAACACGTTTTTCCATAATTTAAAAATCTTAAGGTGCTTTTACATCACGCGAAACGCGAAAGCGGATTCGCAGAATTTTTGTGTTCGTGAATTTTGATTAGTCCGTAGATATCTGCGTCACTATATTCAAACCAATCAAAATTCACGAACACTAAATTCTGAGGATTCACTTTCGCGTCATGTGAAAGCATCTTTACATTAATCCAATCGCGAAATATGCTGTACAAATATAACCCTATTAGGAATTATCAAACGAATCGTATATACGAATCTGTCTATGCAAAATCTTTTATTATTGTATAGTTTCTATTAGGCGAAATCCATATTTATGGTGTTAAAGCATGTATTAGGATTTCCAATAATTTGTTTGTTTATATTGGAGATTCCGTATTAAATTAATTTGGATCTATGCGGAATTCCACAAAACATCTGGTTTCTATCTGGTTGTATTAGGAATTCCGGTTCAAGTATGTATTTGGATTTCCAATAGTTTTCGTTTGTATTCGGAATTTCGTTTAAAAATTAACTAGGATCTATACGGAATTCCAGATTTTGATTTTTATCTGGTTGCGTATTATGAATTCCGGTTTCACATACTCACATTCAACCAGATAAAAACCAATACAGTTTTTTTTATTGGTTTCTATATGACTTTTTCAACAGAGATATTATATAAATTTTTATAAGTTCCATGTAAATTGCTGATGTGTGTTGTTCACCGGATTCAGCTGTTCAATTTTTACATCTCTAATTGTTATAACTTTTGTATTGTGTTTTGATCGTTGTGAAATACTTACGTTTAATCAATTGTAGAAACCTGAAGAAGTGTACACATGGTACACGAAACGTCGCTCATAAAAAAACTTCAGACTGTGAAATTAACAGGACAATAGGAACCTTACCAGTATCAACCATTTTGTTTTCGATATTTGTTTCGTACCATTTTGTTTTCGATATTTGCTGTGAGTACATTAATTTGGTAAAAATTTTAAAAGCTCAGTCGTAAGTACTGCCCTTTTATTTAATTTTACGTCATTGTTTTACTATTATATTATGCTTTTAATATTTAGAACGGATTTGAAATGGGAGATTTTTTTACTGAAGAATTTAGGCTGCTTTTCTTGCTACTAAACCGCTGGCAGGTATGGCGATCACCAATCTTCTATTTCAGCAAGTTTTCGGAAACTCGAAATTTTTCCTTCCCACATAGCTATGTAAAGTAAAAGCATTATTCTATTGTAATTATGATATTTAACACTTATTGAACCAATTAATTACAGCTTAGATCGAATTTGAAAACTACTGTTTACGTTCATTGCGTGAACCGATCGAGTAATATTAGTAATTGTATTCAAGGCCGATGGTGGCTGTTTTTTAAGTAAGCAAATGCAAACCTACACTCTTCGACAGTGTCGAGAATATATATTCAAAGTAGCTTAGAATATTACGTACTATACTAAAGAATTTTAAGCCCAGAAATAAGTCTTACGTTACTTATATTAATTTAAACAATCACTGGTTGCTATCCATAATTTTCTTGCATGTAATTACTGTAATTAACTAAATTTTGTCTATTGAAAAATATACAACCAATTTACTACGTTCTCTCGTTCTCAAATTGTTTATTTTTTTTCATTACCTAATTTCTTTCACAGTGGGTTCATAGGTACCTTTGGTGTCTGTAAACCGAAGATTGTATAGATACACTAAAAATGACGCCCGTTTTGCCTTTTTTATAATAGCATTCTCAACCTCGCCTACCCACCGAAATTTTAACTAACCGTGCTGTCGTGGTTGTTACGAGCAGGACCAGCTGAAAATAACGTTGGTAACAAAGTCAACTTAAAATCTTTTAAAAGAATAAAATCAATTATTAAAATATTCCACCATAAAGATGCTTTGAAACGACTTAAAGACAAAATAAAACTAAAAAAAACATTGCTTGAAAAATATTTGTGTTTAATTTGTTAGCAGAAATTGAATTCAATATCCTCTGTAAGTATCGTATGTTTGTTTTATTTAAAGATTTATTTAACTTATGTCAACGCGTTTTTTGAAATTTGGAAAAAAATCAAACTCGTTGTGTATGTGACATTGCATCAAAAACTAAAAAATTTTTTTGTTATAGTCACCACGAACAATTTAAAAACAATCAATTGTTTATCATCACCAGGTAGTCTCCATTGCAATTTTCTAATAAACCGTTGCTTTTATAAAACATGACCACACTGCTTTTTCCATTTATCTTAGAGAGTTGTTTGAACATAAATTTTTGAAAGCTTACTCACACAACCAGTTTAACTATGCTTTGGGCAAAATTGTTCATCACTTCCAAGCATGATGTGCAAAAAAAACCTGACTTAGTTCACAAGGTAATTACCTAACTCTGCAGTGATTCTTTATTAGCTTTACTTACTTAAATTTTATATTTGTTTTACGCCCTGATGAAGCCTCTTATGAAAGGATGCTAAACGTTGTCAACTTCGGTTACAACATTGACACGGTCTGAACGCAGAAAACGATCTAATCTTAGCATAAACTCCGAAAGTAGAAGTCTTTGCAATTACATTAAGAACTTTTATATATGACTTTTTTCATTCATAATATTATTTTTATTCCGTGTGTCCCGTTTACGAAAATAACAGAAATACTTTGTGTAGTTATAATTTTTAGATTGCTACAAATATTCCACTTAAAATTGTTTATTATTATTTTCAAAAAAAACTTTATTTTGTCGTAAAATTTCTTTATGTTAGCTGCAGAAACTAAAAAAACAAAAAAGTTAATAAAGAAACGCCACTTAAAAAAATGCATTGTACTGTAAAACAATTCTAGTTGTAATTCTGTATCTAAATTTATATTTCAACTTAGTGTCATATTTTGCAGAGTTGAAAACGCAAATAACTCCAAGCTAGTATCAATTTAAACGGTATATTATATTTTACAGTATATTTGTGAAAGGCCGATTTTGTTAATAGTAATTTGCCGCAGATTGTTATGTTAAAAGTGTTTTAGTATGATGTTTGCCCCCTGTATAAGAGTTATTCTTGGATCGCCTAATTTTCGTCGCACGGGCAAGAAGATATTTTCTAAGTAAGTGCCCAGCAAAGTTTTCACTTCAAATTATTAACGCTCATTCATAAAAAATTTTCTCCGCGTTATTGAGATTTACTTTAATTAAATCGTATTATTTTTAGCGGTTTTTGGATAATCACATATCGCTTTATTAAGTTGAAAATGCGTTTTGTTACTTGGAAAATTCCTATAATGACGTAATGCCACGTTGCTTGGGAGCCCACTTGCCGAAATTACGAAATTAATCTAAGCATTCGCATTCGTTTGTTTTTCAGTAATCGTATGAATCTATTGGTTTTATTTGTGATAACACCGTATGTACGTTTTTGTTAGATTTCAGTTAGTTTTAAGAATTCTATTCTATTTTGGTAGTCAGACGATTGCAAACTATGCAATCGTTTTGCTGTGTGTCACATATTATTAGACGATGCGCTCTGAATCTTCGAGATTTGTGTTTTTGTGTTATAATTTACAAATGTAAATTCATTTCACTTTGGAATGTAAAAATTAGGCCGACAAGGTGACTTTGTTGTACAACGTGTTTTTCCGTTAATAGTAAAGACTATTATTATAGTATTTGTAAAGTAGAATTTTTTTAACTGCAAGTAATAGTTATTTACATTTGAATGCGTGTAAATAATATTTTACAGCGCGATGTGAAAAGCGAGCTTAACTATATTAATATTGCCAAACAAATGGAAACAGACACCTTCTACAAATGCTTTTGGAATTAGTTAACTCAAAGTACGCAAAAAATTACATTAAAAGTCTGATGCCTTTTTTGAAATTATTGTGTACTAATAACTTTCGTTTTAGCGTTTTGTTATCTTCTACTTGTATTTTGTAAGTACAGAAAAGTATAGCTTCTATTAACGCAGATGAGACTTTATCAAATTTTAAAGTAACTACGTCACAAACATTATTAAAAGAAATTGAGTTTAGGTTAGTTAAACAAACAAAAATGTATTGTGTTTGGAATTTACTTCATTTTATAAATATACTACTTGAAATAAATGATATCATAGCGTGGAGAAGCCGATTCCTTTGTGAAATAAGAAAGTATAGAGAAGAGGACAAGAAAATATATTATTTGGACAAAACATGGTTTGACAAATAAATCTATTGAATTTGAGGAAGCCATCGTTAAAGCAGAACTTTTAACACTTGTCATAAAAACCATTCCAGTAACAAAGTATGTGGTGGATAAAATGGCAAAAACCAGTAAACGAGTTGAATCCCATTGAATTAATATGCGCACAAATAAAAAGAAACGTTGCTAAAAAATATACTTAAAATACAAAATCTTAAAAGTATATTTTGTGAAGCAGTATTAAATGTTTCTGCAGGTAAATATATACAGCATGCGATTAAAGTAGAACAAGAAATGTCGCAGGCAGACCTCACATTGAACCTGTTATTATTAAATTAGGCAATAAATCTTCTAAATTAGACCCCGATTCTGCATAAATTTTTATTTGTTCGTTTTTTGTAAATATTTATCTTATATAAAATATTAAATGTCATGTATTTATCACTTGCTGTTGATCATTACAATTAATAAATTACTTTTTTTTTGATATTCAATAATGATCTTTTATATACATGACCGATGTGACTTAACTAATAAAGAACAATCCGGCTAATGTATAAGCAACCGACAATAGACGTATGCATAATTAGTAAAGTTGTGCATTCTTATTATTTGTGTACGTAAATCTGACTTAACATAATTCAGCCTCTTTCTTAGAAGGATGAACTTATATTCATCTGTTTGGCAATTAAAATGTAACGAAATTTTACTTAGCTAGTACGCAATATACGCAAACGCACGAAATTTGTAGGACTTTTTTACTGAATAACAATTTAAATAAATAGATTAATATAAAAATAGTATGAGCAATTACGTGTATTTTCTTGTGTTGGTAGTACAAGTATCTACTTACATAATTACAATCACTGCAGATCAGTAGAATTTAAGTTTTACATTTTGACTAGTTATTACAATTGTTTATATGTCACAATGTACAATTTAAAATTGTTGGTATCTTACCAGCTGTGAATAGCGAACTGTAATGATTACTGACAAATTCACAAATTAAAATATAAAGTCAAAAATCTTTATGTTTTTGTAAATTTATATAGTTAAATATCTGAAGTAACAATTTTATGTAAAGTTTATTATTTTTTTTATAACGTATTTTTTAAATGTTTTTTAAAGTCTGAAATTTAGTACTCCTTTTACCGCACTGTATATGATTTTACAATGTGCGTAAAAATCAAGTTATATTTGATGTGTAGAGGATTATAAAGTACACTTTACACTTTTTTTGTCGCTTATGTACTATTACTTACATACACCAGTTTTCATAAACTTGTTTTTTGCAATAATACACTTTCTAATAAAAATGTTTAAGTTTATCAATCTAATCAAATTTTAGTTATCTGGTTTTATTAAAAAACGACGGTTTTGTGCAATACAATTACATTTATTAAACTAATCATTCGTTTATTTAAAATGTTTTATTTTATTCTGATATTTTCGAGTGTATAAACAACCTATAATTTTTAAAATAGTATTAATTTAAAAACATTTTTTTTTATAAAAAGTAGTTTATTTCTAGTTATAATAACATTGATTTTAACTGAAAATTATTCGTTGAACAAAATATTTTTAGAATGCTTTTCCTTCCGTTTCTTTTTACGGAAAAAGCATTGGCATCAGCAATGCTAATACAAAGATTGATACAAAACTTGCATCAAAAGTCAAGTAATAAAAAATTGTTTCTTAAACACATAAAAATAAGTAGTAATAAATCGATTTTATGCTTTGCCATACAAAAAAATTGAGTAAAGTTTAATATATTTAAATTGGAACTTTTTTGTTACTTTTTAATGACTATACGTATCTACGTTTGTAAATCTTAACTTTAATTTTATTTAAAAGGAAACAAATTTTAACATTTGTTTTTTATTTTTCTGAATTATATTTAAAGTTGTACTTATTTTAAGGTTTTATAATAATTAAGTTTTTATATACATAATTAAGTACATTCATAATGTGTAAAAGCTTGCATTTGTTTGTTATAAATTATTATAAACATTTTGTATATTCTTTTATGCATTTTTATACTTAATTATACATATATACATAGACGCAACTTGAATTACATTTATCTTACAGTGACCAACATTTAAAATAATTTAAATTTATTCATTGACATTTTCATAACTTAAAATTAACACTCTAAATAAATTAATTAATGAGTTTCCTAGATAATAATCTATCTAAACGCGTATAAAATTATTAAAAATAATGCTCTTGCATAATATTTATCAAATTAATTTTTAAAATAAATACAAAACATTGTGTAAGAATTAAACTCAAATCAATAATATACAGGTGTTTTATTTAATTATTTGAGACAATTGTACACAATTTAAACCTGTGTTTTTAGAACGATTAGCAAATACACATTAAATGCTTTTATTATTATTTTTTATATTAATAGAAATTCAATTATACAAATTCGTTAATGTAAAGCACAATAAGTTGTTACTTAAGGAAAACCACTATAAAATTAATATAAATCTTTTTTTTAACAATTAATAAAATAAGTATTGTTTAAACGTTTAATTTTTTTCGAAATGCATACTTTTAGATTGAAGTTAAACAAAAAAATATTTAGAATGTTGATTAACATTGACTAATTAGATGTATTTTTTAGTTTCAAAAAATGATTATTTTACTAAAACTATTTCATTCAAAGAGATTAATTTAAAATACATTTAAAAAACACTGACTAAAAAATTTAAAAAAATTTATTTAAAAGATTTATATTTTTATGATACAATAATATGCTTAAAAACTTAATTAATTTTTTTTAAATAAAGGATACTCAAAAGTATGTATATACTAATTACAGTTTTAATTGACTTTTTTTAGATATTTGATTTTTGTAATTAATTGTTACGTGTTTGTTAATGAATATTAAAGTTTTTAATACACAACTATTAAACGCTTATAAAATTGTTTGAATTACTTTTTACATTAAATCGTAATTTAATATAAAGCAAAAGTAATGTACTAATTAAACCATAATAACTTTATTACGTTTAATATTATCTTTTTATTACAGTAATAATAACTAGGTTTCATATTTTGTCCGATATTATTTAAAAAAAAAATATTTGCAAACGTGTATATAAAATTAAGTATAACAAATAAAACTAATTTATTTCAAACAAAATCAATAGTAGGCATTAAGTAACAGTCAATCTAATTTAATTTTTAAATAAGAAAAACAATATTATATAATTTTTCTAATTATTTTTATTTAAAAAAAAAAATTGGTACGTTTTTTATATGTAATTTTTAAAGGAAAGTTAAAAAAGCACCTACTCCAAATCGCTTGCTAAAGCTTTTCATAATATTTTCACCTCTTTAACTTAACGTTCTTGCTAATACACAATATCGCAATACGTTTTTAAGGGAAAATATAATTTCCTCTTCAACAAAGTTATGAGTTGATCTAAACCGGAGATAATCTATTAACATTTCCCTAGAGATAATTCATATACAAAAAAGAAAGTTTGGCATAGAAAAGTTTCGATAAGAAACTTCAACACAAAAGTTTTTTTTTAAGTATAAATAGAAAAATTCTAAAACCACCTGTTAGTAATTGTATTTAATATTCATGCGGTTAAACTGAAACATAATTAAAAGTAATTACCTTAAAGAGTTAAACGGTTTGGATTGCGCTACCGGCACTAATTCGTAAAAGTTCAAAGTATTTAAATTAACTGTAAAACTTAATAAAAGCTTTCATAAAACGCGTAAATATTTATTGTTTAATTAAAAGTTTAAATTTTGGCGCCGTCAGTGTTATTTAAAAATGTTCGCAAGTTTCTGTAAGCGAATGTGACACTAAAAGTACGTTTACAACAACCAACAGGTTCGGAAACACTAAACGCTCAACGTCTCGACGCTTTTAGTACATCTCGCTGATATCAAGGCGTCGACTCCATAGAATGAATATTAAAATTGTATCAAATAAATTTCAAATGCTTTATTTGCGCATGCACTGATTTTTCTAATCTAATTGTTTTAATTATAAATATGTCCGATCCTAACAGTTGATAGAAACTTTATTGCAATTTTTATAACGTCGAGTGTTACGAAGAAATCGTAAACTTTTATTCTTTATATTTTTGTCTGTAAAATACAATTTTGTTAGCGGAATTGTTTAAATTTTATAGATCAATAAATGTGAAACATTTGTCAAGCATTAGAGCCTCGTAATTATTTTTATCTCCATTTTGATTTCCCAATAAAATGTTATTTTTTTAGTAAAAACATTAATTTAATGGATTACACTACACTATCGCTAGAAGCTTGCAACATTTTATTCAGCATTATTATTTTTTACTACAAAACCTTGTTATTTAGAGTTAAATTAAAAAGCTTTTATTTTTTGTTTTATACGGAAATGTACGGAATATGTAGTTTTACCTGTTGATTGGCGTCATAAATTTTATCAGAGCAAATAGTCACAATTAAAAGCGTAACCTAAAAAAACTTAAATAGAGTTTAACTTGTTAAAATTTATATGGGTTAAAACTAGTATTACGTTTGCTTCAAACTAAATTTATTAATAGAATAGATATAAAAATTGAACAAAATAATTTAAATTTTTTTTTGCTTAAAAATTTTTTTTTAATAATATTTGAGAGTGTTATGTATTTCCTTTTTTTTTAATAAATTAGATCTAAATAAATGAAAAATTACGATTAGTTTAATATAAGATAGTGTACTGTACTAAATATAGTATATTGTAAAACGAGTGTTACAATGACGACATTGTAATGCGAGTAAATTTACTTTAACTAACTGCGTAGCAAATCCTACCTGTAAAATTGTTAATTCAACAAATTTTTCAAGCAACATGTAAACATTGATGTTTGAAATAAAAATATTTCAAAAGCTACAATGAACATTTACGATGAAATTTTACACATTATTTGTTTCAGCTTTTTAAGTATTATGTTAGATAGTATTTAAATATTTCCAAAACTTCTAAAATACTCGAGAGAGTTTACAAAACAAGCAGAATATTCTGGTCTAAGATAAACCAAAAATATAAGAGGTAAATGAAGAGGACTACGATGCTCCGGACCTAAACGCATTGAACATCAGCCAGAACTTGCCCAAGACAATAACCCGCATCGAGGACCGAGAGTCCGAAGCCATTTTCGACTCAGGGTCAACACACAATTTCGTACCGCGGGACATTCTGACAAACTTAATACAAACGTCAAAATTCCAGCAAGCCACCACCGCGGCCGGAACGACCATGCGAGTTCTCGGCAAAACCACGGTACCGTTTCAATTAGAAAATTACGGAAGCACCTGCAGAGCTCTTGTCGTCAAATGCTTCACTTTGCCACTAATACTCGAGCAAGAATGGCTAATACAGGAAAACGCCGTAATGGATTTTTGCCGTCGGTGCACTTACTACGGCACCGACGCCCGCCGCACGACTTATTGGTCACAAACGAAAGATAACGAGCTGCCTCACTATTTGTCTCGATACCCTCAACCGACTCCGCTTGAGATCGATGACGAGGAACGACTCCTTCCGCCTCCCGGTAACACAACTGCCCTAAACTAAATCGTCGGCAAAGCTAACAACCTGACAATAAGAGTACAAGATGAGCTCGAGACGTACCGCCAGTACAAGATCATCGTCGGCCACAACGCCTCCACAACTATGACTCCGTCAGAAGCCTTCCTAAGCTACAAATTACAACGGCCAGGAGACTGGCACCTGCCCAAAAACCATACGGCCGAGCCGCGGCCAGACCGAATCCGCCGAGTCTACCGTAAACATCACAGATACCAATCTCGCTACGCCAACTACGGTCCGACCGCCACCTACGACGCGTTAGTAATGGAGCGGAGCGAAACGGAGCGGAACCGAGATGCCGGTCGTGGCCGATTAGCACCCAAATGGATAGAAACGGCCAAAATCATAAAACCCACTGGCACCAACGCCTATTGGATCAAGCAACTCAACACGGAGTGGGCCAAGGTGCACGTCTACGATCTCTGGCTGGCACCCACCGCAGGGCCAGCACTAGCGATTGCCGCCGGTCCTGATCTGGCACCAGCACCTGCTGCTGCACCATGCGCCGACCAGCCACCACGACGCTACGCTCATCCCGATCAACGGCAACATTGCGAGAACATCCTTGACGAGGAGGGGGGGGAATGTTGTCCCCACCAGAGCCATCCGATTGCCGCATGGCCCTTCCGGCGCAACCAATCGATACGCAACGCGACGATGGAAACATCAAAAATATTTGAGACAAAAACTGACAGAATATTCCAAAAAAATTAGAATCAGTTAGTTTATAAAAGAAAACAGCAGTTTTAGATAAATAAATACATATAAACTATTAGTCAGTTGTTTTTATTAAAAGTCAGTTCGAATTTTATTAGTGTTCGTTGTATTGTCTTTTAGTTTAGTAAACTTAATTACATTTATAATAATCGATAATCGTGTGAACAGTTAAAATAAATTAAGTTTTAAAATTGCAACAATATGTAAGTTTGTTTTTGCAGATTAGTTATTTGTATTAATAGAAACAGTAAAGATATAATATAAATAGTTATTTTTAAAAACTTTGAGACGCTTCCTCAATTAACACCTGTAAAAATTTTAAAGTTCTACTGTTTCTTCGTCTATGCTTCGATCAATGATCGTAGTGGTCGGTGGTTTTAATTTCAACAAAATTCTATAAAACTTGTGTTGAAGATGTACAGCAAAATGCGAAATTAAATGAAAGACTTCAAAAACGTAGCGTTGCTGTGATTCACCATAATATGTACAAGTATTTTGCTTTTTAACAAATAAAAAGGTAATGGTCTGTGAGTAAGTATCATCAATAATTTCTATTAACTTTAGATTAATACAGAAAAAAATCATACATGATGTCAAAGATTGTGCAATGTTTAACATTATGATAGATGATAAAATAAATGCTCTAACAAAAGAGGCCATAAGCCCATGTCGTCTCATGATCACCGGTGACAACGAATGCTTAAAGACTATATAGACCTGGTTAGATTTTCATGCGTACTTTTTTGTCGGTCTTCGTATTTACGATGGTTTTAATTTGATCTTTGCATTTAGTCAAAATTTATGTACTTTTAGTTAATTGGTTTAACGTATTTTAAATCATCTTTGTTATTTCAAATCGTTTTTTTAAATAATATTTAAAATTCAGATTGCATTATATTTTATGATTTTGATCGTCATTTCATATTTAGTTTCTGAGATACAGGTAATTTAATTTTTAGCAATTTTGTTTATTTAAAATTGACTAAAAGTATTCTTTATATTTTATTATCGTTGCAATAGTAAAGCTGTATTTAGACGTCTAAACCCGTAGTATTACGTTTTGTTTTAATTTTGTTAAAAAACAATGTTTATTTAATTAGTTAGTTGTATAGAAATATAATCTTAATTCAAATAGGCAAAATCTGCTGGTAAAATAATGTATTTGTGAAAGTTTTTAAACTGGAATTTAATTGCTTCGTTTACATTTCGCTTAACGGATTTAATCATTCTCTAGAAGAAAGAAAAGAATTTGGTAAGGTAATTGTACTTGACCTATTAAGAAACGATTATTAAGCGATAGTATAAGTGCAACAGTTGTGTGCAATAGTGACGATCGAGCAGTGTTGGCAATTCTATTAAGTATAAATAAAATAAATAGGTTATCAATAAAATATAGTTAAATAGTCTGAAATTACGTTAGAGTAAAACTGAGCCGAGATAGAAGTCATTTGGCTCCAGAAATCTTACACATAGGTATTGCCAAGTTACTTTTAGAGTACTTAACTACAAGAGATAGTTGACTATTTAAATATTTTTAAGCTAAAAGACGATATACCAGTGCTAAACAATTATTACAATTTTATTATGAATCCTCAACTATTCGAGGATATTTTTAAAGCAAAAGTATTGAAAACACTTCGTGAAAAATATAGATGCAAAAATGTAGCAAAAGACATTGATAACTACGTATCAACATGTAAGACATCAACTCAACTTTAATACGTCATAAAGAACCAAATTATAAGTGAGAAACAAAGAGTCAAATGTGAAACTAAAAACAAAGTGAAGTGCACTACAGATGATGCTAATCGCAGAATACTTTTTTTTACTTATGTAACTTTAGGGAAATTACATTTTCGTATTATCACTATTAATTACTAAACTACTAACACATTGTATTATGTGTATCTTTATTAAATACTATGTTTTGCTTACCTATCTATCTTAATTAGACTTTTCTATTAATTTTGCAACATTTTTTTCTTATATAAGATATTTATGTTTTAATGTAAAATTATCATTTTTATATTATAATTGTTTTTGCTAAATTTGTAACGTGTATTTATTGTTGACAACTCAAATTTAAGCGGATCACAATTTTAAGAGTATTTCCAAAGAGAAGAGGTGTAGAAGAAGAAAGAAAAGCATTTAGAAAAGTAATTGCACTCGACCTTTTAAGGAACGACTATTAATCGATAGCATTGGCGCAATAAACAGTTGTGTGCAATAGTAATGATTGAGCAGCGTTAGCAATTCCATTAAGTATAAACAGAATAAGTAGGTTAACGAAAAGATATAGTTAAATAATAAATTAGTGAATAGTTAGGTATTTAGTTGTCAGTTAATCTATTTGTAATTATAATAAAAAAATGAAAAGGAATTTAAACAATGTGCCTCGAACAATGAACTTGTACAATAATTAACTTATGTGGCGTTCAAATTCACCAAATACAACCCGTATGGTTATGGAAAGCTTTGTCTCTTATTTCCGTAATTCATCTTTGCTATGTAGTGGTTATAACAAATTATCGCATCAGTTCTGAGAGCATTCTTGACCTCACCTAGGGACTGCGGCTAACCACATGAACACGTTATTCAAGAATTATAATTAAATACAGGTATTTATAAGTAAGTCTTTTTGATTTTGACTTTTTCACATTAGGAATTGTCCAAAAAATCAGAAATGTTTGAGTATAATTTATGACCATTACCGCTAAGCACCGGCAATTATGTGGTTTTTATTCAACCATTTCTTTTCTTAACATTTTTGCATGTAACAACCGTTCAAATTAATATCTATTACCGCATACTCAATAATCAGTATTTTGAAAATATAATCTTTCTAAAAAGTCAGAATATGACAATTTTTTGAAATTCGATTTAGAAGATAGTTTTAGTTTTGCGAATCTTTATTCCGACGCTTTTAAAATAACCATAGATATTCTAAAAAGATTAATAATTATTATAAACTTTTCAAAGTTGCTGTCATATTATCACTTAACTTAGTATTGTGTGAAAGATCGTTTTCTGCGATGTCAAAGTCAAAATTGTTTGTAACTTATATACTCTATACACCATTTTTTATTATATAAAAGAAAATCATATGATACTGACAAAATATAGTAACTCTTGTGTTTCCAAAGAATTTTTCGGTGAGAGACCACGACCCACTGTACTCACGCACTTTCAAGTTTGAAGACCAATCCGTCTATGATTAAAATGAAAAGTATCAATTTAGTTTAAACGTGTATTTTTAAAACTAACAAAGAAATAGAACACAGACACACAACAAACATAAAACATGTTTTTATATTTTTGAAAAATGATTATAGAATGAGATTTATGGTTTTTTTTGATATTACATATTTCATCTTCGTTCAGACTTTGCTATCTTTGTTTGCCAGTTATAAAGCAGATTTGTAAAAACACCTATAACTAACTAATTTAACATTTTGAAAAATTAAGACGTGTTAATTATTTAAAAAAATATTGTTGTTAACAATACAATTAATTTTGTTTTTAACACTTGTTTTCTTTTGAGCAAGCGGAAATATTTTTTTCTTTTCTATTATTAATAGACATGCAAAAATCCAATGTCTGCGTTGATTAAAAAACGTTAACTTTCTGACAGGTGATAGCTGAAAATTTTTGTTTTGTTTTAGTAGCATTGATATCATTACTGTATTTACATTATTTTTACTTCTATACATAGCGTACCTACGTAACTGAAAAATATGAGACAAGCAAACATCTACCCAAGCTAGTTAAGTATAGTCCTAACTAGATTAGATAAACAAAAAATAATAAATTTTGAGATAGAAATAGTAGGAAAAAAATAAATCAAGAAATAATAGACACCTAAAATACAAATATCCCACAAACTGTAAAGGAACCTACACAAATCTTGTTTTACATTATCCAGAATTTATTAATGTTCAAATTTTGTAATTCTTTGCTATGTTTGATAATGTTATACACCATTATTATTGACTGTTGTTTTAGTATAATAATCGTATCTAAATACTTAAATTAAATATATAAATTATAGTTTATCATTAACAATAAACTTACTTATAAGTTATTTAATTCTTCTTATCTGTGAACATTGATGTAGATACTTAGTAAATACGGAGTGCAGTGCAATGCATTTTCCGATTGAGTTATTAATGCTACAACGTCTGTTTAACAAATGATATTAGCTTTACTTGCCCCTATATAGTTATCTCCAGTTAGTGTTTTATGTTACTCTTCAATTATTAAATCCATTACGAGATTAAGTAAGAATGGTTTGATGCTGTCCTCCTGTCGTATCCAGTTAAATACCGCATGCTCGTTCGTTAAATCGTTTGTGTAGCAAAGTTTTTGATTAACTAAAATATGCAGTTGAAGATTATATTTTGTTTTAATACTTTTTTATATGTATTTATCAAACTGTTGTGAAACTAACAATTTAAAATTTTAAAAATAAATTTCACAGTTAACATTAGTTGCAGTCAAAAACATTCATTGCAATTTATAGAATTTTTAGATAAAAATACGTGATAATGATATCTTCAGCGCTGATATCAAATGATACACAATAAACGGAAAGTAATTATATTTTTTGCCAAAAAAATTATATATTAAACAAAATAATAAAAAAACATATAGAAATTTGTAAATGAACATTAACTGCTTAAACATAAAAGATAACAGAATAATATGTACTGACAAGTTAATCAAGTATGACTTATTAAAATTAATTGATAACCCATATAGTTTTCTAAATCAAAAGATATCAACTTTCCTGTGGTCCAAAAACTTTATCTTTGCATTGATTTGTTTTCAGACTTCAGTAGTTATTGACAATCTAAAACAAACAAAAAATTGAAACAAATTATACTATTTTCACTTTTCCTAAACTCAGTAACAAGCGCGCTACTTTTTTCTCTAACTTTACAAAAATGCACAACAAATAACACTTAAGGTAATTTTTAACTATAAATAGCTATAAACGGCGGTAAACACGTTGAATTAGTTTAACACCCGCAAAATTCAAAATCAGCTTTGAATAATTCATCGGGATAAAACCACAACGTAAAAGAACATTGGGGTAAGCAATGTCAAAGCAATTGTGCGAACGCCACCAGAGTGAACTACTGGACGGCCGTTTCGCCCTTTTATGGCAAAAACGCGTGACTTTCAAAAAGTTTCATATAAATACAAAAAAAGCAACTAGATTTATTAGAACTTTTAATTAAGATAGCGTTCAATTTAACTAATCAAATTAAAGCCACCTAAATTTCTGAATTAATTAAATTAATTTTTGAACACTCTGTATAAGATGTAAAATTTATTATAATTAGAATATAAAATATGAGCTATTGTTACACTCCACTGTAAATTTTGTCCACTTAGATAGTTGTTAAGCATCTCAAACATGAAAATTATATTATATTTTAACAAAATTCAAATTACATACTTAATAAAACTTAAGGCTCTGACCTCATAAACGTTATTAAAACACGCTCTTATTTTAATCGGGAAATCCAAAAATATAATAACATACAGGGTTTTTGTTAAAAAAAAAACACAACTTTGATACTTTTATGCCCTTTGCAACATCCTGTATAATATAAAAATAATTTTAAAAAGTATCCATAATAGACTTTTATATATCCCAAAAGTAAAACTTTTTAAAAGTCGCGAATTTTGAACATCATATCTTTGTCGACAATAACATTGTAGTAATCAACACCATAGCGTGTCTTTATGAACTTAAGGAGAAAGAGACTGTTTAGATTTTAAAAGACATTGTTTTCTATGTAGAAAAAATAAGATTTTGGTCAAAAAAAAGTACCACTCAAAATAATTCATGAAGTAGCAATAAAACAGCCATTAATTTTTTTTATATAAGAGCAGCTGAGAATTTTGGTGATAAGTGGAGAAAAATACAAAACTAAAGGGTCATTCCATGTCACAGGTGTTACAGGTCGTACGTCTTTAGTTCATAATTAAACCATGATTATAAAAGAGAACACGTCGTTTCCTTCTTGATCACCTACCTTTAATCCCATATTTCTATTATATCTACTTTCAAATGCTATAAATTATCATTAGATATAAGTAAATCGCATCTAAGTGTCTGTAACGGGCGTTACATGTTTTGGCCCCGTCATTCCAGATGACTCATCTAAAATAAAAACCTCTACGAATTTTGGACGAAATTGTTATGAAATTTAATGGTACATGCATAATAATAAAATGATAAATCATTAAACCTTTTTTTGTAAAGAATTTGCTTTGATTTAACATTTTATGGGCACGTTTGTGTGTTATTAATTAAACATATATTAATGGAATGTTATTAAAATTTAAAAAAAAACAAAATTATTAATTCTTATTTGTATGTACTTAATAATTAATGTTCCAAAACATTAAGGTTACTTTCAAAATTATAATAAGTACGATCACCTTTGTTTTTGAGCAGAGGATCAGGTAAAATTTCAATAATATTAAGAAAAGGAACGTCAGGAATATCATTTTCATTGCAAATAAACTCATTTTTATTGCCCCTAACCATTTTCAGAAACATGACGGTTACAGGAGAGTTTGGTTACAGAAGATGGTAAGGTCTGCACCTCGCCATCTTCTGTAACCAAACTTTGGCAAATAGCGGCGTACCTATATTCTTTATATTTCATTTAGATCCAGCTGCCTCTTGCGTTGCCTTGAATCATATTCCGTTGAATCAGAGTACACGTCAGTAAATCGCAGCCTTTTCTTAATTTTGTGTACCGAGTTCAAGTTTAACTGGTCATCTGAGTTTTCGTTACTGGACAATGTCTCTAAGAAGGCAAACAGCTGCTGGTTTTCATCAGACCAATCTTAATCCACTTGTACTTTTTTAACTTGGATGATAGATTTTAAATTGGATGAAGAGGTTTTTCTAGCTAAAATTTCATTAAAACCGATAGCTTCAATGTGATGATGTGCTTGGAGGTTTTTTATTGGAAGGACGTGAGACTAAACACTGTCTAGAAAAGGCATTTCTTCTTTAATCTCAATTTTTGAGACGTAGGTCTTATGAATGCCCTTTATCTAATTTTTAACGTAAACGAAAAACTCGGCGGCACTATTCAGGATTATTTGTCGTGATTTGACACCTATCCATGCTGTACGCTTTATAGTGCCACCGAGACCGTCTACTGCGCCTTTTCCGTGCGATGCCGCAAAAAACCCCACTTGAAATCGTTTAGTAAGGCATAATGCTTTAAGTCGCCAAGAAGGGCCAAAATATAGCGATTCTTAAACTGGGCAGCACAGTTGTCGCTAAAAATTATGACGCTCGATATAGAATCTTTAAGCTCTCGTAAGTAATTGAAAATTTTTTTTAGAAAACAGCATACTTTGTGTGAGCTGTATCGTTGCTAACAATGACGATCGGTTTGGTCTCTAATTTTGATAACCAAATACAAAAAGTGAATACCGTCACTTGATCATAAGACCAATGTGCACTTTGTATTTCGTCTTGGCTCACTAATGAATAATTTTCAGCAAAATCGATTTGAACTACTGCTTTATTTTCGTCTAAGCTTTTTTTAGCAGATTCAAAGTAATCAGATTGAACCTTTTTTATAAAACAATGTAGTTTAAACTTCTTAATTTTTCTTTTAGTTTTTCAATAGCTGCTTTGCATGGCGTTGTTTCTCTGATCATTTTAAGACGATTACTCAAGTTGGACCATTCTTTCCATGATATTTCATTGTCCAAGTTCTCAACTTTCTCAAATTGTTCCCAAAAATTATCTGAACAGTCTCTGCACGTACTAGACATACAAGCCTCATTTTCGGGATTGCATGTTGTCGCCTTAATTAATTTTTTGTAGGTTTTGGGAAACTCAAAAATACATACACACACAGACGCACACAACATACTATGTGAAAGCAACTGGTATGACTTCTACCAGTCGCAAGCTGTAGAATGTAGATTTGCTGATTTTTTTGTCAGGATGGTTGTTTTTGAACAATTCGTACGCTTCCTTGATGGTCATAATCATACTTCTTTTTTGTTTCTTAATTTTTGTGCTAGTAGTAGGGTCTTTGATTGATTTAAAATCTCTTCTTTCAGGAGCCTGCCTGCTAATGTCGTCTCGGTTCTAAAATTTTATTACAGCCTTTTTAGTCTCACCATCTAATTTATGACCAAAAAGCTTTTTTGGAAACTATCACATCCGAGCCCAATATTTCTGTGGCTACTTTTTTAACTACAGCAAACCTCTTCATCGGAGAGCAAGGTAATTGTTGTTTTACTTTTCTTATTGCCTTCCCAAATGATTGCAGGCATTTATAGGTCCCAATTGGAGATGCTGAAGCTACACTGTTTAAGTTTTTGGTAGCTTTCAATTTTGCTCTAAAAACTTAGACTCGTTTTTTTGTTTTTTCACGCGATATCAACTTTTGTAATGGACTTGAAACTTCCTTTTTCTTCATATCTTTTTTTTTTCTTCTTGTCTCTTTGCTTCTCTATTTCTAGATGCGTAGAATATTTAATTGAATCGTTTTTTAACTTCTCTCGGTATTTTTTCATTCATTGCTTTGCAGAAAACATAATTACCCTAAAGAAAAAAACAAATTCTAAAACAAAAAAAGAAAATTAAAAAAAAGACTAAGACAAAAAAAAACAAAATTGATTCCTCCATACATTAAACAACAAAACATATAAGTTCTAAAACGCACAGCAAAAAGTTGTAACGTTCGCTACGTAACGGGTATTACAAATGTTTACTCACAAAAATGGCCCATTTGCAAATATTTGCATAAAAGTAAACTGTATAAGTATATTCCTTACAATCATAACCTTATTTTCACATCTCAAATTAGGAATAAAAATTAGTTGAATGCTTAATACCTCATGTTGACCATGTTATGAACAAAAAAATTATATTTATTTAAAAACTAACCCACACAACAGAAACACATTCACTAAATATTCAGTGAATATTTAAGAAAAAATATTGAAATTTGTAAAATATACAAGTTTCTACAAATAGTTTTATATAAATGTTCTGTAAACATTAAATGTCCCACTAGCGCATATTGAGTAAATACTTCAAATGGATATTCTGTGAATATACAAATGACATTCACTAATTGTGCATATAATATTCAATTTTTTAATAAATATACTTAAAATATTTAATAAATATTGTGCTTATATTTGTAGAGCATGCTGTATTTATGCTCGTTAATTATACATTTGATTGATACGTATTTCATATTATAATATAGTTAATCATTAATTGAACAGCAATTATTATTCTATCATTCTAGTTTATCTTCTTAATTCTTATCTTCTGTTGTCTTTACATTCAATAATTTTTGATTATACATTACTTGTCAAGTATTTGTTGAACGTTTCATATCCTTAGTTATTTTTAAATTTTAAAGATTGACATTTTTATGTTTCATTTTTATGTGATTATTTTGTTATATGTTATTACGTAATTGCTCCTTTACTAATCTATCGATATGTCGTTCTCTCCTGTGACCTTGTTAGATTTCATATATTTTGTTGCCTTTTTTACTTTTTCTATGTTTGTTTGGTCATTTCTCTGCTAATACATTTTTTATTTTGTTTTCTATTTGACTATTGTTTCCATTCTTTTTGTATGGTGTTTTTGACACGTAAATTATGTGAAAAAATTTTCTACTACTTCTATTAATTTGTCTCTGTCGTATATTACCATTCATTCCTTAATGCGTAGGGCTTAAGTATGCTTCTTTTCAATTTTTTGTTTTAAACATTTCATTTCTTTATAAATTCATTTAGCTTTTTTTGTTTCCATTCTATTTTTTCTCGTATATACGTGAATATTCTTCTGTTGCTCTTTGTCTTCCTTTACCGTTTGTCTTCTCACTTTCATTATCTCTTTTGTGTTTTTATTAATTAATTTATTTTTATTTTTTCTTAGTACCTTTTTTTTAAATTCCTATATTGATATATATGCAATACAATTCGTGTGTTCTTGTTTAACTTGTCTACAGTTTCGTTAGTGCTCTATTTGTTAGATCTATATTTATTACTTCTTCATATACTTCTTATCTCTCTCCTATTTCTTTTCCGGTTTCAATCTTTTTTTAAAAAAAGTATTCATTGCATGTAGTTTATGTTCACACATAAAATTTAGCAATTTCATATGTTTGGCATGATTTTCCATTCAGTGTGAACATTCTTCATAGCTTCTTTTCTACTTCTTTTTCTGGGTGCGTCAATGTAAGTGCATATATTTGTATAATTTTTATTTTTATTTTTGCTAATAATTTTGAAATTATATATGCTTTTCTATCAGACACAGGTTTGAATTTAATGCACGGTGTTGGTTTTTGATTTATAATAAACTCAATACCCACTGTTGTTCTATCGCTTCCTTCTTTATACACAAACATGTTTCCTGAGTCGAGGTTAATCCAGTTTTTTCTTATTCTTCTAATTTCACACAGTTACGATGTCCCATTGTATTTTCTGAAATATCTCTTCTAATTTGTAACCCTCGTTTGATTCTGTGCGATTTCCTTTGCGAAAGACTCGGTATTCGAATTGGTTTTATTTGTCCTGTGTACTTTAGAATCGTTTGAATAATTTTACATTAATTTAATGAAGTTATTTCACGTTTTTAAATTCATCTTTGTCAATCAATTTTGTAAGTAATTTTTGTATTCAAATAATTCGAGATTATTACGCAGCATAAACATCCGTACTCTGCATTTACGTTGATTTTCTTTGTCCTGGTAAAATTCTAGATGTATCTAATTTATGTTTCTCTTTTGAGATACTACCATAATTTTATACATTTTAGCAGATGGTTTAAAAGTTCATTCTATTAAGTACGTTTTTAGTGCATTTGCACATGATTCATGCTAAATTTTATAATTCGGCTTCAACAAGTTAATCATTATGAGTGTAATTGAATATTTTGGTTTGGATATTTTTTTGTTTCTCACATTGAGAAAAATCGTCTTCGAACACTATTTATGGTCTTAATTGAATCTGTTTGCATCTTCTTTCCACGTCTTTGTTTTACTGTTTTCTTTCACAAAGATTTTGGTTAAAGCTCTTTATGGAAGTGGTCGCGTACTGAGATTATAAATATAGATGATTTTGGTTTTGGAAGAAGGTAATTTACAAATTTTCACTGATTTAAAGACATTAAGATGTACTCTCGGCTTGGGACGAATCAACCCTTAAGATTTGGAGGTATCCGCGGGAGTAATGCAGAAAACAGTGAATGTTTAGTTCTGTTACTAGAGTATTGCTTTTAATAGTTCGTAGAATTTATGGTTTTTATAAAATTCATGTCAGTTACTGAGTTAATCCATTTTATCGTTTAGGTATTTTTTTTTTGATTTTAGGTTTTTTTCATAGTCGATACGTAACAATATTTTTTTTATTGTGTATTTAATGCGAACACGGCCGTGCGATTTATAATGGAATTACCGTTATTTTTGATTGTTTGACTAAATTGCGTCAATTATTTCCTAGTTTATTTTATGTTTTAAATTTCATCTTAGTCATGCATTTGTATAATTTTTAATTTCAATTTTGATTTTGTTTTTTTTTTTTGCTTTGTTAAATAAATGTTAAATTGTTAATAGTAACAAAGTTTTTATTTCGTGAGTCCTCGCGTTATGTGAAATTTAAGTTATTTCAGATTTTAGTGCAATACACTCTATTTAGAGTGTATCCAACAGGAGCGAGCTCGTGTTTGGCTAAGGCCAGAAGTCCTTTTGAGCTATACACTTTCCTGGCGTCTATTTGATTTTGACATTTGTTTTTGTATTCTTTCGAGTTTTCCAAACGGTCACGGAATTTTGAATATAATCCACACCTATCTTCATTGAGTACTAGCAAAACCTCGTTTATCTTACTTTAATTCAAGCAAGTTTTATTTTTTAACAAATTCTCTAATTCTGTCGTTGTCTGTTAGTGCGCGAGTAATGTATGTTACTATTCATATTTTAATTTTTTTGGCGCTGATATACTTTTAGAATTAGTTTCAAACTTTTGTTTTTAGATTATATGTTGAAATGATACTATATCTTTCAGATCAAATGAAATCCTTTAATTTTTTACTGCGCCATGGACTAAAATTGATAATCAGATCTGCTCCAGTTAACGCATTCATATTACATCAAGATATTTTTGTATGTAACCAAGTAATATTATCTATTTTTAGATCTGTTAAAGTTTGAATAATCTAACAACCGTGCTGATGGTAGCAATAATAAATCTTCAGACCACAGGCTTCAGCAAGATAGTGACAAAAAGACGTGTGTTAAATGTTATGCCTAGATCGCAAGTGTTTTTGGACGATCTGCAGCAAAAAATAAGGCATCTGATACAAAGTATTAGTGTAAAAGTTGCACAAAAGTTATTGTTTAATATGTATTAACGTGAAAGAAATATCTGTTTATGTTACTTAAATTATGTTATGTTATGTTACTACTTAAAGTTACAGATAAAATAAGAATTTATTATTAAAACGGTATAATAGAATAAATAGAAATTGTTTACAATACTTAGAAAAAAATTTAAACTGATGCAGTTCAGATAATTGCCATTATATTCTTCAACTTGCTCATAAACTCATCTTTATTAATGTGTTTACAATATTGCATACAGAATTTACAAGCTTGTTATGATAGTATAACGTATTGGCATATTTATTACAAAATATGTTTTAGGTTCTAATGCAGATGCTTATATAAATAAATATTTAATAACTGAACCAAAATTAAACGATTGCTCTTTATTTTATAAGCAAACGAAGTTTTGCTTACTAAACGCAATGTTTTTCAGAATTAAAATAAATCTTATTTGATGTAGGCTTAGCTCTTCTTTGGTAGAAATTACATTCGCTGCTCTAAAAGATTTATGTAATACTAAAATAATTACGTAATTATGTTAACAAATTCAAATAAATTTTTACTATAATTTTTTGTCTCTATACACTAATAAAAATATTTTTAAATTATACATTTCTGCTTAAATAATCGTTTTACTAAATTTTATGGCTTGCGGTTCATGTTATCAGTGCTAGTCCTAATAGCGCCCTTGTGCAAATATACGTATTCGTATCAAAGTTATGACTTATAACTTACGGTATGTAATAAAATTTATTACGTTCAAAAGATTTTTTCAAGATGTAAAAACAAGTTACTTTTCTAACGTTTTAAAAGTTATAACAATTTAAAAAAACTAATAAAATAATAACTACACGTTAATGAATTATTTACGTTTAATATTTGCTTGATATGCAGTGATGACGTACTAAACTGCTTTTGCAGTTTTGCACAATGAATTAAACAATTTACAATAATTGTGCCCAATACAACTTTATTAAAATTACATAAAAACAAAAACATAATTTTCATAATTTAATCTAAAACTAATTTCAATTAGACTTAGAAGTTTTGATTATATTTCATTACTAAGTTTATCAATTATTTATAAGTAACACATAATAACTTAGTAATAACTAGCAATTTGCGATGATTTTTAGTAAATTAAACATTGTAAGCAACAAAGTTTTAGTAGATAACTTTAAATACGTTTCTGTTGATTAACAAAATAAAATATTATAATGTAGCATGTGTGGTTCATTAAAACTTTTTCTTGTTGTATACTACACCCACACAAATCAAACCAAATATTTACAATTTTATTTTAAACATTAATACAAAAACAAAGTAAGACTACAATTTTTTTTTAATTAACTAAATATTTTATTAGTAATTTCTAAATTAGTTACATTCAAAGTAAGCAGTATTTACTTTTTCACTTTACCAATCAAAACCAATAATTGAAATGATACGTTACGATTTAATGAAAAAACGTAACGACACTTGAAATCATTGAATAGAGTTATAGAGAAAACGTAAAATTCATTTATCCAAATTAAAGTGAAATTGTAAAACTTCCAAATTAAAATTAAGTTGTGCTATAAATAAATTGGTTTTCTCTTTTTCATTTTGTGGAAACTCTTAGTTGATGCAAAACCTTTTTTCTCGCAAAAGATAATTAAATTTGTCACCTTATATATCCAGTAATTTAATTTAACTTTAGATTTAAAACAAAAAAGTTGCAACTGCTGTATAATAAGGGATGTAAAGTGGTTTAGTAAAGTATTTGGTAATTAAGTTAAAGGAAACAGTACATGAAAACTTTTCATCTAATATGGTTGAATACTTAAAAGTTATGCGTGTTAAAGGAACTTTAGTTGTCTAATCAAATATTAGTTGCAAGTCGTAGAAACCACTCTACCAAGTTTTCCTTTAAACTTGATGCATTTCAAGATTAATGACCGCTGTATAATTAAGTTTAATTTAATTTCGTTGTAGGATTTAATGGGTTCCTTCTGTTGCTATTTTGTTTATTCGTTGTTAATTATAACTTTCAGTTATAAGATGTATAAAAATGTACTTTTTCAAACAAAACGCTTTCTTAATTTTTATTTTAACTTTAAAAAATGTTTTGTATTTGTTTCTGAGAAACGATTTTGCCTGTGCTCGTTTGGATTCAGATATTTCTGTCTTGATTAAGCATTTAGATCGTACGCATTAGATTTCTGCGTTATTCTAAAAGTGGTATAATTCAAAGATAAGAAATCATTGTTAAATGTAGGCGTCCTTCGCAAATATTAAATTGGTTCTTAAGATAATGACAACTTTTGCCTCTTATATATTTTGTTTGTTGTAACTTCATTAGCAATCAGAACATATATTATTGATCTATAAGCTAACTTTGGGACTACTATAAATGTCTGATTTACAGATATATAGCTTCTAGAGTCAATATCATATATCTACCTATCGAATTAGAAAGAGCACAGTTTCTGAAGTGATTTTAGTAACATGTTTGGCAATTTGGGAAAATTTAAAACATAAAATACTCGCTCCACCGACTGCAGATATATGGAAACGAAATGCCTACAGTTTATTGAATTATTAAGATATACCTCACTGTTATCATTCTGTTATCAATGTAGAAACAATTGGCAGGCAGAGTGATGGCGAAATATTTAAAAATTCCGTGTTTGGTCAAGTCCTACTTAGGAAAAAGCTTGATTTCCAACCTCCAGGTGCAGTTGAAATTGATAGCGAAACTGGGACTGGAGTTTGGTTACCATTGTGGGTTGTTGTTTCTTCTGGTATGTTAGTAAATAAATTGCACTGGGTTAATTATTTATTACCAAGAAAACAATCTTTATTACACGAGGTAACAAACACAACACGTACGCCATATTTTCGCATCTTACCTCGCGCATCTCACGCGGGCTGCTTTCGGCGACCTTCAGATATGCTTGGATGGCAGATAATTTTTATAAAGTTATTATTAAGTTTTTGTCACGTAAATCACCTTACTTGAAGTACAACTAAAAAGGGATTTACAAATCTCTGCTCAAAACCGTTCATTTTGAATCTCCCGGCAAAAGGTATTACAACAATAAACTTAGAACCAGTTTTAAAAACTTTGCAAATTAATATTGAAGACAATCGTAAAGCAAAAAACGAATATGTTGCTAAACTATTAGAAGAAGAAGAAATAGATGTTGTCGTCTTACAAGAAATTCATAATGCAAATGACAATTGTTCTATCAAAGAAATATCAAGTGCATTAAATTAGTTCTATGCTCAAGCATATTCTATGGACATCCACACAAAAATGTTCTATGCACATCCGCACAAACATGTACTGTACAGATTCACACAAAAATGTTCTATGGACATCTGTCAAGCATGTTCTATGCAAATCCGCTCAAGCATGTACTATGGACATCCACACAAAGATGTTCTATTCACATCCGCTCAAGCATGTCCTATAGACATCCACACAAGCATGTCCTATAGACATCTACACAAGCATAACCTACCGATATCTACACAAAGATGTTCTATGCACATCCGCTCAAGTATGTCCTATGAACATCCACACAAAGATGTTCTATGCACATTCGCTCAAGCATATTTTATGAACATCCACACAAAAATATTCTATAAACGTCCCCACAAACATGTTATATGCACATCTACACAAACTTGTACTATGGATATTTACACAAAAATGTTCTATGGACATCCACACAAAGATGTTCTATGCACATCCGTTTAAGCAAATTCTATGCACATCTGCACCAACATGTTGTTACGCTGGTTTTTTTGTAACAAAAAAAAGAAGCAACGGCTAACACAGTTTCCCCAGAGAGAGAGTCGCAGGCCTTGTGATGCTAAATTATAGATTAAAGCTAAAAAAATGCGGTAAGACGATTAATGATTAAATTAGGAAGATATCGTCTAACTCGACCCGTAGCTAGAAAAGAACAAATAACACTACAGAAGTAATAACACAGAATATAAATTTATTGTATTACAGAAGTAGTTGAAGAGGACGAAGACAGTACATAAGTATAGTTATATAAACGTTGTAAACAATATTACATGGGTTAATATCACAGGCCAAATATAAGTTACGCCCTTTGTCTGGGCAACACGTCACACATCTATGTACCCTAATCGATCTAACTTTTACATTTAACGGAGGAATTACTTTACTTTATTAAGCTAAATTGCAATATTACGAAAATCAAAGTATTGAGATCAAAGCGCACCCGATAAGTATGCAACACACAACATTAATTGTGATTACAACCTAGTATGTACGTGTAACCATTCCAATAATCGACATGACTATCGAAGTAAAATAGAAAATGCAATATTTACATTGGTGTATTATGCAGTAGAGGATTAGCTAATTCCGTACCAGTCTGACCTAAAACGTAATATGCAAGTTGACACAAGCGTACCTACATACTGTGTTAGCACAAGTAATTTGATTTAATGCGTACAATATTTGATGTCAAAGAATGCGCCGAACTTAACTAATTAACTTCACACTTACGTAAGTATTTCTTCCCATAAAGTAGTGTACAACCTCTTAGCCTTCAGCGATCTGACGTCATGGTGTTGACAGCTGGCTACGAAAGGTAGGGCTGTCGAGGAATAAATTTTATACTTGAAAAAAAATTTTATACTCGAAAATTGATCTGCCAACTTTTTAACATAACAAATTTTCCTCCAGCAACATAAAAACCTAGGAAGTGGACACTAGCTAAAGTCAAGAATAGAAATTTAGACATACGCCAAGAACAAAACCTGAAATCCAAAACCAACCCAAATACAATAACACCCAACCCAAGAAAAAACGCACAGGAAAGAACTTTTTTCAATTTGCTAAGCATCACCAAGCAAACGTGTCCAAAAGTCGCATGCAGCGGAATGATACTCCAAAGAACCAAAAACTCCAACCAACAGAAGAGAAGTATCAGAACAGGTACTCGTTGAAAGTCGTCATCAGTCGTTACGCTATAAAGCAAGAAAACAACGCAGTCCAATAGAACGGACAATACTAAGCAAACCAATAAAAAAAGAAGAAGTACAGAAAAGAAAGAAGTTTAGACCACGGTCAAAAAGAACGCCCTATAATCCCTTGAAACGCCAGCCCAAGAATACAAATCCCGCCCTGAATATAAATCCTCAAAACAGATGTTAAATCGTGATACGCGGATTTTAAAGAAATGTCAAAAAGAAAAACTAATGCAATTGTGCCGAAAAATCGTTAACAAACGATATGAGATTCTTCCATCCAAAAAACCAAACAGACTCTAAAGATCTAAGCAAAGAAAACCAACGAAGAAATCTTCACCAAAAAGAAGATTCTGATTAAAAGTCGAAATAAAAATCAGTAATCCAAGAGTCACAACAACAAAGTCACCAAAAGGCTTAACACTAAATGAGTACCAATCCAAGAAAACCCAAACTGCGTAGCTCAAAACAAAACAGAAAGAAAGAAAGAAAAAGAAGTAAGAATAAACAAGAAAGAATAAGAAGCTTCACTTGCTAATCGAACGTCGTAAGTCAATGCTCGTCGTATTGGAATGTCACATTGGAACGTAATTGCCGAAGAATTAGAATAGATTAGAATTAGATTAGAATATTCCAAGAGCAAAAGAACAGAAATATCCTAACGGTGACTGACAACATCAAAAATGCTGACTAAGCGGAATTACAGAGTACAAGGAGCAACGTTGCAGTCTATTCCAAGTTCCAAACTAAAAACGACAAAACAAAAACTCATTAAACCCAATAAAGCGAGAGAAGCAACTGAGAAAAAAAAAGAGAAAAGAAACACAGTTGCTGTGAACACTAAAAAGAAAAGTTGCTAAAAAGAAAAAAAAGAAAGGCGAACTTCAAAAGCAAAAGAAAAAGAAAAAATTAAAAGTAAAAAAGAAAATATAGGAATAAAAAAGACAGACTGAGAAAGATAAGACAAGATGCCCAACCAACCGCCTAAGAGGCGAACTACAAAGAGAATCCAAGAGAAAGAAGAATGATTGGTATATAGAAAAGATAGATAGGCCCAAGAAGAAATAAAGGAAAAGTAGAAAAAATAAAAGTCCCTATCTTTATATATATAAGGCTTGATGTTAATGCCTGATTCGTTTTTCTTCCCGTAAAAGAACGAAAAGAGAGACCACCCTACGGTGCCCATCCAACTGCATAAAGTAACTAGAGAAAAAAAAGAGAAAAGATATCGTAGTTAACTAGAAAACGAATGTGTACCAAATGCTGTCTCCAAAGTGTAAAGTTAACTCTAAGACTTTAATGTCGACGAGCGGAATAAGAAACCCCAACAAAAATCAAAATTTAAAAGAGAAACATGTACTATAGACATTCACACAAAAATGTTCTATGGACATCCCCACAAGCATGTTCTATGCACATCTGCTTAAGCATGTTCTATGGACATCCACATAAACATGTCTTATGGACATCTACACCAAGATGCTCTATGTACATCCGCACAAGCATGTCCTATGCACATCTGCTCAAGCATAACCTACAGACATTCACACAAAGATGTTTTTTAAACATCGACACAAGATGTTCTATGCACATCCGCTTAAGCATGTGCAACGTTCTAAAATTTTGTTAGATGCGGTCCTTTTTATTCAATTTCATTTAATCGAATACAACGACATCTAGTGGCCAAATGAAAAACATAATATTTAAATTGTTTTAAAAGTTTAATTATCGATTTTGTTTGCCGTTTGATTTTTAATCTCTGCTTTTTCTGTTATTTTGATACTATGAAATTTATAGATATGAATTTAGGAAGTTTGGTAATTAATTTTGGTCTTCTTTGCTTGTCGCTATCAAGCGGACCATAATTCAGGAAGTTAACTTGGTTGCAGTAATTATTGTTCAGCGCTTTACGCCGTTGATAGGATTTTTATGTTTCCCGAAACCCTTTTTATTACAAAAGATATTTAGGGTTTTTATTATTTAGTTTAATTGAATTGATACTTAGTTGCATTTTATTCAAAAAAGTATATCTCAATTGTTAGAAACGTGCTTCTTAATTTGCGTCGTAAAATGTTTTTCATGCATGATGGTGCGCCACCACATTTTTCTGGTATTGTTAGAGACTATTTAAACGTGCAATATCCTGAACCAGAGGTCAAGATGCCACCATTCATTGGCTACCTCGTTCTCCAGATCGTAATCCTTGTGATTATTTCATCTGGGGATTGTTAAAAACTAAAGTTTATAAAGTTCCAATCGACAACATTGAACAATTGTGCGGTAGGATTCAACAAACTGCAAACTTTTTGCGAGACCAACGCCTGTTGAGAAGAATGAATTTCAATTTCTTAGGTCGACTTATTTTATGCAGGGCCGAATGTGGTGGTCATATTGAAAATTTATTGTGATCTAAATAAATTTTAATTAAAAGTTTGCTTATTTTTGCTTAAAAACAATTTTTTTTCCAATGTAGAAAGCAAACGTAAACACCTTCGTTTACGCAATTGGATAGCCAAAAAATCATCGACCAAAAAAATTTTTTGCTCAAAAACTAAAAGAGATACAACATTTTTGTAAGAGACAAAAATACAACGTAAACTAAAGCACTCCTACAACCCACAAAAAACTTACCATTAAATGTAGCAAACGGTAGGGGTCGTTTTTACCTTACCCGGAATTCAGTTATATTCATATTTACTTAAAATGTAGTTCCATTATTAAAATGTGCCCAAACCAAATTTTAAAAATCGAACAAAGTATTCTCAGGTTATTTAAAAAAATAAAAATATTCTTAATCTTTGACGCCCTTTCACGACTTAACGAAGTACTTTAGTATATAGATAAGCTTAGCCCATTCGACTTTTTTTGATTCCACAAAACTACTGTAGCTCTATGTCCACGGAATGTTGGAACACTCTGTATAATCGGTTTAGAACGTCCTCTAGAGCGGCATTGTCCTGTTACACAATGATTTTTTTTTTTGAGTATATTCTCTGCCATGCGTTGAACAAAATCATACCAGGTCAGTTGTTTTCTCTCTACGTCCGTTGTTATTGTGCTTTCAATGCCTATTCGTTGTCAAATTATTTCATTTTGAATTCTTACTCGTCTTGATGTCATTGCCGATCTTCGTAATGCATCTATTTTTTTAGTAGCCCCCATTTTCCTTCAGTCTCTTTACATGATAATTTACTATTGTACCATGCATTTGTTTTACGTGCTTGAAGTATTTTAGAGTCTTTTCTTTTTTCAGAGGTGTTTATATTCCTGGCATAATCTTATGTTTTTGCCGTTTTCCCACTGTAAATTATCCAATTCTGTACCTATTTATAAAAATCTCGTTTTATCTAGGTTCGTTGCAAGACCCCTGTTACAAGCTTTAGGTATTTTACGAACCTGCACGGCCAACTCCCAACAGTCGGAGAGAGGGGTAGGTTTCCAAAAAATATATAAAAGGTGTTCCAGGGCGCCAGAGCTTATCCCAAAGTAACTTCTGTCCGCTCACAACAGAATGGTATCACTTGTAACAAGACGTTAGGTTCGTAATGCTGAAAGAAGCGAAGGAAAGAGAAAACTAAATCGTTAATAACAATTGTACTTTAATTACTCTATCAAATATATCTATATATTATATGTCTAAGTATAGTCAAAGTTAAATAGCCAAATCTAAGTAGATACTAGTGAGAATATACAACATCGAATAACAACCGGATCGGCAACTTACACTACATAAGTGAAGAACATGGCGAAGAATAGTTCGCAGTAAATATCGTTTACATAATTAGTAATATGGCATTACTGACAAGAAAACAATGATAATAAGTATGGCATTAACATTAAATTATCACAATAAGTATTGGTGGTACACAGCATGCGTAACCCGAAATGAGAGAAGGAAATTACTATATAAATGGTACTTCAATAACGTTCGTAACCACGAAATTAATATGTACAACAGTTTCGTGAGCGACCTTGTTGACAACAAAATAAGATACATATAACATCACTTACCAAACACAGGAACTTCCAGTTGTGCAGAGAAAGTACTTTCCCCGACACGTAGTCCTGTAAATAATTTGAATTGCAAATCGTGTCAAACCAATGCCTCACGAAATCAAGATCTACAAAATCATTACTTAAATTTTAAAGCAAATACACATAACACAACCCGGTAGTCGGATGCGTTGTACCCCTTTACTGTGGTTTAATTATTTCTACTCGTAGGCCTTATAAAAGTTAGCATCGTCCCCTCAAGATATTTATCGGTGTTAATATGCCAGATAATGGTGGAATGGCCGTTGACGATTCGAATACTCCACACGAGCGTAACGAAGCCACAACTTTCCTGGTGGACGTTAAATTATAACCAGAATGCCCTTAGTTATGAGGTAGCACATGACGTCTGCGTGAATACACTGAGTTAATTAAGAAAACTTCTATTTTCCATCGTGTCCCAACACGTGGATGATCTTAGAAAACGAATTTTTCACTCACGCAGACATAGGTTAGAACATGAACGATGTCAAAGTCAAAATGCCGGTCTGTCACCGGATGTCGTCTACTCACTACAAAGTGACCAACGAACCCGATAGATGGCGTCAAAAAATATAAAAGTAATGTTTAATTAAACTGATATACAGGGTAATGCATTATTTAAATTTATGCACGTAACACCCCACTGTTTGAATTTTTTTTTTAATTTTTTCGTCATATATTCGAAATCGTCTTTTTTCGTTTGCAATAACCATCTGGTCATCTGCAAATTGCAGTGTATATAAGTGGGTATGTTGTCTATTTCTTTTCCCATCGCCGCACACTTTCTTTTCCATTGATGTGACGCTTTCTTAATGTATATTCTAAACAATGTAACAGTAAATAGCTTAGACAATCTGTTTCCTATTCTGACTTGTGATATTGAATTTTTGGATAAGTTTTGGATTGCTTTAATTAGGTTATTGCTGATATCTGTTTCTGTAAGGGTTTTTCAAAACGGTACATTGGCATATGCTTTTTGTAACGTCTATAGGTCATTAATAAACATCCTGTTTGTATATAAGTTGTTTCATACAAATGACATTGTCTACACATAACCTACTAGTTTAGAATCAACTTTGTTCTTCTTCATCCTGGAACTCATTTTCTATCAGGTCTCGTAGTATTCGACCGTACAGTGTGCTTATTTAGGGTGTACGTGACTTTTCTGTGTGATTTTATTTCTGATGGTTTTTACTTCTATCATTTTTAATGATAATTTTTTTTCTGGGATTCGTAAGTCAGTGAGTAGTCAAAATTGCTTGCAAACGACTCGATCAATTATTAAACATTTAACTTAAAATTTTATTGTGACAAAAATAATAAGAATATATTTATGTTTATCTTATTTTTCTGATATGTAGGACAATTTTCATGTTACTCCTTTGTAATCTTATAATAATTGATTATAAATTTATATTAATTTATAATAATACAATAAATATTATCATTTGATTGCATTTTTATTTATAAAAGATAAAAGTAATAACAAGAATAGTATTCAAAAATTATATTAGCTATTTAAGTAAAATGTTTAGCGTTGGACTCAAATTTTTAGCAACTATATTAAAAGTTATTAGTGGCAATAGTGTTCAATGATTTTAAATAGACAAGTTTGCCCTGCAAAGGTGTTTGATTTTGTCAGGCTTCCATATCTTTCTTTCTTGTAGCAAGAAAAAAATTATACTTTTTTTGCATGTAGTATGAAACTTTTTTGTTTAAAAATTATAGTATTTGATGTGTAGGCAACACACATTACAAACATATTTTTAAACCCTTTTTTTCCCTATTATGTATTCTTTGGTTTTAGCTACCGTCAGTTTAGCGCAGTGGTCTATTGCTTTCAAATGCATGTGCATTCTTGACAACCCCCAAGTTCAAATCTCCAAAATGTGTAAGTACAAAAAAATTGTTTGTAGTTGTTGATTTCGATTAAAACAAAATCGTTATAAAAAGAAAACATAAACCGGGTTATAGAAAATAAATAAGACAAATGCAAATTAATAAAAAAATATTTTTAAAGATTATTTTTGTAGATTTGTTTATAAATAGTTTTCAAACATAATCTATACAGTTTCAAAACAAATCCCTTTTAGTTTTAATACAGTTTCAAATGTTTGAATGATTTTTGTTACTTGGTAACTGTGGCGGACATACATTCATCTGGTTACTAATGGGATGTCTAAAATAAACCAAACCAAGTAACAAAAATATATATTTAAACTGGAGATCTACAGCAGACTTTCACAGAAAGAATTAGAAAATATGTGACATTAACTGAAGATATCCCAAAAATGTAGCAACAAAACAAGGTTGCCATAGTTTTTATTATACGTATTGTCATGGCGTTTATGAAACGAAATGATTTAAGATGCTTTATCCAATAAAATACGAATTTTGTATAAATTTAGATTTATTTTAATTAATGTTTTTATTTTGATTAAGTGAGTTACTTGAATATGAATTGTTGAGCGCTTAAAAGAAATAGGAGTACTAATTAAGTTAAGTGTAGTTCCATTTTTATATACAAGCGGCAAGCTTAATGCAATCCGACAATTTGTCTATTTAAGAAAAGAACCCATCTTTGGTTCCCACGGAAGTCGGGCTTTAAGTTTACCCTAACTTCTAAGTATTTGTTAATAACATTATTTGTAATATTTCTTATGCTGTTAATGGTTTTAAAGATCAGTTACATTACAGTATCATGAGTGTAAAGTAATTTTCAAGACAGTTTAAAATTCACGGAAATATTCAAAAACCAGTAATTTTAAACACATGTTCAATCAATAAAAAAACATTTCTTAATGTAAAATAAGAATTTAAATCTTTTCTAAATAATATATTTAAAAAGCATTTATAAAAACGTCTTATTTCTTACAGATTTTTGTGTTTTAATTTGTTAATAAAGTTTCTTATTAACTTGTGTTTACGCCCTAATGATTTGTACCACCTCCACCCCTTAAAACCATGGTTAATGTTAAAGAAGTTTAGCCTCAGTACGTGGAGAACTAGCACCAAAACCAACATTTTATTATTTTACAAAACTGAAGACAAAATAGTAAAAAACTCCTATAGTTTTTTACAGTGGTAGTGTAACTTTAATCAAAAGGTGAACTACACAACAACTTGTTACGTTTTTTTTCATTTTATATTTGTAATAAACGTTATTCAAATTAATTGTTAGTTTACATCAAAAACATGTTATCAGACATGATATTAATAGAATCATTTTCTTTACACTCTTTTCTCAAACCCCTAAATAATTCGAACAAAAGCAAATATGTGTTTCATTACTTTTTGCAGTCCCCTAACGTAAACATTATTCCTACACTCATTAAGTTGCATTATCTGAATCTAACGGTATTTATAAATTAATCCAAACGTGTCATAAATTTTACTCAGGCAAAACCAACAAACTGAATAAACATTTAAGATATCCAAAATACCCTAATAAATACACTTGTAGAACTTCCTTAATTAAATCTACGTTTGCTGAAAACCTAATATACGTATAATCACTTTGTGTTAGTCATTCATGATTTATTTTATTAATTAAAAGAAACTTTTTTAGACGTTTTAGAATTAATTTCTATTCCAACTTTTGTTAATAAAATGTTAACAATTAAATGAATTAAAATTGTTTAATGCTTAGATACAAATAAACTAAAGGAAAACGTGTTATCCTATCATCAGATTATCAATTTCATTATTTTATGGTATTTAATTTTAAATTGTTGTGTGGTTTTTAGTCTGAAGATGACTCTAATTAATTTAGTAGGTCAACACATGCACTACCATAGCTATATATACTTTCATATGTGTAATATCTGAAGTCTGAGTTTCTGTTTATTATTTGTAATTACTGAAAGTAGTAATGAAGCCCTTGTAACCATCTTCGACCCTGAGAGTTTCGTAAACAAACAAACAACAGGTATAATTAAGAAGTTTTTATATAAAAACTTTTTTCAAGAAAATACAGTATAACTTTATGTGAAGCGTCATAAAAAACATTTTCAATAAAGAATTGTTAATAGAAAAGGATGTAATAAAATTTAGTAATGTTGATAAGGACGCCAATGACAAAAACAATACCAAATACAACAACAAAAATAAATATCTGAATAAAAAATCTTGTAAATAAAGTATTATTGTACAATAATAATCGTTTTAGTTATTTTTAAACCAACAATGCAAAATTGAGAAATCCTATTTTACTCTTAACCTAAAAAAATGTTAATGATAGAATTGTTAGGAAAATTTAACAAATATTAAAGGAATTGAACGTCAAAGAAAAAAATGATATAGATAAAATAGCAAAATTGTGAACTATAAAGCTAAATTACGCGTAATTTTTAAAATCAACTCAGCAATATTAAAAGATAACTGATAAATAAAACAACCAAATCAAAGCCATTACAATAATGACAAAAACAAAATTTTGCTTTTATTTCAAAATTAATTTTCATAAAATTTCTTATACATTGAGCGTTGGTTCTGGCCAGTTTAATTATTTCGTATTCAAGTGACCTAAAATGTAAAATCTAATTAAAAATATTTAGACGTTTAAATTTGCTAATTCTTTTTTTTTCAATTACCGGTAGCTTTAACTATTTTTTAATTTATTATTTATTTTGTATTTTATTTGTTATTTTATAACAAGTTACTAACACGTTTTAATTTTTGTTATAATACCAGTCTATAAAAAATTTCAATTAAATGCTTATGCTATGTGTTTTTTGTTGGTCTTTAAATCGATAAATTTAAGTAAAGGTAAATCACGCTATACTTAACTTAATGTTAGTTGTAGAGCAAACGTTGGTTCTTTTTCTCTCAACGATTCATTAGATTAACAATAAAATAGAATTTGTCCATTCTCGTAATTCTGCAAAATGTGAGCATTTACAGCTTTCCATCAAACTAACTCTCCATAACAAATCTAGATTTTTAATAAAGTGTTTAAACATCAGATGTTGCATATGTTTATATTTTTTTCAAACAAAATAATGTACAAACTGTAATTAAACTACATTATGACATGATTAATAATTCTAGGTTTTTACTTAATACTAGCTGATCCGGCGAACTTCGTATCACCTCAAAGTCAATTTAAGCGTCTATAGAAAGCGACGTTTCGTGCAGCTAAGTGCGCAACTTAGCTGCACGAAACGTCGCCTTCTATAGGAGCTTAAAGTGTTTTGCTGCCCCTCCTTATAAGAGAACTTTAAACAAATTGTGTTAAAAATGAATTAAGTTTAACAAATGTACAACACAGATATCGCAAATCTTGCAATTATCGGAAGGTCTTGAAAACAAACACAATATTACCTACGTAATATCACAGCATAAATAACAAACAGCAGGGAAACTCTCAATCGCGGGAAGGATTGGCGCATATTCTCGCGCATACGCCATTTTAGTCTAGCAGCTTTGTTCCCGCAAAATCAGAGAATTTGATTACCTAACCTGTAATTCGGTCTTTGTGTTTGTGTTTACAATTTAAAAGATATTAATAGGAATTTTAAACATATTAATAAAAATAAATTGATTATATGGCGTCACAATTAATAAGTTTGTAAATTTTATATTTTTTATGTATGTGCGAGTTGATACTTTTTTATTAAAATTTCTTTTTCCATAATATATTTTTTATATTCTACTACCTTGTTATCATTGTACTATAAAACCAACATTTTTTTTTGTTATGAGCATTATAATAAGATATTTCGTAATAAATTATTCGATTTATTTAAATATTTTGGACAATGATTTAATGACAGCTCAATTTAATCTTACAAAAAAATTATGTTCAGATTTAAGCATTTGTTACGTCATCACACCACTTTGCAGACTAACTTAAGCTCAATTTGTATCAAAAAAAGAATGCTAATTTCAGTTTCTAAACAATTTCGATTGTTTGCGTTCTCAATTAGTTATAATAAAATTTTAAGTTATCCATTCTGATGTTAAAATTGTGATATAACAATAGTTATTTGTATCACTAGTCCAGAAAGTGCTATTTTGCGAGTATGAGCTTATTTGTAGGCCGAGGTGAAGCCGAGGCTTACAAAAAGCGAATACTCGCAAAATACTTTTAGGACGTGTGATACACAACATTTTTTGTGCTGAGCTTTATAGTATAAATTAATTAAAAGTAGTTATTAGAGTATTGATTTTTAATAAAATTTAATAACATATGTTAATAAAACTGAAACCTGTAATAACGAAATACAATTGTTTTTTAAATTAATTTGACAATTACATAATAATATTACAATTTCACTTATATGAAAATAAAACCTTTGTTGTTTTTAGCAATTGTAAGATATAAGCAAATTTGTTAAAACAATGTTTGTTAGTGCTACTCTAAACAACAACACAGATAATGGTGTATGTTAATAAATTTGACATATTGACAGATGACGTTTATTTATTATTACTAGTGCCAACTTTTAGTTATAAAATTCTACTACACTTTACCGGCCTAGGCCGGAAATAGTTATTTAACCAACAAGGTTGGTAATGAAGGCAATTAATAATCGAGACATTTTCACGCGCGAGCGAGCGCAGCGAGCGAGAGCGTTAATGTTGTCGAGATTATTAATTGCATATTATCAAACAAGTTGGTTTTTAAGTTTTTCCGTCGATCGTATCGTATTAATTTTTGCATTTACTTATAATTTTATAATTTTATCTACTGAACAATTGTTTTATTTTTGTATCAACGGTAGTGGGATTTTTAAGTAATGGGAATGCTGTATAACCTCAACGCGTCAATTAAATTTTAATCGGATTGATTATAATTAGTTTTGAAAATATCAATGATTGCAAAATTTTTTTAGTTTTATGTGATTAACAGTATACTAGAAAATCGAAGAAAATTACATCTCGAAACATTAAAAAGTTTTCTTTATCAGCCGAAAGGTAATCGTGGGATTGTTTTCTTTGTACACAGAAGCTGCACTTGATGTAAAAAGCAAATCAAAATTATTTATAAAGCAAATAAAGTGTTTATACGTTTAAAAATGGTTCATAAATGACGAATATTGTTATTAGGAATAAAACCAGGAAACATTAAAAATCTACGGTAAAAACAATGGTAATTTTAATACATATTTACTTCTGTAGATAAGAAAGTTTTAACAATAAACATTTTAGTTTGGAAAATGTAAGTGAATCTTAATTACAACGGTGAACCAGATGTCATAAACAAATTCTTACAACAGATTAGGTTTGAGTACAAAAAATGCCATGAATTATAGTTTAGTGTTGTCGCTAATGAATGATCGGGGTTTCGAATGATGGCTTTAGAGAGAAGAAACTAGTTCACCTACTTATAAATTAAATATATATTTTCTATATTGATTGTTGTGTTACTTTTGTTTATAACAATATTTACGTAATGGCAATTTAAAGAAAAAATCTGGTATGTACACACGAGAAATTCATAATCGTTTGTTCGTATTATAGATTTGTCATATTAACCATAACATAATGTGCCACATTGTAGTTTTTAAATGAACAGCATGCAAAAAGCTGAATAGTAACACAATTGTTTAGTAAATCTTTTTAGTTTATGATTTACTATAAAAATGCTGTTCACTAACGTATCGATACAATTTGAATCTGACAAAAGTTCATTTGTAGTTTAGCAAAGCATAGTGAGCAATGTTTTACAAATTAGTGCAAATGGCAAAGAAGTAGTTGCTTAGATAAAGAAGGTAATGTCGAAGAAAGTAACGATAATTCAATGCTCTTTGTCTTATTTTTATAAATACGTAATGTTTTTGGTATGTATGCAAAAGAAGTACGCGAGTATCACTACAACACAGTTATATAATAAGTATTGGTTTATACTAAATATACGTTGTTATTTATGTAATAAACTAAAATCTATTTATGATTATTTTTATATACCATTTCATATAACATACAAACATCACAACTTTGATATCAAAAAGGCTCCGCAGAAGCAACTGAAAATCATCGATAAAAACCAATTGACAATTCGTGTGCTCATAAAATAGTCAGATGCTGCAGACCACAATTATTGTTAATAAGGACTTTATTTATCAGCTTCTTTTAGCATCTTGGTAACTCCAAAGTATATCATGTGGTTTTCATTTTAGTGATCAGGTTACTTAACCTACAATTATTGGAAATGTTTACTTATAATAATGCACGGGTGAATTTTTTAATTTATTTTTTATTTAAAAACGTTAACTAATACAATATACGTAACCTCATAAAAATCTTAATTCTTTTCTACGATTTTATTGGTTAGAAAAAATAGAGCGTTAATAGAAATTCGTTGATTTCATTGGTTTAAAAGTAGTGCGGTAATAGGGGCTATTACCGCACTACTTTTGATACATTATTATACGTTAATACAAGTATTAATAAACGATCGACGGAAAAGTAAAATTTCCGGCCGATTATGATGCCTGTAAAATACGTCAAAAAGGACGAAAGCACAAAAAATATTTTGAGGTGCTGTATGGTAATATGTAATATACTCAAAAAAATTAGATGCTACAAAAAAAATGAAGTCGGCTCTGTACACATTACGTCCCTGTTGCTATACCGGAATGGCGTCTTCAAGGTCAACAAATTTAAGTCTCCTACTTCAAAGGTACCGCTCGAGAGTTGCACTGCTATTTGTTACTTATGCTGTGGTAATATAATGAACAAGGTTTATTACAATTTTCAAAAATAAGAATGCATACATAAATAATAAAAAAACACAAATAACTAGTATTTTAGGTACATATTAAACGAGAGTAAACTCGTATCATAATTCACCAATTCTTTGTATTTAACATTTGTCCATAATATGCCTGAGAATTGTTTCCCATAATCTCTTCATCGCTGGAAGATAATGAATCATCAACACCAATGACTTATAAAGAATTTTTTGTGCTAACAAATGATGAGCTTCCAGTGACATATCTAAAGAGAAACCCGATCGCGTTATCTTAAATCCATGCACTTGAACAAACATCATGGCATGTAAATAGGCCGGCGTCACTAATTTTTTCCATTTTTGTAGTTCAATTTGTTTGCCCTTTATCTCTCCAAGAGGAACAGAAATTGTGCTCGGCATTGAATTAGTATTAAAAACTCTAAATCCAAACACTCCCGGCTGTTGTTTCTCATTTATAGCTTTATAATATGTAATAGTTTACTGCGAAATGATTACAAACTGGAGAATACATCTTTTATAAAAAAAATTGCTAGAGAAGCACAAAAATGAGTATTTAGGCTGTGTTGGTAACGCTTAGGTTTTCTTTTCCAAGTGATGTACGGTAAGAAACACAAAGCAAGCAACAAAATGTTTTGAACATAGAACTTTATTTGACAAACAATATTTTCAAGGCAAAAAGTCACCTTCGCAAACCTCAAATGATAATATTGTGCTCACAAGCATGTTATGTGAGGAAAGGTCCAAAAATTGAGATTCACGTCCATTGACTGTCATTTTCTGCTAGCTTAGATACGGTTGAGAGCATTTGGATAAATGTAAAATATTCTCTAGACAATCAATTTTAGAGCCAAAGTGGAACTTTCAGAAGTTTAGCCAGATTTGATTGAATACGCTTAGATTAAATAAATCATTCACTCATTAAATATACAATTTATATCGTGTGATTTCTGAGAATTGTTTCACCACACTCTAATTAGTTGACGCGAATTTAAAAAAAACAACGAAAGTAAATGATTACTGGATTATATATTATATAGCGGTTCACAGTTCAACAGCTTTTAAGATTATGACACGATTGGAGCTACGTTGCCACATCATATCAGATGTAAAAATTGCAAAGTGGAGATTTCACCTTTGGAAATGTGCATCCACAGTTTATAAATTGGATTTGTTTCAACAGTTTGTCGCGTTAGCGATTTCCTGTCATATCTAAAAAAGACAGCAGATTGGAGTCGCAATAAAAACATTTCACGACGCGAAATAATCGACATGCCTTTTTATTGAGTTCTCTAGGTGTTCTTAACGTGACCACTTGTCAATTGCCAAAGACAAAAAAAGGAATATTAAGTTTGCTCTCTCCGTTTACAACAAAAAAACAAACAAAAACCTCGTTTAAGCGATAGAATTAAATTTAAATAATTATTCTCAATTTAATAGTATATTATACAAGGTGTAACAAATATAACTAATAATCTCTTAATGAGAGATAGCTGTAATGATTTAGATCATATTTGCAGTATAACCATAAGGTCTATTCTTTACAGTTTTGAAAAAAATTAATATTAAAATTTAAGACCCCCTGTTATCGTCTATTGTAAATTTGTAGAAAGAAAAGCCAATGACCCATTTCAGGATCGTTTATTAGTAAACAACACGTACAAGAATGCGATAAGATAATTTTGCTTATTTTTACTGTAGATTGTTGAATACGTACAGAAAGCATAACCTTGGTTAACATAAAATAAGACTATGTAGCTAAAATTTCTTTTTCTGGCAATTCAGGGGTCATTGTGTCTATTTCGGTTATGCGTTACTGTTGATTCGATTTTCATTTATTTCAAGATATTTTAAATACATTAAATTATTTTTGTAGTTAGTTATTCGGTAATCAGTTTTGTTATTTGTTCAATTGATTTTCATAGTTTTTCGAATTTTTTACTAATTCTACTTTTTTATTTCTACATTTATGGCTTCAAAATAACCGATTTACATTGTTACTTTACTTTTTTCTGTCGTTATTAGGAACCTTGAAGAAAAATTAAAAGCAACCTTGATTTTAGCACGACATCATATCTCTTAAATATTATTTATTTTGTCATCAGAAACTTAATACTTAATAGTAAATTTAAAATCATTTGATATCACGTTTTTTTATAACAAACAATCAGGTCCGTAATTACATCTAATTACAAAAAATTTTAAGAAAAATTGATGAAAACCCAGACCACATGTTTATAAATAAAATGTGTTGGAAATTACCATATCTACCTCCTATTAAGAAATCATTATGTGAAGTAATAACATTCTGCTGAACTTTCATTGTTTATTATTTTGAAATGAATATACACAACGTTTCGATTGCTGTGGTATCTGAGGAGAACTCACTTCCTTTTTGAGACGTTCAAGTAACAAAGAACAAGAAAATTATGGAAACGACTGTCTACAGGAAACCGACACACACCGGTCGATATCTCAACTTTGAATCCAACCATTCCATATCTACGAAGAGGGGAGTAGTAAAATCTCTAATCGACAGAGCGTACAGGTTGTGCAACACAGAGAAAGGGCTACGAGAAGAAATCAAAAACATTAGAAACGATCTAAGGCAGAATGGTTATCCAGAAAAGATTGTAGGAGAGCTTTTACAGAAAAAGCAATTGAACACCATGGGACAACCTAAAACAGAAGCACTGCCCAATTCACTGCTGAGCATCCCATATGTCAAAGGTTTATCAGAATCAATAAAACGTATAGGGAAAAGCTACAACTTAAATACAGTGTTCAAATCATCCACCACCATTAGAAGTATAATTTCCAACACAAAGCCACAAACAAGTCGAGATTCCCAAAACTGTATTTACCAAGTTCCATGTGAATGTGGTAAATCATACGTGGGGGAAACCAAAAGACCACTTGACATCAGACTGAAAGAACATCAGACGCACACACAGAGAGGAGAGACTTCTAAGTCCGGCATCGCGCAACATTCGTGGGATAACCAACATCGAATGAAATGGTCGGAAGCAAAAATCATGCACAGAGAGGAACATTGGTACAAACGGAAATTTAAAGAAGCGGCATTCATTAACAACAACAAAAAAATTTTCAGCCAGCCAAGTGTCGAGATAAGCAACATATGGAAACCACTTATCGAACCTCTAAAACAACTTAAACTTGACTAAGTAATTTCGTTAATTAATCTGTTACGCTAAATTGATTTTGTACGCTTGAACGCTTCATCGAACATGTCTTTAGTATATAAGCTCCAGTAGTTTCTAAGTTTGTTAGTATTCACCTGATGACGATTGCAGATACCACAGCAATCGAAACGTTGTGTATATTCATTTCAAAATAATAAACAATGAAAGTTCAGCAGAATGTTATTACTTCACATCAAGCAACATTGTTTAATACATTCAAACAAAAGAAATTATTAGTTATACTTGTTACACCCTGTATATCAAGGTTGAGAAGTGTATGATTATAATCTAAGCGATAGATTATATCGCAAGACCTTTCTACCTGTTACTAAATCAAATTTAAAATATAAGATACTAATTTCAAATTTTAAAAAAAGTCAGTGATTGTGATAGTTGTCATTAGTTTAATATAGTTAATGTTGACGTAATTCTAAATTGTGATTTATAACAGAAAAATAAATTGATAACGTTAGTTTTTTTTTGCTAAAGTTACTGATGTTGTTTAAAAACATTATTACTTTAAGTATTAATTATATCTAAAATGTATTTAATTCATTAAGATTCACATTTAGTTAAGCGGAAACTTCAAATAACTTACATTTATCATCATAGGTCAATGCAACATAGTCGAACTTGACTGATACATGTAAATATAATATTGTATTTTGTTAAGTTGAGTTATAAAAGTGAAAGGGAAGTGTAACGTTGACTTAATAAAGTCGTTATAAAATCTTTAACTAAATCTAAAGCCTCTAGCGTATTAACGAACAAAACTGTGATTTTTGACAATCTGATTGAGTAATAAGATGTAGTTCGTTCGCCAGATAAATACCTATTTCTACTTAATGATCATATTTATAATAAAACGTTTGCAAATATTTTGTAAATTTCGATAGCGTTCACGTATTTTTTATCCACGTCTAGAACGTTCACGAAAAGATATATAAGATTACCGAAAAATAACGGAAATGTATAAAAGCGGTACAAATGAATCATAGATTAGTTATTCGAAGTCGGCAGTGTTAAGAAGATCATGAAGTTAAAATAAATAAGTGATTAACGCGTGTTCGAGATAAATACAACGAATTAAAAACATACGTGACCTTATTGGGAACAAGTGTTAAACTATTATCCGCGGACATTATTTCTCGAGTGATTGTAATACATAAATTAGCGTAAGTGTTTTTCTTAAATATCGTTAGATTTAATTACTTTGTGTAAATATTTTGTGTATAAATAAATTATAATTCGCTACAATAATATAGTGTAGGTGAGACATTTGCGCCCTTCGACAAATTGGTAATGATAATGATACCAGCCCCAACATTAGGTAAACTTAGAAAACGTACTTTTTGGTTTTTAGAATGCAATAAAGAATAACTTTCTTTCACACTTTTTACAGTCTTAGGATTAATACGTAATATCGCCGGAGTGTTTCAAAGTTATTTATCCACTGGATATCGTCTGTGTTTATTTTTTAGAAGTTTTTGTTTATTTTGTTTTTTCTTTAATTTTTGATTTTGTATTTTGTATGTTTATATTTTTAATTGTTTTTATAATTTTTGTGTTTTTTAAGAACATCTACTTAATTCGACGAACTAAGTTTTTGCACGTAAGTAAGTGTTTTTAAGCATTTTTTAGATCTTTTGATGTTCTGTACTCTTGTAGTGTTTTTGTATTTTTTCATCTAGTTTTGCATAGCATGTTTTGCTACGTTTCCTTTCTAAATTCAAGTAGTTTTGTTTTGCCAAAAGATCAAACTTCTTACTAAATCAAAAACGTGAGAATACTGTTTTCTAATACTAATGTTCAGTCTGTAGTTCCAACCTTCTACAGAATCATTAATTCTATGCTGCTGACCAAAACAGTTCTACATACTAATATCAATGACACTGTTCTCAATCCACTGATCGAGAAAATAATCAAGAAATTTCTCCAGTTGTTTTAAGTTTGGAGCATTTTCCATTATTAACAACGCCGCGTCTCCAATGTCTTCCGGAGGTATATATGCTGAAACAGCACACACACAACAGTCAAACCCAATAGTTGCAACTTCCTCCATGAAGCTTGATTGAAGTGATAGTTGCAACCACGTATTTGAACATTAGGGAATAAGGTTTTCAAAGAAAAATTCTTGGGTCCCACTAGGGAAGTTTTTCTATGATAATTTCAGATAACTTGGAGTATATAAACAAAGTCCCAAGATAGCTCGTCCGTATTGAGATACAACTATAATTATTCGCTCTTATGACTTGTCATCGGTAAATAAGCACGAAGATTCATCTTCCATTTCAAGTATGCTTTCTAGAATTCGAATATCGGTTTCGTTGGAAGTTTCCTAGAGAGATTTTAGTTTGGCGTGACAAATGCGGTTTACAGTTCTTTTTACACAGGAATATGACGGTACGTCAACTATTAATTTTTTTCCTAAGTTTTGCAACGGACCCATTTTTTCCTGATGTAAATTATTTGTTGTCCGCCTCTCGTGTCCTTTTATTCATATTAGCTAGCTACAATATCAGGTTTGCAATTATGCTTCATCGCTTTTTCAATGATAAGGTCTGAACTAGTTATTAAAGCTCCTCTACATTTTTCACTCTGTTCTTTGGTGCAAATCCAACGAATATTTCCACTTTTTGCAACTTTTTTCTTCCTGTAGCTATGTGTTTCATATAAAACCATTGGCTTCCCCTTTGTGATTGCAAATAAATCGTTTTAGAAATATTGCAATAGATAGATGGCAGCTGTGATCCCAGTGATGCAACACATGCAACTATACTAAGTAGGTGAAAAATTGCAATTAAAAGAACAACTAACAAGTGAAACCCCTATACTATCATTGGAGTTCTAAAGGGTAATTAAGTACATTCTAGAAAGTGAAAGTATGTCTGCAGCGTGTCCGCAAGTGGTACGGGTGAGCAAGTGTCCCGTGGTGCAAAAGTCGCGATCCCCGCCAGATCGCTCTTGTCTGTGAAATTTGCAAAAGGATTTAAATGCATTGAAGTTGGAAGCTTACAATCAGACAGAGAAGAATTCTTGTTTTTATTCCATTGAGTTAATTTGACATAACACAAAATATAGCATATATGTGGTATACATGTTTTGTCTTGAATTTTAATTTTAAAGCCGAAACATCTGAACTAATTTACTTAAAAGCTTCTTGTGCAATTTTCTAACATGTAATCCACAAACATAACAAAAACTTGCACCAATTTTCATTCTTGAAAATTACACATAACACACATAATTATAACAATAACCAAATAAAAAGACGATTGTCACAAGAATGCATTTGTGTAAAATCCCGCGTCTTGAGCTGCGATTAGACTACAGTAGCGTACGATTATACTTTGCAGTTTCTTAACGCCACTTTTTAATGTGTGATTGTTTATTTACAAAAATTAGTAAGTACTCTAAAAAAGTAATAGATTTGCGGTGAAAGTACATTCTTAGATAATTTGTAAACAGATTTGTTCAAAACATCTTTTTACCTAAATCATAACTTGTATCTTTTTCAAACATATCGCAAGTTTAGTAGATAAGATAAGCACGTGCATCATAATTAATTTGTTGCGGCAAACATGTTTATGTTACAAAAAAAACTTAATAACCGAATCATTTATATGTATGTATTTAGTTTTTAAATGTCTTGGAATTATGATACACGCCGTTGGATTTTAAGTTGCAACCTATTCATAAGTAATATCCTTTGGAGATAAAAGTTAACCATTGCAATTTTAGTGTCATATCATTTAACACTCCTTTTACAAAGTTTCCAGTTTTACGTAAGACGGGTGGTGATATTTCATTTTTCTTTTGCCAGACCACGTCAACAACTAAACAATAGATGAATCACTCCGCCGACTGCAACCTATTCCACGATGAGTAATTTGTTAAAATTCCGTCAACATGCTCGAGCTTATCGCAACACTTTTTTTAATAAATTTTAAATTTTACCCTAAACTTTGTAAAAACAAATAAAAACATTGTTTTAAAAATATGACGTGATACTCTATGTTCCAATACAGTTTTTATGTTTAAAACAATGCATAATGCAGATTATTAAGTCAGTTATAAAAATCTTGTCGGCTAGTGTAATTAATAAAAACAAAGCTTTGTATTATTACTAATAATAATATTTAGAAAAATAAAATTGTTCAAGATCATCAAAGATTGTTGTAATTAAAAGAACTGCGTATTTGTACCATACCATATAAAATTCAATTTCAATCAGATTACAATTAACTAACATTTTATCAAACATAATGTCTTTTTAAATACGGTTTAGCATTGATTTATATTACATTCATGCGTAAGAGCTCTAACTTATTCTCTCTCCAAATACCCTTCCAACCTATTTTATAATCTATAATAATTAATTAACTCAAGTTACCTGAAAGAAGTAATTAGCTGAAGAAGAACGTCTAAGTTGGTAATCCCGTTCAACAACCTACTCAAATTAATCGAATATCTTGAATCTACACAAAAACGATAAAAACCAAAACCCAATTTTTTTTATAATTCCATGCGATGACAATCCCGCCGCTTTATAAACGTTACAAAAGTTTAATTTAGTCAACAATCTACTACTTTGGAAACTTATGAAAGTTTGGTTAATAAGCATTAAGAGTGTTAACTTTTAAAATGACAAATACTTTTCGAATATTTTTTTTTATTATTATAATTAAGACGATTTCCAAAAACTATTATTGCATGTTAACCACTCTTCTATTACTTAATGTAATTGATGTATTGATTTCACTTGCCTTCCTGTTGAAGTTTGTAAGACGCTTTATTACTACGAGAAATTCTCCTATTAATTCTTGTAAAATATTTGTTCATTATACGTTCATGAGATCGATCGCTTCTTGCTACCGAGTCCGCTTAATGAGTACGTATTTTGTGTTAAATAATTCAACAAACGTGCGCTTTAGAATTGTATTGTAATTAATAGGTTTCATTTTTTATTACAATTTGTTAATGATGATGGTATAGTACCCCCAAGAGTTGTAAGCATCCGTCTTCATAGTAAACTTATTTTGTTATTGTTAGACTACCAATCGTAACATTTTTTCCGTGTTTTATCCAATGTTTTTTACTATAACAAATTCTACTTATGGATTAACTCGATTCCTTTAAGAATACTACTTATTGATAATAAAACATAAATCACGATATAACAGACTCTTAACAGACTTAATAGCTACTTCCCAGAGGCCTCCGAAATGAGTAGCATAATTATTGTTTTTGCGCAAAAACTTATACAAATCAACAAGCTTTCTAGCTGCGCCAATATAATTGCGACCACAGTCTTATCTAATGCGATCTAGTATTCTTCGACGCGCGATGAACCTATCTAAACAAACAAAAAAGGCTTCTGTAGATAAAGACGAAGCAAACTCCAGATGCACAACTTTAGTGGCGGTGCAGACAAACAAACGCAGATAGTCATTAGTAGTACGAAACGAACGAGGAGTACTAACCTTAACAGTAAAAAAGTCATTGTTGGCTTGAACGTGTTAGCTCTAAAACGATGACACGTCATGCATTGACGGATGCGATGTCTCAGCAGACTGCGCAGCGAAATAATCCAGAAGTTAGATTGTAATAAAGCTTGAACGGTCTAAAGACCAAATGAAAAGAGACGGCATGATAGTAAGAACACAAAAGAGCGGAGAGATGAGCTTGCTGAGGTAATAACAGCGGATGACGAGAAGACGACGGCAAGGTGGAGAAACGCAGCCTTCCACTCGCTCTAAAGAAACCTATCGTTATCAATAAACGAAAACAACTGTACTAAAAAAGAAGGAAGGCGTTTACGTTGCGGAAGCAACGAAATCTCTTCTTTATAATGCACGCCTTGAGTTATACAAAGGCAAGCATGCTTACCTTTTGCAATTCGACAGGAAAAAGAGGTAGACGTTTCTTGTCAGGTGAAAAAGCTGGGTGGCAAACTTAAACGCTTTGAGAAAAACTAAGTATATATGCAAACGTTTGTTGCATTTTTAGAAAAAAAGAACATTGTTTGATGACTGGAAGCAAACGATGAGAAGGTACAACGCGAGTAACAAAAGTTGCGTCAACTTTAAGATCAGGTAGGAATCCAAAATTATCGGAATATAAAGAGAAGGCCACTGCGACAAAGGTTTACTTAGAAAAGTTGAACCGGAAATTCAGATGGAAGCGCTCCTCATAACTTCAGAAGTAGCACCACGACAAGCTAAATCAACAAAATTTTCAGCACAACCAACTTGTTGCTATTGATGTCGTTCAGTAAGATCAAGAATAGTTAGAATACGGTTAGCGAAAAAAGTATAAAGACGACGTAGAGAGGGTGAAAGCTACGCAAGAACTACTTGAACATGACATATAAAGACAAGTTTATTTAATATTCATAAACGCAAAAACAAGTTTTATCAAATGGAAAAGACGCGCTAGCAAAAGCGCTCCACAGAATTCAAATCTTGAAATTGACAGAACTTTTAATGGCACTAGCTTTGATTTAGCGATTATGAGATTACAACGGCAACGTATCCTTTCTGAGAAGCACGGCAGAATACAACAACGTATAAGATTTGATAAAAAGTGCAGATACATCTTGGTATGTGTATTTGAGATACAAAGCAAGCCGTCTACCAATTTAGTCCATTCGGAGGTAAGAACGCTATTCCAATCAAGACCTTTGGCCCATATAAACTGTAGAAGGAGCTTCATTATAAAGACCAAAGGTTAAGGAACGCTAGAAGATCAAATATTCTAGCAATGTAAGAGAAAACTGTTCTTTTAGTGCAATGACCTCTAAAGTATTAAACTTCAAAGAAAAAAATCTTTAAACGTTAACTCCAGTACAAGCTAAGGATTTTGAGAGACTTATGCTTAGTCAAAAACATAGGAGGAGATTCTAAATAAGTTTCAGGAAAACATTCGAAAACTTTAGGGGACATTACTGGACCAAGTTTGCAATTCGTACCCTTCTTTTTCCAAAAGATCAGTAAACTCGGTGCGTAGGAATAGTGCGTTCTCAACGGTGCCAATGTTAGTTATCACGTCATCAACATGCGTATTTTTAGGGATGGTGACGAACGCCGCCAGGTGGAAAACATCGCTTAGCCAGGTATGCTAAAGAAGTTAAACCCAATGTTACTGTATTCAGTTCATACTCAAGGACAACATTATGAATGGATTCGTGCCAATAAATGGTTGTAAACAACGATCTTTACGACGTAACGAAATTTGTCTATACATCATGCGAATGTCACAACACAAAGCGGATGGGTGTAATTTAATAATTATCAGAATAGGAGAAAAGTCCTTTTATAACTAACCTACCATGAAATTTAGTAATGGGGTAACACGCATGACGCAGAAAAAGTAGCATCAGAGATGTAACTAAAGTCTCAATATTCAGACATAAATTGTTGATAAGCCGCATAATGAGAAAGATCTCGAATTAAACGCCTCTCTAAATTTAAAAAGGTTGTGTACGATAATTTTCAATTCGCGGCAACCTTAACAGTGTTGGGCTTCATAAGTAAAGCAACAACATTTCGACCTTCAGAGATTCGAATATTAGTATTGATAAACAAGCGTTTGAACCATTTTTCATCAGGATTACGGATCTTTAATACGGGCACTTCCTCGATTTCTCAGAACTTAACGACAAAGACTGAACGATTTGACTACAAAAGGTAGAAGAGAAACAGACGAAAAAGTTAACAAACTCAGACTTACAGGACCTACAATAACGTCGCCAAATATAGTAGAAAGAATTGAAGTATCACTTTTAATTATAGAGAAACCTTCTGGAATGACTAAATCGGTTCTAATAAGCATTTCTATCTTACCACTTACAAGAAAATTTTTATTGGCGATGTTTTAGACTAGACTTGTTCGGAAAGACAAGCCGAATAAAGATTTTGAGCTATTAAAGAAAGTACGCAAGAAGCAGCTGTAATAAGTAACGAGATTTCATTACACAGTCAACAGTACGGGAGCCCATTTGCCCAATTATCAAAATTTGTAACTGAAAAGTTTTTGGAGTTAAACCTAAACTTTTAACCATAGCGCTAGTAATAGCAGAAACTTGCAAAAATAAGTCGGCGAAAAACAACAAGACATTGTTTGAGCAGCTAAAAGATTAATTGAAGAAGTAGTCGCTTTCGAAAATACAAGATTAAAATAGAGAAGTTAAACTTAAATGCGGAATTATAATTTTCGGAAGAAAACCTTGAAAAAGGCCGGAAGGAGAACCGCATAACTGTTGTTATGCTGCGCTATCAGTGTCAGCAAAGCTTAGCACAGATGGTCCGGGTCGAGTAAACTAAATCTCTAAAACTTGTTTGTATTTGATTGGTAGGAAGAAGAGCGGGGTTTTTAATTATTTTTTTTTGCTGAACTTCCCTAAAGTTGGGTTCGCAAATTAACAATTTGTCGAACACAGAAAGATAAAATTTTGGATTTTTTTAGAAATGTTAGAACAGCAATCGGTGACACCAGTGACGTCGGCAAAGACCTGTGATCTCGTTACCACCAGGACATTCAAACCACTTTCGGACATTGTTTATGCTATGTAATGTCTTAGTACGAAAAATACAAATAACGATAAACTCCGATTAAATCTACGTAAATTTTTAAATAAATACTTATCGCGCGAGTGATAACGTAATGACGTTGAACATATCAATTCAAATGAATGTAACAAAAACAGATTTCTTGAATATCTAATTCAAAAAGCGCCAAATGTTTCGGCCTCACGGAAGCCAAACAGTATACTGTATTTTATTTTAAAGAAGTGAAGGGAGCAATAGTAATTAAGATTGAATAGAAATGTACTTATATAAACTCCACAAGCGTTCTGCTTGGAGTAAGGCGCGTACAACCACCCAACCACAAAATATATCGAAGCCTGAACTCACTCCAAAATGATCGATTGCTCGACTTACCCTAATCTTCTTTCCCAAAAGCAGGCGGTCGTAAAAGCTTTGAGACGTTTAAGTTCTGATGTTCAGGTTTTAATTATCAAACACAATTTATAACGTTTAAGAACAACTGTTACCAGAATGGTCAGAAAGGAGTTGTGATACTACTATCAAGTTAAGTAAAGTGACATTAAAAAATTTCAAATTTTTTTAAAGTAGGTAACGAATCAACTTACGTAGTGGGTAGCATGTCACGGAACCGAAAGCGCATCTAGCGGAAACGGCTAAAAATCAAACGCTCGCCAACAAAGTTAAAATACTGTAGCAACGCTTAGAGGTATATAAGGAGATGCAGAACTACATAAAGAAATAATCAACTTCATATCTAGGCGCTATTGTAAATATACTCTGTGACATTGAAATTGCAACACCAAAAAAAAGATGAGAATTTTGTGACCAAACGTGGCTTAGGTTTAGCTACTCAGAGGTAAATGATTGAAGCTTTATGCAAATAGATCAAGTGGTAATGGCATATTTGCCTTTTTTTGTTTCTAATACTTTATCATTGTGTGTATTTCGTGCGAGTCTTAGTTAAATTTAATTTTATCATCTCCTGTGGTTCTTCTGCTTAACGTGTTTTAAGAATGTGATGATGCCTAGAGTGCGACAGTGTGAAAATTATCGCCAAATAAATGAATTCGACAAAGGTCGAATTGTTGTCTTACGTCAATAAGGTAGTTTTTCGTACAGTGAAATTGCAAATCGTCTTAACCGAAACCAAAAGGACCAGAACGGTCGTAAACAAAGAACTGGGGTACAGAAGCAAATCAAGTGCAGAGCCGCCATTTTCGACTTATGGCAATAAGAGACGGATTTTTCAGTATCAGATCAATCACCGATCAATAGTTAGGTAATAAAGATCCTTCTGTAACCTTTTGAATAGTTTATCGTCGAGTCGGAAGTTTTGGATTGCAATCCTATCGGTTACATTTTGTGGTACAACTGACGGCACAACAACGGCATCAACGTTTAGAGTGGTGTAAGTTGCTACTTCACTAGAATCCGGAATGGCATAGAGTAATCTTTATTGATAAATCTTGATACTGTTTAGGGATGCAGAAAGGCCGTATGAGTGTCAGAAAAAACGTGAGAAACAGCGCAATGTTCAATTTTTTTTATTGAGCGTCATGTGCACCACACTATGGGGATTGTGGTAAGGGGTACTATAGCCTATGAGAGTAAGTCTCGTTTAGTATTCATTCGAGGCAATATGAACGCCTTGCGATATGTGAACGATGTGGTAGAAACCCATATTCTTTTATTTCTTCAGCAGTTGGAAGACCCACTTATCTAACAGGATAATGCCCGTCCCCACATAGCAAGACACTCTATGAGTTATTTCAAAGAAGCCAATGTTAATTTCTTACTATGAACACCTAGATCTATAGCCTATTAAAGACGTGTGGGACATTACGGGTAAAAAACTGAGGAACTTACCGCATCCTCCACAAACACAGAAAGGAAACCAACACTTTATTAAATGAAAATTATTTTTATCTAGGTTCCTTTTCTTTGAAATTTTAATCATTTACTACCTCTAAGTAGCTAAAGCATTGTATCATACTTGAGTTTTTTTATTATAAACTACTTTTTTGGAATAAAATTGTTGATTGAACGTGATTTGTAGCAAGTTAAAATGATAAGTTGTAAAGCTTATAACCGCAACAATAATACTAGAAAATCTAAAATTAGGATAAGCCGCTTCTGCAGTTTATTATTTATTACCAATATTTGTTGCTAGATGTGTGAAACCTATAGTAGGTTAAACAAATCATACAGCAAAGAGTAAATAGTTTCTAGTCAAACAACTGTCGTTAACTTTTGACCAAAATTTTGCGTAGTTTAGATTTATAAAGCGTTGAGTCTTTAATCAAAGATAACAAACAACAAACATAGAAACGTTAGGATACCTCAAATTAAAAAAAAAACAAATACACAAATATAATAACAAAAATAAAAGCCAACACATATGTGTACAAACATAATTGTATTAAACTAAAGACAATTTAGTAAACTGGCGACCATGCCAGTAAATACTGGGATACTGGTTACGGAAGCAAATTAGCTATTAGTTAAAGAAGCCAGACAAACAAACGGGGGTTTAAAAAAACACATATAATAAAAACATCATAAACACACTGTAATATATCAAAGACATGTTGTAAACCGTTACTCAAATACATAAAATGTGTAGCTGTCTATAAGTACCATAGATACATATGTTGCGCCATTACACATAAAATACAAGCGGGGTTCATATATACAAATATTGAATAAAAAAACGGCGGGCGTTGATTGTGAGTTCAGCTCGTTCTAATATAATGAGTGTAACCCGAGGCCCGGTCCCAATTTTGAACCGGGCTGCGTTAGAACCCAGTCTATAAGCGTTCCTTGGTTACCAATACTAAGTAATCTTTTTGTGAACCAGCTTTACTTTATCATGAACTAAGTTCGTTCTAAGCTGAACCACCTATAGCGTAAATTTGCTTGGAAAAATAATATCGAGATGCGGTTTACATAACAATTTATACAATTTTTATCGCTAAACTCAAAAATTCTTATACATATTTTTTTTTAAAATTGACAGTTAATAATTACATGTGCAAAAAATAGCAATTAGCAGCAATATTATGTCTAATATAAATTTATTGCTCTATTTCACCACAGTAACTATTTGTAATTATTATTTAGTCCAATGGAGTTAAAATCATCTGTAAATACATAAAAATGTAAATAAAAATGTCACCATATTTGGCATTAATTTTAATGTTTAAGCGACTTGTTTTACAGCATGTCAATATCTATTTTTAATTATATTCAGATCTTATTCCGTTAAAATCGACTGTAATAGACAAAAATGTAGCAAAGTGCAATAAGTTACACTTTTTTAACAAGTATAAATTATTACCACATTTCAAACTACTTTTAATTCGTGCATAATTATGTTTAGGTAACTTGTTTTACGCCGTATCAATATTTATTTGCAATTATTACCACAAATCATTGAATTAAAATTAATCGTAAAAAGGTAAAAAAAATTTAAAAAAAAGCTTATCTACTATTTACAATTGATTTTAACTCCATTGGACCTAGTGATAACTGCCAATAGATATTGTTACGTTATAAGACAAGTCACCAAAACATATAAACGTTTTAAAAGTGGTTTCGAATGGAGTACTAAATGTATACTTCTTAAAAGTGTAATTTATTGCAATTTCTTACATTGTTACCTATTTACAGCTCAATTTAACCTTATAAGACCTAGTAGCATTTACAAAATAACTGTAACGCTGTAAAACAAGTCACCTAAACATTTAAATCCTTAATTACTATACTTATCAAAAAAGTGTAGCTTATTGCATTTATTTACATTTTTACCTATTTGTAGTCGATTTTAACTTATTTAGACACGGATAAATTCAGATAAGTATTTTTACGTTAGAAAACAAATTATTTAACAATTTAAATGCATCAACAACGGTTTGAAACGAAGCAATAAATTTATACTGATCAAGATAGTAACTTATCGATTCTTTTTAGTCGATTATGCCGTATGAGATTATTCATCGAAACATGGCTTTATACAGCCAGAAGGTCAGTTCTGATTTGAGCCCCCACTTACTGCCTATGGAGTCGATGGTTAGTCCTAAGTACTTAACCGCACTCACCCAATTGTTGTTGTAGTGTTTCTTGTACGAGAAAAGGTGACAACAATGGCTTTGTTAGGATTAATTCTTAGATTATTCTTTAGACACTACTCTTCGGTTATCTTTAATGCTGTTTTCATCGTATTGTTTACAAGACTCTAGGTATTTGCAACGTGTCAGTATGACAAAATATCTTTGAGTGTAATAGTCTCTGTTGTTTAACAACTATTATCGACTATGAGACACCACAGAATAACACGACAGAAGTAATAACACAGAATATATATTTATTTTATCACAGGCAATAATTCCAAAGAGAACGAAGAAGGTACATATATAAAATTTACCAAACGTTAATACATGAGTCGAACCAATTATAAGTTGCGCCCTATACTGGGCAACATGCCGTACAATAAACTGACCTTGTCGGTCTAATTTTTACATCTCAAGAAGGAATGAATTTATATTTGCTGAATAAAATTAAACTAAACCGGATGCATTGGCAAGCGCCATCTAGTGTGCAAAACCAGCGACTCTTAGTTAAGTCAAGCTCATGGTTTTAGTACGCGTGACGCGAGAAGTGTTTTTAGTTATAGCTTTGTACAAAACTATTATTTCTTTGTGTACACATTTAAAATAACAGGTTATAGGCCCAGGTGCGCTTTGACCTCGCTATTAAGTGTATTCGCTGTGAAAGAATTGAGTAACATATTCGTGACAAATAAACAATGGCCGCGAGTGCACAATAAACTGACGATAGTGTTCGTAGTACGGTAAGCATTAGAAAATTAGTAAACGAAGAACAGTGGGAAACGTGGAAGTGGCAGATTGAACTTTGTTTGAAAAGACAGTGCCTATTTTCGATTGTTGATGGTACACGCGTGTGTCTGACGTCACCTACAAAAGACGAAGAACCGTCTGACGCATACAAAATCTGAATTACACGTAAAACAAAACGAATGTAGGTCATCAAAAGATATAAACAAATCAATGAAAAAGAAGGAAACCCGTTCGTGTTTGTATTGCAAAAAGATAGGACATCTTATTGCAAACTGCCAAAAACGAATCGCAACGGAAAAAAAGTCGGCAGCAAGTAAAAATAGTTCCGATACAAGTTTAAACAAACCAGGAACATTTCTTGCCACCGGTCGGGTAGTCAATGTAGTCAATGGAGACGTAGATTATGCTGATTCTTGGGTATCGGACTCCGGTAGTACACATCACATATCTGCAAATAAACAACATTTTGATACATTTGAAGAATTTCCAATTCCGCAACGTTCAGACAGCAGGAAATAAATTTCTCCTAACGTACGGATCCGGCAGTGATAATGTTGATGTGTGTATAAACAACAAATGGTCGCCCGCTTTGTTAAATGACGTTTAGTACAATCCAGATGCTCGTCACCAACTTTTCTCCGTTTGTCAAGCCGCTGAGCATGGCAATGATGTTGTTTTCAATAGTGAAAGCGTCAACATTCGGCGCGACGGTAAAATCGTTGCAACAGGCCAACTCATCGATACAATGTAGTACATAATGAATATGCGAGTTCGGTATCTGAATTTCAATGTAGAAGTTAATTTAGCAACTTCTAAAGAAGGGCACTTCATCGGTTATGTAAACGACAAGGATGGTTACAAAATATGGGTACCGTCTCAACATCGCATAATTAAATCGCGCAACATAGCCAGTTAAATTAGAAGAGTATGAAGTAGGCTATCAACCTCATAGTTCACAAGCAAATAGTGCAATAGCATGTTTAACAAAAGCTGTTCACGAAGAACTCCGACTAATTTCAGTGATGCTATGAAAAGTCACGATTCAGACAAATGGTTGTGTGCCATGAATGAAGAAATGGACACTTTTGAAGAAAATGAAACTTAGGATTTTGTATCTTTACCGGAAGACAAGCGTGTTATAGATAACCGTTGAGTGATTCGTGTGAAATACAAACCTGATGGTCCGATAAATCGCTATCGTCCTCGTTTGGTTATTCGTGGTATATTTCAACGTGCAGGAGTCGACTATGATGAGACTTTTAGTCCAGTTGCTCGTTACGATGCGATTCGTACCTTAATTGCAGTCGCAGCCGAAGAAAAATTAGTGCATAGCCAATTTGACGTAAAAACAGCGTTCTTGTATGGAAACATAAATGCAGAAATTTACATGACACAACCGGAAAGTTTCGATGATGGATCAGGTCGTGTTTGTCGTTTAAATAAATCTTTATACGGTCTGAAACAATCTCCTCGGTGTTGGAACAACAAATTTCACTCTTTTATGGAAAGAAATAGTTTTGTTCGTTCGACAGCTGATCCGTGCATTTACATTTGCCAGAATCAAACTGAGAAATTATTGGTAGCAATTTACGTCGACGATAGTCTCATCGCAGGTTCAACACAAGATGCGGTCAACTCGTATTTGAAATTACTCGAAATAGAATTTAAGATAACAGTAGGTTCTTTGGATTCATTTTTAGGTATGAAAATGGAGCAACGAGAATCCGGACTGTTCGTTTCACAGAAATTATTACAACGTTTTGACATGGTCGAGTCCAAACCAACAAAGACACCTTCTGTTAATGCACAACCAGACAGTACATCCAACGGTGCTCTCAATAGTTCCGTTCCGTTTCACTCCGCAGTAGGATCACTTATGTACTTGACTTGTGCTACTCGCCCCGATATTGCCTACGCAATTTTGAAAGTTGCTCGATTTTCGATTGGATCTGTGTTAAGCGTATTTTCAGGAACCTTCGTGGTACTCCAGAACTTGGATTAAACTACAGTTCGTTAGGAGATCCATTATGTGCGTACTCAGATGCCGATTTTGCTGGAGACATCAAAATTAGACGGTCAACAAATGGATTTGTATCATTAATTGGCGGTACAGCTGTGACATGAACTTCTCAGTTACAAAAGTCAATCGCATTATCCACTACCAAAGCAGAATTCGTCGCTGCTAGTGAAGGTGCGAAGGAATTAGTGTGGTTAAAATGATTGTTATTCGAGATTAGTGAAAAGAAATATGTACCTGTATTGTGCGTTGATAACGCGAGTGCTATTAACATAGTAAAGAATCTTGAGTTTCACAAACGTTCCAAACACATTGAAGTGCATTACTATTTTGTGCGTGAACTTTATCAAAATTGAACTGTAGAAGTAGAATACGTTCGTTCCGAAGATCAACTTGGAGACATGTTCACTAAACTCTTAAACCAGAACGTTTTTAAGAATATGTGTTCCAACATTGGACTCGGCGTATAATCGGAATTTTTGTTTTCTAAGTTTTAGTTTAGGGGGTAGTGATGAATAAAATTAAACTAAACCGGATGCATCTAGTGTGCAAAACCAGCGACTCTTAGTTAAGTCAAGTTCAGAGTTTTAGTACGCGTGACGCAAGAAGTGTTTATAGTTAATTTGTTAGTTAACGTAGTTATAGCTTTGTACAAAACTATTGTTTCTTTGTATACACATTTAATAAAACAATATTCGCAAATTTAAAATCGCAAAAGTATATAACAAAAAAAATTTAAGCTTTAGAGACTCAACGCAATTATATTATTAATTGTGTAATTAACCTAACATGCACGTACGGTTAACAATTGACATGACCACCGAAGTAAAATTAGAGATTGTAATACTCACAGTTAGGTTTTATCCAGTAAGGGATTAGCTAATTAGTAAATTTAGTTTTCAAAGCATGCAATCATTTGAGATAGCGAATGCGCAGCGTTTTCCTTCGACTTAACGTAATAATTTAGGGTAGCAGCTCCTCTAAAAAAATACAATTTGGAAGGTTTCCAACCCCTTGACGGTGTGAATAGTTGAGTTATAATAACGTGACGTCATGAAAAATTTTCCAAATATGCCACCTGTTTGTTATCTTTACTGATAACGGAGAACGTGTGGTAGGTACGAAAATCCGCTATAAGCAATTAAGAAAGAAATCAAACTAAACCCCCAATACAGAATATTTAACAACTTACCCCGACTCAGCTTCCACTAAGTAGCCACAAAATTCGTTCGCGAATTCGCGTGAAATAACCTAATGGTAAAAGCCTCGTTGAGTGTAGAAATAAGGAGCTCGTCTGTATTGCATCGCCGTTTTGGCGTCAGGCCATTTCGGCGTGACACCACTTCTCCGAGAACCGTTTCGGCGTCAATAGAAATCAAAAGTTGTTAAACAATATTTATTGGATGTTGGATAAGTTAATGCATTATATACACAAAACACAATACATTAACCTACATTACATAACTGTGTGCTAATCCCCTTAAATATTCTAATATATCTAAATTAACATCAAAAGTTTGCACAAGTCTTAAGCCGGGTTGCACAAAGCAAATCAAAAATGTAGCAAGTGATTATTTCTGAAATCAATTGTTACATCAACTTGGTTTCATTTGCTATGTGGCAATTGTTTTAAGAAATAATCTGTTGTTACATTTTTGATTTGCTTTGTGCAACCCGCCTTTAGAATTAGAGTATCCGCATCTCTATAGTTTCTCAATTTTACGGGTGGCAGATTTCCGACAAGAAGCTGTTCATAATATGTATCCCGTCCTTTTTGGACTTTACGTAGCCCATCTATAAATTTAAATATTGTTGGATGGTGAACCCCGAATTCCATCTTTAATCTTCTATGGGTCGCTTCTGCGTGAATATTTATTCTGTCATTACCATTCAGAGTCGTTTGGTAGAGATTCCACATTTCAGGAAGAAATTGGAGTTGACGTCTTCCATTTCCTCTTCTATAAATTGTAGAAGTACATCATTGTATTCAAAATAAAAAATATACATACAGTTTTATCCGCCCTATATAATTATCTTCAAACCAGTCAAGCAGTGGTTGCAGCTCTTGATGTAAAACATTGGCGAGGGTATGTGTAGCTTGATCTAAGTTGGCGATTGGTACGAATGCTAAAGAAATTTTCGCTTTTTAGAGACGCCTCGCCTAGTTGGGTGATTATGTCTTCTCCTGTTATGACCTCTTTCTGCTCGACAGACTGTCCTTGACTATCAGCTCTGTAGTAGAGGTGCTTGTTGTTGTTGTAGTGATAAATATTAGTAGTAAGGATAAATATCTTTAGCCAACCTCACTGTTCTCAAAAAAGTGAAATATTAACTAATTTACATTGCTTTTTTAAAACTAAAATGCAGTTTCATACTGAAGCGTTCCCGAAGTAGTTGGAAACCTCGTGAACGTGTTGTTGACATAAACAAATACCACTAGATAAATAAAGTGTGGACAGTAAATATCTAGTGATAGTATTATATACATTAACGTAAGTTATTTTTTTTAAATATTGTTGCATTTTATTAGTTACTTAAAAGTAGTTAAATTAAATCGTGTAAATATTATAAATAAATTAATTTTAAAAATTCGTCACAATACTATAGTTTAACTACAAACTTGTGTAACGTAGAAGAGAAAAACTAATCATTAGCATGTTTTACATTTTTTATTCGCAAACGCCAATTTTCATTCTTTAGACGATAGTGTAACGTAAACAAACTAGCCAAATACATTTCGTCTCATGTAAAAACACGATCGCATTTGATGTAGTTCTTGCGGCATTTGTTCATTACGTTACAAGTCCACAGAATGTCAAATCCGCTTTTATACATGTTATACAAAATCATTATGATTGGCAGTCGTATTTTTATGTGACAGACTCTTAATGATAAAACTACAAATTAATTGCAACGCAACCAATAATAAACATTTATTTATATACTTCTAGTACAATATCCATATCACAAAGTATTGAAAATGTATAAGTGCATATGAATGAGTTGTAAATATGTATTACGAAATAATAATAAATACATTAATTTCTATCTCTAAAGAAAAAGAAGTCTATGGAAAATTACAATACAATAACTACAATGATAGTTTCACACCGACCCATTATTTTAATCTTTTTGCCCGTATTGTCATATGATATTGAAAAATTTAGAGAAAACTGTGATTGTGCTTTAACGTGCAATTTAGGAATAATTGGCACATACATTTGCCGGAGTAAAGAACCCTGGACTTAAATTGATGAATAAATAAAAATGGCAGTAAGAAAATAAAACGTATAAAAGCTCAAGCGTATTAAATCACATTTATTGTTAAAAAAAGTAAAAACGATTGTAATCGGTAAAAAAATAACTTTTTAACTTAATACTATCTGATAAAATGAATAAGTTTTTAACATCTTCTACTTGGTGTATTTTTAAGTCATTTTCTCTCTTTAACGTAAAAAAGACTGCCCCGTCAACATTCATATTTAGGAATATAATTGTGAAGATATATATTTAACGTGCAAACAGAATGATAAAAGTCTTAGGATTACTGAATCAGTTCAACATAGTTTGCTGGGAATAGACCATAAGCACCGTCCGGTCCTAATCCCTGCCACCACCCTTCGTCCACTTGATCAATATTGGTGATTATATCACCAGGATCAAAAGTTATCTCTGTATCGTCGGCTGAAAAAATGTGAGGTTTATTTGTTATTTGATAAATAAATGCTGTACCTGCTTGATAGTCGTATAACGCCCTGGCTTGTAAACCGGGACCGTCTGCAAAATCTTGATAAATTACTTCATCTACAAATTGTTGATCTGTAATCTGCTGCATATGCTCAGAGCTATAAATATTTTCTTTGTAAAGAGCATTTTGTTGCTCGTTCTTTATATTATTAACTTCAGACTCGTTAGATATAAATTCAGATTTTTTCTCTACATCACGAGGAGATCTCTTAATTGTAGAGAATTGATCTGATTCTTCATCGCTTATGTCTTCTTTAGTGTTTTCTTCTACAATTTTCCTGCAAAGTTTTAATTATTGTTATGGTAATGCAAGTAAAAGGAAACTTACTGAACTATGTTGCCTTCAGCTTTAACTTCAGGAACATGTTGAATCTGAGCCTGTGCTTTAAGTAAAGAGTTTCTCACAGGCTTTTCTGGTACACGTTTTATCTGACCGGCAGCTGTGTTCTTTTCAAAAATCGATCGAGCATCAATAGTCCTTTGTGAAATCAACTCCTGTGTTTCTTTATTCCTCTGCTGTCTTAATAAATCACTCTGATTTACCTTGACCTCGCTTTCTTCTGCACAACTCTGCACACTTTGACGTTTTTCATGGTCATCTGCTGATTTTTCTGCCTCCTTTAATTGTGCTATCTTATTGTTTCGCACAGCACTTTTCAAATCACGCTGAACTGCCTCTTCCAACTCCCTTTTCTTAACCTCCTCTTCCCTTTTAGCTCTTTCGATTTCTTTCCTAACACGCTCCTCCTCAATCCTCTTTTTCTCCTCCTGTTCTTCCTTCAACCAAAACTGATCTCTTTCTTTGGCATTAATTTCTTTAATTGGATTGACTCGCTGATAAGCTGTACCCACAGGTCCAGTAGGACCCGAAGTATCGCTTCTAGGTGCTTTAAAACTATATGCTGACCCTGATCTAGATACCTTATTAATAATTAAATCGGGTTCAACCTCCTCCTCGTTTCTAGCATTAATAGTTAAATGAGCACCAGTAAAAAACTTCTCAACGTCTCTTAAATGGTTAGCACATATGCCTTTACGCACTGTATTAGCACCTTCCCCTTGCCAGTTAATAAGAACCAATTTCGGTAATGAGGTTTTAGGGTCGTTAATTTTAACGAATGCGTACATAATTTTGCCACTGTTTAGATCTTCCGTTAATTCTTCGATCCCGTTCGAACCTGTGCTAACTACTTTTAAGTCATTCGTTTGACCCTCGTAGCCGAAAAGAGCCCTAAAATGCAAATAACTCTTGAATACATAACCTTAGATTTTTATTTACATACCAATTTGTGTCAGTTTTATCGTCCAAAACGTCCTTCCAGCTTTGCATAAGTTTTTCGCGATATTTATTCAAATTAATTGCCATTTTTTATTGCACTTTTTAAACTATTTACACGAATTTCAGATGCATTTACAACACCTGCGTTTCAGCCGCTCTAAATACTACAGCAATTTCTAGTTTGCAGTTCGAATGGTCGCTGCCCTCGTACGAACAATAACGTAGTATGCAGTCGAATTTGTGATTTACAGGATGCGAAGCAAAAGGAAATGTAATTATCGCATTTTATTGTTTTATTCCTAATTTTAAATAATTAAAGAATTATTTGATACAAACAAAAATGAATATTCTTTTTTTAGTAATTAAAAACTTTCTCAATTATAATCATGGCTATTAAAAATTATCGTAGATAATCTCAATCTAATCTTTATTGTTAGTGTTTATTAAACAGTAGCAAAAGTGTTTGATGAGTTATTTAACGTGTTTTTAAATATAAGAAATATGTATAAGCATTCTAAAATGGTATAAGCATTGTACCTAAAAGTCAACGTAGGGTTGAAATTAAAGATCGGATTTTAAACAGGTTTAAAAGATTCTTTAACAAAAAAACTTGTTGGAGTCGCATTGTTTTCTTATAAAATACATATACTACGTATAATGTTTAAATTTAGTTCCAATTACAAGTAATTTTTAATTGACGTTTTACTTTAAAATACATACCTATAGTTGTATTTTATTAATTTATTGCATAAAACGGTTTTGGTATACTTTCTCAAATATGCAAACATTTTTGAACAAGATAAGATTAGCACTTTTAACTTAATCATTAATTATCGTTATTCTTCTAAAATTATTTATTCTGCATTATGAGGTAGCGTTTAAAACGATAAAAATATGTTGTGTACCAGGGCCACTCTGAAATTCTTGCGACACAAAAAACCGACATATCGTAAAACGAAGTATTGGGCGAATAGGAACACGTAGTTACTATCAAACTAAATTTTATTTTCTATAAGTTTTAAGTAATGTTTGATTTTTAAAAAATAAAACAACGTATGATACGTCCCGGTAAATACGGAACTGTCAAAACTGCAAATGATGTTGTGCTAGCATCATTTGCAAAAATTTAGTTGCAAATTTTAGTGTTACAGTGTATATATACGTATATACATCTATCCTTGCCGAACCCGCTATATTCTTAAACCACCTCAAACCTACTAAAACTAACTAACTTATATCTATGTATATATCTTGTTATAGTCCTCGCAATTTTACTTTCGATGCACGTCATTAACGTCAGTGACGTAGTTATTCAACCATGTTGTCGGTATTATCATGTAAACTTACTGTTTTCGTACATTCTTAATATTACATTGCGTATAACGTTTTCATTAAATGTTTCTACATTCGTAACAGTTGTACTGCGCTTACGTTTTGAAGAGATCTAAGAACCTCGTTGTTAGCAACCGTTGTACATACAGAAATAACTGTAGAATATATGTATGTATTACCACAATTTAAATATTAAGTAAAAGGGTACTTCTCGCACAGCATTTACTGATATCAATGGACCACCATTATCTAGTTCAAGCTCAAAATAGTACAGTTTTGTATCAAAAATAATTATAAAAAACAATGAGCACTTTGACATAAAAAACACAAATTTAATTTGACAGATGTCAACAACGCTGCAACTGTAGTAAGCACACCAACAACGTGATAAAAAAAATTCCATAAGACAATTATTCGGTATTTATTTAATTTTTGCTATAAATAGGGTGGTATGAATTTTACGTCATTAATGACGTGCATCGAAAGTTAAATTGCGAGGACTTTAGCTAAGGGCAGTGTTGTGACGTATCTAGATACAAGTACCTAGTTACAGTATCTAGGTACTTTTAGTATCTATAGTTACATATGTATATACACTGGGCAAAAGGTAACTGTATCTAAATACATTTTTTGTAGTATCTGAGTGGTTTAGATACTTAGATACTTTTTCCCCCTTACGAAAGTGGGCGAAACGTTGGCAGCTTCGGTTGCAACTATGACACGGCCCAAACCCGGAAGACATTCTAATGTTAGTATAGATTCCGGCCGTGGAAGCCTTCGTTATTACAATACTTTTTCTTGTTTAAATTGTAAATTATACAAGTTTTTACTAAACACCGCGGTAGTTTTTTCTGCCAGTTCATTATGTACATTACAATTTGAATTTGGAGACTTTTTATTCGGTATTTTATGAGTACAATTCTTTCAGCGTCGCCAATTCTAGTGGAATTCTACCAAACTTGGAGATTTTATGTAGTAGCGGGTATTTTGTGAGTATTATAAACTGTTGTGGAATTTTAGGGAAAACCGTGTATGAACCTACATTTTATATAATCTAGTATTACTTTAGAAATGTGACGTATTAGCATTTATGCCAACAAACCAAATTCATAATACTTAAAAAAAAAGAAAACAAATTTAAACTTTGTAGAACTATGAGTACAATTGTGGTTGTAACGGACTTGCTTTTGAATTTAAATCTAGCGCTAACAACTAAGGGAAGCATCCCTTCTCGAAACTTCAATACTAGGTACAGCCACCCGGTAAGGGATTCCGGTTTGGCCTCTCGAGTAAAACGCATCGCTTCCGCTTATATTTATATTTTATCTGTAATTATATTCTTTATCATTTGTTTACTTTATAATTAAATATTTATGTTTTTGTTGTTTATTTTTATTAAGGACAGACACGCTAAAATTGGTGACCCCGACGAACTAAAGTGTTGTTCTCAATAAAAACTCTGGTATCACGTGTAGTGTTTTCTTGTGTTAGGTGTACACGAAGATAAAAAGCATTCTAACGATGGAAAATGCAAGTGAAAGTATAATCCAAACGAAACCTAAAACATCTGCTGCAGAAGTAAGTGAAATACGACACGTGAAATTGCCACCATTTTGGCAAACACGTCCGTCACTTTGCTTCGCTCAAGTCGACGCACAATTTTACCAATTTGGTATACGAGCAGATAACACTCGCTACTATACAGTCGTTGCCGCCTTAGACTCCGCCGTTCTTCAACAAGTCGCAGATATAATTGAAAACCCTCCACCGACAGACAAATACGAAGCCTTAAAAAAGCAACTCGTTGGGCGGTTTACGGATTCGCATGACAAACAGCTGAGAACATTACTGACAGACTTAGAACTAGGAGACAAGCAACCTTCGGCATTACTTCGAGAGATGAAAACACTAGCAGCTTCAAAAATAGACGAATCTGTTCTTCGCACGCTATGGCTACAGAGAATGCCGTCTCAAGTTCAAATAGTACTTTCGGTGAGTAAAGACGAGAAACTAGAAAAACTAGCGGAAATGGCAGACAGAATTGCGGAAATTAGCAATTATAGTATTGCCGCCATTAATAAAACCGCACACGCAGAAACATCCACCAATGACGTCATTGAAATGTCTGGAATCGCATCGTTACAGAAGCAAATTGCCGAGTTAACGGAAAAAGTCGAAAAACTTTCAGTACGACACCGACGACCTACATCGCGACCGCTCTCATGGTCCGGGGGCGCAGTGCCAACCCGGAGTATTTCTATCACCGCCGTTTCGGAAAAAACTGGAAGAAGTGCCGTTCGCCGAGTAGATTTAGTGACATTACGCCGGAATCGGGAAACGAACCTCACCGTTGTTAGTGGAGGCGGTAAGCGACGGAACGTGGTTACAAAGCCGCCTATTTATACAAGAACGAGAGACAGGTATGCGTTTCCTAATTGAAACCGGAGCTGACGTGTCGGTAATACCGCTCACTTGCACCCGTCTACGAAAGACACCGGCTGCCTTAAAGTTGTTCGCCGCAAACGGATCTACCATAAATACGTACGGTAAAAAGTCTATATGTGTAAACCTTGGATTACGTCGCGCATTCCAGTGGAGATTCTTAGAAGCGGATGTCGCTCGACCGATTATAGACGCCGATTTTTTAAGACATCACTGATTGCTAGTGGATTTAAAGAATCGCCGACTAATTGACAACATTACCCATTTATCAACAGTAGGCTCAATAGCGCGCTGCGATATCACAACAATCACAACGGTAGCGAAAACATCTATTTTCCACGAACTGTTAGTGCAATTTCCATCGGTAACGCGGACATCAGTATTGACTCCCACTAGAAAGCATGAAGTCGTTCATCATTATCTCACTAAAGGGCAGCCGTTAGCGGAGCGCGCACGCAGATTGCCTCCAGAAAAAGCTAAAACCGCTAAAGAGGAATTCGAATACATGCTCGAGCAAGGGATTTGTAGACCATCGAGCAGTCCTTGGGCCAGTCCGTTACACCTAGTGGTTAAAAAATTGGGTGAGTGGAGACCGTGCGGAGACTATCGTCGTCTTAATGCCGTTACAACACCAGACCGGTACCCTATCGCGCATATTATGGACTCTTCTTACAAATTAAACGGTAGAACAATATTCTCAAAATTAGATTTAGTGCGTGCCTATCACCAAATTCCGATCGTAGAAGAAGACATACAAAAAACAGCAGTTATAACACCGTTCGGGTTATTTGAATTTCCATTCATGACATTCGGACTCCGTAACGCTACGCAAACGTTTCAACGGTTTATGAATATGGTGTTAAAAGGCCTTGATTTTTGCTATTGTTACATCGACGACATTTTAATAGCTTCCGTTGATCGAACACAACATTTAAACCATTTAAAAACAATATTTTAACGACTTGACGCTTACGGAATTGCAGTTAATCCAGCTAAATGTGTATTAGGTGTTACACAATTAGAATATTTAGGATACCTCATTTCCGAAAAAGGATCAACGCCGTTACCGTCCAAAGTTCAAGTAATTACTGACATGAATAAACCAACTACGATTGTCGAACTTCGTCGTTTCTTAGGAGTAATAAATTTTTACAGAAGGTTTATTAAAAATGCTGCAAAAACACAAGCGATACTAAACGGCTACTGTAAAAATAGTAAACGCAACGACAAAAGGTTGATAGAGTGGACACCGGAAGCTGAACAAGCATTCCATTCCTGTAAAAGAGATTTAGCAGAAGCAACAGCATTCGCGCATCCGTCAGAAGAAGGACCTCTCTCATTAACTGTTGACGCGTCGAATTATGCCGTCGGTGGTGCACTAGAACAATTACAAAATGAAACATGGCAACCGCTCGCATTCTTTTCTCAGAAACTTAATAACGCACAACAGAAATACAGTGCCTATGATCGGGAACGCAGTGTACGCCGGTATAAAACAATTTAAAGACGTTATTGAGGGTTGGCAGTTAATAATACAAACCGACCATAAACCATTAACATTCACGTTTCAACAAAGATCCGACAAAGCATCGCCACGTCAACAACGCCAACTTGATTTTATAAAACAGTTTTCGACTGAAATAATATATATAGCGGGAGCTGATTATACTGTAGCCGACGCACTCTCGCGATTAGAGGCTATTAATTTACCAACCGCGGTAAGCTCAACTGAAATAGCGCGCGAACAAACCGGTGACTCGGAACTCCAAAATTTATTAAGTATTCCTACATGCCTGGTGCTACAAGAATACACCCCGTTAGACAGCGATCTTCCATTATATTGCGACATATCAACAAGCAGAATTCGACCGTACGTCCCAAAAACGCTACGTCGACGAATTTTTGATTTGGCTCATAATATATCTCATCGAAGCAAACGCGCAACTTTACGGCTTCTCGCAAACAAATTTGTTTGGCCATCAATGCGCATCAAAGATGTCACTGATTGGGTACGCAGTTGCAATGCATGTCAACGATCGAAAGTACAACGGCACACAAAGTAGCCTATTTGTCAGTTTTCCGTTCCACACTTTCGCTTTCAACAGGTACACCTAGACATCATCGTACCGCTACCACCGTCACGAGGATACCGTTACTGTTTGACTATGCTGGATCGCTTTTCCAGATGGCCCGAAGCAGCACCCCTAACAGACATCACTAGTGAATCGGTAGCTACTGCCTTTATTGAGTCGTGGATATCTCGTTTCGGAGCTCCGCAAACAATTACAACCGATCAAGGTCGACAGTTTGAGTCATCTCTTTTAAAAGAATTAACTAATCTTTTGGGTAGGAAGCGCAGTAGGACTTCAGCCTATAACCCTAAAAGCAATTAAATTTTAGAGCGCTGGCACAGAACGTTAAAAGCCGCGATTATGTGTCATGAAACGGACAAGTGGGTTGATGTATTACCTACAGTATTAATAGGACTACGAGCTACCTACAAGGAAGACATCAAGTGTTCTACCGCGGAAATGCTATACGGAGAAACTTTGCGTTTACCGGGTGAATTTTTCTTACGTGGTGATACATGCGACGATCCAGTAACTTTTATAGATAAATTAAGGAACCACATGAGAGAAATACGACGTACACCTACCGCGCATCACGGAAAACATTCAATTTTTGTACATCCTAAATTAACAAAGTGCAGTCACGTCTTTTTAAGAGACGATGCGGTTCGACGACCTCTGCAACCGCCGTATACCGGTCCGCATAAGGTCATTGAACGAATCAACAACAAACTTTTTAAATTACAGGTAAATTCAAGAATACTAAATATCTCCGTAGATCGATTAAAACCAGCCTTCTTGGCGCCGGAAGATTGCGAAACGCTAACCCCGAACACAGCAGCAATGCCACAGATGCCACGACACAATCAGCCATCGGAAGTTAAACAAACAAAGTCGGGTCGTACCGTAAAGTTACCTACGCGCTTTGCTACACTTCGTTGTCACTGGGAAGGAGGCGATGTAGCGGACTTACTTTTGAATTTAAATCTAGCGCCAACAACTAAGTTAAGCATCCCTTCTCGAAACTTCAATACTAGGTACAGCCACCCGGTAAGGGATTCCGCATCGCTCCCGCTTATATTTATATTTTATTTGTAATTAATTATATTCTTAATCATTTGTTTACTTTATAATTAAATATTTATGTTTTTGTTGTTTATTTTTATTAACGACAGACATGCTAAATGGTCATTGTAGAACTTTTATAGTTTATGCAAGGAATCGCGACAAAGTCAATTGGCAAGACTGAATTTCTTCATCAGCTCAAATAGAGCAAAGAAGATGAGAAACCTTTAGTGTTAGTAGTTTACTAATAACAGTAATAACTCTACGTCGAAATATAATGACGAGACATTTAGCATGCTATTAATTTTAAAACAAAATAAGCTTTATTTGTAAATTTGTATTTTTTTATGCGATTAAAGTTGATAAGGTAATGTTTTGCTTAATACCCAGGCAGCACACTAACGTCATATGATGACACTGACACGTCTTAATGACGTCTAATAATTTTGACGTCAATAAGACGTAATGTGCTGCCTGGGATACAATTATTGTGTTTTTAGCTAAACCAAATAGACACTTTGATTTAAAAAGTTTTTTAAGATTATGTTAAAAATGTATCTGACATGTATCTAGATACTCGCTTAAAGTATCTGTAACTGTATCTAGATACTTTTTTTGAAAAAGTATGTTATCTGTATATAGATACAGTTTATGAAAGGTATCTGTATCTTTATCTAGATATTTAAAAAAAAGTATCTGTTACAACACTGCAAGTACTGGTAGCCGACATCGCGGAAGAAGTTATTCGGGGAATAGACGTGATAAAGAAGTATGGGTTCCATTTGGATATGACGAACGATGTCCTGAAGATCGACAATAAAGAAATTCCCTTTTACTCGTCGGAAAAGGCAGCCGTGCGAGTCTTATTGAGTGAAGACGTGATTCTGCTTGCAAAGACTGAAAGTGTGGTGATGGCACGCCTGGATGGAAATCTTCGGGAAGACTACATTTGCGCGATTGAACCAATAGAGGGCGGCTTAATTGAAAAGGGACTACTTTTTGACAGAACTTTAGTTTGGGTGAAAAACACAAAACCAGTAAGGATCTTAAATATCAACTCAGATCCAATAACGTTGAAAAAGAAAACCGTGGTAGGCCAATGCACGCCAGTATCTCAAATTGTAAGATGCGTGAAACATAACGAAGATACGTCACCGAAGAAATGCTTACAACATCTATTGGACATTCTTACCTCCAAGTGCCAAAACCTCAGCCAAGACCAGCTGACTAAAGTTAAAGTGCTGATCCAAGATTATCAAGATGAGTTTGCGCTGGAAAGTGGTTTCAAAGAAAGAACTAACGTGGTGAAACTTAAAATGAATACCGGAGACGCTCGGCGGATACAACAACATTCACGCAGACTTCCTTTGGCGAAAAGAGAAGAAGCCGAACAAATAATTACGGATATGGAGCAAGAAACCGTGATTAAACGAGGTTTTGCGTATATTACAGACAGCTAAACGACGTCACCAAAAAGGACAGCTAACCTTTACCAAGAATTGACGATACGTTAGACACCCTGTCAGGATCCTTGTAGTTTTCTACGTTAGATTTAAAGAGTGGGTATTGACAGGTAGAATTGGAACCCAAGAATCGTGAAAAAACAGCTTTTACGATTGCAACTGATTTGTGGCAGTTTGCCGTGATCGTCCTGTGTAACGCTCGAGCGTTTGATAGAGACCATATTGAGCGGACTGCCTTGGAAGACGTGCTTGGTTTACCTAGACGACTTGATCGTGGTTGGAAGGTCGTTTAAAGAAGACTTAATCAACTTGCAAGAAATATTCCAGCGACCACAGATTATATAATTTTTTAGATTCATTTGATTTGCTATGTGATAATTAATTTAGATGCAAAAAGGGCAAAACCACTGAAGATACGTAAATTCACTGTATACAAAATATAACTGAGACCTTGAAACGTAAAATTATGCAATAAAAATTGTTTGACAAAAAATTGCGATCGCTATACGTTCCTTATAGGAAAGTAAAAATTACTTTTTTCAAAAAGTGAGTGTCTGACTAAAAAACATAGAAATTCAGCAAAAAATATCAATAAACAGAAACAGAAACGTAAAATTATGCAAAAACATTTCTTTTTAAAATTGCGATCGCTAAAAATTAAAAAAAAAATGGTCTATAGAAAATTAGCTAAATCTGAGAAAGAAAATTGAATACTAAAAAATCCAGATAACCTTAGTACGGAAATTATACTTCAAATAGTTCTGTATTGCCTTTTTCTAAAGTGAAAAAGATGGCCATTAAAAAAATTCTACTCAGAGAAACTTTACTTACTGAAATAAAACACAAAAGGAGAACAAAATTGCCGAAAAGGAACAATCTAAACTGCTTACTGATTAGTGAAAAATTTTTGGAATTATAAATTATTCACAGCAGTAATTCCATATTGAAAAAATATTTTGAAGAATTGGAAGCTAACTCAGTATGACAGAAGCACAAATATTTATAACAATAACAAAAAAAGCATTTATATAAAAAAAATATTAATGAAAACGGATTACTATTTTTAATGTCACATAGTACGTTTTGTCACTTTATACCTTTTTAGATTGTATATTAAGATAAAGTTTGCATAAAACAATTAAATATGTACTAGATTATCTAAAAACTGTATTTTAAGAGATACGTACCTACATCAAACTGAAAAAACAAAGAACAGTTACAAAATACAATAAAACTTATAGACAAAAATATAAAGTCAGAGATAAACTGAACAAGTTTTGAGACAAAAAACAAGTTATTGAACAAATTCATTTTACACATTCATTTTACCGAAACTCATGTTACCAAATATTCAATAAAAATTCAGTCAATGCGTTTTAGCGGATCTGAAAGACAAATATTTTTTTCCTACAAGAGTTTATTACGCAAATGATTCAAAGCAGACACTTTGTTCTGTCAATGATACTTTGGATCACTAAGTAAATGCCGTGTGGGCGCACTCACCACTATTGAAGCAACTTTCTTCGAATACGGGCAATATCCATATTATTCACTTTATCTCAGGTGAACCGACATCACGGTCAAATATTTATTATTTATTAAAAAGTGTTTCTGCCACATTCTCAGCAATTGAACGAATTTCTTGAAATTACCGTAAAAGTAAACACGGAAAAGGTCCCATAGATGAAGGAGGTGGTTCTTTAACACGGTATGCTAATCGTATTGTTCTTCATGGGACAGACATAACTTCCGAGTTTTTAGAAAACTACAGAAATCGTCTTGAGTAAAAATGTAGAAAGTATGCAAAAACGAAATGCTTTTTGTAACGAAATTGTCGCCCAATCATGTACCCAGTATAATAGGAATAACAGCCATTTACCAGATAGCAAAGTCAGGAAAAAATCTTCTAACAGCCAAATAAATCTAATTAAAAAATCATCTCTCTAGGTATTTTTTAGTTTTCATTAAAGCATTAATTTTTATTTATATTACTATAAGCCCAACACAAGGTTTAACCTTAACTTTCTTTAAAATAGATTTAAAATGTACTAAGCCACTAAATAAATGCAGATTATATTAAAAATCAACAATATTTGCAGGTAAGCACAAGGAAAGAAAAAATCGTATTCTTTTTTAGTTTTATTTCAAAGATTTAAAATAAGTCAATATTTTTATTGTTGACCTCATCGTTATTTAACACCTCATTTAGAACTTGATTGCATAAGTTTTATTTCTGAGAAAATGAAACTGGAGTGTGTTGGGGCAAATACCAAATAACAAGAAAATGTATCTTTTTCCTATTTTGACTCTATTTTTAAAGTATTTTTGGTGCTAATTACATTTTAACTTAACGTCATTATACAACCATCCTCTTCGAAAATAAATTTCCCGTTAGAGAAAAGTTTGCCGGTGTTAGAAAACTATACTGCTTTATTTGCACTTTTATTATACTTTTCTAAAAAAGGTCTTTCCGATTTTCATCAAATTCATTTTTACAGTTAGTTCAATCAAAATTTACGACTAAAATTGCAATTTCGTAATTGCATCAATAAGTATTTACAGTTTTTGTTACTTGGTTTATTATTACATAATTTTGGTAACACGCCATTTCACAAAACTAATAAAAAAAATAAAATAACATACGCTTGTCTAAACATTTGAGAATAATAAGCTTATGTTTGTGATGTAACCCACTCACATTTAAAAACCAAAACCCACAAACAAAAAAGTAGCAACATCTTGCTGTGGGTGTGATCATCAAACTCCCCCCCTCTCCCTCTTCTACGTTGTACTAAACTGGTAATACACTGCTTGCTCTCGATGTGTGGGAAGGCTTTACTAGATTAAATAAAACAAACAACCAAAGTAAATCGTGGTTTTTACTCAAGTAAAACTGTTAAATGTTAAGCGAAATTTTGCTTATTCTATGGAACCTGGAGTACGAAAGGAAAAACAAGAGGAAAATCCCTTTTGATCTTCTAACTAAATGTAAAACGGTGGTAGCTGAAGTGATAATTAGCGCTGCAACTCTGAGTATCAGACCGTATCTGAGTTTTCGGAAGACTAGAGACAAAAGGATTGAACGATACAACTCGTCTCGAAACACATGTTTTGAGCAAAACTGTCAGGGTTCAATAAATGCGGCAAGCCAGATCAGCCTCAAAAATCTAAAATTAGTATAAAACGCAATTTTATACAAAAATGATTAGAGAATAAAGATCATTTCAAAACAAGAACACTTATCGAGTCCAGTTTATTGACCGATTTATCTAATGCTTTCTAATCTTCTACAAATGGAAGCGATTTAGAGCATTTGCTTGAAAAGGAGGCGGACAGAGTTTTAAAAAAATATCAAGAAGCTAAATTGCACCAAGACGATTTGCTCGATTGAAAAACTTTCAGCTTGATTTCGCACGACGACGAGTTGGAATTAAATTCTGGAAGTTCTATAAATTATAGAACTTATACCAAGAATAGTAACACGCCCCAGAATTAGTCGTCTAAGTGCATCCCGCCACCGTTACCATCGTTCTGCAATGCAGAAGTCGATTCTGAACATGAACGCATGTCGAGTCCCAAGCCGAAAATTACCAAACCAGATGAGACAAAGTCAGAATTTCTAATCGACGACGAAAACAAAATTAAAAATGTTTACAGACGAAGGAAATTGTTATATTCAAAAACGAGTAGCGTGAAAAACAACACCACAAAACCAATACGTATTATTACCCTGAACCTTGTGAAAAACGTAACGTCGGTTATTAGTTACACAAAGTAAACCTTTTTTTTTCGAAACCAGCAGTTACGAGGTCGCTCAAATCACTAAGGCAAATATACCAGCACCGTTACAACAACCAGGAACTTTTATCAAAGACGAAAAATCACAACAAAGCAAAAGTTCCTAGTTCACAAATAGCGCGTGTCATATCGCACACAAACACTCCAGTAGTAAAAAGCGTGTCAAAATCGTCCAACACCATTAAATTGAATGGGCGCATACCAACAACTTCGAACAGATTATCAAGTACAGATAGCAAGCAAACGCAATTAAAATGACAAAACTTGCATAATTTAACCTCAAAACCAAAGTCTAAAAAGCGGCGAGGCTAAAAGTCAAAATGGAGTGGTTAAACGATCTTCTACTACAAATATGCATATGCATAAGTTATTATGCATAATTTACGCGAATTGATTCTAAAACATGTAATAGAGGTATATAAATGGCAAAACAAATAAATAAAGATTTCCTGTTACAAACAAAGAAACATCTACGTAATGCCCCTTGCGATTTTAATAATCTTCAAATTTATATATAAAATGGATAATTATTACAGTCAAATTTACCGCGGTTAATGTTGTATCCAAAATTACATATAAATAAAATTATGAAGTAAAGAAAATATGAAGAATTTAAATTACATTTTAAGCATTGGTGAAAAACATCGTCTAATAATTCCACATAAATTGATTTTAAAATATATCGCAGACATAAGAATTGAATCGACAAAATTAAAATAGCCGCCCATGCATTTGTTTCACCCAAAACAAAGAAAACATGTGGTGTTTTTATAAAGCTGGAATTTTAGTACAAAATCTTTACACATTTTAGTCAATTTTATCATTTTTTACGTTAGCTAACTAATACCTTAAGTTGTATAACCATAATATTTCACAAAACACAAAGAAAAGCAAATATTACACAAATTTTATATCATCAATGCTGCTTGTACTGCGGGTTGGTCCCATTTTGCCTTCGACGTTTCACCCCTAGCGTGCGCAATCACCTCTTAAAACGTAACATGCACAAACGGATTAGTAGTTATCGCTCTTTCCGTCAAATGACGATGCTTACATAATTTCGCGGGTCTTTAATTGCATTTAAATTTAAACTGGATCATTTCATGTTAATCTTTATGTATTCAGGTTATATTTTAATTATTTTGGTATTTACATTAGTAGTGGAAGAAACAAAAACTGAACAAAACCAATAGAAAAAAATAACTATTTATACATTTAAATCAATCTCTTTTTGATTTAAATAAAAATTAATACACGCATTTATTCATTTAAGTAATAAACAAGTCGTTCAACTTTAAAATTTATTACTTTTTTACGATAAACAAAAAGAATAGTACCGCAGAGAGGCTAAATACTGAGTAAGTCCTTAAGCGCGGCCCTCAAATTTATCTCGAAAACTATTTAGTCTAGCAATACGGGGAAAAAATTACATAGACTAAATCACATGTAGGGAGTTCACTGAAAATATTTTCATTTTTGAAAAAACCCCTTTGGAGGCGGCGCAATCAGGTAGTGGTTACAAAAAATCGTAATTTTCTCAATGTTTTTAAATGTAAAGATATTCATTAACCTACCTAGTTCGAAATCTTATCTAATTCAACATTAAATTGTCTATTACAGAATTTCTAAATCTCCATGCTAAACTGTTAGGCGAAGACATAACTTTTATAGACAAAAATAAACGTATTGTCGATTAGAAATGTTTTATTTCAAATAGTTTGTAACTGTCGTATAGTACGGAAGATTTTACATTAGAAACACCATATGGCACTTTTCTTAAAATTTTCTTGGTAAATTGCTGACACATTTTAGTGAAGACACTTGTTACGGACGAAATTTTCATTACGTACGACTGTGTATATTGACTTGAAATTAGATTCCGGTTTTGACGCCCTCTACCGATTTTTGGTCGCGACTGTCATTTTTACGACAAACTTTCGAAGCTGTCGATTGTCTAAAATGGTCGGTACGTCTTAAGTAATTTCTTTTTCCAATACCATCCGGAATAATGGAAATTCAATTGTAATTACATTAAGTGCATAAAATATTTGAGGCGTCACAGGGTAAGATAATTGCTGTCGTTTTATTAAACTTAGGTTGTAATTCTTTCTTCCTTGAACAGCCATTTTCCATCCGCTTCGAGCACATGTACGTTTTCAATAAAGAAATGGTGAATCGTAATTCTTACTAAGAAATCACGTTACCGTACACATACGCTTTTGGAAGGCGTTTGCTACGCCACGAAAACGAGGTCTCGATCAGCCTTACCGTGGGAGATGTTACTACCTGTGTATTACTCGATTGGGTTATCAGCCACCTGTTCTAAATTACTACTTACCTTATTCGATACACTGGAGTCCTATTTAATGCTAAAGGCAGACGTTGATTGTGTTATTAGCCACCTGTTCTGATTTGCTGCGTACAGTAGTCGATACACCGGGTTTTTATACATATTTAATGAAGTATTAATACTAATTGTTTTAGCTTAATATTCTTTGTGAGTTGGTGTGTGACACGATTTGCGGTTAAATAATTATTACAGACCACTGGAGGGGGAAAACGTTTTCTTCACGATGGTGGAAGCTGGACTTCGGTGGAGTTGCTTTAATTGATTTTTTTGTGTATATCGTTGTCACGAAAATTACTCACAAAATTTTGATTCATATTAACGATCGTAAATATATGTATTGTGTAGCTACCAATAAGGTAACTGTAATCATTCATTTTACTGTATCGCATACTGTGTGTGGGTGAAGAATATTTACTTCGACTTACTTTAAATGTGTGTTGTGTGTTGCCGATACTGCGGGCATTCACGTACTAAATCTTCTATATAATCCTGTAAATTTACTTGTTGCGAAATCAAAGTTTGCTACACTTGTTAATGCTTATTGTTAGTTCTCCTAGTAATTAGGATTTCAGAATTCAATGTATAACGATCATTCTGCTACTCTAAGTTAAAGCTGTGATATTTGTTAACTATAATCTTAAAGTGATTAAATTCGTTAAGCTCTCTTGTTAATTTTCTCTCTCTTGTGGTCATTGTTCCCTACTAACTACTTTGGGCTACTCGACCAGCCGAGTATAAGGATTACGAACCTTCAATTGAGTTACAAGTTTGGATCGTCTGTCGTGAGCGAGACAGAAGTATTACGTTGGATCAGCTCTGGCGCCCTTAAGCATATTTTCTGTGTTTTCTGTGAACCTCCCCTACTCCCGACTATGGTGAGTTGGCCGTGCAAGGTTCGTAAAACCAAAAGCTGTAACACACTTGCGTGTCATAATCAAAAATGGACATATTATTGAACCAATTACATGCTACAAATAAAAGTTTTGCTATTTTAAATAATTATTTATATAGTCGCGCGTCAAAATCAAAGACCTACGTAATATCCATACAAATGGGAAATCAAACGCTGCATTTTTTACTATTTGCAGACTATATAGTCTTATTTGCGTAAAACCAAAATGAATAGATGCTTCAAAAATTGAAGAAAGATTTTGACAAATGGGATTTGACATTAAATTTCTACATATAGGTGATCAGAAAGTAAAATACCAGAAAAAATTCAAATGTTAAAGTACAAATATCAACTTTAAAGGCGCGCCCAAAAAAAATATCTAAAAAAATAACAATGTGTAAAATGACTAGAAAATCGTTACTATAGAATAAATATATCAATTAGAAAACAAAACAACAAACTTTCTACAGTATAACTGAAAACGTAGTTTACTACGGTGCAGAAATGTGACCCCAGACAAGACAAAATACGAACTATAGAATCCGACTTTAAGATGTTTATAAACAACGAAAAGAAACAAAATAAAAACGAAAGATATGTGTAGAAAAATGAAAATAGAACAATTAATCATAAAAAAACATTAGAAAACAACACACTAGAATAATATGAACACTTAAAGTAAATGTCAAAACAACATTGGCCAAAGAAAATTACCGAATGGTTGCCTGAAAGCAGAAGAAAAGAAAAAGACCAACATTAAGATTTAAAAAAAAACAAATAAAACCGGCGATAGTAAAAAGAAGTAAAAAAAAAAGACTAAAAAAATAAAAAATTTTGAAACTAGAAACAACAAACGTAACTGGTAAAAACTGAAAGAAGAAGAAGTGTGTACAAACAGTTTATTGCGTTCCATATTTTTAATTAATATGTATTTCATTGGGCTTATATAACATTGTCTCTTCTACACTAAACTCTCGATTTTTTGGTTTGTTGGTTTAAAAAAATAAATTTGAAATTACATATTTATAGTTCATTTGCATACTAATATTAAGAAGAATCTAAATTTTAAATTGCTATTTCTTCAAGCGTGTGTTTAGTTATCTAAACCGAAAAGTAGACCAAATTAAAATTACTTCAAAAAATAATTGTATTAGAAAACTTTAAAGAAAATTTTTAGTCTTAATACTCTTATTTAAAAATATAATGACATATATTTCTTCCACATCTGACTGAACATATCGTTTTTGTAAAAGTCTAATGGTAAAAGTTTCACAGTCTGTAGATTTCTTCGCTAAATCCACATTTCGGAGTTTCGATTACCATATTAAAAAGTATTACACGGCTTTAGTTCACATTTTTAAATGTTTTATTATTAATAATTTTGTTTAAACAATACGGTCAATTTTTAATTAACTTAGCAAGCGTTTACCTACATTTAGAATTATATAAAATAATCAATTTAATTATAGTAATTAAGCAATTAAAACTGACTAAAAATATAACGTTACACTGTAGATAGTCAAGAGAAAAGTAGAGACAATCCCACTTCCGTTTAGAAGTTTAAACAAAATTATGAAAAGTGCATGGGAACATCGCGCAGAAGCACAATTCCTGTTGTTACTATTGTTTGATGTTTCCTGGTGCGCGTTTGTAGTTTTCATATGAAACGAAAGGAAAACTGTGTTGGGTTAGTTAAATGATTTTCGCAGCAAAACATTTGTGTGATCGATGCTTATTAAATTTAGTGTGTATACTCGACTATGTTTCAAGCGGTTTCTGAAAAAGAGAGATACAATTTTTGGACAAACAGCTCCGATAATTTTATACCAGGGTAACAAACTTATTATTAATTTTTAAACAATTTATTTATTACTAGCTTTACATTTAATTTAAATATTTAAATAACTTTATAATTACGCTTATGATTCAATTACATGTTTTACCTAAATAAAATTTAATTTACGTTTCGCGTTTCAATTTTATTTCACACATATCTTCTTATTATTTAATATATTTATAGCTCAAATCGATAAGTTTAAAAAGAAAGTTTTCCTACCTTAAAGTGTCGATTATTTTGTTGTTGCATTAAGTTTGAAAACAACCCCAAAAAAAATAAATTTTGTTGCTAACAACAATCTTATTATTTTGTATTAAAATTGTATATGTGTGTAGATGAAATCTTTTCCGTATTAGATAATGAGTAATAATTGTTGTTGGTTACAGGTGTAACAATAATAAAATAATAACGCTTGCTAATGAACTTTGAAGATAAGAACTGTCAGAAGTTCAAAATGTACTCTGCTTAATGTTGTACTAGTAAGATAACATAAGTACTACTATTCTTAAATTTTTTTTACGTTTTAATTAAAGAACAAGACTAAAAACAAATCAAATTATTATCTTACCATTGTCATGTTGCATTACGTTTTGTTTTTTGAACTAATTTACGTTTGAAAAGCTTCTGGAGCAAATATTTTGAGAAGAATAATTATCGTTCTCTGCACACAGACGTTTTAAAACAACAGAATCTCTAACCGTTGCAATTTTGCAAAAGCGATTTTTGACTGCTAATATATTTTCTTAACTTTGACTTTTGCTTTGTTACGTTACACTTGACATCTAGAAATGTTTTTTACTGTTTTTTATTTGTACATTTTTTTCAGACTTGAGATCAAAAATTGGTCACATTTTTATGTACTGTGTAAAGTTATTTTATAGTTTTGAAATATTCTGCCATATTTGTATATACAGGATATGCGATTACTCCGGCCACGGTTTCTAGTGCCTTTGTATAAATATCAGCATTAAATGTTTAGTATTGTACTCGTTTCTATTGAAGAGCTGCATATTTTAAAAATATTTTCCTAATGTAGTATTTGATTCTCTATCGATTTGCACTAATACTTTTTTCTCTCTAACATCTCAGTTATGGAGATATTTATAGATTTTCAGTTAAATCATAACAGGCATTATTTTAATCCAGCAGGTTTATTCTAGTATGTTTTGTTTCTATTAAACAAAACACATAAAGAGACCATTAAAAAACTTCTTCTGCTTCTTCCTAAGCTTATAGCTTGTTTTTTCCCTCTGGAGATCCCTACAGACTATTTCTCCTTCTTTTCCTCGGCCTTCCTATATTTCTTCTGCCCTGTGGTATTTTATCTCAGACTTGCTTTACCACGCGATCTTAATTCATCCTGCTGATGTGTTCGTCCCATTGATTTCGTCTGTCTGTTATGCACTCCGATAAGTTGGTTGTTTTACATTTATTTCTGATATTCGTGTTGAGTACTCTGTCTAGTCGGGTTTTCTCTTGTATTTTACGTAGAATTTTCAACTCTGTGACTTAGGCTAGCTGTTTCATTTTTGCGGTGTATTGTCGTGTTTCAGCTGCTTACGAGATGATGTGTCTAATTGTACTTTTGTTTCAGTTAGCATAAATTTATTGCACGATATTATATGATTTAGGTATCCCACTATGCGATTTACTTTAATAACTTGGTGTTTTATTTCTTCCTCTAGGCAACCATCACTAGTGAACAGCACTACTAAATATTTTGTTTGCATTATTTGCTCAATAATTTCGTCATAACTTGCATCTCACTGGATATTTAGCGATCGTCATGGTTTTTGTTTTACTGGAGGATATTTTCATATTATAATTTTTGCACGTTATTAAATTTATATAGTGTTCTTTGCAGGTCGTTTTCGTTCTCTGCTATCAATAGGGTGTCATCCGCAAATGTTATTACATTGAAATGTTTGTTTCCCATTTTGTAACCTGGTCTTTAAAGCTTTTAATTATTTCATCTATTACAACGTTGAAAAGTAGTGGACTTAAAAAATTCCCTTGCCTAATACCTTTGGTCATATGCTCAGTTAGCTTTCCATTACACTTTGTTTTGATTTTAACATTGGTGTATATTTCTTGTATTAGCTCAATTATTGTGTCTGGTACATTTCTTCTTTGTAACATGTTGATAACATCTGTCAGTCGTACCGTGATAAGGCTTGTAGATCAACAAAACACATAAATGCGGGTTTGTTATATTCAAGGACTTTTCAATGAACTGTTTTGTTACAAATAATCCCTGTTGTTATTCGTCTTCCAATTTGATCAGAAGGATTAATTTATTGATAATAATTTTGGTCGTAAGTTTGAGCATCGTATCGAGTAAGTTAATGCCTTGTAGTTTTCAGGTTTCAGTTTATCTCCGTTTTTAAACATAGTTATGAAAATGCTAGTTTTCCACTCTAGCGGTATAGTTTTAGTTTTAAAAACCAGTTTTAATAAAATCGTTACTTGATGAAGGTGGTCCTGTTCATATTTAATAAGTTCATTTGGTATACCATCATCTCCTGGCGATTTTCTATTTTTTAAACTTTGGATTGCTTTTTGTACTTCCATTTCTGTTATTTCCACTAATGTGTTGTTTGTTGCCTTCTCGTTTGTTTCTTGTGTCTCGACTTCTTTTGATTAAAAAAGTTTGAAGAAATACTTTATCCAAGACTTCGTTTTAATTTTTTCTGTAGTTAAGAGCTCTCTAACTTCCTTTCTCTGATCTCTAATTAGTTTCCATATTTGTTTCTGCTGTCCATAGAAGTCATGTTTTATATGTTTTGAGAAACCTTTCCAGTAGTCCTGTTTTATCTTCTTTATTTTGCCGTTTGTCTCATTTCTTATGTGTTTGTACTGCTCGTATGACTCTGCTGTTGGGTTCTCTTTGTATTTGTGGTAGGCATTTCGTTTTTGTTGTGCTACGATTTTAACTTCTTCTGAGAACCAAGGCGTGACTTTATTCTTTGTGTATTGCTTGATTTTATTATTTTTGTGCCGATGTCTCAGCTGCTGCTTTTTGGATATTTTCCTTTGTTTTACTCCAACCAGTGCCTACACTGTCATCGGTCGTTATTGGTTTTAACTGAATTTTAGCCTCAAGTCTTTTGTTGTATAACATTTTTATTGTGTCGTCTTTTAGCAGTTCTACGTTAAATTTTGTGTATTGTCCTTCCTTATTAGTTTGTTTGTGTAAGACCAGTTTTTGTCTTAATTTACACAACACTAGCTTATGGTCACTTCCTATTACTGCGGAATTCAGGATTCTGACGTCTATTATTTGGAATGTATGTATTGCTCTGTTTGTGACTACATAATCTATTATGCTTTTATATCCTCTTGTGTTTTTCCATGTATTTTTATGTTGCATTTTGTGGTTAAAAATGTATTGTTGATTCTTACTTCATTACTTGTACAGAATATGATCATTTTTTCTCCATTTTCATTCGTTACATTTTCGTTAAAACATTGTTTGACACCTTGTATTACGTCACATTCTATTCTACTATTGAAATCTCTGAGAATTACAATCGCTTCTTCCTCTTTTATCGACTTAAGGGTCTTTCGTAAGTCGAATGTATAGCACTGTTTTTCGGGTGTTGCCGCGTCACAAAACTTTCTCTTAACGTTTTGCTGATCATGCTGTCAGCTTCTTCAGAAGATTTCTAAAGACTGATGTTATCGTCTTGCGTTCCTCGTTATATATCGTCTTACGGCTCCGCTTCGCTGATCCGTGTCCGTTCTGGTCTGTTGAATTGCGTTCATAGACGTCTTGCATGTTCCTCACGGTTGAAGTTGTTAGGATTTTTCATTATTTCCAGTGATTGGAGTATTATTCGCTGCTGATAATGTCTGCTTCGTGTTAATACCTTTACGTTTCTGTACGAAGCAGACACTATCACCAGCGAATAATAATACCCCCGGTAAGCTGCTAACCTTGCCAGGAAACCCTCCTCCTTTATCTGGACTTGGGACCGGCAACAGTGCTTCTGAACTACTCAATCCATCCAGTCACACTGCAAGCGGAGTTATTAAAATACTAACAAAAATTAAAAAAAGAATTAATCTAACGAGTGTTAAGAATTTTGCCCATTTTGTTGTAGGCACGTCTCAAGCTTTTGTCGTAAAGATTCACGCACATTTTGTAACATCTCGTGTGTGGCGTTAGAAAATGCGGTTCTTGTATAGTAGGATCTTCTTAAAATACGCAATTTTTTACGGACCTTCATAAAAAGGTATCCATGACATTAAGATTCGGAGATCTTGACAGCCATGGCACAGGACTTCCTCGGCCAATCCATCGACCACAATATTTTTCATTTAAATAATTACGCATATGGTCCTTCTTGTGTTTTCCTAAACATTTTCTACAAACTGTGGCAAAGAATTATTCAAAAACTCCAAATATCTGTCGGCATTTAAATGGCCATTAAAGAAGTAAGGACCTATGATAAAATCATGCACAATTACTCCCCATACATTGACCGTTCATCTACGTTAATGATCGAAAACCTTTAAAATATAAAGATTTACATGATCATAGTAATGATAGTTACGACGATTTACTCGGCCATTACTATAAAAGGTAGCTTCGTCGGTTAATAAAACAGTGAATATAAAACCTGGCACCTCATTAAATTTATTTAACATCCACACACTTGAAATCCCCTACATTAGAAACAGTTAAAAGTGCCATTTAAAAAAAAATTTGTTTCAGTCATTTAAAAAATTTTAAAATTAGCGCTTTTCTACATAATAAGTATGGCGAATTAAAAGAATCTTTTAGACTATTTACGTACATTTGACTTTCATCTACGAATTTACAAAATTTCAAAAATAACTACACCCGTTTTCTGCATTTTTAAAGAAATTGCTCTAAAATGGCAACGCCGCAATTAATTAAAAAATTTTAAAAAGTATTTTTCATCTAAATTAAACCTTCATCGAGCAGCATTGCAAAAATTGAAAAATTGCTATTTAAAAAAGGTAATTGTATACTGTCCATTGAAAACGAAACACCATGTATGAATAAAAATATTTTTAAAACATGCAGCTCTTCCATAGAAATGAGTACAGTACTGAACATTTATGTTGACATTTATATGTACACAAAGGCACTAGAAACCGAGGCCGGAGTAATATGGCAAACCAGTTACTGAGTGGTTGGTTGTACTGATAAAAAAACTGTCGATAGCACTATCACTATAGCTAGTTTTGGCAGAATAATATATACTGCATTTCAAGTTTTTCATTTCCTCCTTCTTTCTTTGTATTTTCTTGTGCTAATTCATGTTCTTTATTTCTTAGTGATGTTATATTCCGTATTCCTATTTTCACATTTATATTTACTCCATCTTTCTTATTTTCTTTATCCTCTTGTTCTTTTTTTTCCTCTTTAGTTTCTTTTTCATAGCGGTCGTTTATGTTTTTGACTATTCTGATTTTTTCCTATGTTAGTTTTTTAGAAGTCGTCCAGTGTATGTTACTGTTCTCATTTGTTGTCTTATATCCTTGTCATCTTCTTCTTCTTTGGGAGATCTTTCACTAGTTGTTCTTGTTTTCAGATTTTTGTCCTCATCTTCATTTTCTCCATTATTACTTTTCTTTTTTATCAGTCTCATTGTCGTTTTCCATTTTTTTTCTATACTGATTCCATTCTCTTTAATTGCTCCAGTGCGTAGATTTTGTTTTCAACTTGTAATTTGTTATATCGTATTTCTTCATTGTATCTGATGCTTCTTTCGTAACTTTTAGTATTCGTTTTTTCTTCTTGTATTTGTTTTGGGTAGTCTTCGTTTTCCTTTGGGTTTTTTGCGGCTTTTCTTATTTCCTGCTTTTTGCTCCATAATAGTTCTATCATTATTGCTTTGTTTCTTATGTTTCCCTCTTCCGTCCTTCCTAATCTTATAATTTTTTGTATTTCTTTTTTCATTTATATTTTAGCTTCCACGTCTTTCAAGATTACTCTTACTATTTTTTTCTGATTTGTTGTATTTATCTTCCGCTCTTTGTATTATGATTTTCTTCTTTCTTATCTCTTTTTCCAGTATTTCAATTCGCGGGTTTTGTGAGTTTATTACTATCTCATTTTTCATCTGTGTTTCTCTATTTTTTATCTTCAATTGTTCCATTTTGTTGTTTATTTTATCTAATTTTCCGTTCATGTCTTCCGTTTTTTTGTCCAGATCATTTTATTTTTGTTGATTATTATAGCATATTCTCCATTTAACCACCACTTCATCACTAAAAATTATACAGTAAAACCTTTATTTTCGACCATTTATCAAAATTCAAATTCATAACGCCAATTTTAGGAAAATATCACTAAAAGTATGACAGTCACGGACATTTCGACATAAAATTTATTTAAAAAATACCACTCAATACCGGTGAAGTAGCGATTTAGATTTAGAATTAAATGCTATATCTATGAATCATCTAACAAAACGAGCACAAATGCTAATTTCGTGCAATCAACAATAGTGGATTTTAAAATTAATTTGCTAAAATAATTTTATTGTCTTTTTATTTAAACAGAATGTCGGAAATTAACAAAGAAAATGTAATAAGTATGTATGCACTAAATTGTAATTTAATCATTAATTAAATTAAATTTGTTTCAATTTTATCCAAAGGTTTTACAATTTCTCAATTTCAAAACTTTGGATTCAGAATATATTCTGTTTCTTTCCATTAATAAAAGTTTTATAGTATGCATATTATTTGTTTTTCCTTTGGTTCCCCTTTTGTATTGTCGAAACGGGTTTTTATCATTTTTGATATTATTTTTTGTTGTAAATATATTCCTAATCAAAAGTTTTCAAATTGACCCACTATATATCTAACACTTTCGTTTTTTCACATTTTCGACATCGTTTGTGAATGAATCGTATATAAAGTACCGAATTAACTTGTAATTTATAAATTTTGAGCTTGTGGTGCTACTTATTTTACTGTATGATCAATAACCAATTTCAATTTTTATTAAATGATTTTATTCTTAAATTAAAAATATGGAAACAAATATATTTAAAAAAAAACAATTAGACATACCTGCTCTTAGCAAACTGTGCAAAAAACATAGTTGTCATTGACGATTTTAAAATCGGTTTTATTATTAATCCACTTCTTGAGAAGAACGGATTTATTGGCACTTTGTTTTGACATTTTTATACATTTCTGATGAATACTTTATTGAAGAAAATTGAAAAAAGACGCAACTAGATGCTAGTTTTCTCTTCAAAGTTTAAATTAAAATAGAGGTGGTAACAAATTTAATTTTATTTTATTGACTCATTGACCTCTATTCATAAAAACAAGGACGTTTGCACTTTTCAGTAATTCCGAAATTTCGTTGAATAAACCTTCGGCAACAACCCAAAATATCATCTTTACAACAGCCTACTGCTTAATAAGTGGTTATGGTAATTGGTAGTTAGTGGTACATACCTAACCTGCTTACACAGAAATTTGTACAATTACATCTACTTTTAATAAATGCATATGCATTTATAAAATATGCATGTATGCACTTTATATGCATTTTGCATATTTGCCAAGAATTACTTATAAGCGTCATGTCCCTCTAAAGCATTTGATCCTTTACGATCATCCATAAGGTATTAGTCAAATTACTTGATCTTTAGTCGTTTGAATATTTTCGTTTTATTGATTGATTCGTTTTATGTAAAAACGTATCACAATCTTGATAAAATCGAGGTACCTACAGTGTAGAAAATGTGTTTGCAGGTATTAATCTTGACATATTATATGTTAAATAAAGTAATACAAAATATTAACAAACTACTGTTTTATGGCAGACAGCTCAAATACCTCATTTATTATTATAAACAATTAGTTAGTAATGGTTAAAGTTTTATGTAACAATGATTTTCTTTCAACTGGCAATAAATCACATTTACAGTACATTTTAAAAAAAGTTTTTTATTTTCATAGTTATTAATTCAAGTGTTTATTAGTGTTTCATATAGATAATGGGTTTTATATACATATAAGTATGGTAAATCAAGGTTTACGTTATCGAATGAGATATTTGGAAACGAGTAACGTAAGCTGATTTAACGTACAAATAACGTAAAACATTTTATTTCATACTGGCTATAGATTTATTTCTTAACAGTTTTTCTATTAAATATTTTACAAATAAAGGCGGTTAACAAAAGTCGATCACTTCATTTGATTCATCTGACAGTATTTAATTAATAACTTTGGTGATGATAATTCTTAAAATTATTAATAAAAAAACTGCAGAAGCAATTGGCAAAATTGTACCTGTTAAATCCGCGGAAAGATATAGCAAGGAATACAATCAATTTTGTGAATGACAGTGGGCGAACGGTGTCGTAGACGGTAATGAGAATGTGATTTTGGCGTATTTTTCTGATTTGGTAAGTTCTTTTAAATATAACGCAAAAGAATTGAAAAATCTAACTTTACTTGAAGAAAATGACCCCAACTTTACTTTGAGCCAAATATTAGATGATAAAAAAACTAATAGTACATGAAAATGTGGATATTTCCGCTTTTTTAAAAGTCTGTGTTTTTCTAAAGCAAGTTTCCTCTGGGTATGAAACGGTTCGATCTAAAGTGTTTACGCGAACTAAAATTCATACTTTCCTAAAAGATGCACCAACTAGTCAATACCTATTAATGAAGGTTGTTTGGCATCGCAGGTGCTTGTCGTTGTGACGAAATGTATAAGATGCTACATGAACTTATTCAAGACAAATTGTAGTGACAATCCCAATTGAAAATGAAAAGACGAACAAAAAACGTATTCTTACTGTCATCAACCAAGTGGACAACATAAATTATCTGGAAATGTATAGAGAATACATGAAATTAAGACCGAAAAATGGTAAAGATCCTTCATTTTTCTTGTCTTACCGGAATCAAAAGTGTATCAATAAACGTATTGAAATCCATAAGTTTATCGCAATTGTACAAACAACTGCAAGGTTTGTTGGATACACTGAAAAAGAAGCGAAAGAATTTACAGAACATTGTCATCGTAGGTCTTCAGCAACACTTCTAGCAAATGCCGGAGCTGATGTCACTGTTCTTAAGAGTCGCGGTGGATGGAAAAGTTTGACGGTTACAGAACGTTGTTCTCTGACAATGAAAAAGAGAACATTGCAAGAATGGTACAGGGCGGAAAATCTTTTGTTGAAGTGTTGCAGAATAATAGAAAAAAAAACTATAAAAACCGTGGCGACTACCTCTAAAACGCTCAAGATGCCATCAATTAATATTCAAGAAAATGTAAATTGTACATTAATTTTCATTGTAATAAGTAAAAATTTTCGTCAAACTGAGTTTATTGCAAACTTTATATAAAATTTGACGTTTCCAAAGTTATGTCACTGTATGTAGCTATGACAACATTTCCAGTCTGGTACAAAATGTCTAGTATAGTAAATACGACAGAGATTAATAGTCAGTATGAAATAAAATAATATCCTATCAAAACCCATAATCGAACATGGCGTCCCGAAAAATAAGAAACATTACTATTATTAACACTTCGAAAAAATGTAAACAAGTTCTCTTCCAATTTTTCAATTTTCTCTAACACATTATGCTCCTTAATTTAACTTAAATTAAAATTTTTCGATTGTAGAATTGTTTAAAATTGTTAGTTTTTTTTTAAATTAAATAATACTAGAAACAAACTCTTTATGCTTAGATGTTTAGAGCTTATTCGGGAGAATTTTATCTATTTATCTTAATGATAAAGCGTACAAGACGTTGTCCTGCTGGACGCTCTTTTAGAAGAACTTTTGTACACAATACAATGTCCTCCTGGCAGGATTTTCTACCGCACATGCAGCTGTTCTTCAAGGAGAACGGTTATTACCTTCCTGCAGTACGAGCAAAATAGGAGAACGCATGAACTACAGATTTATTGAGATATTTAATTGAATATACAGTAGCGTGGGTGAGAAATGGAAGAGGAGTTATATTATGTAAAATTTATTATAAAATAAATGCAATAAATATAAAAGTAGGTAAAACATTTAACAATGGAAATTCTTGAAAACAAACAACAAACAGAATACATATTCTTAATAAAAATTTGTAATCGATCATTCAAGCAGGTATTCCATGTTGAAGGTGAGAGTAAAACAATTACGTCCTGTTGTAGGAGCGCATATAACTGCTCGCACCCCGCAACCACTACAATAAAAACTCGCCTTTTGCTGTACTCTTTTAGTTCTACTGCAAATTATGCATTTTCTCTGAACTCCTTGTCTAGCATCGCCTCTACTTAGTGGTACCAAGATATGTTCACCAGGTAGATTTTCATTTGGAACTGCATTTTTAACATTATTATTAATTGGCGCATCATTTACCTCATGGCACCACTGATTTCTTATAAGCTGCAGTGCAAGTGCTTCCGTAAAATTGCTGTTTGTCAGCAGAATCGCGTTTAAAATATTTGTATGGTAAAAAGGCATTTGTTTCAATAATACCAAAGAGACTTGCGAACATACGGTGTTGCCAACGCTGAGTATTCCAAACGTCTTCCAAAGCCAGTCCACTCTGACGAATATGATTATGTATATCAATGGCAGGTGCACCATCGAAGTACTCTTCAACTATTTGTGGTCTAGGAACTTCTTTTATAACACTCCTCCCAGCTTCATCAAGTCTCCTCTTTTTCGCAGGGCTTCCGTTAGTCGTCGTGCCACAAGTACCAACAAATGTATAAATTTTTTGTCTCTCCACGCAAGACTTAATAATTTCATATTAGGTGGTTCAGTAGCTATTGCTACAGAAAATTGTCCTCTCAGCGGGAAACATCGTCTTTTATGCTCTGACATAGAATATTTTCTGGTTGCAGTTTTCACTAATCTAATGTAATATAATCCTCAATGATGTAATTCCTTTGCAGTCTTGACTGACGAAAACCACAAGTCTCCGACTACAATTCTTCCTGTAGCATGCCAAGGACGTGCAAGACGTAATGTGGTAGCAGTTCCCGCACCCAGTTCTTTTTACCATTCTTTCTGTTGCATAGCTTCTCTCATTGATTTCAATCCAAATCATTACTCCAAATTGTACATCTGCGATTGTCTTGCATTTGCATCCGACTGCTTTCGGTTTACGCTTTATTTTAATAACAGCCAGCAAACCTCCAGCTTTTTTATTGAGCCCCTTGCCATACCATGCAAACATCGATTCGTCAATTGTTAGTTTATAACCGGGTGTAAAGATGTCAGTCCACTTGGCTGTGGTCATGTCAAAGAAAGGAGGAACTTCTCTCCATTTATCAGTAGAAAGATTATCATTGTCAAGCATAGAGAAAGAACTATTATTGAGTATTTCTTCAAACCTATGTAGTTCCATTTTGAATCTTCTTCCGAAAGCAGGAGCAGGAAAAAGAGCGATGTCTCGGTGCTCCAGTAACTTCTACGTTTGTGGTGAGTGTTCACTGTCATTGCATACAGCAAACCAATTGCTTTATAGAATTCTCCTTTTGTTATTGTCTTTCTCCTATCCCTCAATTTGACATTACTGCATTGAAGAATGTTGTCAATATCTTCACAAGGGAAAAATGGCATCCAAAAATCTATTTCTTTCATGTCCTGCAAGTTCCGAACACGAATTGTGGTTTATAACGGGTTTCCTTAAATTCATTTATCTTTAGTAAATTGCCAAAATGCCACATAGTCTCATGTACCACAATGTTGCTGTCGTCTTCATCGTCATCACTATTATTAACAACTGTGTTGTTATCATTGTCATTTTCATTATTATTAATAAAACGTCATCGGTAGTCTCATCGGAAGATGATGGCGAATCGCTTTCATTTTGACAAAACGATGGCTCTAATGATAACAAATAAGAAAAAACAAGAGAAAATAACGATATTAACAATAATAACAATAGAAACACTTACGATTCAGCAGACTGCTTGAATGTTCAATCAAATTTTCTCCTCGGAGCATATGTAGAGAAATCTTTGTGGTGTTATTATCAATCTCCCACTTCACTGCAGCCAAATTTTTAGATTTTATTATATTTATTATCACACCATAACACTTTGCGTCATGCCACTGGTCTCCAAAGTGAAACTTACTCCATGTATGATCATTTTTTCCATCAAATGTGGGTGCAGGCACCCAGACACACTGCCCCTCACGAAACATTTTACGCCATAACTTCAACTCGTCGTAACTTGCAAACTATACAAGCTATGACGAAGAACAAAAAATACGCTAATTCGTCAAAATGTGTAGAATCTAATGGTGTAAAGCATGTCCTGCTATTTGGACGCACAGTTCTCTTACGAGCTTTTAAATGAAGGACCTACCAGCAGGACTTACCGGCCTGCCAGAAGAACCTTGTACACTCTTTCATTAATATGTGACCGGTATAGATTTTAACGTCCTAACATCGAGCCATATTAAAGAATTAAGAGTTTACACCTTGTATATTAAGATATAACAAATATGTAAAACCTATCAATATTTATCGATGGTGCTGACAAATTACTACTATTCATAATTATCGATTAGTGCCGTTTGACACTATATTCATACTAGTACTGAATTCACTATTGAAAATTTTTGCTCTGAAAAACGCACTGAAAACGTTTGGATTTTTTATCCCTGTTTGCAACTGTGAAAACTAAAATTTTTCACCGTTGCAAATGCAGATGAAAAATCCAAAAATAATAGTATTTGAACTTTTGCTCTGATTCGCCATCATATGTTTTGTTTATAAATGATTTAAAAAATAATTTTTTCATAGTGGTATTTGCTCAGTTCACAATCTGAAGTATCGTCGCATAAAATTAAAAAGACAAGTGTCGATTAACTTTGTCGACAATATTTGTTTTATAATTTCTTTATAAATATTGATTATTTCGTTCAGTGTAATAGAGTTGTAAATTGTGCGTCTTTGTTATTTCAATCTAAAGCTGTAGTGTGGAATATCATCTTTTTCATACGCACTAATAGCGCACAAAAAGTTCTATAATTACATTTTTTTCGGAATAAACTATAAAGTTTATTTCAATTGACTTGAACGTATCATCAAAAAATACAAAATCGTTTCGAAATATTCGCAGAATAAAACAAACAAAACTTTTACATATTCATCTCCGTAATTACGTAATAATTTTATTACATTTACTCAATTTGTCAAAAACTTGATTCAACTGACAACGCAAGTTTTAAAATAAGACATTATAAGACACTATAATTTTAACTACCTTTATTCTTTAAAATATTCTCTTTGTCATTGATGCTAGTGACTGACCTATTAGCATAATCTTCTATTATAAAGAAATATTGGTGAAATTATATACAAACTGAGCTATCGTAGCAGACATTTTTAGAGTAGACATTTTGGTTGTAGACAGATTGTGACGTGTTCTTATTAATAAATTTTCTCATTTCTATAAGCTAATGCGATCCTGGTGATGTCATTTTATGCGACAGGCTTTACAACTCTTTTTTTGTTTTAAGTACTTTCTTTTTATTTAATTTACCATCGTCGATTTACTATTATGCATTCAGCGATTTAAATTGTTATTGAATAAGATTCTCTTTGCTGAAGTATTTAGCTCGCTATTATAAGCGGTTGCCGCCAGTGGTCTGTTTTGCTAATTTAAAATAATTTCAGCAAGTTGATGTAGGTTCGAAACCTTCCTTTCATCTTTACCTTACGTCACATTTAAAAATTATTGGACCAATTAAATGTTTTATGTTATTTATTTATCTTACTCCTTTAGTTTTGTTAATTGCTACATTTCTTATATATTCGGCCTTCATCTAATTTTATTAGATTTATGATCATTATTAATATTTTACTTTCAGTCTCATATGTTATCTACTCTTTAGCTTGTATATACTGTTTACGTTTATGACTTGAACCGAACGGAGTAACCTTAGTACTTGTTAATTACACGTTAGGTAGTAAAATAACTAGCCTTTCTATTAAGATTAAAAGCATTTTAAGTTATTTCAATGAATTCCCTAATTTTTTGGTAATGATCATAATAAGATTAATATATAATAAAACGTTAGTATGTATTTTCAAACAAAATTTGATAATTTTTTTTATGTGTTCCACAACTCTCGACTCAGAAAAATTTAAAAAACTACTACTTTTTGGTATTCCCTCCACATATTCTTACGCTTCCGCCAGTTTTGCCAATATATGTAAGTATTACTACAAAAGCAAGATATACTATAAACGCTTTATAAAATCTGTAGTATCTTTAGCGGTTGAGAAAACTAAAACAGCATATACACGGATTCAACTATTGTTTTATAAAAATAATATTTTACCCGATAGATCGCTACTTCTTAACTGCTTCTGTTTATTTTTTTTTGTCAAATTTTGTTAAACCGATTGTTTATGATAGTGTTAATTGTGAATTACATTACATTTTTCATGAACAAATAAACACTTTATATTAAACAATAAATCCAATTTCTTATATGCTTTCTTATATTCACGCGATGGAATTATTAAAGCGGTATCCAGCAGAGGGTACGTCACTTTCTTTTAGATCTAAAAAGCAATATTCTTAATGTGTTCTCTTGTATGATTAATGTTTTTTAGTAGTTTTCTCAAAAATATTATCCGTACCAAATTTGCTTACAATAAGTTTTTTTATAGTTTATGTATAATTTGTATAATGCCTGTTCAATAGATTTCTATGTCAATTCCATTCAATAAGTTTAAAAAAAACTTAGTTATTTGAACAATAGAACCCCTTTAAGAATAAGAACAATGAATAATTTTCTAATGAAAGTGCTCTACATTTTAGTAAATCTGTGTCGACTACTGTTTCCATCCACATTACTTGTATTATCTTTATTAATTGTTTAAAAATAAAACGTAAAAACCTAATTATTTTATTTTAATTAAACTTCTGCTGACACCTTATCCGCCATGTGTTTTTAGAAAATTTTCACAAATGTAAGATATCTATAAATAAAGCTATTGTAATTGCGTATTGTGGTTGGTAATATTCTGTGTAAGGCACATATAAGGGGTGGAAATATCTTGATGATTAAGAAGTGTCGGTTTTATCCTGGTACGGTAGCAATTATCTGGTACACGTAATCTATAAGCGTTTCATTTCAATGTCAAGTTCGAAATTTAGAAATCACAGTAAACTCTGAAGCAGGAAATCACCTCAATTACATTATAATGACTTAGCAGTGTTGCATAACGTCTGTTAATGTAATTACGTACGAGGTATCGTAATTTAATTCCCGGAATGTGTCTAATAAAAATTTATGTTCGGATGTGAACATTAGTGCTAAGTATCTATTTCCGAATTGTCTCATATAGAAAACACTCGCATTTCTAATTTAAACAAAAATAAAGCGACAGTTTGAGTAAATAGCACTAATAATCATTTATCTTCAATAAGTTCATAACTCTATATAATTTTTCATAACCAAAGAACTTGAATCGTCTTTAGTAATATACTTTACTATATAAACATTCTTCATATTTTGATCAATAATTTCTGATATTGATTACTAGACTTTGTCACACTATTCGGTCTTTCGATTATTAACTTGTAAGTAAATATTTCATTTATTTGACGATAAAACATACGCAAATTGGCAGGATTAATATCCATCACGAGACGTAATTATCACGCTTGATAATATATATAATATTGTTGTAGGATTTTTGTTTACAATAAACAAAATTCAAATTTGTACTTATTTTAGTTTTATTATTTAAAAAAAAACAAATATATTGTAACGATTATTAAAACTAGTTTATTTATACTAAAAATATCTACACGTTTATAACTAACCGAACTAATTAAATCTAAGGATATTTAATAAAACACTTACACTAATTTATAAAGCACTATCACTCGAAAGATAATGTCCGCAGATAACTTCACACACTTGTTTACATTAAAGTCACGTACAAGGTTATACTCTGTATATTTATCTCGACACGCGTTAATCACTTATTTATTTAAACTAGAATAATATTTTTCAATTTTTTTAAAAAAAGCGTGGTCATGAAAAAATGCATTCTTTACATGATTGATATTTCTGGAAAGTATATTATCTGAAAAATTCTTTATATTTAATTGATCAGGTACAGATTTTTTAACATTTCAAAATCTAATAGCTCTTCTCCTAAGTAAGATGAAGAAATATTTTGGTCAAATTTTAATAATATTGTGTTTAAGTTATTGAAAAAAAAATTCTAATGTACTTTCTCGCTTGGGTTCAAATATTCACATTATGTACGTTTCTCGGCTTAAATAAGGGCCAAACTTCCAGTCTATTTACAAATATGTGTTTTCTTTTATAATATTTAGATTTCATCTTACTGGTTTTATAGAAAAACTGTGTACTAATTATTATACTTCACAAATAAAATTAATATATAGAGACCCGGCTGCGTTGGACCCAAGAGGTTTTGAAATACATGGTATGATCCTGATCTCAACCCAATAGAACTTAGAAATGTTTACGGTCCATAGTGCTTAGTTGTAACACATGAAAAGCTTGTAAAATGTTGATCAAGCAGTGTGAGAGAACGTTCCATACCAAAAAATTCAAATGACCACGTGTAAAGATGCTTTTATTTAGTTAAAAAACTGGTGTGGTCACGACTTTCCTATAAGGATATAAAGAATGATAAAGGAATGTCTACATATTTTTTTAAAGTTATATTGTCATAAAACCACTTTGAATTGATATTTACACGTTTGTATTGACTTCCTAGCATGCTAAATTTTTTTGAAATTTTTTTCTTCAATTTCATTAAAATATAACCGAAATATGGCAAATTGAGCTTATGTTGTCATATCAAATAACCCCTATATTTGTGCGCCTCAATATTGCTTTCCCTTCAGTAAAAATTATTATTTTAACGTATCTTGCTTTCCCTTCAAGATATAGAATTTTTTTCTAAAAAAAATCGTCGCAGGCAGGATTCGAACCTATATTATATTTGTGAATTCATTTTAAATTATAAATAAAATATCTAATACTGTTAATTTAAAAAAAAATTAAATAAATTGTTACAAAGAATTATCCCTAATAGAAACTGTCAAAATAATTCAAATTATTTAGATACGTACAAAATTATATAAGAAAAACTGTTAAAAATGGCGGATACACCCACTTCCGGTTTCTTTATCAGACCAATCTTTTGATAGAACTGAGAGAATATGAAAAACCAGCTCCATACCAAATGACAAGTTACTAGGATTTTTAGTTTTAGTTACGTTACATACTGACACACACACACGCGCGCGCGCAGACACCCAAAATGTTTTTGTCAAAAATAAAGCACACGTCATAGAATACGTTTCAACCACTCGACCGCATCATAAACTCGCCGCTGCGCGGCTCGTGTATGAAACCCGGTCTCGTGTTTGAAGCGCGTTCATTCTATAACTTGTGTTTTAATATACTATTCGGATTCAGGAGACCTTGAAACGTAAAATTATGCAAAACAAACATTTTTGAAAAAAAATTGCCATCGGCTATACTTTCCTTATAGGAAAGTAAAAAAAGTTATCTACGTATGAAATTGTTGGTGCGTTAATGCTTCATTAATTGTGTCATATAAGTAATTACGTTATCAAAATTTCGTCTAAGGATAGAGCGCCTCATGAAAATACAATACTGGTAAAAACAAAAACATTATAACAAATATTATTTTATAAATACTTTTTAAAATAACTAACATTTGTTTCTTTTTCCAAACAAAAAATCCTGGTAATTTAACATCATATATATTGGATTTTTTGTTTTACTAAAATGATATAAAAATGTTTCTTAGTAACCATAAATACTTCTTTGCATTAATTAATTTAATTTAACTGTGCAAAAAGTTTTTATAAAAGTATACTAAGAATATTGTTTTAAAAGTTGGCTGATTAAAACTTGAAAGTATATAAAATAACTCAAATTCTAAAGGATCTTTTTCGACCGTTCGGTAATAAATAAACTTTAATGTTTAACTTAAGCTAATTTTTACAATAAAAACTTATTTTATTAGTAAAGATAATTTCCAACATTAGAATGTCTTCCGGGTTTGGACCGTGTCATAGTTGCAACCGGAGCTGCCAACGTTTCGCCCACTTTCGTAAGGGGCTTCATCAGGGCGTGAGATAAATCGCAAAACTCAAACAAGCAATCGAAATCTAACTAAGAACTTCTCAAAAGTTAGGTTATCCACTTGTAAAACAAGCCATAACCTAAACTATGAAAAGGTAAGAAAGAAAACGATAACCTGAAAAAGCAAACGAAAATCTAACAAAGAATCACTACTGAGTTAGGTAATCAACTTGTGAACCAAGCCAGATTCTAAACTCCGTAGTTTAGAATCTGGCTTGGTTCACAAGTTGATTACCTAACTCGGTAGTGGTTCTTTGTTAGATTTTCGTTTGCTTTTTCAGGTTATCGTTTTCTTTCTTACCTTTTCATAGTTTAGGTTATGGCTTGTTTTACAAGTGGATAACCTAACTTTTGAGAAGTTCTTAGTTAGATTTCGATTGCTTGTTTGAGTTTTGCGATTTATCTCACGCCCTGATGAAGCCCCTTACGAAAGTGGGCGAAACGTTGGCAGCTCCGGTTGCAACTATGACACGGTCCAAACCCGGAAGACATTCTAATGTTAGTATAGATTCCGGCCGTGGAAGCCTTCGCTATTACAAGATAATTTCCACTTAATATTTGTTTATTAAACCACAAATGTTTAATTTAAACGGATATTCTTGTTTATTTTTTTAATCCATACTTTACTTAACTTGTTGTAATGATTAAAATCTATAATTTATTGAAACGTTCTTCAAATTATTGTCAACTTCGAGACAATGACCGAAGGATGTTGAACATTCTAGACGGAAGCTGAGGTCAGTTTTTCAATTAAATCGCAAGAAGGATTTGTCGGTTTAAATAAATTAAGTGTTTAACGCGTGTGCTAAGATAAATATAACAGCGTGTAAGTGTACATGCTTTTAATATAAACAAATACCGGTTTAGATAAATTAAAGTTATCCGCGGACATTATTTTTCGAGTGATAGTAATATACAAATTAATGTAAGTGTTTTTCTGAAATATCGTTGCATTTTAGTGGTGTTAGTTAAAAGTAATTATAATAAATCGTATAAATATTTAGTTTATCAATAAATTAATTTTAAAATTTGTAACACTGGTAATACAGGTATGCTGTATTCGAAACCCTGATCAGCCAGACCATGTACCATCGAACGGAACAAGTAATAATCGGACGGCGCAATATCTGGGGAATATGGCGGGTGGGGTAGGACTTCCCAATTGAGCTTTTCCAAGTACGTTTTAACGGGTTTGTCAACGTGAGGCCGAGCATTGTCATGCTGTAGAATTACTTTTTCGTGCCTCTGCTCGTATTGTGGCCGCTTTTCACACAATGCTCGGCTCAATCGCATCAATTAAGTTCGATACCGTTTCCCAGCGATAGTTTCGTTCGGTTTCAACAGCTCATCCTCATCGAGCAATGCCTCCAATTCAGCATTTTCGAAGATTTTTGGCTTTCTTGCACGCGAACGGTCGTCAACATTGAAATCACCGTCTTTGAAGCGACGAAACCAATCACGGCACGTTGTTTCACTTAGAGCAGCTTCTCCGTAAACTTTTCTGAGTTCTCGATGCGCTTCAGCCGCCGTTTTCTTTGAATGAAAGAAGAAAAGCAACACTTCCCGCAAATGACGATTATTTGGCACAAAATCAAACATTTTCAAACAAAAGTATATGACGCAAAAGCAAAATCACTAATGTGTTGAAGCGGTTTGTTTACCATGTATCTAAGCTTGATTTATGACGTTTTGGATAAGTCACAATCGACCAGCACTTACTGCTGTAGCCATCTTTCGAAAAACAGCGGGAACTTAGTTGCGCACCTGATAATAATACAGAATTTATGCCGCTAACGCGTTATCAAGTGACCATGGATGCAAAACTATTCGAATTTCTCGAATCAATGAAAAACAGAAAATACAAGAAACATTGTTGGAAAATTCTAGAACTTTCGAAGAAGAAATACGAACAAACATAGAAAACCAAATCAAAATTGTTCAAGAGGAAACTCCTGCAGATATGTTAAATTTAAGAGAAGAAATATGCGAAGTTCTAGAAAACAAAACAGAAGCAATAGAAGACAGAATGAAACTGCTTAAAGAGAGAATGAACCAAATGAATTACCATATCAAAGAAAGTGTCACAAACAAAGAGTTATTAATGGATCATCGGAAAGAAACCACTAACAAGTTTAAAATGGCACCTTCAAATTTTGATAGTAAAGTTCCATGGTCATGCCATGAGCAACAAGCAAAAAGCATCGTATTTAATTGCGGTTTTAGTAGAGAAGTGCTCGAAATTTTACAGACTGTTCCTGGCCACCTGCAAGGAAATTACGAACTATTAAATTCACGTTTAGAAATGATATATGGAGATACTCATCTTCAACAAGTGTATTAAATAAAAAATCGTGTTCAGACTTTTTTCTTATCGTGGTTCTCATACCCGTCAACACTGAGTCCGAACTCAAAAGCAATTTGTTAAGAATAACCTCATAACAAGAGACTTTCAAGCTAAATTTTGACGAAATGATTAGAAATCATTTATCCGGCTGCGTTTTCTAATTGGCCGATTAGTAGTATAGGATTTTCTATTACAATTGGACCATGAATTAAGATCTTTTGAATCGTAGGCGAATTTGGGTGTACCAAAGATATAATTGCAATTTTCCAATCGTCAGTGTCGCCATATCTAAGCTTTGGTATATCAACAGTTAAGCTTAATTTTGTCTTTAAGTTTTGTTGAATCCTTAATTTTGTTTGTTTAATTACACACCATAATCGTTTTGAAAATATTAACAACAATAATTTTCTTTAAATTGCAATTCATATCATAAATTAGGTTAAATGCACAGTAATTAAAATGCCTACTTAATCCCTTCATTTCAAAACTGTGCTGTCGAGTCTTCTATAAGACATCTTTCACGCCACATCTCAGATCCCATTCGGATTCACACTGCCAAAATTTTTGAATCATCTAAAGTTCCTAAATCCTACGTTTCTAAGTCCGAAGAGTAGGTCCTAAAAAGTATTCGTAGGAAGCCTGATATTATTGTTCTTCCAGCCGACAAAGGCAACGCTGCTGTCGTTTTGAACCAAATTGATTATGTTGCAAAAATCCATTCTATTTTGTTCAAAGAAACTACGCTTTTTTCACTCGTAATAAAACATTGATAATTAAATGTAAAATCAGTCAAATCATCAAATCTTCCAATCTACCTCCACAAACTAAACGTCGACTTACCCCTTCAGATTCAAAACCACCTCGTCTATAAAAACATCCCAAAGTTCACAAACAAGGTATTCCCTTTCGACCTATCGTCAGTATACTATCCAATCTCCTACCTACCAGCTAACCAAGTTCTTGTCCAACATTCTTTGCGAATTTACATGTAAAACTTTTTCTCACATCCTCAACACTCAGGATTTAAAAACTATAAAACTTGAACACGAAGATCTTTTTGTGCGTTTCTGTCTCAACATGACAAAGACTTAAGTTTGGTTCTTTTTATTGATAAGTGTTTATCATCCACTTACTTCCAATTTGATAACAAGTTTTACGAACGGGTTTCTGGTGCTGCCATAAGTTCTCCTCCTTTCACCTGTTGTAGCTAACATTTTTATGAAATCACCCAAGGACAAATTTCCTACACTTTCGGTTCAAGGTATATACCAAATTCCTAGTTCATGTGGTTTATTCTACATTGGTATAACCGGTCGTCCCGTCATTACACAAATTTCCAAACATGATCGTTGTATAAGGAAAAAGTATATTTCTAAGTCTGCGGATGCTGAACATCATTTTACTACAGGTCCCAATATAGATTATGATAAAGTTTCGGTGATTGCTTATTCTACATTCTGAAAATCCGAGAGAGCATAAATATCATCAAACACCCAAATTAATTTTAATCGTGATCATGGTTCCGAGCTATCCCCTCTTTGGTTTCCGGTCATTACTCCTTTATCGAAATCACGTCCATTTTCGACCGTAACCCAATCAGAGTCAAGCTTTTCATACGAAGACTACTACTTCTTAAGTCGCTTCTATGGAGTTAGAATCTGGCTTTTGAAAGATTCTGAGTTAGATTTTGGTTGCTTGTTTAAGTTTTTCGATTTCTCTCAGGTCCTGATGAAGTCCCTAACGAAAATGTACAAAACGTTAACAACTTCAGTTACAACAATGACACGGTCCAAAAACGTTCTCACCTTCGTACTTTGTGATTTTACAATATACAGAATTTTTTATAAATTTATTTTTGATTATAAATTACTTTTGCAGTAACAATTGAAATCTATAAAAAATAGGAACACATTCATCATTATCTATAACTGTTAAATTTTAATTACATCTAAAAATGAATGTGTTTATATTCGAAAATAGAACGTTTGAAGCAACAGTTATTTGACTCCGATGCACTTCACACAACACTCTAATTTAAGGTAATAATAAAGAGTACAAGAGCAGTTACAAATATTAAAAATAGTGTCAATTGATTCCCCAGTAATTCAGTTTTATGTTGTATATGTCCATTTAAATATTCTCTGTAGTTTATAAAATCTATTTTTATCCGCCCAGATGCGTCAACGTGACCAAAAAAGACAGCTACCCTATACCAAGAATTGACAATACAAGACATCCTGTCAGGATTCTAGTGGTTTTCCACGTTGGATTTAAAGAGTGGTTACTAGCAGGTAGAATTGAAACCCAAGAATCGTAAACAACAGCTTTTACGATTGGAATTGGTTTATAGCAGTTAACTGTGATGCCCTTCGGCCTGTGTAACGCTCTTACAACATTCCAGCGTTTGATAAAACCATTCTGCAAAGACTGTCTTGGAGAATGTGCTTAGATGTGATCTAGACAATGTGATTGTGGTTAGAAGGCCATTTGAAGAACATTTGAACAACTTAAAGGAAGTGTTTCAACGACTACGTAGGGCAAATCTAGAACTGAGCTCAAAGAAGTGCCACGTATTTAAAGAAAAGTGCAACACCTTGGCCACGTCGTATCTGGAGAAGGGGGAAAGGCTGACCCAGACAATGTTCGAGCAGTTTCCTTGGATGGTGCACCTTTTATAGACGATTTGTACACGGATTTGCCAACATCGCCAAACCTTTGACGAAACTGACCAAAGAAAGAGCAGAATTTAAATGGTATGAAGACTGCGAAAACGCTTTCAATCACCTAAAACAAGGCCTAATCATTTCGTCGATTTTAAGTTATCCAAGAGAAGATGGAAAATTTGTTTTGGATATTGATACAAGTAATTTGTCCTTTCACAGATAGACAAGAAAAAGTAATTGTGTGTTTTAGTAAAGTTTTGTCCAGACCAGAAACGAATTATTGCGTGACTAGGAGAAAGCAGTCGTCAAGTCCATAGAACATTTCTACAAATATTTGTATGAACAAAAATTTTTACTAAGAACGGATTACGCCGCCTTGAAATGGCTATTGCAATTTCGTAATCCGAAAGGACAAATAGTAAGATAAATCGAGAGACTTCAAGAGTATGACTACGACAAAGAACACTGGAAGTAGTCATGTAAACACTATTGCTTTGTCTAGAACACAGACTGTAGCTATTGTTAGCGACTTGAAGAAAAGATCGAATGTCTCCAAAGAACTGCTATGGTTGATGACGAGTGGAAACCTGAGCAGTTGCGTCGCGAGAAAGAAAACGATCTCAATATAAGAGTACTCTTGAACTAAAAAGCAAACGGCCGACGACCAACCTGGAAAGAAGTGAGTGTTTTGGGCAAAAACATCAAAGCATATTGGGTGCAGTGAAAGTCTTTAAGAGTAGAAAACGATCTTCTTAAGCGAGCGTCGAACGCACGGAAAACAGACTACAGTTGTTAGTACCAAAGAACCGAGTGTCACAGGTGTTAAAGCAACTGCACGATGGTACATTAGGACGACACTTTGGCATAAAGAAGATATTGGGGAAAGTTCGAGAACGATTCTACTAGGTGAACTGCAAAGAGGACGTCATAGAATGGTGCCGTAAATGCACGGTCTGCGCATCAAGAAATGTTCCAGAAAAAAAACGCAAAGCACCAATGAAACAGTATAACGTGAAAAGCCCTTTAGAGAGAGTAGTGATTAACATCGTAGGACCGTCCCAGAATCTGATTCAGGAAAGAAATACATCCTAGTGGCGATAATTATTTCACAAAATAGACGAAGGCTTACGTCATACCCAATCAAGAAGCAGCTACAACCGCAGACTTATTAGTGAAAGAGTTATTCTGTCCGTTTCGAGTTCCATTGAAATTACATACCGACCAAAGCCGCAACTTTGAGTTTGTTTCAAGAAGTTTGCCAACTGGGAATTAAGAAAACTAGGACGACGCGTCTCCATCCTCAATCTGATGGCATGGTTGACCGTATAAATAGAACAAAAAGAAAATACTTAGCCAAAGTAGTGTCCGAACACCAAAAAGACTGGGATCGGTACTTGCACAATTTCATCATCATCTGTTCACAAAAGCATTGGCCAAATACCATCCTGTGTCATGCTCGGTCGCAAAATACGACTGCCATGCGACCTCCATATTCGACGAAAACCGGAAAAAAAGTTGCTGGAGAAGAGAATTACATGAAGGGGTCCATAAAAACAGACAAATTGACGGCGACAGAATGAAGACCAGATATTACGTCAAGGCACAAAACATTGGGTTTTAACCTAGCAACATGGTGTGGTTGTACAATCCCCAAAGAAGACGTGGTTTCTCGCCGAAGCTGCAGGTGCAATTGGAAAGGCCCTTATGAAATCGTGCAGCGTGTTAATGACGTCATATATCTCATCCGAAAACCACCCAGAGCCAAACCAAAAGTAGTCTACATCGATCGCCTAGTCCTGTTTGCTGATGATAACAACATTACGAAAGCTAGGTCCAAACAAACAGAACCAGAAATCAAGTCGATTGAATCGATTTCGATAAGTTTATGAGCATGTACGTTCCCGTACTGTAAAGGCTAGGTTGAGAGTTACAACCGAGGAACAACAAGACTTGTTCCAAACAAGAAAAGATTACGCAAATTGCGTGAGCGAGAATCCTAAATTGTCCAAAAAGGTTGCAGTCTTATTTAAGAAAAAGTTTGGTCGGTTAAATAAACAAAGCAACCGGCGGTCGGAAAGGTTTTAAAACTACGTGATGACCAACGCTTAATTTTCTATGTGGTCAGCAAGAAGTACTCACGTGCAAAGTCGTTATACGAATAGCTGTGGCAAGCATTATGGAATCTCAGGAGGGAAATGGAGTTCCACAATATTGAGAAATTGGCAGTACCCAAGCTTAATCATGGCTTAGATCAACTGATTTGGAGGACAGTTCGAAATATGTTGGAAGTCGTCTTCCGAGGAACAGACGTTCAAGTGTTGGCCCGCAGTTACCATCCAAGTAGAATATCGGGTCAGGAAAAGCCATTGACTGTACTTTTATACTCAAGGAAGCTGCGGAAATGGAGAGAGCTACCGCTATCGTCACGATCCTTTCTACCTATGATGCATCTAGTTACGCTTAAGGAAGGAGCAGTGAAACGTTCTCGAAGATATTGTCAACTTCGAGGCAATGGCCGACGGATGTTGAACATTTTAGACACAGATAACAGAAATATGTAAAAACTATTCAATGGAAGCTGAGGTCAGTTTTTCAAATTGAATCGTAAGAATACTTTGTCGGTTAAAATAAATTAAGTGTTTAACGCGTGTGCTAAGATAAATATAACGGCTTGTAAGTGTACGTGCCTTTAATATAAACAAATACCGGTTTAGATAAACAGAAGTTATACACGGACATTATTTTTCGAGTGATAGTAACATATAAATTAATGTGTTTTTCTTTTTTTGTTGCATTTTTATAGTGTCGGTTAAAAGTAATTATAATAAATCGTTTAAGTAGTTTATAAATAAATTAATTTTAGAATTTGTAACATTATAATTATCAAAAGAAAATTGAGAAGTGAAGAATCGTTAAAACCAAATATGACGTAGATAAAGATTCACACAAAGTAGCAATTAGCATAATATACCTATTTAGTTAATTTAATGCAAAAAGAACTATACCGTTTTCCTTTCTTTAACGAGCAATAATTAAAAAATCTTTAAAATTGCCGATTCGTGTGGTTGCGTTTCTCATATTTAATATGCAAAATGTTTTTGTTCAAATGAGCAATAATCAGAATTACAATTTGATAGCAACGCTTTGTATTAACCCAAACCGTGCATACCATAAATTTTAACACATTCCAGACGATTATGTTTTTTTTTTAATCAAAAAAACTCTTATCCATAAAAATGTTGCATTCCTCAAATCTTAAAAATGACATTAAAAAAAGCTCAAATTTCAGTAAGCTGTGTGATCTAAAATTTTGTTAATTAAATATATTTCGTAAAACGAAAATATGTTTTGGTACATAAAAAACCAACACAAAGATTTTATAAAAACTTGTGACAAGTAAACAAGTTGAGCTTTTCAAATCAAAGGAATGAAACAAACCAAACAATAAAATTGTTTCAACATGGAATTTGTTGTCAGTGAACGATTCTTTTTGCGATTTTGATAAAACGACCACTCTTTCAGTAGATCAATTCTCGATTTATAAAAAGTTTTAATAAAACACTTTTCATGCAATTTTATTTTATTGTTTCATTATGTAATAATTTACTGATATGGAGTAATAAATTGAAGAAATGGTGTATAGATGCATGAATGCAATGAGTACTATCTTATTTTTTTGAGAATGTTTTTATTATTATTCTGTCACTAATATGGCATATGTGAATAATAATAGTACTAATTCTCTATAATTTGTCGTATCTGTATATTTTTTTGTTTAAGTGTAAGCCGTTTTTCTTTTCATTTTTGCATTTCTTTAAGCGTGCAAATGCTAACTTTGATACCGTAGTCCAGGTATTGTCACAAAACTACAAAAAGGTTTTTTTAACGTTGCAGGTACACGGGACATTGCCCGACATTAAGATTTCAGTACGGTAAATCTTATGGCACTAACACTAAAGAAATTTTACATGTAAGTAAAGTATTTTTCTGACGTAATCCTATAGATATTAAGATTTTTAGAATTTACGCGAAAAAGAAATTTATCACGAAGTTCAGCGCCATCGATATGACCCCGGCAAATCCTTGTTAACGCCGATCTTGCACAACAAAAACCAAGCCAAAGATTTATCATTAGAACCTTACAAAAAATGCCCTAAATATATTTTAGGATACACAGGTACTTATCTATAATATTAATTTATAAAAACAACAGTTATAGTACATTATTTTAGGATTCATCCCAACGTTGAATTTTCGTTATGGGAAATCTTTTGGCCGTACTGCAGACGACAGCGCTACAGATTTTGCAGTGAACCAAATAAAACTGCGCGAAAAAAAAGAGGAAACGAAAAATTTATTTCGAACGAAAAGCGCTCCTAGAATGGTGCCGTTACGAAACAGTGATGAAGTTGGTAGAGATTTATCTGCATATGAAGAACAACATCAATTCAAAGGTAGAGTTATATTATGTTATTATATACTATATGTTTGAATTAATTTCAGATAAAGAGTTATCACCGGACTATCCCCCAATTGCCGGCTATACCGGTCATATACCAAGAGTAAAAGGAAACGAAGAATCGCTGTCGCGACGTTATAACACAGTTGTTAAGCGTGGATTAACTTTATTAAAAGAAGAACGTGAAAAACGACAAGAAGTATTGAAGACTAAGTATAAAATACAAGAAGTAATTAGCGACGGAAAACCACGTTATACTTACGTTAAATAATTACCAAATTTTTGTTACCAAATAGATTTTAAGAGTCTTTTATTTTCACATTTCATTTTTTGTTTAGTGAAATGTGTTAAATAATGAGGGGCATTATTGTACATAAAACGACCATCTGGCATAGTATGTTTTTATGCTTAGATAAAAATATAACTATACACATTTTAAAAATAAGAAAAAATGTATCAACATTTTATGTTAAAATTTATTTTTGCAAATCTCTACATTCATTTGGTGTAAATCCTTAAAATATTGAAACCTAATGAAACTCAAAACCAATTTGTGATTGTTTTCAATGATTAGTTGTTAACAAAACAGAGACGGCGCCAGGATTTCTTAGATGAGTGGGCACAAATGAGCACAATATTTTTGAAGTAGTCATTTACTTAAAAACATTTAAAAAAATTTTTTTTAATGAAGGTTTTCAAAAATAAGTAAAATATTTAATCATTACTAATAAAATCGTCATTTTTAAGGACATTCTAAAATGTAATTACCGAGTAACTTAAAGACAAAATTACGACAATTTCTAAACATTTGAACTTAGTTAGCAATAAACTGGCAGTCTTAACCTACAAAATTCACTATTATGGAGATTTTGTTCGTACTAAAATAATAAAATTTTTGATATAATTTTCTGCTTTTTAAGTAATACATGCCAAAAATTATACGTTTGTCTTCTACATAACATATTTATTACTTATCAAAAACATTTGACAATACCGGCTTAGTTGTTCAAATATTTTTTTTCTTTGGCCAAAGGAGCCATTTACAGTGTGGCTCATTTGGACTATCCCGATTTACCTTATTTATATACTCATGTAATCGATGTGCAGCCTGTTTTAGTGCTTGATTACGAAACGTTGATTAAAAATGCTTAGAATTTACGTGAAAAAGAAAGTAACGCCAGAAAATAACAAAGAGAAAAATTAAAAATAACTGGGTCACATGTTCTGGTCAGTACGACCAACTTCTTGAAATAAACATTATCCAAAATTTAAACTTGCAAGAAATCGTTGAAGTAAAGAATTTATACGAGTAAGCCTAAAAAGCAACCCTTGAAAAATTAAAAACTACAAAACAATTAAACCTGAACAAAACTGGAACTAAAAAAACTAACTCAAAAGTACAAAAAGAAAAAGAGAAGTAATACCCCCTCGTTTCTTAAATTTTCAAGCAAAGTGTATTAAACAGACTACCATGAAAAACAAGTTTTTTCATTTCTTCAGACTCTGATATCAACTTGAAATCTGATTACGGTCATCGCGATAAGCTTTTAAGAAGCAATTCAGTTACACTCTTCTCAAAGTTACTTTGTCAGTTCAGATAACAAGGTCATTGGTGTTAAGCGGGTTTTTTAGAGTAGGGTGCTTGTTGTAGTAGCGTTCGCGTAGTTTATAAAGGACCTGTGGGCAAAGCTTTTTTGCACGACTTACTAACGACGGCGTATCAGACCGCTACGTATTGTATTATATTAGTAAGACGTGACAGGTCCTTTACAAATAACGTCAACAACAACGTAAAACACGATGAAGAAGTATAAACTTATATTTACTCTGAATAAGAACAAATCAATAACTTTTTTCCACTACTAGTTGTATACGCTTGCATTATTACGTATAATAGTGGGTCGTGAAGTTGTACTTTTTTAAGCGCAGGTAAATAATATCTCATTATTAACTAGTAGTTAATAATGAACACATTTACATTTTCTGATAATACTACAACAGTTTCAAATTAAAAAAATTTATAAAACTGCGTACCAAGAGCAAGAGATTTTATTAAATGCTAATTTAAGTTTTCAAATCATTCAATTAATAAATTAATTTGATTTTAAAAAGTAAGTTATTCGAAGTTCGCGCTTAATTAAATGTGAATATTATTGAATTAAATATGTTTTAGATATAATCAATGCTTAAAATAATAATGTTTTTAAACTATTTAAACAACTTTAGCAATAAAAACTTACGTTATCTGTTTATTTTTGTATTTTAAATCACAATTAAGAATTACGTCAAAATTAATGCTATTAAACTAATGACAGCCGTCAGAATCACTGCTTGATTTTTAATTTAAAATTAATATCTTAAATTTTAAATTCAATTTAGTAACAGGTAGAAAGATTTTAATAATTCTAGTAGTGGAAAAAATTGTATATATACCACGGTCGAGAAGTTCATTATAACCTGCGCGATTTATATCCCTCGACGCTTCGCGTCTCGCGATATAATCTATCGCTTAGGTTATAATGATGCACTTCTCAACCTTGATATATAATATACTATTATGCTCGATTGTACCGTATTTTTTAAGGTACACTTAGTACTAAGTAACGTTCAATTACTGTAGAAGCTATTGTTATAACAAATGTTTCTATAGTAGTTTTAGTGTTACTTTACATTAAGTATAACTTAAAAAATACGATACAATCGAGCATTAAACTTTTAACTTGTTTTTACAATAACTACTTATCCACTACCACTTTTATATTCACAATAGCTGCCGTATCGTATCTTGCAACGCCTTACAACGTACAACTATGTACAAAGATAACTATAAGCCGGAATACAAAATATCTTTTAATACTTAATGAGTACGTAATAGTACGTAATAGAAAAATTTGCAAGTATGAGAAATCTGGCTAAGCTCTTTAATGACTTATTTAATCTCTCTCTTTCGCATCAAGAATTGGCAGATACAGTGTTAAAATTACTTAACGCTGGAGAATTCATGAACAAATATTTCAAACAACTTTAATAGGTCCATTTTATTTGTTTGTAATTGTGCATGTGAAATTTTCAAAAGTTTTATCTCTGTACGTCTACAGTGTAATTTGAGTACTTTTATAGCAAGATTACCTGCTGCATGATACAATAGACTATTGGAAATATAGACACTTTTAAAGAGTTAACATAACCGGTAACAAATTAGTTTTCTAGATAATTCTATTTCGTAAATAAGTGCGAAGAAATGTAGACAGATTAAGATGAAATAACATAAAATCATTTATCAACAGAAAATTTAAGCATCTCGTTTACCGCTACAAATACAAACATTTTCGGAACATGCGTTCGAGCACGTGTGCAATTCGTGTCGCATAACTAAACTAAAAATTGTAATGTGCTAAAAACTGCACTGGTCGATTGCTTTGTAGAAAAGAGTAAACACAGAATTAAAATTTCTAAGTGTCCTCTGGGCGGATGTGTGCGTCTATACAATGATAAACTCCCCCGTTAACGCATCTTCAGTTTCAGAAACTTCGCGTTCTTTAACTATCAAATACGTTTTTACATTAGCTTTTACGTGTTGGTAGTAAGCATCATATTAAAAAAAAAAATATTTATTTGATATCAATTATTAGGTCAAACTTTGTTAATTCAAAAATAATTTCCAGATCGTTTTGTTTAAGAGAGGAATCAGTTTGTTTAATTATTTTACTAGATGCGAAAGACAAAGAAATTCTCGACTACTAGGAATCTAGTCTAGAAGGTACTGTAAACACACGACGTTTCAGGAACGTTCGTTTTATGTCCAAATGATGTCTTTACATCCCGGGCTTTAAAACGGACCTGTATAGGATGTCTTTAATAGGACGTCCTCAGGATGTCAATGAAGAACGTACGATGGGATGTCCTATGCGGGAAAAAACAAATGCAAACTTAGTGAGCGTGACCACTTTCCTTCTTGTTCTCTGGTGCCTACTCAACACCCGTACGCTCCTTTGGTATATCAAAGTGGTACACTCTGTTTGCACCGTTTGCACTCTGTATCTGTTTTTGTTGGTGTTCTGACTACTTTATTTATCTGTACTTTTTATTATCTAACGATTTTGGGTGTTTTAGTGCCTAAACAAATTTATTTGGTAAGTTTTTGGTATTTATTTATAATGTATAAAAATCAACATTTATAATTATTATTTTGAATTACTAAAAATTAATAAAAGGTTATTGAAATTAAAAGATCACAATTATTAATAATGGTGATTTAAAACCCCATCTCGCGCGCATACCTATGTGGTGAATTAAAAATATTTATTTTATGTAAAAAAAAATTTTTTTACTCAAAAAATTATTTAAAAAATGTTTACTTTGTATTAAAGGTTTAAAAGTGTGACGTTATGTCACGACTTTTATCGTCGCGACTCACAATAAGTCATCCAAAAATGTCAACATGACCGATAAGGCACAAAATAGCTAATCTAACTAAGAAACTATAAAGTTATCGCGTTCTTGGTATTCATAGTTATGATTAGTGTGCGTATTCTCGTATTGTATTACTATTTCAACAATAATTAGTTAGGTAGTTAAAAATACGTCTAGAAATAATTTTGTTTTTACCACATTCCTCTGATGAAATGTAAATGAGAAACGTATAAAAATTCTTAATGAATTTGCAAAACTGACGCGTTTACAATTTTTTTCTTTTTAAACGAATTAAAGAATTTTTAACTGGTTATAATCGATCATCTCCTATGATTTAATCAATAATAGAATCGTCAAAAAGATCAATCAATAATTCTACAAAAGAAGTATCACTTTATCAATTCTTTAATTTAGAAAAATGTAAATTCTGATTACATAGAAATACCAAAATAAGCTTTTTGTATTAACTTTTTTATCGACTCTACATGACGATTACCATCTCTTATGTAGTTGCATTGTTTCAGGCGCCACTTAAAAAAATCGGGAAGAAAGTATAAAAAACTCGCTAACCAGGGCCAAAGAACGCTGGGATCGAGAAGATAACAAAATGCAATAATCTAAATTTATTTTAATTGAATATAATTTGGATTATTTAAAAAATATAGTTTTATGTAAAAATAATTTGTATTTTATTTGATAAAGTTATTTTTATTCATTACGTCAAGTCGCAGAGGAGTACGTTAAGTCTCCTTACTGAATAAAAAAAAACACAAAGTATATGTACTTTGACTGGAACTGGTACTTTTCTTGATAAAAATATAATATATATAGTACATATCCTACAGCCATCTAAAAGAGACTTCCCGTTGCGGATACGCAAGGATGTCCTATAAGGACATCGTAGGGTTGCACACACTTGTGACAAAAGAACGTCCCATGAATGTCCCTAGGACGTACACAGAACCAAAATGGGATGACTTTGGGACATTCAGTGATCCGCAACATCATGTCCCCGGGACATCCTTGTGTTTGTTAGGAATAGAAGAGAATGCAATAAGTTATGTAAGAGGATGGGCATGTAGTAAACTTTTGCACGAAGACTGTAAGGCTGCAATATCTAGCAATACAAATGGCAACTTAGACGCTCGAAATATTCATATATATATGAACAAGTATGATAATGCAAAAACTACATTATTTTTAAACGACACCGCTATAAAATTTTGTGTTCAGTTAAAGACTATTTTTGAATCTTGCTTTCCTGGATATTTTAGTGAAGATCGACAAAGTGTCAAACATAAAATTATAAATAAAATAGCTACAGAAAATGTTAAATTAATAAATACGTAAATCTTTGATGTTTATTTATCATAAAACCAGTTATGTTAAAAATGCTTTAGTATAATGCTTGTCTCCTGTATAAAATTTATTCTCGGTACGCAGACTTTACGTTGTTAGAGTAGGGACTATTTTTCCGGCGACTGATACACTTCACATGTATGTTGGTATGGGTGTATTATTATATTTGTTTTTATGCAAGTCTTCTTGGGGTAAGCATTTGACTTATACTTTTGTGATACACTTTGATTTTCTCGTAATTGTCATAGCGATTTACGATACCACCAAGTGTTGGGCCAATTTAAAAGGATTAATGGTTAATCCCCCTAGTAGAACAAAGCTACTCAAAACAACTCCAAAACGTATTTTCAGTGTAAAAAAACGTAGAACACAAAATTATTTTCATAACTTGTTGCAAAAACGTTTATAATATGAACCAAATTAAATTAATTTTATTAGAACATGAAATAAATAACACTCCAATAATATTTACGTTTCGAATTTTATGAAACATAAATTGTGTAATTTATCAAAAACTGTTTTTTGTCATCTTTTAAAAACGTTTTGCGCTAACACACGTGTGCAATTACAAATTGAATATTACAGTAACCAAATATTTTTGGTTTTTAAAACCTTTAACTACACAAACACATATGTAAAAACAACAAACATAGTGTCTTCATCATTATTGACTAATGAAGAATCATATTTTTGTTTGTTAAGTAACATCAGCAAACAACAATTTCCTTTCATTATAACTTTTTATAATCAAACCCAATTTCAAACAAGAATTATCTTGACTTGAGTTATCCAATACACTTATGTAATTAATTTTCTAAGCTAAAATCCTCGTTGATATAGATTTCGTCTGAGCTTAAAATCTTCTCGAGTACTATACACATTTAACGAAATAAATAGTCGTTTTTAAGATACGCATGAATATAATTTGTCAAACTACTCCATTTGATCTTTGAAGACTGAATATTTCTTGCTTAGTTTCTTTTCCTAATAACAATACTTATTATGTACGAATAATTCTTACATTCTTATAAATTTACCTCATTTGCTTTAAAAAAAAAACTTAATTAATTTCCAGTTACATGTATGGATACATAGCAGATTTTGTTTATCGAAAAACTACAAGATAAATAATATTTTAGACTCCAGCAAAAAACTTTGTTTTAAACACTGTTTAAAGATTCTAACATACAAATCTGTCATAAGCAGTTGAAAAAAATTATTTGTGCATTGTCATTACGTTTAAAATCTTTGTCGTAAAGTTTTTAGATAACTTTACAAGTTTTCTATCATTTTGTTCTACAAGTTAAAAAATTAATATTTGTTTTCTATAAAAATTGAAATTTCAAACATTAAAAACGTACGAATGTAATGTGATATTTTAACTAAGCACAATTTACAAGCAATCTGCCGTGGTGTAGTGTCCAAAGGTCTCCCATTACACCGATGGTCCCTGGTTCAAGCTGCCACTTCTAAAAACTTGTAAAACAAACCACCGCCGCTTTCATTAAAAACTAAGTCATTAATGTTCAACGGTATTTTCTAAGAAATACAATAAATGCCGTTCAAGAACCCAAAATTTATTAATTTATTTCAAAACTACCATTTTATTTTACTTTCCAAAATTGTTCTTGTTATTAAACAAATCCAATTCTTTTTGTTGTACCCGGACATTTCACGTTCTTATAGTGATTATACAACATTTTTGTGCAAGAATTTAAAACGTTCACTGTTTTCGAAAAAACAAATTTGTAACATTTAAAAAACGGAGTTGTTCTACTAGAGCCAAAAAAAATCTTGGAAGCGCACCTGCATTAAGATTAGTGAAAACCACTAGGATGCTGAGATTCATTGTTTGTCGATAAGCAATTTCATCGTGATCCTATATACAATTTTTCTTCTTTATTTTCTTGGCGATTTTAGGGGATGGTTAGAGCGTACCGATAGCTATCCGTATGGACGAGCGTAAGTACTCCTTTTTCTTTAACTTGTCAGTAATTTGTACATTTGTCGAACGTGAAATACGTACGACATAGATTAACTCTGAAACAATAACTGTGATATTTATAGAATTATTCTTTACTACTATTTATGTACCTAATTCTGCCTTGATTACATAATTCTCTTAACTTTTAATCTCTTCTTCTCTCATTAAAAAATAAATATATTTGTCGTTATAACCATTGTTTTGTCATTTATTCTATTTCAGTGTTGGATAGATTTAAATGGTGTCTAAAACTCTAGCTTCTAATCGTTTTAGCGCCTTTTTAATTTGTTTTATAATTTAGCACCATAAAACTTACGACGCAAACCTCCGAATTCAATTGAGTTAGTCACTAGCAATTTACGTTGCGAGAAAACACTCGTAACAAACCTCTAAAGAGTTAGGTAATCAACTTGTAAACCAAGGCAGATTCTAAACTCCATAGAAGTGCCTTAACAAAAGGTAGTCTCCGTATATAAACAAGTATCGTTTAGGCTGGTTAAACGCGATTCTGATTGGGTTACGGTTGACCGAAAACCAAAGAGGGGATAGCTCAAAACAATGGTCACGATTTAATTATTGGGGTGTTTAATGATTTCTATGCTCTCTTGGATTTTCCTATTGAAGAAGATTCACGGAAACGTTATCAAAATCTATATTGTGAGCTGTAGTAAAATGATGTTCAGCAACCGCCGACTTAGAAATATGATTTTTCCTTGTATAACGATCGTGTTCTGCAATGACGGAACGACCGGTTTCACCAATGTAGATTACACCACATGAACAAGGAATTTGGTATACACCTTGAAATGAAAATGTAGAAAATTTGTCCTTGGGAAAAGGTGGAATCTGAGGGATGTAACCTGTAAATTTGAACATGGGTATACTATCTTTACGAAGAAGTTTTCCCTACTAAAGTATACAAAAATTAATAAACAGTTCAAAGTTGAAGTTTTGTTAACGCAAACCAATATCAAGAAGAAAAAAATATATGGTGTTCTATACACATTCGTTATTTGCATTATTTTAGAATTATTATTTTTAAATTTCCTCTGTTTAATATGTACATTTTTATTTAACTTTTGTGTGCGTCTTTTTTTTTTAATCTATAACAGGAATTTTAAAAATATTTGTTAGCATTCAACTTAAAGTATATTAAGAAAATTTTGACACTTGGTGGTAAGGGGGCCTCAGTTTTTGTTGCCGCCAAAGGCCTCAAAGGACTCATATCCGCCACTGTCCTGCTGTTTATGTGGGCGAGGCTCACTAATTTATTTTTTTTTCATACTCTAAACCGAAACTAGAACGTAATTACTAAAAATCACCCATATTTCTATAAACACTTTTTTACGCACTGCACGTTGAAAAAAAACATGCGATAACTTTAGATAATAAATTGTCTCTGCATTTATTGCCTATCGCAGAATCAAATAATCACACTATAATAAACAATAAAGCTAATAAATGTAAACAAAAAGTGTTGTAGGTTGAATCATTCGTCTGCTATGTCAGAATCAGCAATGATGCAAATAAACGTAGAACGAATACTTAACGCAGTCAACATTTTTCACATAAAGTTGTGCCGGCTGGGTAAGGAACGATGATACTGATCTAACATATGCGACATGTTCGTTACTGAACAACGTATTCTTTATTTAATTTTAATCGTAACTTATGACGTTGCGGTGCGTGTTTTAGCCAAACTTTTATCGCATTTTCAACAATAGCATTGTTAGCGCCCTCATGCTTTATCTTTACAGCTTCTAAAATAAAAACTGACATTAGGATATTTGTGTTTTTTATGTATCTTATTGTAACTTACGCACTATTGCTGTTCTAAGTTTCAAATGAGCAAAGGCTTTTTTGCCGGATCTCCTTCCGTAGAAGCTATACCCACAAGCGAATGAATCGGTAAAAACATTCCTCAGGATTCGGTTAGTTCCTGCTATAATGCCATCACCTCCAAAACTTGACAAGTACGTAATCTGCAATTAAGTCTGGATAGAACATTTGTTTATTAGCATTAGTTTCTTACCAATATATTTATGTTATGTTGAGTTATTGTGTTCTCTAGTGTAATAAGATCTTCCTCGGATTGTATCGGAAAATTAACAGCAAAATTTGGATCAATACGAGCAAGAGGTTCTTTCAAATTAAGCCAATTAAAGGATTCTATAATTTGCTTGTTCTGATTCTCCAATTTTGTTAAGTGATGTAGTAATTTTTGAGGGTCTAGAAAATAAGTATGTAAATAAATGTAGTTTATGTTTTAGCCCAGTTATGGTTAAAAAGATTATTGGTGTTAAAAATTAAAGCATACAGGTAAATGCCAAGTTATTATAAATATGTTTCAAATATTTAAATAAAGTAATATAAAGTAGATACACTTCAAAACAGTCGCTTCTAGTATTACTGTATAAAATACTTTTTTATGAGTCTAAATTTGAGGTTTTTCTTTTGATTGTCTCTATTTACGTAATTAACAATCTAAAAGATTTTAAAAATTCAACTTGCTATTAGTAAACAAGTTTATTTCTAAACCGGAACCTTTAAATTTAAAGTCAATTACGGGAACTGTTCGATAACTATGCAGCTTAAAAAAGAAAACACAAATTCTTTTGACAAAAAAAAACACTAATTTTTCAATCTAGTCTTCTGCTCGCTCGACAGAATTATTCAGACCATATTCAACGCAACGCAGTCATTGTAGCTCGATCAATCCAATCGCTGGAGCCAAATCTGGGGAATACAACAAATAAGGCACTAATTCAAATCCCCATTCACAAATGTTGACCATACGTTATATGGTAGCCAAAAAACTCCTTTGTTCTTTGTAACTAAAAAACTTAAATAATTAATTGGACAAAAAAATAATTAAGTAAAATAGAAACAATAATGTATTAATAAATAAAAGACTGATAAGAAACTACATTTATTTGAAGTAATAACGAAAATGATTAATACAGCGGACAGCACCATTACAGTAAATGAACACACACGTTTTTCTTCTAAATAAATACGTAGATCTTCTTGTGTACAGTTGAAACCATGTATACTATTTCAGCGCCAAACTCAGTAATATGTTTTGAAGTCATCTTGTACAATCCTCAGTTGTTCCCAAAAACTTCATTTAAATAAATCTTAAGATGTTACAAAAATATTTACAAAAAATATATTAAGAAAGTGAAAACCCGTATTAAGGTAATATAGCCCAAAAAGAATGAATACAATACTATTGTCGGATTTTTTAAAGTGGCGTTTTTTTAAATTAAAAGTTTAAACGCCTACAGAGATAGAAAAACGTTCTCTTTTTGTTTCATTATTTAAATGAGAATTTCGTAACGCCTACAAAGACAATAACTTATTCACGTAACTCTACGGCACGAATATGCTTTCTTAATGTAAGAGAAAGACGGCGCTAGAACAATAAAACGTATAATTTACTGAAAGCTCAATACCATAGGAGCTTAGTGCATTGTTTCTATCAATCCTTTGTGTAGAAAATGCAATCCTCAAGATGTTATAGTTTGTTACTAACTAATAATATCCTCGATGGATTTTTAGACGTAGTTACTTTGACTAAACTCCACCTTGTCGACCAGTATGTACTTGACTACACTCGTCCGTATCCTACTCATAAATATACACAGTCGACTTGACAAAGACAAACTGAAGTTATTCGATCGACTCATTTCATCCTCCACCGACTTGTCGAGCATGAAGCATTGTTGCCTAATTTGTTGCTACGAGTTACTAAAAGTAACAAAAAATGTCAAATTGAGTTCCAGTCGGAGAGCAGTCGTAGGTACATACAGCCTTGGCCAAAATTATGAGTTCACCTAACATTTTGTGAATATAACCCTACGCAATGATTAAATGCGTTTAAAAAGTTCTTAATAGTAGCGAGTCATATTTACGCATATCATTTACATAAGCTTGCTAATAATTCGTTTGTTTATAAAGTAGGTAGGGATCACAAAATGAATTTTTGTTTCTTACTTCTTACCGAGCATTTTATGTATACAGATGTAAGTAACCATAGTAGTGCGGTTATAAAATTACATTTTATATAGTCGATTTATGTGTTGTGGTAGTGTGTCATCATGCCAAAAAATAGTGAATTAAGCATTGTCAAAAGAGCACAAATAATAGCTTTATATTCGCAAGGCTTAAGCCAAAGAAAAATAGCACGGCAAGTGCAATGTTCACAATATGGCGTTCAAAGTACTATTCGACGTTATCAAGACACTGGTTCTTTTGAATCAAGAAAAGGTAGAGGCAGAAAATCAATGACTACTGCAAAAGAAGATCGGATTTTAGAACGTTTGTCTTTAAAAAATCGCAAAAAAACATCTAAAGAGCTCTCCAGAAAATTGTTGAAGCAATATTCTATAAAAATATCACCAAGAACGGTAAGGAGGCGCTTGAATAAATTTAATCTAACAGGTAGACGAGCTCGTCATAAGCCGGTACTGACGAATCGCCAAAGAAATTAAGATTAGATTGGGCAAAGGCACATGAACATTGGACAATGGAAGACTGGACCAACGTGATCTGGTCAGACGAAACTAATGTAGAGGTAGGTTAATTAAGTGCATATTATGTACTCTAAAATAGTTTTCGATATAAGGATTGTATTTATCGAACTTTTACAAAGATCCAAAAAATAAACAAAAAAACAAATTCTTTTTTCAGATTTTCGGTCAATCTGGAGGACAATTCGTTCGTCGCCGAAGAAATGAAGCTTACCACCCCGACTGCATCGTACCAACTGTAAAGTTTGGAGGTGGTAGCATTATGATTTGGGGATGTATGTCGGCGAGAGGCGTCGGGAACATTTTTTTGTGCGAAGGGAGGATGAATAGCATCACCTATATTTCTATGTTGACAGAAGTTTTGGAACCGTCGATTTTGAAATTATTTCACGAAGAAGAGCCTCCATACATTTTTCAGCAAGATAATGCGCCCTGCCACACATCAAAGGCATCAAAACATTTTTTTACTGAAAATGCTATAAATTTGTTAGATTGGCCCCCACAATCCCCCGATCTATCACCTATCGAAAATTTATGGCATATTTTAAAAGTCAATATTAGTAAGAAACATTGTACATCTAAAGAAATGTTACGAAATGTTATTAAAGAAGAATGGGAGAATATATCTCCAGATTTATGTAACAAGTTAGTTAACAGCATGCAACAAAGAATTAAAAAAGTAATAGCAGTTAAGGGTGGAGTAACTAAATATTAAATTATTTTATGTATTTGGCTACAATAAATTAAATTTTGCATAAATATTTCTTGCTATTCCTTTAAACCCATTAAAACCCTTAAAAATTTAGGTGAACTCATAATTTTGGCCAAGACTGTACTTTAACAATACATGTCAGTAAGAATGGTTATAGATAACAGCAAATAAAATCAATAAACCATTTCGTAAATTAAACGAATGTTACTATAAAAAATGAAGGGGATTAAGAACTAAAACACAAAAATTACAGACGCGTTTTTAGCGTTGTCTGGCAAATCAGTTTTATAGGCCCCATCGCCTCTAATGCGCCCTTAGCAGCATTACACTGTTAGGCGCCGACCGACCTCGCCCTTATAAACAACCCTGTATCATAAACACAAAAAATGTGTCCCAAAGTACATAGAGTTCGTAGCCAGTGCCAGTGTTGCCATATAATACAGCGGTATGTGAAGTAAACCCAACTGTTCGGTACATAATACAAAATTATCTTAAAATGCAAATACTTAAAACACGTGACCGACGACCGAAGAAACTAACGAATCAGAAGAAAGAAAAGCCATTGGAACGGTAATTGCACTCGACCTATTAAAAAACGATTATTAAGCGATAGCACTACGGGAGCAATGAACAGTTGTGTGCCATAGTCATGAGTGAGCAGCGTTGGTAATTCCATTACGTATAAGTATAATAAGTGGGTCTGCTAAGTACAGTTTAAATAAACAGTTGTTATGGATAGTTAACAGTTGAACATTAAATAATGTGATCGTAAAAGAGAAATAAAAAGAAATTTAAATAAAGTGCTATGGTTAATCAACCCTACAACAATTAACATATGTGGCGTTACATCGCGACTGTGAACATCGAGACGAAGCAACCGTACGAAATTCAACAATGTGTAATTCACAAAGCAACGTGTATATTAGAATAAACAAAAATCGCCACAAACAAAAATTACGCAACCGGGTCCAATCAGCAAATCAGCTAAAATCAAATGCCTAAAAGAAGCTTGCGCAAGAACTTACAACCAACTCCGCAGTAAAATCAATTATTGATAACATATTAATTATGAAAGCGAGTACTTTCAAGACAACGAGCACTTAGTAAATATGTCACTGTAAATGCTGACAAACCAACATCAACAGTATTGTACACCGCACCGGTCAAAATGAAGGACAATGTCAGAGAATAATCTATGGCAATTACATAAATACTCGACGAACTCAAGAAAAATTTCTAATAACGCAAGATACGCAAACATTCCTCTTAAACACAGCCCGTTATAATAATAACAATAATTATCGATGGTGTAGTCATAAAAACTAACAAGAATTCGTCTAGAATATGATTTTGACATCATTAAAGGTCAAGACAACAAAAGCGACGCGTTATCACGCATAAACATCTCCGAATTTATTAAATTACAAAACAACATAGTTTTACCAATAACACAAATGATAACAAAAGCACAGCATCAAAACAAGCAAAAATCTCAAGAAATAGAAAACGCAAATGCAATAACAAATAATACGTTATCAAGATCTAACGTCATAGTATTAGAAGCAAACGACGCAACAATAATTAGGGTACCTAAACTTAAAATTAAAGTAACCTCAGATTACGCTCGAGTAAGTCTGAGCCGAAGTAGAACCCATTTGACTACAAAAATCTTACAGATAGGTAAGACCAAGTCACCTTTATAGGAGAACTTGGCCCAACTACAAGAGATAGTTTACTTGAATATTTCTAAGCTAAAAATCTGTTAAGCCGACGATATATTTAACTTGTGCACAATTGAAGAATATAAGAAAGCGTCATCAACTTATTTAACAAACATTAAAAAAAACTACTGCTGAGAAAAAAACCAAATTATTACAACTATCGGAGGACATTTTGGAAGCAAGAGTACTAAAAAAACGTGAAAAACATAAGACAGTAAAATATGACAAAAGACGTCGCTAAGTACGTATCAATATGTAAGAAATGTCAACCCAGCAAAGCCTCAATACCTCATAAAGAATTAAATTGAAAGTGATGAACAATAAGTTTTTTTAATTTTGCGGAAAATAGATTTTGATATTATCACTATTAATTACTAAACCACTAACACAATTATATTATGTTAGTGTATCTGGCATAGAAAACAAATTAAAAAAATAAAAAACAAGAAGAAGGCGTTTGATCAGGTTAGACTGGATGACATAATAATGATACTGCAGGCAAAGAACACGCAAGAGCAGCTGATAAGAATAGTGGAGGACATAAACACGAGCACAACAACGAAAATCCAAACAGCGATGGATTTGACCGAAGTAATAAAATGCACAAGCAGTATCCGTCAGGGAGACTCATTGAGCCCAGTGCTCTTCAGCATTGTGATGGATAAGCTGATAGATGGAATAAAAAACAACGCCGGATATGTGATGGGGCACAAACGTAACAACATATTATGCTACGCAGACGACGCAGTATTAACTGCGGATTCAGAAGACAATCTTCGGCGACTCCTGTATGGGTTTACATACACGGTGGAAAAATACAACATGAAAATTTCTACCGAGAAGGCCAATACACTTGTAATCTCCAAAGAACCGAGACGATGCAAACTGATGGTAGACCGTAGACGACAAGATTATAGAGGAAGTCATGAACTTCACATACCTAGCGGTAGAGATAACAGTCGAGAGAAACCAATTTAGTGTAGTCAGAACTCAAGTCATGAAGAAGGCACGCATAACTGGATATCTAAGAGACGTAACATGGAGAAATAAATACCTCCGAAATGAAACCAAAATAAAAATATACAAAGCGATGCTGAGACCAGTTATGACTTATGCAGCAGAAACACGCGATGACAGCAGTAAAACTAAACAACTGATGAGAACCTCAGAAATGAATACTTTGAGAATGATAACGGGGAGAGAGGACAGAGTAAGAAACTCCAAAGTAAGAGAAGAGTGCGGAGCATCAGAAATTGTTAGAGTCGTACGGAAGAAGGGAATGGAACGACCATGTCTCCAGAGCAGGAGAATAGATTAATTAAAATCGCTAGAGATCGGAGACCAGCAGGAATACGAAATACGGCGAGACCACAAAAAAGATGAGCAGATAGTTGGGTTTCAAGTTTCAACATCCGTCGAAGAAACTCCATAGCCCAAAACGTGAAGAAAAACAGGGATTGCCGCTAACTTAAAAGAAGAAGACGAAGTGTATTAAATATTTTGTTTTGTTTACTAACCTACCTTAACCAGACTTTTCTGTTAATTTTGCAACATTTTTTTTCTGATATAAGATATTAATGTTTTAGTGTAAAATCATCATTTTTATAATTAATTGTTTTTGCGTAACATGTATTTATTGTTGACAACAATGTGCAATAGTGATGAGTGAGCAGCATACGGAATTCCATTACGTATAAATAGAATAAGTTGTTATAAATAGTTAATAGTTGCACATTAAATAATGTAATTGTAATTATAATAAGAAATAAAAGAGAACATTCCTCCGATTATTAGGATTACAATACCTGCCGTATCATACTAAAGTACAGCAAATTAGATTACATAAAATATAAAAATAAACACAATAAACTCCTGCAAGTCCAGTTTTTGATAATTTCCGTGATTTCAATAATTTACTTATCAAAGACTTGAGTTTTGTGAGTAGTTGCAGCAACAAGCTTTTGACCCTGACTTTAGTGCCAAAATATTATTTTCAGATGAATGTTGTTTTACACGAAATGGAGTGGTGAATTATCACAACACGCATGTTTGGAATAAAGAAAACCCTCATGAAATTCAACAAAGTAACTTTCAGTGGCGGCTTTCTATTAATGTTTGGGCGAGTATTTTTAAAAATAATTTAATTGGACCGTTTATTTTACTAGAAAGACAGGCGACTTCTACTTTTACAAGAAACTTTTGCGAAAGAATTTAATGACTTACTCCCTGAAGTTCGCAGAACAATGTGGTTTATGCACGATAGAGCTCCTCCGGATTGAAAGAAACGGCACAAGACGGTGGTCAGTCCGTAAGCCAGATATTAACCATTTAGACTTTTTTCTAGAGCTATGTGAAAGGTGAAGTATACGAAACTCCCGTAAATAATTGACAAGATCTGCAAAATCAATTCTTTGCAGCAAATGCAATTAGACAGAATGTGAAATTATTTACGCGAGTAACGAACAATTTTCGGTGACGTTTAGACGTTTGTGTTTTATCCAATGGGGGAGGTATTATCTAGTGTAATTGAAAAGAAGGTGCAGAATAGCAACTTCATTTAACACAGTAATTAACCTACACGTTATCCGATAACATTATTTTGTATTTATTTTTATTTTGGTGTCAACAAATCGCTGAAAAAAAATTTGCACTTTTTAGAACAGTTTATTTCTATTCTCTTAGGATACCACAGGTCCGTAATTCACGATTTATTTTGGCAAAAATATTGATTTTTTGAAATGTGTTAATAGAACTTTTATTTTGAAATTTTTTGCTTATATTTATGCGCTAATTTCGCCCGTCAATCAGATACACCCTGTATAATATATAGCTTACAAATAAAATAAAACTATATACTTAATGGTGTACAAAACTTAAAAAAAACGTTGCCTTAATTAAAATTTCTGAAAAAATAAGTAAACTAAATATTTATTAGTTTCATGATTTCTCCCCAAAGTTTCAAATTTATGAATTTACTGTTTACATGGAGTCAGCGTCTTTTAAATAGAAAAAAAATGATCCGAATGATAATAAACAAATACAATAACTTACTGTCCGTTTAGACAGTAGACGAAACCAGGCGTAGATAGGATTCCTGAGAATGACTGCGTAAATCTGATAGAATCATCACCTGCTATTTAAACAATTTTAGAATAGTGTATAAAATAGAATCTTGTTACTATACCATCAGACGCAGAAATTAACTTTTCTTATTTGCGGTCAACCAGAACAGTATTTTGAAAACTTCAAATTTTTCATAATCTGTTCAGAAACATTTTATGTACTCCCGCCTTTCTCTTTTGTTTTCGAATGTATATATTGCCTGAAAATGGGACGTTTCTTTTTTTATCACTTCTATGAAAACTAGAAATACATATGTATGCACATCAATATATAAATAAAGGATACTCATTTAACAAAAATCTTGATTAAGTTATTTTCCTCGCGTCTTCGTACAAAATTGTACTCGTTATTTGACCCAGACGCATAAAATCAGAAAACCTACCAGTTTTTTCTTTTCAAAAACCATACTTAAACTATAGGTCGTTTTAATTAATTTAATTGAAAAATTCACTATATTTCTATAAACCTTTTTTCACTCACTGCACTTTTAATTTTAAATTCGCAACTTAAAACAATAATTTGTCTTTGCAGTTATTAAAAAACCTAAAATCGAAAAATGATACTGATACTAGTCTAAAATAATATTCCAAATGTTTGTTATTGCGCTGCGTAGAACATTAAAATATAAAACAGAAACTAGGTATTTTTCCTAATTTCACCAAAATTCGTTTATTAAAATTTCTATTGAATTAAAAAATGTTAATGTCAAGTTAGTATCTGACGAATGCAAATTACAGATATTAATTGTTTTTTTTTAATTTTAAAAGTAACATTTTTTGTCGCTGCGGTGCCTGTTTGAGCCAAACCTTAATCGCGTTTTCTATGGCGGTATTTGTAGCGTTCTCGCAACTTCTCTTTACAGCTTCTGAAATAAAAATTAGCATATTTATGTTTTTTGTATAACTAAACGTGAATAATTAACACTTACGTACTATTGCTGTTCTTAGTTTCAAAAGAGCAAAAGCTTTTTTGCCAGATCTCTTTCCGTAGAAACTATACCCACAAGCCAATGTATCAGCAAGAATTTCCTTCAAAATTCTATTAGTTCTTCCGGTAACGCCTTCGCCTCCAAAGCTTGACAGGTATACAGTCTACAACCAAATGTTTTCATTAAACATTAAACACACACTATTTTCAATCTCTTACTAATACATTAATGTTATCTTGAGTTAAATCGTTCTCCAGTGTAATGAGATCTTCTTCAGTTCGTATCGGAAAACTGACGGCAAACGTTGGATTAACACGAGCATGATCTTCTTTCAAATAAAGTCGATTAAAGACATCTAAGATTTGTTTATTTTGCTCCCTCAATGTTTTTAAGTGTTGAAGTAAAGTTTGGCGTCCTGGAAAATAAGTTTATAAATAAATGTGCTTGATATGAATCGGGTATATACGTGTTATTACGACATATAAATAATATAAAGTAACGTACCACTACCACTACGAACCATCCCAAAAAATCATTGGTATTCAGAATAAGGATATAGGTAGAAGAGAAATTATCTTAAGTATATCTTAAGTAAGTTCAACAGATTTTAATTATAAATATAATACAAAAATCCACTATAGCAGGTACACCTAAAAACAGAGACTTACGCTACTATTGTAAAATCCGTTTCTATCAGCAACTTTTTTTATTTTTGCCTTTTTTCGCCGGGTAGAAAAAGCCAGTCTTCTTTTAAGACATCTTACTTCAATGCTTTATTTTGTGTACGGTTCTTTATATGGTAGTTAAAAGCATCTTTTGTTTAGAGTTAACAAACTTATACCTAATGCACCTAATTAAGCTAAAAAGTAAAACATCATTTATTACTCAAATAAACACGTTAAGAAACTAAATTTATTTGAGCTAATTACAAAACTGGTTTTTACAATTTTATTACAGTGAATAGACACACAAGTTTTTCTTGTAAATGAATTTCGTAGATTCTATATATTATACAGTGAAACCATGCGAAATTATATTTCAGCGCCAAACAGGTTGTGAAACTGTATTGTATAATTGGTCTCGAAGACTTCTAATATGTTCATCATCTTCAAATTATTTCTTCCTAATACACTTTTAAGTCAAATTTGGTTAAATGAAAAATAATTTTCAGATATTTTTTAGAGAAAAAACACTTCAATTTTTGTACCTGCGTACCATTCACAATTGCCTGAAATTTGAAATAATGCTATTGTTTACATGTACATTTTTAAAACATTTCCTTCAGTTACAACTGTGAGTTGTTACTGGTTTAATATGTATTACTTGCAGATACAATCCACACTACAAAAAACTTAAAAACAAACAACTGTTTTTTTACCAAACTCGCCGATTGCCTTAAATTTTTTACCTCTGTCGTAAATACATTTATTAAATATGTAATCTATAGAATAATTCTCTTAAGTTTTGGATAATATTTATATTCCAAAACAAAAATTTGTATTCTGTATGTTCAGACTTGTTTACTCTTTAAGACACGCTAAAACCTGCAAACATATCACGCCCACTAAATGAGTTGACTAACCAATTACCCACCAGAAATATAGAACTTTAAACTTAAGACGCGTTTGGGTAAAAACACATGATTAAAATCAGTAGAAAAAAGCAGAAATGTATGAAACTTCATTCAGGCACTTGTAAAAATAAATAACGTTTACATTATAAGCAGATTAAATATATAACATACTTAATCTAGGACAATAGAATAAAAATAAGCAAAAGCATTGATAATACAAATAATATAATTGTCATCTCAAAATTGCGATATCTTACCAGCGTCCACGGTAAAACAGTCTTCCGAGAGTCATAACTGTTCAAAAATATTAGTTTTAAATAGTTTTTGTTAAAATAAAGACACAGTTTACAGTTTATACAGGGTAGTCCAAAACCGTGTCAAAGTAAAATATCTCCCTTATTATATAAAATATAAAAAAAAAGTTTTACATTTTAAAATGATATTCTACTATACAGAGTATTTAATAATATCAAAACAACAAAACACTAAATTTTTTTAATGGAACGCTCTGTATAATAATACATTTTTAAAATCTTTTTGAGGTCTACTTTACTATGATATAATGTTATAGGCACTTCAAGTAAGTCTTTACAAACATTATAAGCAGTTTAAAAAAAAATCTTCCAAATTTATGACTGCAAAGAATGACATTCTTCTAAGAAACAAAATCTTGTATCAAAATGATATTTTGGTTTGACGTTTAGCACTATTTGATGTATCCATAAAAGTTTTGAACACGTAATTGTGTAATACAGGATGTTCTGTATTGAAGATCAAAGATGCAAAACTTCAAAGGGCCAAAATAGAACTACCTAATTTAGAATTAGACAGCTTAAAGAAAATAGAATTCTCGATCGACATAATATAGCATGTAACCATCCCAAAGACTTTAAAGATATTGAAGACTCTATTTCTGAGTCGTGAAACATTTTATACAAATCAAAAGTCAAGTCAAGTGGTATTATCGAAGATTATGTAATAGGACCTGACTGTTTTGGTACTGTAAATGACCATATTTATTTTCAGGTTTTTCAAATTCACTTGCCTAGTTTACTTGAAATCATTCCATGAAATATTAAATTAATTATTAATTAATTAAATTAAATATCTCAGTGCTCCTGTTCACCACACTGGTCCTATCCATCATCTTAATGCTACATTCCCTCAAAGATGGATTGGAAGAAGCGGTCCAATTGAATGGGCTCGACGATCACCTGACTTGCCCAAAATTGACTTTTTTCTATGGAGTTAAGTTAAAGATGTAGTTTATTGAACACCGCCCACTACAAGAGATGATATAAAATAAAATTACACATTTTTTTCCAAATATTAAACACATTAAAGAACGGTTACAAAAATGTGTCAATAATGGTGGGATCACTTTGAAAACGGTTATTAATTCAAAGAAGACTTTAATTTTGTTTTTTTTTATTTTTCTTCGTTCTCATTAGAATTATTGTTTGTCCCTGTTAATTGTTATGTACCATGCACTTTTTCTTGTTTATTATTTTTTGTTACTAAATGTGCATTTATGTTTAGAAAGATACTTAATTTATACGTTTGTCAAAATTCGCAATGTTTTCATACCGTACTAGATTACTAACAAATAATCTAATATTTAATAGTGTGTACTTTTGTCAATAAAATAAGATATCTTTAAAACCAATGCCTTTAAGATAATTAAATGCTATATCATTTGTTCCATTTAAAAAAATCGAGTTTTGACCCTTTGAAGTTTAGGGTCTTTGACATTTAATACAGAACACCCTGTATTACACAATTACGTTATAAATACCTCAAACAGTACTAAACCTCATATTAAAATATCATTTCGATACAAGAATTTGCTTCTCAAAAGCTTGTCATTCTTTGAATAAGTCATATATTTAGAAGAAAAATTTTAAAATTGCTTATAATTTTGTAAATACTAACTTTAAGTGTCTATAACTTTGTATAATTGTAAAGTAGACCTCAAGAAGATTCCAAAAACGTATTAAATATACAAAGTGTTCCATTTAAAACAATGAAGTTTTTTGTTGTCCTGATATTATCGAGTACCCTGTATAGTAGAAAGTACACTACTGATAATACACAAACTTTATAACAAGTCTTAACAAGTGAAAAGTTTTTTTTTAATCCACATGAGTTAGAAACTTTTCGCTGTTTTAAATGATTCGACATTAAAGTTGGAGGTTTTACCAGTGCATGGCGCTAGGTCCCTCAGTTTGATAAAATTTATCAAGTGTTTCCCTAAGTATATTTTTTCCAGGATTTGCATCTAAAGTAATTCAAAATAGTTGTTTCATTGACACCAACCAAATATAAGTAAAAATTCAGATTTTTAAGTTGGGACGAAAATAACGTCCCAAGGTATTCCTTAGACCAATTTGTGATGCTTTAATGACATTAGTGTAACCTTACACACACAAATCAACAATATAATTAACACATCTTTATACACCATAGTTCTCAGCTGTCATTAGATTGCAGTACCTGCACCAAGTCAAAAAAAACTTTTGTTAATATGGTACCCATTCTACAAGAGTACGATAAGAAGTCACTACATAAAAGAGTAAATTCAATGAATAATGCATTCTAGAGTTAAAATAAGACATGTGACATTTGAAAATAATAAATAAAAATTATTTGATTGAATTAAAAGCAACTTAAAGAAAATGTAACAACTGCATTTGAAAATAACACTTTACACTGAATATATAAAAAGTTGGTTACAATATAAAAATACCTCGTTTCTATAATTTCAAATAAATACCAATTTCGAACTTTGTCGTATCAACAACAATTTAAATAAATACACTACATAACTTTGTGATATTAACTTACTGTTTACGATACTCCATTAATGAGTCTCATAGTATAGTTACTGTCTACGTACACTCTTTTTAATTGAATTGTGGTGCACTTTCCTCGAATCTGTATGCCATTTTTCACAGATTAAATTCTTCTTGTAATGCATAACCAATTAAATCAATGCTAAACCAGTATCTAAAACAGGAGTACCTGAAAGATGTTTAAAATCATCTCTATAACTAAACGAAGCATTTCGTCAATCCTTTCGATAAACACATTAACCATTTCATAAATGTACTTATTATTATCCTATCCCATTCTAAACGAAAACTTTTCTATAATCTATTAACTGTACTATTACCATCTGCAAATTTGTCTAGTCCTAGTTTTTATAAGTTTTTATAAGGATCGCGATATAAACATAATACATACTCACCACCTAAACCCCAGCGAAACATAACCTACATTAACGCAGTATTAGCTATTCTTTGTCTTTAAACGTGAAATTCCATGTAATCTATTCGAAATTCACTTATATTTTAAATACGTATTTCGTTGACGACATTTTGTCGTTGTTCGTTTTGGTTCGGGTAGTTAAAATAACGTCTTTAATCACCCTATCAAATGACGCCATCTACTGACGTCAAAATCGTTATACACTGACGTAAATTTAACTTTTGTTTACAAATCAGAATATTGGCATAATAAAAATTTTAACAAAAATAGAAACGATTTCAAAAAAAAGTAAGAAATAAAATGCACTAAAAAGTAAAAAATAATAATTTAGTTACAATTAAACGACGAAAGTTTTATTTACATGAAATTATACTTGTTTTGAAGTGGATGTCTTGTATGACGTAGGATTAAACTTAATTCTTATGTAATAGATGGTAATAAGGTATCAACTTCAATCGACTTCAAAAAATAATTTAATGTAAAAAGTAAAACTTTCATCATAAGAACGTCTTCCGGGTTTGGACGGTGTTATTGTTGTAACCGAAGATGCCAACGTTTCGTCCACTTTTGTAAAAAGCTTCATTAAAAGACATTTTATTTGATGTTTTTTTTAAAAGTATATTACTTTCTTTTGTTCGAAAAATTTGGTTAGTCACTGAAAACCTTGAAAATGCACATCGTTCAAGAGACTTTCATGTCGATGTAATTTGAGCTTTTGATCATTTTCTCATGGACACCCATCATCAGAAGTTAATCAAATTTAAATTAGAGCACTCATAAATTAAGCCTTTTCTAATAAAAAAAAAGAATTGTTGAAATCAGTCAATGTGGTAAAAAATTATCGCTGAACATACATTAAAAAAAATTCGACGAATTTATAAGTTTCTGTATATTTAGATTCAGCTTATAACCAGTTTCCGTAACGTAATTTTAGCTTCAGAAACACTAATTTTAAAACCAACTATGAAGTAACTACTACTAAGTAACGCTACTTATTAAGCACGTCTCCAGATGGTGGTAGAATGGTAGATAAAGTGTCACGGACGCTGCTTTACTAGCTGAACTGGGACAACCTTGTTTACCTTGGCAGGTGTTGGGTCCCCGCCTAAAATCTGTACGTACCCCAATGCTACATGTCACGCGAACCAGCTTTCCAAGCTCAAGCTGTAGCAATGGATGTAATGCTCAATGTTATTCCGATAAATATAAATCACTGCAGGGAGCTTCAGCGACCCTCAGTGCTTATATATATATGACACACACGATATTGATATAGCCTTTGTTCAGGAGCCATATAAAAGAACAATAAAAGGGTTGAACTGTCCAGGTAGATAAGTTGTGCATAACGCTCGCACATGCATCATTGTAAAGAATGCACCAAGCTTAATGCCATTGTGGGATTTGTGGTCTAGATACCTAGTGGCTGATAAAATATATGTAGTAGAGGAAGGCAGTTTAGTATTGAATTGGGTTACTTTCCCTACAACCAGACAAAACCACCAACGTCTGATTAAGTAGGCCCAACAAACCCCTGATTCTTGGATGCGATGCCAATACACAATATATCTTGTGGGAAAGTACAGACACAAATCGAAAAGGTGAAAAACTTTTTTGATGTATTCTAAAATCTAACTTAGTCATAATAAATAACAGAGATGCGCCCACACGTTTATAACCGCATCGCGAAGTGAAGTAATTGATCTTACGCTTGCTAATCCAAAGACCAGCAAAGTGATAAGATAATATGGCATGTATCAGATGAACCTTCTTTATGTGATCTTAGATACATTCGATTCAACATTGAATCAGACGAGAAACTTGTAATGAAATGCAGAAACCCGAGGAAAACGGACTGGGAGTATTGTTCAACGAAACTTTAGACGACTAAATCAAGAACAGTCAATCAGTTGCAAAATCAATGCATAAGCTATATAAAACTAATGAGGAACAGTATTGTCAATTCATTAAAATCCGCATTTGAAGCAAACTGCTCAAAACCTATCAAACCAACCTCCAACAGAGGGCACGCACTACAAGGTTATTTAACACAGCCAAAAAATGCGAAGACTAGAATTAATAGAGAACCAGCTCTATGCGGTTGTGTTCAATTTACATTATTGTAGGTTCCTAGCGTTTCGTCACGGATAGCTGCCTGCTGCAAGAACTAAAAGACGGAGGGGTATTCGCTTTAGGATACACCACCATTATCACAAACAGAAAGTTTGGGGCAACTGTATCAAACATAATGCAGAGTGCACTAGTTTAAAAAAATGTAAAAAAGAGCGACTATTAGTAAACCCAACCAAGACGGCAACTGTTCTGTTTACCAAACGACAGAAAACGAATGACATATACATCTACGATGTACGAAATCATAAGCAAATGGTCCGATATCGCTAAGGTCGTCAGTAATAGTACAAATTGATTATGGCATGCATAAATAGTGTGGAAATATTGGCAACTCGCCAACAAGCGCAGCTCATCTGAATATCAAAAAGAGTGTAAAGAGAAACCTAACAGCACACGCACTGGAGAAAAAAGCACAAGAGGGACATATATAGGACCTGAACCCATTTTCAGAATCGCCTACGTGATCGCAAAAGTAATAATTCGCAGCAAACTAGTAGCGGAACATAAACTGGAAAAACTCTTCAGGGACGAGGCACACAAAACAGAGCCACAATCAAACACTCAAAATGCACAAGTCGACAAAAACTTACAGGACTAGTAATAAGGCAGTGGTCTTAACATATGCATAAAATCGGACTGCAAAATAGCCCTACATGCCGCAGATGTTTAGAGGACGAGACCCTACAGCATCTATGTAAATGCGAAGCATATCAAAACTAACAGATGAGTTGAAAAAAACCCATTGAAATAAGCTTCTGGACTTTATCGACGAAACAAAACTGCTGAGGGAGTAATACGACTATAGCCAAACATTTTATGAAATGTTTGAAAGCAGTTATTCAACTAGCACGTTCTGCTTGTAATGCAATTTTTAATTGTTATTCTCAACTCCATTCAAATTAGATTTATTTTATTTGTAGAAAAAGTTATACAAATAAGATACACTTTTAAAAATAAAACAACTACCAAATAACATTACATTTAAACAAGGTTTTTTTTTCTTTGCTCTTCCAATTCGCAAGCTCTTTTCCAAGAATCAGCATCCAAATGTGTTTTACCTTCCGACAAACAAATCCAACGAGCCAGAACCAGCAACTGATGCAGATCATCTGCTGTTATTGATTGAGATTGCCTTAAGCGCACAAATTCGTTTTGAACCAACTGCAATAAAAATTGTTCAACTTAAAAAAAAAATTTAAGTTTACCTGGTGGACGTCATCATTGAGTTGAAAATCAGAATGTCGCATCTGAGTTAAATAAACGCGTATGTCGTTCAACAGCTCTGGTTTTAAAAGTATTTTAACAGTTTCTAAGATTTCTTGATAAGTTTTAACAAAAGTGTTGTCGGGGTTTAAACGCACGTAGAAATCACTCTAGAAAGGAATATTATTGTTACGCCGTACTCCCAAAAAAATGCAAGAATTACCGATAAAAGTGTCTTTCCTTCTGATAGTATTAAAAATGCTATATCACAGTCAAATTCTACAGGATAGTAATTAAAATCATATGCAATTTTTTGATTTTTTATCGTGTTTGACAAAGCTGAAATGGCCTTAACACCGGATTCGTTCAAACGTCCAGGTGCCAATTTTGTTTCGTCTAATATTAGGTGGGTGTTGGAGCTTAGTTGTAACAGACCACTTGTAAGTCTGTCACATTCGTAATCCTTTCTGTAAAACAAATAAAAACTTACAGTGCAGTGTTCTATGCAGTTGCAAAAGCATACAAATCCATAATTTTAGAGGTCAGTGGTGTGTTGGTACCAGACCAGTCGTGCAAAGTAATAACAAAATTAGACTACAAAATTAATATTAACTAAGTTAAAAGTGTGTGCGCAGTTATACACTACAAGAATAGTCTTGAATCTTGTAGTACCTGTCTCGCATTTATTGTTACTCTAAGCTTTTGTTCGCAACCAAGTATTAAACATAAATGATTGCTCACACAGCTTTAAAACCTGACAGAATTTATCAAAAAACCTACTTAGGGGTAAAGCTAAGTTCATTCATGTTTTCCAACGTCATAGGAAGATAATAGCTAGTAGATACCATCAACGCTATAAACTCGGATAGGTGTTTTCCAAAATCTGGCACATCCGTCACTGGAACATTCAAAATGTTCAAAGCAAATTTTCCAAGAGGCAATAAGTCGTTCCTCACATACCTATAAACGTATACAAATAAAAAATGAAAATTAACCACAGACAAAACACGTACACTTTAGAAATTAAATGATAAATTAAATACTCAGCGGCAAGTGTATCTCCCAATAACAATTGAGTCAGCACAATATGTAAATCTTTTTTGATGTACCGAATTCTATCTGCATTTAAGACATTAGCATCAAGTAATGGATTGCTATGAGGCACTTTTTTGATACTAACGCAATGTACTCTTGGAATTAGAGATGGTGGAGGATTGTGTGTTTGAATTTCCATTTCATTAACACAATCATCTTCGCAATTAAAATCAGTTAATATTGGGTCCACCGATAGAAACCCAACTACCTCGACTACATCATTCAATTTAATTTTCTCAGAGTCTTTGTATAACTTTACATGACACACTTTTCCATGCTGTTCCCGAAATGGAAAATTTAATAAATGTTCACGAGACACATGTTTTATATTAGTCGGTGCTTCAGAAGTGCATTGCTTTTTGTTATCTGATGTAGAGTTTTCTATAGATTCCGTTTCCATTTCTTCTAAAGGTTCTAAAGAACGTTTTTTAGAAATGACTTGCGTTAGTCGACTACTTGGAGATGCAATTGTGTATTTTGTTTTCTCTATCTACACATGATAAGGAATACAGTATATAATAAACTAAATACTTTTGTGAAGAGTATAAAGCAAAACTTTTTAGAGATTATATATAACTTTAATCTATTAGTCCTAGAAGTTTGAATTTAACCCAAAAGAATAAGTAAACATCACAGATCAAATCAATGCAATCTCACAAGAATATTTAATATCAAACTACATAGAAGGATACATTATGCACCCACTCGTTTAATCCTGGAGTTGTTATTACAACCAACGTGTGTCGTTCCTTAGTAATGTTATCAGGACTATCATAATTAATCGTCTCTGCATCCTAAACTTTCCTAAATTATATGATGCAACATTTAAATACTATAACTTACCTTACAGTAAGTGATATCTGAAAACTTTCCATTTCTTAGAGACTTTACTTTAGTGGTTTGATCAACGACTTCATATTGTTCATAAAAGTACTCTGGATTAAACATATCTTGAACCATTCCTCGAAACTTAACTAACTTTCTGTCTTGCAAATTTTGTACTTCATTATAGTTTAAAAAGGGTATCTTTACAAGTAATTGCAGATAATTATTGGTTATAGTGTTAGCATTAAAATAACTTACAGACTCCCAATTAGTGTGTTCTTGTAGCCTTTGTATAAGTTCATTTTCGTTTTCTATCCATACATCTGCGGTTATTGTTGAAATGTCCATTTTTCTAACGTAAATGTTAATAAATTAAACCCTATCCAAATATGTTGCACTTAACAACGGAAGATCGCCCGCGAAGATTTACAGAATTGCCACCATTGTCACAATTGCTGCTTTACGTTTTATTACTGGCAGCACCAACTTCTAAAAAAATAATTATTTATTATTTTTTATTGACTTGAAAGTTGTCAATACACCCTGTAGATTAAAACTCGGCGTATCGATATATCGATACGACGAACCAGGCAAAAAACTCGATCCAAAATATTTGTTTTTTTGTTAATTATATTGTTTAATTTATGTTGTACACGTTGTACATACATTTATTAATTATTTAAGTTAATTTCTATTATATTATATTTAGAACGTGCAGTTCTTTTCTACGAGAGCTATATGTGGTTAGTAAACCGTCTCCTTTTGTACCCAAGAACGGCCTATAGAGTTTGATTTATAGACGTTCTACAAGGATATGCAGTTTTATTAAAAAAATGTACGACCCCAATCTTTTTGTTGTAATTATACGGTAAATATTACGTAATACATGTGATCCAGTTACGTTAAAATAATCTAATAATAACGTGATTTGGTTGTCTGGGAATACTATACGTCAAACTAAAAAGTTACATATAATAATTATATTATTGATGCTGACGTTAATGTAAAAGGACTTGTGGTTAAGTAAGGTACCTTGAGTAAGTACTCTAATAACATAAAAGTGATGTATGTATATGTATATTAAAATATTGCGTTAAAAAGTCTTAACGTTAAAGTGACGTAATAAAAACGCAATTTAGTTGCTAGAACATAGTTTTGCGAAAGTTTGATACTTTTAAAAAACTTTCATCAACGCATTTAAAATTGAAAAAAATACCGATAATAATAAATAAGTAACTAAAAAAAATGGCGATGCTGGGAACAAAAAAAAGTAATAAAAGTTACTTTTGTTTAAGATAATTTTTACCTTTGGCAACAGTGTTTGTAACTTTGACTTTGACAAGTAAATTTTTATTTATCTTTACATAACCTAAACAAACTTTAAATACACGTAGTGTATTTACGTTGATTTAAAATAATGTGAGATTAAAGACTTTTTAAACTCTTTTAATCAATCATGATGGATTCACAAGCTATTCACGTTATGACAATAACGAACAGCATTATAGGAGTTAGTTTACTTGCTATGCCTTATTGTTTTAAGCAGGTGAGAGGGTTTTCCTCATTTACGCAGTTATTCAACACTAATACTTTTAGTGTGGAATCGTTTTATCAGTTTTTATGTTAATCATAAGCAATGCCATTGCTCGATTATGCTGCCATTTAATGTTAAAGTCAGCAGTTATAGCTCGAAGACGTACGTTTGAATTTCTTGGTAAGTTTTCATCTTGTCTTAATGTAATATTTAACATTAAAATTATAGCTTTTCACACCTTTGGTTCACTTGGAAAGTTCACTATAGAAATTGGTTTAATTGGTTTTCTACTTGGAACTTGTATTGCTTATTTTGTTGTTATGGGTGATTTAGGACCCGCAATTATTGCTAAAATGAGTGATACAAGGCCTACAGACACAATGAGGACTAGTATACTTTTAGCACTGGCGTTGTTCTGTGTTTTACCATTAGGATTATTAAGGAACATAGATAGTTTACATAGTGTTTGTACAGTTACGGTTTTATTTTATTTTTGTTTAGTGCTAAAGGTAAATGTTTGTTTAATCTTGTTTGTATATTATATAGGTATGTTGTAGATTATTTCTGAAGCTGTTCCACATATTATTTCCGGTGATTGGATTAGTAAGGTTGAAGTATGGAGACCTTCTGGTATTTTGCAGTGTTTACCAATATTTTCCATGGCTTTGTCCTGTCAGACGTAGGTATTTCCTGCTGTTATCATTTACATTTAAAAACATATTTGATTTACTTTATTTTTGTGTACATTGATTTTATAAAGAAGCTATTTGGATTTCTCAGCAGTCTTAACATTCCCGTTTTTTTGTGTTTAAATAATTACTTGATTTTTTCTATATATATTTTTGGACTTTTCACAAAGATATTTTTTGTTTAAACTTTTTATATCTTACAATATTAGGTAATGTTTTTTCACGTTTTAGGCAGATTTTTGAAATATATCAAGCCTTACCTACAGTATCTTTGGAAAAAATGAATCACCTAATAGGCGCAGCTGTTAATATATGTACCGGTGTTTATATATGCGTTGGAGTTTTTGGATATATAGCATTTGCCACACAAACATTCTCGGGAAATATACTAATGAGTTTTTCTATATCTTTCATAACAGACCTAATGAAAATTGGGTTTGTTCTATCACTAGCGTTCAGTTTTCCGTTAATTATATTTCCATGTAGGGCTAGCTTAAACTCCCTGCTGTGCAGACATGTAAGTTTTACCGTATACCGTCCAGTCACATTATTACGATCACTCCGTACTTTTGGCATAGATTTATAGCAAGCATAATAATGCAGGATCCGGGGTCAAATTCGATATTATGCAATGATGATCATAATAATGTGACCTAACTCTCTAAGTTTTTCTTAAACAACCAGTCTATGTTTTCAGTATTCTTACACGTTACATGATGGAACTGATAAATATATTCCAGAGAGTCGTTTCAAAGGATTGACTTTTTTGATTGTTTTAATATCATTAATGGTTGGCCTTATGATACCAAGCATTGAATTAGTCTTAGGACTGTTGGGTTCGACCATCGGTATAATGGTTTGCGTTCTGTTTCCCGCGACTTGCTTTATTTGCGTTTCTACCAAAAACACTAACGAACGAATATTGGCACAGGTAAATATTTACAACGTTTAAATCACTTGCGAATCTATTCTTTTTCAGATCATGTTATTCATTGGAGTTTTAACAATGGTTCTTGGCACTTACGCAAATCTATACGTTTTGGATGAAATTGCAGCAACCCAACCGCCACCAATACAAGTCGACGTACCAAAGATTATTAAAGAGATTCAAAAACTTCCAGTGCCGAAAATCGAAGGTATTTGATCAAATTAAGGTATATAAGTCTAATACAACTTTATACAGATAAGCCACTTCCTCTGGAAATTGATATTCCCAAAAATGAAATAAAAGAAGTAGTCAGACATGAGCCACCGCAACCTATAGAACCAGTTGTTGATAAAATCAACGACGTTTATAAAGAAGTTGAAAAGATTAAAAAAGAAAGCCTCGAAATTATTAATTCAAAAGCTGATGTCATCGAAGAAGTTAGAGATAAACCAGCTTTGCAAGCAGAAACGCTTGATGCAAATCCAAAAAAAGCAGAAGAAGTTGATATTGAAGCAATTAAACGAGAGGAAAAGGAAATACTTGAGGAAGAAAAACAAAAACTAAAGGAAGTCGAACAAAAAAATATGGATTTGATTAAAAAGATGGAGAAACAAAATGAAATGAATAAAAAAGTGGCAGAAGAGTCAAAGAAACTGTTAGAAGAAATTAAGCAAAGACAAATAGCTGAGGTTGAAATCAAAAAAGTGGAACACGAGAAAATTAAAGCTGTAGAAGAAATTCAAGAAATAGCAAAAAAAGCCATTGAAAGACTTAGTTTAGTTGATTCAAAAGACCAACAGGACGCAAAAAAAGATAACGTTCTTGTAAGCAAGCCTAAAAATCACATAGATTCTGGAAAGGTTTTCAAACACGATAATGTGTTGGGGAACAACTCAAAAAAGAATATTCCTGAGGCCGAGCTGAGTAAACACAATTATATTGAACAGGAAGCGAAACCGAAGCTATCAATTGATGTAAACCAACCAAAATTGCTCCCAATACCTCTCGTGAAATCAAACTTAACGTTTGAAAGTAGGATTAAAAAACTAGCTGATGAAGTAGTTGTGCCAGGTATTAAAACTACTCTTAAACCAGTAATTAATTTGCTTGATCCTATCCCTAAAGTAAAAACGAAAGAAAATGTTATTGACATCATTGGTAAATTAAATCTAACAAACTTTGCCGGCGCGCATCTGGAAAAAAATAAAACTGCCGAGAAAGCCAAGGAAGAGGAAAAAGTCCAGCACCGGGAGATACGCAGCGTTCGTTTAAATGCTGCAGAACAAAATGGCCAGAAGAATGTTGACAAAGAAAAAGTTAAAACCAATGAGAATAAAATTGTTTCTACAGAATCACCACGTATAAAATTAGTTACCAAAATGGCGGGGTCGTTATTAGATAATATTAAATTACCAGATGTAGATAATAAGGATATAGATATGTCTTTACAACCTCTAAAAAGGGATTTAAAAAATTTTGAAATGAAAAAAAGATGAATGAAAATATTTGTAAATACAATTTCAATACTTTTTGGAATTTTTGTCATATATTGTGTAATTTATTTATAGAAAAGTCATGATTGTTGATCTGTTTTAAAAAAGATTTTTCGTTTATCCTAATCTACGTCTCTGGTGAACTGCACTTATTTTCTTAAACTTAAAGTTTGAATTCCAGATAACCATGATCATTTTTTGAATCTTAAAATATTTATTGTTATTACTGTATACACCTTTTGTTTAATTTTATTAAACTTTTGTTATCAGAGAAACGCAGCTTACTTTAAATATGTTTTCAAGCCGCTAAAGTGGCTCACAATTCATTAGTGAAAACGCAAGTAATCTACGATACTTGAGATTAGGTGAGTAAAACGAAAATATACAAAATCAATCATGCTACACAATAAAAAATAAAGGTCGTTCTGATTGCATGTTATTTGCAGATTGAAATATGGCCACTATCTCATTTGCTGTATTTTCTGAAGTTATAGGTTTTAGGATGTTTTTTAAATCTATATATTTCTCATAGAATTAATTTTTTGACGAAGATTAAATCGAAAAGTGGGAATTACGGCGACAAATTTTTAATATAGTTACTTCAGTACGTTAACAACGTCATCATAGAGGGTAGAAGTTGTTAGCATATTTTTGTTTTTCTCTGAACAAGTGAAACTAGCATACAGAATGCGGCGTAACTGTAAAAGCAAACATATACTATTTTTGTAATGCTAGAGATACACTGGATTATAACAATTTCTATTTACGATGTATATTTAGATACCGAAATTATTACAATGTATTAGGCACTTGAAGCATGTTGTTCTCTAGACGTCGGCGAGAACTGTATCGTCGCGGTCCAGTCGAATAAAGCACAGTCGCACTGGTGTTTCGGTATACTGTATAAAAACGCCTATAAATTTAGCCATCATGTAGTTTTCTATCCCTTTTCCAATCTGCATAAAGTGTGTGTATTTTTTCCAAGCATCTGTAGCGGAACTGCTGCAAGCTACCGATAATTCTTGAAAGTAAAGTTTTGGTTCAAGGAATCCGAAGTTTACTTTTACGACCTATACATCGCAGATATCGGAAAACCCACAACCAAGAAACAAATACAGTTACAAAAAGGAACTTGTTTTTGATTTGCAAAAGGCACTTTGTAATCTGCGTTTGAAAGTTTTTTACCATTTAATGACAAATTTTCGTATCTCCGCTCGTTTTAATTTGACGTTTGCTTTTAGTCAAGTTTTAAATACTGTCAGTTTGGCGTAATTCAATTGATCTTTTTTCGAATTTTTAAGAAATTCTGTTTTCAATTTATTTATGATTTTACCGTTTGTGGTGTTTACGCCGATTTTGCACTTTCTTTGTAATTATATTCAGATTACGTTATGATTTATAGTTCCGATTATCATTACTTATTTGGCTTTTGAGATACAAGTAGTTTGATATTTTTAAGCAGTTACTTGTGCTAACACCATTATGAGTTGTAGTTATGACCGCACCGGGGGTTTGCTAGCCCCCCATTTTGTTCTCTGGATTGTCGTGCAATCTGTCGCATTACTAAAGCAAATCCTAGGTCCTAGTCTTTGCACCACGGGTTCTTGTTACACAGTAGGCTGTGGAACTAGGATAAAACTAGAGCCTCCTCTATTCGTAGTTATTACGACCTAGACTCTAAGTAGGAAATCGCTAGTTCCGCATATAACTCGGAGTGGATCTTCTTCGGGCCGGCCTTCTTTTCTAACTCTTTGTTTCTGGTCGATCTTTGCTAACTAGTTTAGCACATCGATACCAGTTCTCGTACGCCCGGTAAGGGACTAATGTCACACGATGAAATAAATTACCTGTGCCTAAGCTAGTTTCCATACCGTCGAGCGGCCGACACCAGTTGATATAGCACCGGACCGCGGGTCTTCAGTGGGACTCTTTTTTACCCTCGGATACTGTTGTTGCTGCCAGGCCACATTGGACGAGTCACCGTCGCAGTCTCCTCCATCCTACCAAATGGATTCCTTTGCTACCTTTTCGACATGGATAAACCTGATGCGATCTTATGAGTGTATCTATGTCCGGCTCAATATCTGTGAGCACCAACCGCAAATCCCCACGACTACTAATTTCTAGTCGTTTTTTTTTTGTGATGTGGCTCATAACGTCACTGAATCCACGTTCTACCAAATAGGAAGACGGAAAATCAGTCAACAGCTTCTGTACAATAACCCGTAATGCTGGATATACAATTGGGATCTGTTTTACAACCAAAACCTGTCGTATCCATGTTTTTAACGTTGGTTTCAGCTCCTCAATTGTTGATAATGCAATAAGTTGTTCCTGTAATAGTATGTATTGATCTGTATCTGACTACTCCTGCAAACGGGTTCAACACCCAGTCGGGAATATACAAGTGAAGAATGTCTTCAAATCTTTGGTTAATGTCAAAATGAAGCGCCGTTAATTGTTGACAATAAGCAAACAAATCTTCATTTCGATTTTGCGATTTTGAAAGATTTGAAAACTGAGAACATTCTCCTCTTCCCAAAATTTGTACAGCAAAAAAACAAACGCAAATATTACACTTTTAGCTTTGATTAAATTTAATCGGTCACCTTGTAGTTTCAAATTAGTTTCGTTAAATCTGTTAAATAAATCAGTCATAAGCTATGTCAATTTTTAAGATAATTAAATTGTGCCACAAATCATTGTCTTTACTCTCCAGGAATTCCAACACTGAATCAAAAAGCGAGTAGAAGCGATCCAAACATGCACTTTTGGATAACCAACGTACTTCTTAGTTAAGTAGTAAACGATTATAATTATCATCATTTTCCAAACAAATTTGAGCAAATAATTTCTCATTTAAGGCATTCCTTTTGATTTTATTAACTGCTCTAATGGCAAAAAAAAGTTATTTTTTTTAATAATATCCAAGTCTGGTTTGTGCAACTAGGTGCGTATTACCTCACTTACAGCTAGTAGAATAAGTTCTTCACCAATAGTGTGCAGATTTTCGAGCTTTGCAATCGTTAAAGAAATATTATAAGAAGCAGTGGCGGATAGAGCCATCGAGCATTTGGGCAAAGCCGGCCGATAGACCGACGCGGCAAAAAGTAGACCCAGAGCCCTGAGAGCTGCCTGAAACAGTAAAAACTACTTACCAATAGAGAAAATACAATATCGGGATAAAAAATTTGTAGAATTTATATAATCGTTTGGATAACATGTTCAGAACAAATACATGTATTTAATCTTGTAGTGGTAGATTCCTTTCATAAAATAATAGAAGTCTCCAATTTATTTTCTTTACTAAATTCCATAGCAGTGTTTCTGAAATATAGTCATCACATACAAGAATGGATACTTGGGAAGAACTAACTCACGAGATTAATCAATTCAGACGACTAAACATCATTGGAAGTCTTGTTGGAAGTACAATATAGTGGAGTAAAGGTGCTGCCTTGAGAAAAAGATTTGGTTCTTTTAATGATCCCTCAAAGTGATTATTCACAACGATTGTCATTGCTCTATCTAAGATTAAAGACAACACAGCTAATGGCGACGCCAGACTGAAAGCGACGTCCTATATAACAAGGTTATTGTCATATAAAACAATATTAACTGCTCAAATATTTCTAAAAATATTTCAATATACAAAGTACCTGCAAAACAAGGGGTTGGATATACTAAAAGCTCATAAAATGATGGAGAAGACTTGTGAGACACTAGGCAACATCTCTCACGACTACAAAGCTATAGAAGCTGCTGCTATAGATTTTGTTTTACATATAAACAAGCAACTTAAAGAACAGAATTACGATTTTGTTCTTGATATTACGACCAAGAAAAAGAAAATTGATGCCAGGGGAAACTACAACTGACGAGTTCTTAATAGATGCTAATGAAAAATTTTAAATTGAAGTACACAATCAAGTTTTTGATATATTGACAAACTGCATGTAACGAAGATTCTAAAAATATGGCGTAATTTCTGCTAAAATCGCATGGTTCCATCCTAACAACTTTTACCTACTCCCTGCTTTCCCCGATTTAGCATTTGAGTCTATGAGCAAAGGAGTTATTAAATTTAACCGAGATGCCACAGCACCAAGAATTCGTGAAGAATTAATTGATTTTGCTGCAAAATACATTTCACTAAAGCAAACAATTCAGGAGAGATATCTAAATGAAGAAGGCGAAATATATTCGGAATTAAATAGTGAAAACCTTGACGAAGAGGAAGGGCAGGATTGTTTTGTATCTACTAAAACATGTAGAAATTGCCTTGTGTGATGCTATATAATTTTACAAAAATATAACCTATATTCCAAAGCATTTAGCCTTGTCTTCACTTTTTACAAGTAACGTTTAACAATGCCAATAATATAAGCTTCATGCGTGCGCAGTTTCTCAAAACTGAAACATTTCAAAAATCTCATGCGGATGAATATGGAGTTCAAATATTGTAGAAATATACATAATAATACAATTATAACAAAACTTGCAAATCACCATGTAATCTATGAAAAGGTTTAGTTTCTTTTTGTAGTTACTTATTTTTATCAAAGTTTCGGGCCGGCCTAAGTAATTATGCCCTGACCGATTATCTAGTTCTGTTCGCCGCTGATAAGAAGCACGCAGTCTATCCTCATCTCTCTGATGTTGTCTCTATAAGTTCTTGCAATGTTGGTATTTTCAAATATTTTTCTTTGATTGTTTGGAAAAACGTGAAATCCTTATCTTTTTTGTTACTATGGATTTTTATTAAATGTTCCTTAAGCTTAGAAGGTTTTATTGAATTGTTTGACATGGTTTTATTACATAGAAAACACATAGGTAAAGTACTATTTTTTGATGACGGAATAAAGCCATATTTCATATGTTCAACACTATATTGTCTGAATTTTTTCTTCGGGTCACTCGTACTGTTATCTGAAAAAAAGTGACTTAAAAAGATATACAAAAATATATATATCAAAACTTTTATTTGCAACAATGTTAATTATTTTTTTTTTTTTAATGTAAATGTCACATATTGTGTAGGTACTCATTGTGTAACAATTAGTTTTTCAAGAAAAATAAATAATTAAAAAAATTAATTAACAACAGAATATATAATAATACAGTAATTCCAAACATTCGCGGATTTGGTTATTCACGGAAATAAACAAAATAAAAAAAATATAAAAAAAATATATAACTTTTAGGGTGCATTATAATAAACTGTAAAACCAAATATGTCTAATTTCTTTTACAGAATCATTAATAATATTTTCTTTAGAAACACGTCTATATTAGAAAAAACTTACGTCTTTTCTTAAGTTTTTAATAAAAAAGAAATCTATGTGAATGTTAAGGGATTACTGTACGGATAACTGTGATATATAATTTTTTTAAACAATTTAAACGAATATAACTTTTCTTAAATAAATTTAAGTTTAAAGAGATATTAATTTTATTCAAATACAGTCGAACTCCTATATAGTGATGTTCAAAATTCCCTTCAAAAACATCATTATATAGAAACTTCATTGTATAGAATTTATACTTAAAAAATAAAACACAAATTTAAACGTAGATAACAAATACATATTAATTATAAACGCTTTCGTTTTGACATTTTTAACCAACTTTACACTTAAACAACTTGAAACGAAAAAACTGCAAATGAAACGTGTTCAATAACAAGACAATGCATTTCAAAACTCGAAGGAAATCCTATAATCCTCTAAACAATTCATGCATTTATGTCATTTACAAATGTACAGAATTTTTAGTAACATTAGTAATAGCCTTTCTGTATTGTAAATTAAGAAGTCTTATAATCCGCTTATCCGTTTAACAATGCGGTATTGTAAAGGTAAAGTAAATTGTACGTGATTCCAAGAAAACTTTAAGTAGTTGGGTAACATTTTCTTTGAAAAAGATCATAATATAGAATTTGAACATCATATTTTAGAGGTGTTTTTACCCGCATTTTAACCCGATTTTGATTCGCTTTTGAAGCAGTATGACATTGATTTGAAAACGTTTTATAATCGTTTTAATGTACCATTTAAGCGTATTAAAAATGTTACAAATGTAAATGATTTAGAAAAGTTTTGCTCTACTAGGGGTTGGTGCAGGTATCGGCTCTATGGTATTGCGTTCCTGTGTAAACCTGTATAGATAGACCTGACTCACCGCGATGCCCGTTATAACTTATTACTATTTTATGCACCTGTCTATATTTATATTTCATTTAGAACGTAAACGTCGCTAATAATTTATTCATTGTTGTTTATTTTAACTTCCATATTAATTAAAATGTGTCACATTTTTTAAATTTTATATTAAAACTTGCGCAGACCCGTTGACGTTGGTTCGGTAAATAGATTGCTTATTATATTATTTATTATCATCATATAGGCTAAACATACTTGAAATATAAATCTTAATAATAAAAGCACATTTATGTTTGCACGTCATTTTCTACTGATAGATCAATGTTTTCAAATGATTTGAATGGAAAAAAATAATTTGCTTACAGTAGTATTACGGTATCGCTGGAATGTAGGATCTTGGGCAAGAAAAAGCCAAGAAATGATAGTAGAGATGGAAGAACACAAAATAGATATATGCGCGATTGCTGAAACTAAGAAGAAGAAAGGTAGTAGGTTTTGGAAATATGATAAATCTATGTTAATATATAGTGGAAAAGGAAAACAAGAGAGAGCAGTTTCAGGAGTTGGATTACTTGTACATGAAAAGCTGGAACCACATATAATCGACATCAAATACACGAGTCATAGATTACTAAAGACATCTTTTATATTCGAACATAAAAACTTACATGTAATATCTGTGTATGCGCCAGATACAAGTAATACCAAAGAGGAAATAAGCTCATTCTACAATGAACTGCAACAAATCATAGATGGAATTTACCACTCAGAGCAAATATTGATATTGGGTGATTTAAATGCAAAAATAGGCAACAAAATCATCCCAGGCATTAAAAAAAAAATTCAACGAAGAACATATAAACGAAAGTGGTGAAAGTCTGATACAATTTTGTGCAGCCAATGAACTGAGGATCAATAATACTTTCTTCCCTCATAAACTGCATCATAAGATAACGTGGTCCAACACACGGGGAAGCAGATCCACTATAGATTACATAATTTCAAATAGAGCAGTACATCCACCCATAATTTTAGATGTGAGAGTCTTAAACTCGGCAAACATAGGAACAGATCACAATCTAGTACTTAGCAAGCTGCGTATGTCCATACATTTTCTGAAAAAAAAACAACGGCTATTACAGAAAAATGAACATACAACTTATTAAGGACGCGACTATACAGTTGCTATATAAATCTAGGCTCCAGAGCATTATTCAAAATAATCCCATACAAGAACTGGACGACGTAGAAACAAGTTGGAATAAATTAAAAACAAACATCTTAAAGGAAGCAGAAGAAACTTTAAGTAAAAGATCGTCAACCACAAGCGGGCGACTTGCTAAACCCTGGTACAACAAAGATGTAAAACTACTAGCAGCGAAAAAAAAGAACAGCCAAATTCGGGAAATTAAACGAAACTACTGGCAAGCCTTCACTAAAGATATGGAAAGGGATTTATACGGCTCACAGAAGAAAGTGTGGAAGACAATCAGAAGCTGGAAAAAACAATAAACGAGTTTATCCAAACAAATAATATATCATTGGAAGAATGGGTTAAGTACATCAATTCCTTGTTTAACAACAACAAAGAATTACAAAAAAACGAACCAATATAGACAGCAAGAATTGAAGAGGCGGACTCTCACTTTCTCAACGCTGATAACCTCTCTATTTTGGTAAAAAAACTAAAAAATAGAAAAGCTCCGAGGATAGACAAAATTTTTAATGAACTCTTAAAATATGGAGGAATGAAATTATATCAAGAAATTAGCATGGCATTCAGGAAAATACTAAACTGCACTACCGAATGAATGGCGAATCAGCATAATGATCCCGATATTTAAGAAAGGCGATAAACGAGACCCTTCCAATTACAGAACTATTTTGCTACTGTGTACCATAACTAAACTCTTTACCAGTATTCTAAGAACTTAAATTGAAAACACAATCGACTTAAGCGAAGAACAGCAAGGTTTCAGGAAAAATCGATCGACGATAGATCCAATTTTTACGTTACGACAAATTGCTGAAAAATCCATCAATTTTGTATGTTTTATTGATTTGACGAAGGCTTTTGACCGCATACAATTAAACGACGTTCTAAAAATACCGAGTACACCAGAACATAATTATGATAATAAAAAATCTTAATACTGACAACGTGGCTAAACTTAGCGTCAACAACAGCTGTACTGAAGAAACTCCAATAAATGCAAATATTCGGCAAGGAGATAGCTTAAGTCCTTTACTGTTCAACATGTTATGGAGAGAATTATATCTAAAATCAAACTTGTAAATCGAGGCTACAGATTAAGTAAAGGAAGCGTAAACATCTTATGCTACGCGGATGATGCCGCCTTAATAGCAGAAAACGAAGATGACCTGCAACGGCTGGCACATGCATTTTACTTGAAGGTTTCCAAATTTAACATAAAAATTTCTACTGCAAAAACGAAAGCGCTAGTGATATCTAGAGAGCCGAAACGTTGCAAGCTGGTAATTGGAAATCAAATAATAGAACAAGTAAACACTTTCAACTACTTAGGCACATAAATATCTAGCCACGGAGATATCCATAGAGAAGTTTTCCGACAGACCAGTAAAGCAACAACTATCTCGGGTTGTCTCAGAGATAACGTATGGATAAACAAATACATTAACTTAAGCGGCCCATACACTTGCAGGTTAGTCTTAAGATTTGCCTGAACAGGTCGCGACCTGCGAATAAGTGCGATAGTGTGTGGTTGAAAACTGAAGGCGCGTTCAGGCCTGCCGCGGCACGACGCGAATCTGTCGAAGCCTGATTTTTTGAGCAAGTACGACAATTTGCTTGCGAATGTGTGGCCATTCGCGAGCCTCGTCTCAGTTCCTTGAATTAGTTTCGCGTGTAAAATCAAACTGAGTGTTATTGAATGCGCTTAGTAAGTTTCGCCTTTTTATAATCACTGTTTACAGTTCTTTCATAACGGTAAAAATTGCGGTTTCACGTAAAATACAATTTATAGAATTATATAGAGACTATCCGTGTTTGTGGAAGGTGAAGTGTAAAGACTATTCTGATAAAAATAAAAAGAATGATGTGTACAAAATATTGTTAACTAAACTGCAAGAACTAGAACCTGATGCGCGTATTGAAGACGTGAAAAAGAAGATTAATTCTTTGAGGAGCTGTTTCAGAAAAGAGTACAAAAAAGTTATAAATTCAAAAAGATCAGGAACGGGCACAGAAGACGTGTATAAGCCAACTTTGTGGTATTTTGACCTCCTCTTGTTTTTGAAAGATGACGAATATTAACTTGTTGTCGCCATTTTAAACGTTAATAAGTACCGACGCTGCTCATAAAAACCGAACTGAGAACTGAGCACAGCTAGCAAGCCTGCCTGAATAATGTATGGCTAGTTTGATGTTTTACACTTGCTCGCGTACTTACCTGTTTAGGCAAATCTCAAGACCAAACTGCAAGTGTATGGGCCGCTTTTAGAGAACAAAGTCCGTATACATAAGACTTGCGTGAGACCTATCATGACACGGTCTAGTACAACTGGCCGCCGCTGAGCGGCCGCCGCTGTGTGGCCGCAGCCGACTGGCCGCAATGACAACTGGCCGCCGTGCCTACTGGCCGCCGTCCCTACTGGCCACCAACCTAACTGGCAGCCGATACCGTTTTAAAAAACTCCCTTACTTACTAGTTTTGTTCCAGGGATTAGAAAAGTTTTGCAATTGTTTGTAACTTACTTTTTACAGAAAAACAGCAAACGATTATTTTTAATAATAGAAAAATATTTGTCTATAGACAAGTTAAAATGTTAGTAAACTGAAAAAATATATGCAAGTAAAAAAAAAATAAGAAGAATACTGAATGTCATACAATACCCGCATGTATAATGTAGAAATGTGTCACATAGAAATTAAAAAAACAAATTCTTGTTCTGAAATTTGTATCTCACTTAAATATACCTTTTTAATCGTAATACCCATGCAATTAATGGGTTCCTTCCAACCCTTCGTCAAAAATTAGAATCGTGTTTTTATCGGTTTTTAAATACCGATCGACTTGGAATTTGAAGAATAATAATTTACATACTGATATACAAGGCTCGGATTTTATCCTCTAACGAATCTGAGAAAAATAATTCTTTATGCAGAATAGATAGACGACAACCATAAGTGTGCGGCCAGTTGGGTTGGCGGCCAGTAGGAATGGCGGCCAATAGTCATCGCGGCCAGTCGGCCGCGTCCTGTTCGCCGCGGCCGGTCGGCCGCGGCCAGTAGTCCTATCCCGATCATGACATATGCTGTAGAGACACGCGCAGACAACTCTAGAACCAAACAAATACTTAGGGCGACAGAGATAAAAACGCTAAGGAGCATGACAAGCGTCACGATAAGACACCGAATTAGGAATTCTGCGATTCGCAAACAAATTTAAGTTCCCAGATATTGTTAGATGGTCACGTCAACGACGAAGGGTATGGAACGACCATATCAATAAAATGGAGGAATCACGAATTGTAAAAATTGCCAGAGATGGTAAGGTGGATAGCAGGCGTCTTCCAGGAAGACCTTATAAGAGGTGGAGAGAGGCATGGCAGTCAAATTCCCAGGATCCGCAGGATAAGCCGGAGAACACAAGCCAGTAGGCTTAACGTAGGAGGAAGAAGAAGAAGAAATAAAAAAAATGGGTTAACTTTAAATTTTGTTGTAAAAAACGGTTGTGTTTTTTCTTATAGTATAGTAAACTAACGTCTCCAAAACTCTTGTTGCGTTTTGCAAATGATTGTAGAGTTTTCTAATAAATTAGTTAATTAAAAGAAACCGGAAAAACGATAAAAACGGAAAACAAAACGAGAACTGAACCGTAAAACAGCTTACTATGATTAAAATTTAACGCTTTCATTTTGACCATTTTGGATTTTGGATCATATTACTTTAGTATATCTAGATACGTTAATTGAAACATTTGGTCATTTACTATTTTAGTTGTATAATACTGCTTTTTATTTCTTGTTATTTCAGAATTTAATTTTCTTGTTGTAACAAATTTAAAATTTAATTTATTTTAACTAGTTACGCGATTATCGATTATTATACATGTAACTAATTTTACTAAACTAAAAACTATACAAAAAACACTAATAAAATTTATAGCAAACAAAATTTAATGAAAATGACTTACTATTAATTTATATATCACTGAAACTACACGTTCGCGATAAGATAATCTGCAGTTACTTTTATTGATATACACTGTCACACGCGTAAAAATACGGAATAAGCACTTGCTTATATTTATATATGATTTATATTTTTGTTTTATCTTGAACAAGAGTATTTTGTATCTTTCACAAATCGTCTCGATTATTCTAAAGGTTTTGAGAATGCTTCATTATAGATATATTATTTTTCGCATTTTATTTGTATTTTCTACATCTACATTTTATACATAAAATGCGTCATGTAGAAAATTATCATTTTCTACGCGTATGATGTATAATATCAATGATATTACGTGTTAGAGTTGAAACTAGTAGACATTCGTTTTCCAATACATTTTTTTTTAAATATTATTAGAATTCTACTTGCGTTTTTTAGAAAGAAAACAGCAGCTGTGGTAATATTTTGTGTGGCACACATTTATTTGCATTAATATGTGCACTGATATAAATGAAATCACTGTAAATCTTAATTATATATGTATTCAGTGCTGTAAATTCAATTTATAGAAATGTTATTCAACGGTATGATTGTGAATGAAGAAATAAAATGTTTTCATAATTGTATCAAAAGTTTTGTAACAACTTTTGAAATTAATTAAATTAATAAATCTAAACCAGGAAGACCAATATAGACTATTTTTACTGCGTATTTTCATTTGTACATTTTCAAGTGTTTTTCGTATTGACGCAAGCAAAGATAAACTTTGTAAAACGACAAGGATTGATGGTTTATGTACAAGGAAATGATGTTTGTTTTCTTTCAATTATTTTTTGTCGTATTTACAACATTCTGTCATTACAGCATTTGGTGTTGTAATTAATTATTCGCGTTAAATATATTTACATCGTGGTAGTGGCGGAGTAAACTAGTCGCATAGATCTAATGGATCAAAACATTGTAAACCATTTGTATTATTTTTAGCTCGACGACACCGTTGGATGTATATATGAACACTTGCATAATTCATAGGTACAAGAAAAGAAAGTACTTGAAACCCTGTTAAAGACGACAGTGGCGCACGCACAGTCTTCCAAACACGTCGTATATTTTTTTAAATAATGAATAGACTTTGTTGGGAAAGTAATTAGAAAATGAAACTCATTATCATTACGCTATGTCCATAAATACTTTGTTCCACATTCGATTGCCAACTGCTTAATTCGACGCTCTCGTGTTGTTAACCGGCATCGACGTCGTGACGCTGAGATACACGAAACAGTTCCATCTCGAATAGTTCAAGTCTAAATCTAATTCCGTTTAACATTTTTGTGTAATTAATTGTGATCGCAAAGATAAGTTTTTAATATGTACGTGAGTGCGGTTTTGTAAGTGGAGAAAAATGGGAAGTGTAACTAAAACTACCTTAGGAGGAAGTATACATAGAATTCGGGAATTTGAACTTGAAAAGGTAAAAAAAAATATAAGACAAACTGCGCTATAATACTAACTTAATATGTATCTAGAAACTTATAGAAACGCATACGAGACCATCAATAAATTTGGAAAAATGCCTAAATTCTTGTTGATTTTTCTTGTAGATGTTACGGGTGCAGGCTCTAAAAAATTAAAGGAAGCTATCTTAATTTACGCTTTACTTATTTTATTTTTTATTTGCATATATTTTATAGCGTCGAATAATGCCAACTTTAAGATTTAATATTGTTTGGTCTCCAACTATTGCAAAACACCATAAAATACCGAGTTTTGCAACAAACTTAATAATTAATTGATTTCGTAGCTTATAGAGAATTACTAAACTTGAAAGTTCATTGATACTATAATTTTTTTAAATTTAATATGCATTATCACATTTTTATTAGAAAACAGTTATCTTTAATAACTATAGTAATTTATTGCTTTCTTTACTTTCTTTCAGTTTCCTAAATTGGGAACAAGTATTAAGTGAAAGTTCATCAATCAATTGTTTTTGATGTATTGAATAAATATTGTTAAACTATACCAGTCTACCAAGGTGTGTAAAAACAAATAAAATCTTTAAAAAATAGTTTAATTATTTATTTCAATCGGAGTTTCTACTGATCACACTATAAGTAATGATAATGTAATTCCATTAATTCATTGTAGTTGTTTATGATGGTCTTTGTTCATTAATTTATTTTGGAACTTTATTAATTACACTGTCAAAAATAAAATGTTTTCGTATCTACTAAACTATTTAATTTCAAACTTCATATAAAAATTACAAAATTCAGCACATACATGCGCGTTTTTCTAAAATATTCAACGAACTGGTTTGGCATTGATACGTGAAAAGATTAAGCAGCTAAAATTACGAGAAGTTTTAAAGCTTTTAATGTCATTTCAAAAAAGGGTTTCGTCTGATGGTTAAATTTTGCTATCGTTTTTAAAAAAGATATTGTCAGTGCTGTAGATTAATCTATTTCCTGTCCTCTTTGTCACGTTTCACATTATGTATATACTCAAATAAGTAAACTTTTATAATTTTACAAAGCGACAAAATCTAAATTTTTTAAATAAAATTGTTTCTTTATATTTATAACAAATAGTAAAACTTCATTAATCGTTGGTTATACTAACATATTATGTTAAAATTTAATGGGAGAATCTGATATTGGTTAAGTATTTGTATCTTGGTCTGTGGCGGATGTAGCAGCTGATTTTAGATTTTTGTCAATATCATTTACTTCTAAAATTACTCATTAAAATCTACATTTGTATAACATTGTAAAACTTCAAAAATTACAGTTTACAAAATATATTTTAACTTAATCTTAACAAAATATAGATTTCAAGTTTATTTCGATGAAAAGTTTGTAACTTGTAACCTTATTGCATGACTTTGAAAACATATTTTAGCTACGGTAATATCTATTAATAAAAATGATTTTTCTAGGAAATAAATTAATCTTTATAATTACACTGCACAACAGCATTTCTGATGATTGGGTTATGTTACACGATACTAGCCTAATTTTGAATGACGATTTCAAATCTGTGATCAAAATTACTGTATCAGCTCTAGTTTAGAAAATACGACACAAAGGCGGTTTTACAATAAAACACAACATGTTTACAGTTAATCCTATTTTATTAGGTTCTTAAGTTAAAAAAAACTTTCTTTTATAAGACTTCCTTGCAGAAGTTAAAGTTAGAGAGCTGTTCTGAATGCTCCAACAATAGTCAGCCATCTTGTGTGCGTTCCAGTAGCCTGGATAGCGTCCTTCCATCGTACGAAGGTCCTGGTGGAATTGCTCGCCCTGTTCTTCACTTAGATCGCCAAAATTAACTGGAAAATAGTCTAGGTGGTTGTGAAGAAAGTGTAACTTAATGCTCATGTTACATCCATGTGTTTGAAAGTGACTCACTAGTTGTTCAACGTGTTGATAATAGTCAGAACTTTTCTTATCTCCCACAAAATTTTGAACAAGCCAAACAAACTCATTCCATGCCTTTTTCTCAATCTCTGTCATAGTGTTCGTAAAATTTGTGTCTTTTATTAATGATCTTATCTGTGGCCCGTCAAAAATGCCTGCTTTTATCTTTTCTGCGCTTAGTTTTGAGAACTTCTTTGATATAAAAAGGAAACAATTTCTATTTTTGTTAAGACCTTTAACAAATTGTTTTATAAGCCCTAATTTTATATGCAACGGAGGCAGGATTATACGATCCCTTGATACTAAAGGTGGGTTGATCACGTTTTGTTGTCCTGGAATTAGCACTTCCCGAGTAGGCCAATCCTTTTTAACCCAGTGTTGACTTTTATCTCTACTATCCCTCAAGCAAAGAAAACAGGGATACTTTGTGTAACCACCTTGTTGACTTAAAAGAAAGTTGACCATTTTTAAATCAACACATATGAGCCAGTTATTTTCTACATATTTAATTTTGTCCAAAACCAGAGCAATAGATGTATATTCTTCTTTGAATTTTGTAGAATGTGCAATAGGCAACGATCCTAATTTATTCCCATTGTGTAAAAGAACACATTTTAGACTCCGTTTTGATGAGTCTATGAATAAACGCCACTCACTAGAAACGTAATTTCGTAATCCCATTGCAGCCATTAAACCAGGTACATCTTTACAAAATAAGAAATCATCCTCTTCGGCAAAACATTTGAGGAGATTCTGTTTTCTTTTGCGGTAATAAGAAATTTCAGTTTCTTTTGTTAATAAATTTTTTTGTTTTAGCCTAAAAGCCAAAATTTCTGAAGCAGACTTTGACAGTCCCAGATCTCTGATTACAGCGTTTAAATCATCTTGGTTAAATGGTTTTGGCGTTCCCAGATCACATTCAAAGTCTCTATCGCTACCGTCAATTTTCATCTCAAAGTCAATTGGCTCCTCCTCTGCAACATCAGCTTGTGTAGTCTTTGGGCTCAGAACACGTCTATGTGCCCATTGTATGGAAGGATATTCCCATGTGGCTCAATTTTTTCGGTTAATTACAGTTATGTTCACCAAACAAAAATAGCAGTCGTCATGGTGGTTTACGGGTTCGTTCCAGATCATAGCGGATTCGTACCTGAAACTATGCCTTTTCTTATTTGTCCACAAACGTAGAAACTCAATGCACGTCTTACATACTTTTTGCGGAATCCAACGCTTATTCTTAATTTCCAGCGGATGACCAAAGTAATTTTTGTAAGCTTCATTTACGAACGTTGTCACATTTAAACGGTATTCTTTAAATATATACTCTCCGCAAATAGAACAAAAATGGTTTGGATAATTCACACAAACTCTTCTTGACGATGTCATATCAAAGTAAAACAAAATAACTCAATAATTTATAAATTAGCAGCAAATACACACGGTAAAACAGCGAGTTTTATGTGTAAGCTAGAACTCGCAAACAAGAGCTGTTAGAACAAAAGTGAGGTTATATTTAGAATCAGCGACGTATTAGTAAATATCATGTGACATAAGTCATTCATCAGTCAAAAAGTGCAATTTTGTTGTCCAGTGTTATCAATAGTCATTGAAAGAAATAGATATAATATAATTTTAAAAAAATAATGTTATTTACTTTTCTGTCTCAGCAAAGTGCAAACTACTCATTTTATGGCACAATCTTTCAGTAAACATAAACTTGAAAAAAAGCGCCGCTTAATTAACAAATATTTGAGGTATAGTAGAAGATTCCAAGAGTGACACTTTTATAACAATTTCTATTCTGATTTGTAGATTTTCCAGCTTGCAAAAATCTACAACACACATAAAAATCCAGAACGGCAAAGTAGCAACTGTACTGTAACGTATACATTATGGCGAATTTTTAAATGTCGTTGCTCGAAAACAATTTTCCATTTTGTATAATTCTCGTACGATGATTTCTTCCAAGCCGAGCTTTTGTCGTATATTCCATCTTCTAACGATGTCCATGATAATTCTACTAATTTGGAAACTTTTGTTCTACGAACTATGATTCTAAAGTAATAAATTTCAAGTATGTGGGCCACCCTTTGGTAACATGCACAATCATTCTAATAGTGGATATTTACATTACAAAAATTTAGAAAAGTACTTTTTTGAAACCAATTTTACATTTGTTTCAAATGTATTTAATACTGTAAACAAGAGGTTGCTATCTACAATTATCTTTTACTAACACTCGTTTAAATCTTACTCCCTGTTTTGAGAACTTACGTTCTCTTACAGTAAAACGTAGGCAAATCAAAAGGTTTGTTACTCGTTTTCAAAATTATTTAGATTCATTAAGTACTAATAATGTTGATAAAGTACAAGTAAAGCTTAGAATAGACGATTTTATCAGATTGAACGATAAATTTAATGACATTCAATCAGAACTTGAAATATTGTCAGTTAATGAAGTTGAAGTGGACCAGAATAAGCGCTAATTATTTGAAAACTCTTATAATTTTTTGTCTAGAGCTAAAAAATTAAATAAAAATCATCAATTCAACACGGGCGAATATAGTGAAACGTTCGAGAAATTATTTGCAAATGCAAGAGTCTTCTAGAAGCTGTTATCCATCTTCTAGAAGATATACGGAAAAATAGGGAACGCTCGAGAAGGATTTCCGTATGTGTATATATACCGACGAGGCAGATCGTAAATTAGTTATTGCCGTAACGCGAATGCAGCACTATTAAGAAGATTATTCAAGTTGAGATAAATAAGTCGTTAGCACGCGTGTGTCTAGATAAATATACCGAGAATAATCGTGTACGTGATTTTTAGTGTAAACAAGTCTGAAGCTACCCGCGGACGTTATCTTATCTCTTGTTAGTGATAGTGTTATACAACGGTTATACATAAATTAGTGTAAGTGTTTTTATTAAATATTATTAGATTTCATTAGTTCGGTTAATTTAAAAGTGTACATATTTCTAATATAACTAAAACATAATTTTAGTCGTTTAAATAAATTAGTTTTTTTTTAAATAATAAATACGCAACAATAGTATACGCAACAGTGTTAGCGGTAAATATAATAATCAATTAAGATTGCCTAGATTGAATTTACCTGTTTTTTCCGGTAATTTTGACAAGTGAAGTTGTTTTTTGATATATTTCAAGCTACGGTGTATAATAACGAAACGATAAGTGATATTTAAAAATTATACTACCTGAAATCCTCTTTAAAGAGCGAGGCCGCGAATTTGTTACAATATTCTGCGGTAAATTATCTTGTTGCATAAGACATGTTAAATAATCGGTATGACAATAAAAGGCTAATAATTCAAAAGCGCATTAAGTCCATGTTTGACCTTCCACGAATTAGCAAGGAATCTCAAACCTGCATACGGTCTATTATTAACACGGTTCAAAGACACTTACAGACATTAAAGGCATTAAAGCGTAGTGTTGGGATGATCTTTTAATTCACTTGTTTTGTAGTAAATTAGATGTAACCACATTAACGGGAATGGGAGACAACGGTTCCTGATAAGGAATATCCCACCTTAGATAAATAGATACAATTTTTAGAAAGAAAGTGTCAAACTTGATAAACAGAATGATTTTGTTAACAATAGAGAGCCTCGACATAAAAGAGTCACATTGCACAGCGCTTCAGTAAGTACTAGTTGTCAATTTTGCAACAATATTATTTTGAATAGAAACGCGAATCACTAAATCAAGAATAAGCGTTTATGCATTAATTGTAATTAATATAATAATTGTAAAGTCAAATCACACTACGTTTTATTGCAAGCCTAAAAAATGCGCTAAGTGTAATAAGAAACATAACTCGCTGTTGTCTTTAAAATCAAGTTTAGCGTCGTCTGCTCAAGATACTAGTTCTAAGCAAGTAACTCCTAATTCAGTGCCTAGTACTACATCTCCAAGTTTAACAAATATTTCTCAGTGTCTCCATACCTGTAATCAAGTGCTTTTATCGACAGCAGTAATTAACATATTAGATTACAAGGGAAACTGGCATCCTTGATTCGGGATCTCAAACAAATTTTATCACTCAGGTGTTAGCAAATAAATTAGGGCTTCCAATCAAATATACGCGGCTTTTTGTGACGGGTGTAGCTAATTCTAATAATATTGTCGAGCTTAAAGTTAACGTAGTTATAAGTTCTCGTTTAAATGGCTATCGCTAGGACACGTGCTGTTATGTTTTAAACAAAATCCCTGAAAAAATACCGTTATTGCCAATCAAGGCAGAATACTTATACATCCCTAAAATTATTACTCTTCCAGATCCAAACTTTTACGTCTCTGAGGAAATTGATATACTTCTAGGCGCAGAATTGTTCTGGCTTACGTTGTTTATTGGGCAAATTCAGGGTCGCAAATTTGAACCAGGCTTTCAATAAACCAAATTAGAATGGGTTATTGGAAGCAAGATTGAGATCAGAAATGTTCAATCTAGTGTTAGTTGCAACTTTGTCGCAAATAGCTTAGACCAGAAATTAGAAAGATTTTGGGAAATAGACAATATTAGGATAAACGAAAGAAAAACTCTTACGAAGAGCAAGCCTACCATTCAAATCAGAGCCAGGTCAGCTGGGTAATTGTAGGGATATAGCACTAAAACGTTTCTTAAATCTAGAGAAAAAACTAGCTCGCACACCTTACGTAAAGCATGAATATGATAAGTTTATTAAAGAGTATTTAGAGTTAGGTCACATGAAAGAAATTTCTAACTGCAAAGACTTGCAAAATATTAAAAATTTTTATTTCCACATTATTGTGTTACCAAAAACGAAAGTCTGACTACAAAGCTGCAAGTAGTGTTTGATGGTTCCGTTAAGTCAACTAGTGGTAAATCGTTTAATGACATTTTAATTGTAGGGCCAACTATACAAGAGTCACTTGTTTCTATATTAACGCAATTTAGAACGCATAATATGTTCTAAATGCCGACATTGCAAAAATATATAAGCAAGTCTTAGTAAATCCTGAAGAAACTAGGTTTCAACGTATACTGTGGCGGTTTTTACCATCAGATAAAATTAAAACTTATGAGTTATCTACAATCACATATGATACGCGATCGGCTTCATTTTTAGCTACTAGGTGCCTTCAGCAAAGTGCTATAGATAACATCAGAGGATACCCTTTAGGTTCGCGTATAATCATGCAGGATTTTTACGTTGATGATTCACTGACAGGTGTCAGCATCTTAAGTACTGCCGGTTTCCACTTGCACAAATGGTCATTGAACAATGCGGATGTTGTAAAATGCAAACAGGGTAAAGAAAATCTTGTTCTAGACTTCTACAGAGACGAGTGTTAAAAAATATTAGGTTTGCTGTGGCATGCAAAACATGATTTGTTTAAATTTTCTATTCAGTCATTTGTATATCGTGATAATAAATCAAACATTGCGAAGATTTTTAACCCTTTAGGATTTTTAACTCCGGTCACCATAACAGCAAAAATTCTGTTACAACAGCTATGGAAATTAAAACTAGATTGGGACGAATCTTTACCTATCGATCTCTATTCTTCCTGGTGCATTTATCGTAGATCTTTAATGAACTAACCATTAGAAGGTGTATCAGACCTGATAAGCCTAATACAGTTGAAATTCACGGATTCTGTGATGCAAGCGAAAATGCTTTTTAGTTCGGTTTGTTTATTTTAAAGTTATTTTATATGTAATTTTTGTATTGAAATATTTATTACTGAAACTGGTAGTTACAACACTGACAAGGTTTGATCCCTGAAGACTTGAGATAAAAACTGTTTTTATTTTTGTTTAAGATCTGAGTTATATTGGAGAGGTTTTAAAACGTTTGGTTTTCTAAAGTTTTATTCTGATAGTTACGGAAGAAACGATATCTATATTGTTTTGCATGTAATTTTTACACACTCTAATTTCTACAATGTAATTTCCTTTGTGATTTGTACTTCATTAAGTGAACCACATTTAAAATGAATAAAATTATCAACCTGCAGATGTTGCCGCTCGGTGAGGATGTTTTGTTACCGAAATATTTTGCTAGTATCCGGTTTACTATATTAATAAAACATTTTTCTCTTGTTCTTCTGTCAGAGATTATAGTGTTTTCTTTCTAAATAAGTCTAAGTGGTATTCTTTTCTTACTTTCCACTTATATTTTTTGCTTCTACTTTGTAAATCTCTTACTATTTTTATTAAAAATATCAACAACTAGTACATTTTTGGCAGTAATAATATCTAGGCTACGTTTCTGCAAAAATGTGTACATTTAATTCAGTCTAGTATAAACATCATCCTAAAACGCTATCATAATGCAAGTCTTCACCAATTTTTTTTCAATGCTGCAGATTCTGTTTCTTCTCTACAGGACCAATTTGTAATTGATAGTGCTCTCAAAAGTTTACTACGTTCTTTACGAGAATGTTCTAGCAATGTGTAGAGTTCATAAAGAAAACATAAATAATTAAAAAATTGACACAGTCTACACACTTATTAAGTTAAGTTAAATATAGATTAATGTGCACTATACCGAACAAAAACTATTTTATTTATTTTATTATTTAATTTTTTAAATGCCCGTACTTACTTTCGAATACCACTCATGTCATAAGCATGAAAACGGCAGTCTTCACTGTTAACACCATTAATCTCCAGAAAAGTCAAAATTACTTTCTTAAGCGAATTACCAGTGTGGTTAAAAACTGACTAAAAGCTTACAAGTGTTTCTCGCATTTTCCCATCAACATAATAGCAAAGATCCACTTTTAATTAGTTCAAATGAGACACGTCCAGATTCGAGTCAGCAATCATTTCAATGTACTTTGCTTTCTTTAGTATTCTCTTGCTCATAAGAACGATGCCAAAAGTTTCACAATCTTATCGAAAAACAAAGTCTTTTATTTAAACAAATTTGGCCACCTAAATAACTTTTCTTAGTATCTTTCGCCAGTATTCTTCTTCCGTTTTTGTTATGAATTGAAGCGAACAAGAAAACGATCCTGAAATAAGACTACTACCGGACTGGAAAAAAAACGGTCGACGACCAACCTGGAAAGAAGTGAGTGCTTTGGACAAAAACATGAAATCGTACTGGGCGCAGTAGGACTCTTTGATAGTAGAAGACGGTCTTCTTAAGGGATTCTTAGAAAGCGCCGAGCGCACGAGAAACAGACTACAGTTGATAGTGCCAAACAGCCGCGTGTCAGAAGTGTTGAAGCATCTCAATATCTCATTTCTAAACGTAGAATTAAAAGTTCGTAATTTTATTGCAGGTGGTCAGGAACAGTCTGTAAAATTCCAAGCATTTCTCCACGTAAGGACATTATTAAAGTCGCTTTCTGCTTGTTGCTACAACCATTGGCTGTAGCTGCGGATTTAAACTGCTTGTAGTAGGTTGACCATGGAACTTTACCATCAAAATTTGGAAGTACAACTTTAAACTTGTGAGTGGTTTCTTCTCTATGATCCATTATTAAATCTTTACCCGTGACGCTTCCTTCGTCGTGACAATTCATTTGGGTCATTCTTTCTTCAAGCAGTTGTATTCTTTCCCTCAATTTTTTCTCTTGTTTGTCGTTTATGGTTCTTGAATTTTCTTTTAACTTCTGTTCTAATTTGTCTTCTATTTTGTCGTTTACAGATTCGCAAATTTCTTCTTTTAAATTTAACATATCTGTTTCGGTTTCCTCTTGAACAATTTTAATTTAGTTTTCTATGCTTGTTCGTATTTCTTCTTTTAAACCTCTACAATTTTCCTCTATTTTCTGGGAATGTTCAGACAGTTTTTCATCTGTTGTTCTTGAATTTTGTTCCATTTTACTAGAATTTTGTCCATTTCTGTATTCATTGATTTTTAATCATTTTTTATTGATTCGAGAAATTCAAATAGTTTTGCATCCATTTTGGTTTAATAAAAAAGAGTTGCCAGCATAAGTTATATATAATACGAATAAAAAAAGTTTAAATACACTACTTTAACGAAATGGAACAGCTAGAAATTACACGCTATAAACAAACACGAGAATTGCGAACTAAGGTTTTATTTATTTACGCAATCAATGTTTTTATTACGGGAGTGATATTAAATTACTTATTGGTATTTACAGTAAAAATCGCGAACTAAACAATTATTTATTTATTCTATTCGATATCACGCACCTGTATCACCACTGTAACGATTATTATTACTAATTTATTTATACTAAAAATATGTACACTTTCATAAGTAATCGAACTAATTAAATCTAAGGATATTTAATAAAAACAGTTACACAAAAGATAAAGTCCGTGGATAATTTCAGTTTAACAATTGTTTACATTAAAGTCACCTACAAGGTTATACTCCGTATATTTATCTCCACACACGCGATAATTACTTATTTATTTAAAGCTGAATAATCTTCTTAACACTGCCGACTTTGAATTACTGAAGTAATTGACCAACGATTCGTTTGTACCGCATTTATACATTTTGAGAATCCTTTGCGAATGTTCTGTATCTTTCGGTAAACGTTCTAGAAAATGGATAACAACTTCGTGAAGAGAATAATTTCTCGAACGTTTCAATATTTTATGGAATTAGGTGAATACAGTTTACACTTTTAAAACTTGATAATAAAATATACTGTTGAGGCTGCAGAATGATACGCTTTGTTAACAAAAGACAAAGTATTGTTTTTGTAAGATATAACAATGAAAGGATTTCTTACTCAATTCAAAGTTCCTGTTAGTTGTTGGATTTTTTCTAAGACCTCAACGCGATCGGTATAACTATCAACGTAAAATATGATTAGTGTTATCTCGTTGACGTTATTTTTGTTAATAACAGAAATCCGTTTTTTGTCAACGCAGCTTAAAACGCAGTCGTACCTAATCGTTACTTTAACTGAAACTTCAACTGAAAACATAAACACACTTCTTGTTCTCACTCGTGATACTGGTTCTAAGTATTCTTTTCAATGTTTAACTTTTCTTCTATCAATTGGTGTTATTTTTAAGTGTTTGTATCTAAATCCAGTGTAGCATTCTTATTTTCGAAGTTCTTCCTCAAGATTAACGAATTGCACAAAACGTATATTTATTAGTTCTAAAGCAAGATACCAAAAGAGTTTTCAACTATACGTCACATTGCTGAAGATTCTTTCAAATTTGTCTGTTCGAATGATCTTATCGTGTCTTTAATGCAAAACATTTGCACTTGTTAGGTTTTCTTTTACTAGAATCCATCTTGGCAGTTTGGTTTCAAATTTTGTTTAAAGCGCAGATTTTAAACTCAACTATATTAGTTTAGAAAATTAACTTTTTATTTTTATTGTTCACTTTGAAAATTAAACAAGATCCATTATCCAATTATACTTATATTGTATGAAACATCTTATAGAATATACATACAAGGAGTTTCTGAAATATGACTACAAAGTCAAGGAGTAATTTCCTTGTGGCGTTGAATGAAGATTTTTAAGAATTTGATGTAAAGTGGCTCATTTTTGTGATATTTGCAATTAAAGTTTTCAGGCCGGTCCTGACTATTTAAATAAGTAAAGATTGATTGTTGATTTAAATAATCCGGTAAATGCTGTGAGATCCGTTTTTTACAAGGTCTTGATGTATTGTGTTGATTATTTTTTTCTTTAATTTTTCTTCATCTTTCTTTTTTCGTGTTGACACTGACGGAACTTAACAAAACGTATTTAGTGTCTTCGATTACGTTTAAAGTGGCCACATTTAATATTTGCCTAAGGAGGGACAATCCGATAGATAGGAATTTATTTGGAAAAATACTAAAAATTAAATAAAATATATTCTTTGATTTTAAAAAAGAACATTAATTGATGAAACAATTAAAACACTAAATTTATAAGTATTTTGTCGCTGAATCAACTTAATTTAAAATATTTATATAAACATTATCCGATTTTAATTGAGAAAATTCTCTGGTGGTACTTGAGAAATTGCACTTTACTATAATCATTGTCTTAGCTCAATAGTCCACATTTTAATAATCAATGTAAAAACACGTTCTGTCAGAGCATTTGTTCTTGGTATAAGCATGTATAAGCAGTCCGAATTGCACCATTTTGGAAATATTAACAAACATTTTTATGAACATTTCTACCTACCTTTCTGGTACTGATTTTAAAATTATTGCAATGGTTCATTTTTTCAGAATTCGTAAATAATTTTACATGTACATACAATACATGCAAAATTGACTTTCAATTCCTTTTATATAAAGGTTTTAAAGAACGCCGGGGACCTCATTGAAAACGAGGGACAGTTATACATCAGGGACAAAAATCTAAAATGTGGGACTGTTCATCCAAATGAAACACGTATGGTCACGTTAATTACATTTATCTGCGGTTGTAACCAAACAAGACTTCAGTTAAATAAACAAAAGAAATTTCAATGCTATACATTCTAAATTCAGTTTTCTTAGAACTCGGTTCGATAACTCTTTCGATAACTTTATTTCTGTCTCAATTTCTTCAGTTGATGATAAATGATTTACGTAAATTGCCTTCGATAAACTTTATTTGTGCGTGTATAAAAAAATGTTAGAAGTGTTCTTTCTACCTATGTTTGTACTAGAGAAATAGCTCGCAAAGTAAACATATCCCACAATACAGTACACTGCATGCAAAATTATTATCTGTAACTTTACGACGTTGATTTTGAACTGTAACGTGAATGTTGTGAGTGACTGCAGTAACAAAAAGCTATAGGTCCTTACTTTAGTGCCAAAGAGTGGAAAAAACTTTTATGGAATTTAACTTTCAGTGGTGGTTTTCCATTAGTGTTAAGACGGGGATTTTAAGAAACATTTTAATTGAACCATTTATTTTACCAGAAATGTTTACAAGTGACGCAACAATTTAACGATATATTCTTTAATATTTTCAGGATAATATGGTCTATACACGATGGAGGTTCTCCGCATCTAAATTAAGTTATTTTTTTAATATAATTAGACACAATGTGCAATTATTTATGCGAGTATCAAACATTTTTTTGCGACGCCTGTAGGTTTATATTTTAGTCAATAGAGGACGTTTTGAACATTTATTATAACTTTATCAAGGTAACAAAATCTGATTTTACTGATTTTTTGTATTCATTTAGTAGAACGTTGCTACTAGCAGCCGAAAATTAGAGAGATACTGGTTTTGCATATTTAGTTTTCTTTTTGCAGTACTTTTCATTTATTAACATATGAATACTGACCAACGCAATATTGCTTACATTAAACATCTGTAAATACCTTATCTTGTAGGTATTATTTAGTGTACTTGAAAAGAACGTGCAATTCTTAGAATAGCTACCACGTCTTCTTTGATAACATTAATTTGTATTTTTTTGATGTCAGCAAATAGCTGAGAAAAAATTTGCATTTCTTACAGCTTACTTTCATTCACGGTGTCCACAATCATAGTTGATTATTTAATGCAACAGGTTCATAATTTACGACTTTATTTTGCTAAAAATATTTATTTTGACATTTATTGCTTGTATGTATGCTCTACTACTGCCTTCTAAAGTAACAACCTGTTAATCAGATACACTCTGCATACAACAGTAAATATATAATATTTGCAACTTCTACCAGTTGCTAGGATCTTATGTAATGTCTGTCACTACAAACAAATTTCTTTGTTCACACACAAACAATTGTGCTAGTCTTTTGAAGTAAATTTCAGCTAAATAAATAAACTTATATGTATTTTCCCTTTTCTTTAGTTAGTCTTTACACTAAACAATAGGAAGGCCTAGAACAAGACATAAACTTTCTCTCACTTAATAGAAAATTATCTAAAAATGTTTAGATTTGATACATAAATTTAAATTAGTATTTGTGTTAGATGCTTTGATGTCTATTGTGAGTTAGCAGTAGTGATTATTTCAAACATTCAATATTCGTGGGTTTTTTTGTAATTAACCTAATTATGTATATATTTTTTTTGTGACTTTCTGATACTACCCACGGCAAGAAAGATATATTAAGGATTAGCGGTAGACAATTCGAGTACTATTGAAAAAATGTGAATGGTGTCCGTGAATTCGTTTGACTGTAAAAAAGTTTAATGCTTTACTTACTTCTTAAAATAGCTAAAGTATGGGACGTCTCTAATATAATAGCTACTCTACATAAATCTATTTTCGCATTATGTGTAACTCAAAAATTGTTACTTTAAACTGTTTTTTTACGTTAGTACTAAAATCGGTCAGTTTGAGGAAGTACTACAGCTACTGTGGTGATTACATTTTAACCAAAGATCAATAATAACAATAACTATAGTATTGTTTTTAGTTACCTTAGTTTTTTATAATTGTCAAATTAATTTAATTTTTGCCTGACGAAGAACTTAGACAAAGTTCGAAAGCTAGCAATTGTATTTCTAAATAAATATACACCATTTACCCAAAAAATAATTTAATAATGTTTTATGGTGAAAGTTTTATGTCTTACTAAAGTTGATTTCGAGGGTGTCTTTCATACTTTTGCTTATCATTGTCAAGAATATTGCGTTCATTTTTTTAAATCTTTCTGAGTATTCTTAAACCTCATGCATGTTTCAATATTTATTTCTTTTTGAGCTTATTTTATCTTCTTAAATGCGTTTTTCATTTCTAATCTAAAGAGCTTTGGCATCTTTTAGTCTCACTCCGTTGCTGACAGGTTTAGTTTTTTATAAACATTTTCTGTAATTTTTTTAAAATTTTATCGGTAGATAGTGTAAGCTCTCTATGGATCGAGAAAAACTATTAAAATTTCTCTGAAATGAATTTTTTTGTGATTAAGTGTTACGTTTGAATACCCAAATGATAAATGTGTTACTAATAAGTTATGTCAAATTGGACAAATCAGTTTTACCTTTTTAAACACAAAAAAATACGTTCCAGTGTTTCAGCCGATACATAACAAGTGCATAAAATTTTATTTACAATTTGTAGATATTAAGAAATACAATATGATCTTGAGGGTTAAATATATTTTATTCACAATAACCCAGCAACTACAATAATTTGAATACTTGTCGTACACGTGTTTCGACAGCTAAGCTATCATCCTCAGTAAAATGATACTAAAACTATAATTATGACTAACTATTTTATGATTTTATGATTATTTCAATTAATAATTTATAATTTAAATAAATGCTCTTTATAACGGGTTTTCAACAGTCTTTTTTTTCAAAAGTTTGTCTTCAATTTAATATTGAAACTATTAAGTTTACCTATGAAATAGAAAATTATGAGAAGTTGCCATTCCTGGACACTTTAATGACCAGAAATAAATAAATTAGATATTATTTACCACAAAAATACCAACACCATGCGATTTATAGCAAATGATTCGAACTGTAGCTTATAACTTAACTTGCTGCTATTCAATTTTTGATTTACCGATAATTTTAAGAAATAATTAAAGTATATTAAACATGTTGCAACATACAATGGATTTTTGGAATCAAATACTCAACGATATCATTAGAAAGCAGAAACATAAATTAAATATTAAAAAGGTGACTAGGTTCAAAATATCACATATACTAGAGAACTTCAAAAAAATCTTCTCAAAATTTGATTACAAAATAGTAACCACCACGAACAATAACATCAAAAATTTTTTAGGTAACCCGAAAAATCCAATAGATATGTGCTATAAATCGGAAATATATAAAATTTGTTGTAAAGATTGTAACCATATAAGGCAAACTAGGAAACCCCTGAAAACTTGTTGTAAAAAGCACTTAGCTCATGTCAAATATAAGATAACAGATAAATCCAGTATAGCCCTATGATTGTTCGAAAATAATCATAAAATAAAAGACATCAAATTAATTAAGAAAATAAACAATAGAAAAGAACTAAATACATACGAGAGTTTGGAAATTTCTAAAAACAACTGTTTATTGACAACGATGACTACTTTATTATAAGACAAAACAAACGGCTATTTTAGATATTTATAAATAAATATTTATTTTAAAATGAATTACGTAAAATACAGCAAAGTTTCTAATTGATATAATTAAAGTTGGGCTTTAATGGGATAACATATTGATCTATTGTGTTTGTGTTAATTATTATTTTCTTGTTAGTAAAACAAAGCAAGTAGGATTTGTCATCTATCTTTTCTAAAGTGTATAAACTTTCTTTTACATAGGTTATAATATAATACATAAAAACTGTAGATGTAGTCAATTAAACGGCTCAAGCTTCATAAATACGTTTTTTACTCGGAAAGTTGGTTTTGTAAAGATATCTGTATAATTCTGTTTTTCTTTTATACAGATTTACCAGCTACTTAACACACACTTGGTTCACCTGTATCGACTATCTGTTTTTTTAAGTCGGGCCGAAAAGCAAAACTTTTTGAGATGACTATATAGTTCAAAATCAATGTAATGTTCAATCGAAAAAATATAACCAAAGCTTTTTTTGATAATCGGACAAGTTAAAGCACGGATCGCAGGTTATCGACATGTGAAAACGTAACTTTATCATACAACATCTCACAGATTAAAAAGTGGGGTTTGGCCCGCCTCAATTCGTACCCGGCCCGAGTCATAGAAAATAATTTGGGTCGGATTTCGGGCCGGTTGTACAGTTATTAGATTTGGACCGGGTCGGGATTCCTTCAAAGCCCAGTTCGGTCCGGTCCGATTGCATACCTACCTCTAGTTGTCGGCTACAAACGAGTAAATTCGATAATAACTTAAACTACCCGCCAATTTTGAGATATTTCTCTATATTCAAGAAATCTACAATCTTTGTGAAACATGATTATCACTTTCTTCTTCTCCTATCTTAAATCTTCCCCGTGTAACTCTCGTTCAAAACTGACGAGTTTACTAGTAACTGCTCCACACAAGTTATAAGTAGTGTTTAACATCGATAACGGAAAGTTATTTTAAATGTAATTTTAATTTTATTTATTAGTTTTTAACACGTTTTGGTACATAATTGTGGAAAAATATACTTTGAAGTAACTTGTATTTGATCTAAAAATTACGATATTCTAATTTTGAGGTTAAATATGATGCGTCCGGTTACTAGCATCAAAATTTAAAAGGATAGTTAGTTATTGGTTTACCCGGCTGACTATTGAAATATGAGACTCACATTACTTTCGTATTTGTCGCATTTGTGCATAATTTCTAATAAAAAATAAGTTGATTTTCTGAACCAATAACCGGCCGTGGATACAGTTAATATAATGCTGTAAAAGAATCAAGTACATGGCCGACTACTAGAATAGAACCGGCTCTAGGGACAAATTGTTAATGAACTACGGAGCATAGGTTTAGACTCTTATTTAAGTCGGAGAACAAAAAAAAGTAAATTGGATAATCCATATAGCAAAATGTGGATTTTCCATTAAAAATTTGAATTAATTTCAACGGTACAAAAAATCGCATTGAATGATAAAATGAAAACTCCATTCGAAGAAGGAAAACCTGGACAAAAATGGTATTTGTTTTTACTGCGTAGACCTCCAGAATTTTCCAGCCGAACTGCTAATTTTATACATAAATTTCAGGCTAAATTAACTGAAGAGTTTAAAGAGCTAGAAGTTTATTTAGGGAGTATCGACGCCAGTGACAGTTAACATGTCCGTCCAAAATATTTAATGCAAATAAAATCGGTTTTAATTTTTGACTAGAAACCAAGAAGGCGTTAGGCTCCAGGGGTACACAAATGTGTGAAAAAGAGAAATGAAAAAGATAATATAACGTTTTGTGCAGATGGTAAATTGTGTCTTTCTTGTGTTGAATATCCCTACGTCAAGCCACCCACAGCGGTTGCTGAGAGCATGCGCATGCCGCCAGATTGGATTCTAGGGAAATCTGATTTGAGCTGGATGTTAGATGTTTTTTTGAGTACGTGGCAAATGAACTAAACAACTGGGTTTTAAGACAAATTATTAAAAAACTAATCTTTTTTTGTTAATGGACATCGTTCTCACATGTCTATAAGAGTATGTAAGTTTTACAACGTGACACATCTAATGCAACCTGCAGACGTCGTAGTATTTAAACCTTTAAAAGAATATAGGCGACAGGCGTTTATTCGATAACATAAACATCTACAAACACATTAAAAAAAATTAAACGCTGTGTATTATTTCCTTATAAGTCAGAAGCGGTAGATTAAACAAAATGTGTCCAAAATACTCTCGAAAATATTCAATAGGAAATTCACCAGACGGAATAAGTAGAACAATCAACTTATGCAAAGTATTGAATAGATTTTAGATTTTTCTGGTACCACCTTAATTGGTTTGGCTTCTAGACTATCCAGAAGATTAGCATGATTTGTAAGAAATGACTTGAATTCATCTAAGGTAGGCAGATCGGAATTGGATTTGGTGCGTATAGTTTCCCATTGCCGCAAAGCAGTTGGATCGAGTTTTTTCGACGTAACATGTATGATACACGTTTTGAATAGCTGCCGTGTTGTAGCAAGAGATTGGAGTGCTGTAACGTGCTTGAAAAGAGAATCGCTTACTTTTCTTAGACTGGAAGCAGATTCCTTTGTCAAGGGCTCTAATCCCATAATGGATTTTAAATGTTTCCGAATTAATAGTTTAGGCTGATCATATTGGGCTACTAATGAGTTGAAAGCAATTTGATAATTGCTAGCAGAAAACTCTATTGGATTTGATTACTTCAGCAGCGGTACCAGCGAGACAGCCTTTAAGATAATGCAACTTTTGGATATCGGTAAGATCCGAGTTATCATGAATTAAACTAGAAAATATGTTTTTGAATTCGATCCAGTTTTCTAGATCACCTGAGAATCTAGGAATATTTATTTTTGGCAACTGGAACGATGGTGACCTTTGCGATGTACCAGATTTGCATGAATGTAGACTACTATTGGGCGAATTGCGCTCTGTAATTGGGAACGAAACGATTAATTTATTGATTAAATATTTGTCATTTTTCGTTGTGGAAAAGAAAATATTTTCGTATTCTGAAAATTCTTGCTCTGCGAGTGAATTATCATCTATTTGCTCAATAATTCTAGCGTTAACTGATTCATATTCTGATAAGTAAGCTGAAGCGTTCTCATACCTACTTTGTAATTTTAAAATTTGTTTTTCTGTAATCGTTTGCTCTGCGTCTTCATTTGAGTCGTAAACCACGTTCAAATGATTTTTAAATCTAGTAATATTAGAACGGGTTTTAGTTAATGAATCTATTTGGATCAAATGCAAAGTGATTTAAATGCTGTTGATATTTTACAAAGATAAATAATTAATTAAACAAACGTCTAGAGATAAATAATTATTTAGTATTTGATATTGGAAATAAATACTACTGCAAGCGCCCGATTTTAAGTAACCAGATATGGGCGATAAGTACGCACGTGGCAAACAACAAACAATATCTGCGTGCAATGCTGTGCTTAAATATTTGAATATTCGTTGATTGCTTATAAAAGAATAAATTGGCCTTGATAATCCCTACGATTACTTAATACATGTAAATAAATGATATATGAAGAACTTGTACGTTGCGTTACAAATAAAAAACACATGACAAGATAAATATATAAAGGAAGACGCACTTACTTGGTTAAGAAAGAACACCTATTAAAATCTTGCGTCACTTGCGATCTCGTTCTGATTAAATATGTATTTAGATTCACAAATATGCATCAAAATTGAAATTCGAATTAGCATTTTTTGATTGTTGTATTGGTTTGGACCAAACTTGACTGCAAATTCGGCACGATAGATAAATATCCGAATCGATAGGACCAAATGTGGCAATTTCTCTATTAGGTTTTTTGGTCAATGACCCTCCGAAAAAATGAATAAAGAATGCATTTTATTTACTTTAACATTACAAAAAATTTGCGTTTAAATCAAACCATCAGAGTTTGAGTTTTATGCGTTTAAATTGAGAATTGAGATACCAAAAGTTGTGAATCCACTGGAGGCTTACATTTACGTATGCCCGCGTGCATAATATTGAAACCGAATTGTAAATGATGTAATTATTGTAGTCAATAGGGAAACACACACGTGTGTATAAAACACAGATGCTAAAATGCACATTTCTTATCACATATGACAAACTTTACAGTCAATTTTTGTAAGTTGATCTATAATATTCATTTGTAATAGACGATGTTGCATAGGATACACACACTACAAAACGAATGTTAAGAGGTGGAGAATAAGGGTTAAATCTTAAAAGAGTATAAAATCTAACTTCGATAAATAATCATCTGATATGTAAACGTTATACTTATAAACTAAAATAAAGTGTTCCAAATTATAAATAAATTATTACTTAACAACACATAACAGACGACTTATCGTTTTTGTTTCATAATGACGATGTTACAAGACATCAAAAAATTAATAGCTAATATTAGTTTAGACGTTTAGAATTTCAATTTAATGCGTGTCCTCGGCCTTTATTTCAAATTCGTAAGATCAATAAACATAAAAATAAAGTCCATAGTAATTTTAAAGAATCTATGTATGATTCCTCAGATTGGATTTGAAGTAAATAATAGAGTTTACTGTTTTATAGGTTTACTATTTTCACATGATTCATTATGGTGTAAAAATAATGTTACCGATTTATAGCATTTAAAAAAAAGGTGAAAAAGCACTCGTTATCGGCGAATCACATAAAAAGTTGTATGAATTATGCTACTCTTGATCGCGTTAATATTCGCTTACAAATACAATTGGACAGCGCTTGCCGAAAGTCACAATGAAAATGTATATAAAAATAGATACATACATTAAATAAAGCATTCAAAAATCTTAAAAATTGGAAATTTTTATTAATCATTTTGGTAATTGTAAAGATAGACGAATATCTTAAATCTTAAATATAATTGATCTTAAATATAAATCGTGTTAATGTAAGAATGTTTTTTTAGACTTTGCAATAGTTGCATTTTTTTAAATGACCCTCTTGTATGATTGACCACTAGCCGCCACTATGGTAACTGCTCGTCGAATTGTTTATTTGATTAGATTGTAGCAAGGTACTGAATTATGCTTGTTGCAATTAAAACTTGAGCACTTTGCTAAATGTATTTATTACAACATGATGATATAAAAGAATTGATAACTTTTAATCTAACGTCTTACTTTACAGACGGCTTAACGCTAACTCACACATGAACCTTCAAAACCACACAGGTAGAGGCGTTGAAAAACAGAACAGAAGGTCTGAAACGGTCTTAAAGAAAATATACAGTGAATCTCAAACAAATACAATTTTAGTTTCATATCATTTACCATTCTTTTTACAATGCGGTTTATTATGATTATCAAACGTGTGGTTTTCAGTACATATTAGTTCGATAGGTATGTTACATCGCTAACAAAACGTTGGTAGTACATTAGCTGCGCGAGAAATGATTGAAGTTCCCAATTTTCTAGTATGGACGCGGCTGACTACTCAAATATGAGTAGCCGACTATTAGAAAATATGCTTGTTTTCAGAAAAATACTTGTAAGATATCTCTGTCATGCTCGCATAATAAGTGAATATATTTAAATTTGTCTTACGTATAAGTAGAAAGTTAGAAACTTTTCAAAAAAGGTCAACTACTGGCGAATTTATCCTATTTAGTGTAGAGATTGTAGATAATGTAGAAAATTCAAATAGTTTTCTGGAACTATTATTTTACAAGAAAAACTAAATCTGAAATAGCAATAAATGCAAATAAATGAAAACATAGATCGCGTTAAGTAGTTATTACCCTCAATATTATTACCAAAGGTAACATGATGAAATAAAAACGGTAAATTTGTGTATTTTATGACAATATTATGGTAAGTTCGGTTCTCGCCTTTTTTTTAGGTTTTTTTTTACAACAAAACTCAGCTATTTTAAAAATGTATAATATGAAATGTGTTGTGATTTAACAACTTCTCTTTTGTTTCAAAAAAAGACGTTATGATTGTGGTTGGTCAAGATTTTTTAAATTCTTAATTGCATTAATTGTACAATCAATATTTCCAGCCGCCCATTTTTTAAAATTTTTGCTTCATATCAAACACTATTCACTACCGAACACGAAATAACATTTAACCTCAAACAAAATCTTTTTAAAAAATGTTTTTTTTTAATTTGTAAAAAATGTAATGTTATAAATGTAAGGCAGTGATATTTTTTTGCGGTGACGTTTAAAATAATAGCTTGTACATGCATTTTTGGCCCATTGCGTAACTGTCATTTTGTACATATTTAACTTACTTTTTAATTCTGAAACGCTGCAATTACCTTTGGTAGACATGCTTGCTTATAGTTGCTTATAATATGCCAAAGTACAAGTCTTCTTTGCTGCCAACATGAGTCAAAATCCTTTCTTAATACAAAACAACATTGTAGTAAAAATAAGTTTAACCTGCGATGGTAACCGGTAAGTACGACAAAGCATGAAGGTTTAATAAATAATAAATTGTTGAATAATGTAATCAAAATAATAACATAGTTTGCAGAAAAACTGTATCTTATTTATTTTTAGTTTTAGTATTAATTAGAACTTTACAAAATGCATTTTACGTATACAATACAGACGTATTAATTTACTAATTATTTTCAATACCAAATCAAACGCATAAATTAGAATATAGCAGTTCTATATCACCACATCTGATCGCTGACAAGAATGTTTCTTTTTGAAGTCACTAAAATAAATTAAATAATTTATCATTTATTTTATTCGTTTTGTCGGTTTGGTCATCTAAAATTTTTCCGCTTAAATGCCTACACGTTAAAAATTTATTTAAAAAAAATATACGTAGACTCAATGTGGCTGCCTTTTTTTAATAAATGCCAAGAATCAATAATGGCATTCCATTACTTCAGACACGTTATCCACCTACATGAGGAAATAACGTGTTTTCTCATGAAAATCTGGACCGTGTCCAAATTGTCTAAATCTACAAATTATTTTAAAATTAACAATACAAACAGACATTAATTTTACAATTTTATTTAAAAAAAAATTTAATTAAATTTTAAACTGACAAATAAAGGAAATATTACAATTGAAAATGGTTTATCCCAAATCCATTGTCAGCCAAAATCAGCATTCGAAAATAAACAAGTATTTGGCTAGCTTGGCTATTTCAGGGTTAGCATATTTTTATGCATTGAACAAACATTGTTTTGTAACTTTCTAATTTTTATTTACAAAGATATAAAATAGTCGACGATAAATGAATGAGCGCAGCCAAAATGCAATCTAATCATTTAATCGTTCCAAAAGCTTCGTCACATTAATTTTGTTTTGTATTACAGGTAAATCTTGCCGACGAATTCGACATTTTACAAATAGTTGGCGAAGGATGGTTTGGAAAAATTCTTTTAGTAGAACACAAAGCAACTGACACCGAAATGGTTTTAAAAGCTCTTCCGAAACCATACACGTCGTTAAGAGACTTTTATAGAGAGTTTCACTATGGTCTTCACCTAAGTGCACACAAAAATGTTATTACCACATATGATGTAGCTTTCGAAACTCCTGGTTTTTACGTATTTTCGCAAGAATATGCTCCTTTAGGTAAATAACGATTCTGTATGTTATAATCACTAATATGTTTATTGCAGGCGATTTGACATCTAATGTTTCTGACACGGGCATAGGGGAGCTGCATTCTAAAAGGGTGGCTAAGCAGTTAGCCGCTGCACTTGAGCATCTACACACCCGAGATTTAGTACATCGTGATGTGAAACTAGACAATATTTTAGTATTTAAATCAGACTTTTCGCGCATTAAATTATGTGATTTTGGGGAAACGAGAAGAAATGGTTGTGTAGTACTACGACGAAACGAGTGGTTGCCGTATGCTCCTCCAGAAGTTCTTGAAATACCTAATGACAAAAATTACAAGTAAGGGCAAATAAGAATTGAGACATTAAAGATCAAGGCTCTAAACTATTTATTTTTGTAGGGCCGATACTTCTCACGACGTGTGGCAATTTGGAATTGTAATTTTTGTATGTTTAACTGGTTGTTTACCGTGGCAAAAAGCAGCTGCTGACGATCCGCGTTATGTGCGATACCTATCGTGGCATTCTAGTACGATGCCAATAAAGAGACAACCAAAACTATTCAAATTAATATCTTCAAAAGCGCAGAGATTGTTTAAAAAATATTTAGAACCGCGTGTTGATAAACGACCTCTAGGTTTATCGGAAATTTATCGATTTCTTGAAGACAGATGGATGTCTAAAGGCGGAACAGATAAAAGCAATGGATTATCAACTGAAGACGATGGTTTATGTCCTTCAATGTATAGTTTTCACAGTAGTCCAGAAGAAAAAAACAAATTATTGTTTACATTAACTCAATACGGAATTGAAACAACTGTTGATAGAACCGCAAAAAAAGATAGAATAAGACAATGGATACAATCAAGCGTTATTGAAGAAGAAGGAGAAGAAGTTCCAGAAAACAACAACCACGACGAAGTAATTAGAGTAAGAGATATTGAAACGGGTCCTGTTGGCGAAAGAACAAGTACTCGTGAACCTGTCAGTGAAACTAGGAGGAAACGAGAAAAACGGGTACCAAATTCTAGCAGAAAAAACGACAATTACATACCTCCTGTTGATCCTCGAATACCGTTAGATCAACAAAGAACACGAAAACAAAATTTGGCTAATGGAATTGTTCCTATTTTAAAACAAGAAAAAGGCCAAGTAAATGGAACATCAGAAAGTGAAACAAATGCAAAAGAAAAAAATGTTCATTTTAAAATACAAAATGGCAGTCCACCTCAAAGTTTTAGCATAATTAGTAGTGCCGAAAATCGAAGTATTGTCAACTATGGGATTAATGTACAAATTCCACAGTCGTCTTCTATGTATAATGAAAATGAAAACCGATCTACTCCAAAGCCTCCAGCTCGTAAAGGATCTTCAAAGATAATGGATTAACACCTTATATAAACGGCGGTTAATTTTTTTGCAATTTTATTACGATGACGCATTTGACTGATCGCGACAATTTAGTATTTATTGATGTAAGCCAACAACAGTTTTCCATTACGAGTTAATGTTTTGTACAACGAGATTAGTAAGAATACACATAATTTATACTACCCTCTCTCTGTCTCTGTGATAAATTAGTGCACAGCGTGTTCTAGTATGTAAGTAGGTACTACTTATAAGGTTTTATCCATTTTTTTGTTGTAGGATATATCTTTATCAGAATGTTGTTTTTTTTTAATAACAACGCTAAAATAATATATGTTTAGCATTTGTATATCTTATTTTTCCATATTTGAATTACAATACTTAATTATTTTCAGAAAAACTGTATTGTATGTCAGATTTTCAAGTTGATTTAATAAATCAGTGTTTAGTTACATTTATTTTAATAAATTAATTTAAGCAAAAGATTATTAAATTACGAAGAAGTATGTTTAGAAAGCGAACAAACAAGAAGAGTTATGCTCATATTCATCTAAGTTAGGTACTACCATAGGTACTACTTATTAGGGTAACGAAATCAACTTCGTAGCTGTATATTTTCTGTACATGGTGAATGAAAACGGTTATTTGTAAAGTAGAAAAAATGTAGATAAATTTCTTTTTCTATTTCCATAGATTTTCCAACTCTGAAGCGGCGACGGCGACGCCAGGATTTCTAGATGAATAAGCACAATATTTTTGAGGTGGCAGTCATTTGTGTAAAAATATTTAACAAACCTTTTGTAATAGAAGTTTTCAAAAGTAAATAATTTGAAAAAAAAACTGTTTACTTATAATTTGTTTTATATGCTTGTCATTAAGAATTGTAGATTTTACGTCCTTTGTAAGTTGTGTGAAGTTTGCAAATTGCAATCCAAACTAAAGAAGATATTCTCTTTACACACACTTCCTTATTTTTTTTGAAAAAAAAACTATTAAACGGACAGCTGCTTGGTCAAATGCAGGCCCTCGCCGTACATAAGAGCAAAGTCGTGTAGTGCACGACGGCGCCCAGGCGCCGAAAAGCCTCAAAACTCAAAAGTAAAAAAATGATAAAACAACAAACAACATTGTCAAAACAAAATTTATAATGATAAAAAACCAGTAAGAAATTGCTGGCTATTACATTGTTTCTTATTTGCTTATTTTTTTATTTTTACTTTCTGAGACGAGGGAACCGAATTATACTTCTCGAAAATAATATATTTTCCAAATGAGAGTACGCAATAATAGCATTTATTCGATCGAATACATAATACGTAACATATGATAACATGAATTGTGTGTCTTCAAACAAATCTGATTTTATTTATGTTTGAGCTTGAAATTTGGCTTGCAACGAGCGAACAAGCGTTTTTTTCCTGTCTGAGCTTGCAATGTAGGAAACTCTATATATTTAAGCGCTGCATCGATCGCGATTTCATTTGTTGTCTGATGCGCGATCGATAATCGACTTAGCGAAGTGAAAAGGTGCATGGGGTAAAAGATATCTGCTTTTGAAACTTTAGTATTTTTTTGTAGTTTTATAGGCTTTATAGTGACGTGTTTTGTGTTGTGAATTAGGGTGAGTTTATCTAAAATTTATTTTTTATTTTAGATTTATTAAAACATTAAAAGCCAAAATATTACATCTCAAAAATCCTTTTATATTTGATTATATAAATATCATTGTTCGAGATTGAGTTTGAGACGTCAGAATGTCAGAAAAAAAGAAGAAATTGTCTGGATGCCAAAATTTGCCGAATAAAAGAAAAAGAGAAGAAGAACTAGAAAATCATGTCAAAATTACGCTTTTTTTTCAAAACCCGAGTCTATTTTGCCGAATATTAACAACAGCAATAATACAGCTGAATCCCAATATTCTGAATCTGTACTTGAAAGAAGTATCAGCAACAGACAAGAAACTGATCTTCTAGAAAGCAATCCATCAACATCTTCAAGTTCCGCTGATAATGAGAAATCAATACTTTTAAAAATTACCAGAACGGAAAATATGAGTCAACTTTCGAAACGCCCTAAGAATATTCAAGAATTAGTAGAACATGGCCCTGCTCATTATCAAAACAAAAAGGATATTTATCCGAGAGATAGTTCGTCAGGGCGTAAGTTTTCCAATAGTTACTTCTTTAGAATTTCACCGAACAAAGAAAAAATTGAGCGTTTTTGGTTGTTGTATTCCGGAACAAAAAATTTATTTTACTGCTTCTGTTGCAAAATTTTTAATGACAGCGATTTGAAATCTGTTCGCCTTAGTGATGAATCAGGTTACAATGACTGGCAGCATTTAAGTGAACATTTAAACCTTCATGAAAAGAGCAAGTTACATATCGAAAATGTTCTAAAATTGCTAGATCTTTCTAACCGTTTCAATAAAAATGAAATAATTGATTCTGAAATTGAAATAAACAGAGAAGCTAAATACTGGCAAGCTGTTATAGAAAAAATTTTCTACGTGATTTCCAAATTGGACCCGATTATATCAGAACATACAAAACGCTCTCAAATAAAAAACAAATACTATCTTGGGGATAAAATACAGAATGAAGTAATCGGTGAAAATATCAAATCCAAAATTTTAGAACTAACTAAAAAGGCAAAATATTCCATATTATTAAAATGCACTCCTGATTTTCAGTTTTCATAAGATTTGTTAATTTAAAGAGCACGGGAATTAGTATAGAAGAACATTTTTTATTATTTTGTTCTATAGATGATGTGTCGGGTGAAAGCTTGAGAAAATTTCTTTTGTCGGCGTTAGAGAAAGAAGGCATAAATATCAACGATTTGCGGGGTCAGGGTTACAACAATGGGGTAAATATGCGCGCAAGGAATAATAGTCTATAAAAAAAATTTTGGATTTTAATCCGCGAGCTTTCTTTGTTCCTTGTTGCAATCATACCCTAAATTTAGTCGTCAATGATGCCGCAAAATCGAACACTTTGAGCTTCAATTTTTTTTTTACTTCAAAAACTGTTTGTATTTTTTAGCTTCTACTAAACGCTGGTCAATTCTGAAATCTAATTTATCCAATGTAACAAATTTAACTTTAAAACCTTTATCGTATACTCGATGGTCTAGTAGAATAGATGCAATAACTTCTTTAAGGTATCAACTTGGGGAGGTTTATGGATGCTCTGTTTGAAATAAGCGAAAGAAACTTTGAAAACAACAGTAAAAAATTTGTCTGCATCGTTAGCCAAAAAATTGCAAAATTTTGAGTTCATTTGCATTCTTATATTGTGGTATAATATTTTAAGTAAAGTTAACATTGTTAGTAAAATTATTCAAAAACCGAACTTTGATGTTGCTCAGTGTTGTAATCATTTAAATAATTTATATAATTTTTTAAAAGCGTATCGCTCCGATAAGATTTTAATGATTGATTGATTCTAAAGAAATAATACAGCTTAGACATAGAACCTAAATTCAAAAAACAAAGAGGTCTAATACCGCGAAAAATAAAAAAAGTGAATGAGAGATTCCAATTGCTTTCTTCTTACTCTAATAATTTCGCGTTTTTATGGAATACTGATAAATTTAAAAATTATTCTGAAAACGAACAATTAGAATTATGTCAAAAAGTTGAAAACTTATTAAAGGACAAAACTCGCAATAAACGAGACATAACTGCCGTTAAACTTGTTAAAGAATTGCAATATTTACAAAATTTTGATGAAAACGTTATTACGTCTTCAGAAGAAAGTTTAAATTATATATATATTAACAACTTGGTGGATTCTTTTCCTAATACGAGCATATTACTACCTATTTTATTAACAATGCCTGTTTCTGTTGCTATCTTTTTCAAAACTAAAAATAATAAAAAAATATTTAAGATCGACCATGCTAGACGCGGGCCTGGTCAAGTTATTGAAATACTTTAACGACCATCTACAAGCTTTGCGCCAGTTATTTCAAAAGATTGAACTCCCACTTTAGTAAACTTGTTAAACATTTATTTACAGGTTTTTCTTAGATTCGTCAATCCTTTCGTTAGAATTTTTTGTAGAAAGTCAGTTTACTGACTTTGGTCATTTTGAGGTTTTGTTGTGATTAAAACCAAATTAAAAGACAAAACGAACATTTGTCGCGAAAACCTAGTAAATGCTCATCTATTCTACAATATTCATAAAAATTCTAGTACCTACTTGGTACAATGAGAAATGAATAATGTCCAAAGGTACCAAATTAAACAAATTAATTTAAAAGTTTTTAGATGGCATGTCGTCGAATTACAAAGACGTTATAAGAAACTCAAAACAAACTTTAGTCATTATGCATTTGTATTTCCGGTACGAGTACTGACCCCAGCAGTCTTGAGATGTTTGCTTTATAAAGTAGTAAAGTACCGGAAGAAGTTGATGATAGATTATCAACAGTTTCTTTATTGGAATTGGGCGTGTTGTTGTATACGGATCAGAATGCACAAAGACAATGTTTTTGTGATTTTGTGATCGTTTTCAAAGCCAGACTGAGCAGCGGCATTGTGTTTGTAATTGCTACTATCATTGTCAAAATCGTAATATTTTTGTCTATTTCTAACCACTCTTTCAAAACCTAATTTACATAGAATGACGTCAAGAATAAAAAATAATTTTAAGCCGGCTACATATGATCCGGAGTAAGCTTGTTAGTTCAAACTGCACAGTTGGTCTGAAGACCGGTCGCCTCAACGTGTATATGTTTTGATTGGTTGATCTGTCAGTTAACACTCGGCTGGAGAAAAATTAAAAATGACGTAATTAAAGCAATTCTGAACGTCTGTATGGCACGGTCGCCTGTCGAGTCATTCAGTAGAATGTAGTAAACAGGTATTTGGAAGAATTTGTGGCGATGTATCATAGTAAGCCGCGTCTGTGGCAAGTGAAGTCGAAAAGCGATTACGATCGTGGCAAGAAAGATGCGGCGTATTTGTAATTAGTAGAAAAATGGACGAATATTGATCTTTTTTGTACAAAGTCTACTGTTCTGAAAAAAAAATAATTACTTGAGTAGTAGTTTTCTTAATAAAGCAAAAAAAGGTACATAAAGATTTAATGAGGACAAGATCAAGTGCCGATGCTCGAAGCAATATCTCTGATGAGAGTGTAGTGACAGAAACACTCAGTAGGTAATATGTTTTGTTTATTTATTCGATCAATAAAATAAAATCGCAATCACAACAAGAAATATTTATAAGCACTGTATTTTTAAAAATAATTCTACCATGGTACTACTAATAAGTTCTCAATGAATCTTGCCAAGATACTTCTTTTGCTGAATTCGCTGTATTTCCAAATGGCCTTCGTTGCAAGCTAGACAATAGAATCTCGAGAATCCAATCTAAAATTTGTTACATCTTTCTCTTTCTCTGTATCATCATAGTTAAAGCACTATGGAGGAGTTCTTGATGACTTAGTTATGTAAGATTGCTGCATTACAACGGATTTAATGTTTTGCAGTTCCAAATTAATGTAATTGTAAATTATCCAAAATCTAACTACCAATATTCCAAATACATTTTCCACAATACGCTTGCTCGGGATAAACAGTAGTTGTAAATTTTTTTTCTATATCAGTCAAGTCTGCCTTTCTAAAAGGTTTCATGAAGTCTACCCTATCTCTTATTAAAGCATTAGGTAGTTTCTTTGATCGAAATTAGAAAACATGATATGTGAGGAAAACCAAAATAATTGCACTGGTAACTATCGTATGAAAAATTTCATTAATAAGGAATAACGTGTACCAATAGTATAAGTAATATTATCTTATTAAAAAAAAGTTGATGTTATTTACGAATTCAATTTTTCAAAAAGCGTATCTACTCTTGAGATCGACGTTTTTCTGTAGTTTGTACCAAATTTTTATAAACGGATTTCAAAACCAAAAGATAACAACGGTCAGTGGAGGTACATATGTATAAACATAATAGTGATTCTTTGAATTTCGGCTTGTTAGAAAAGTATCCATGGCTTGTTTTTTCACAGTCTAAGCAAGGCCTCTTCTGCTTGAACTGTCAAGTATTTGTGCCCAAAAAGATAGTAGACGCTAAAACAAGCTACCTCGTAAAAAAACTTGTCACAGAGCCATTAACTAAGTTTGCCAAAACTTCCGGAAATGACGCTGATCTCGAAAAACACGCATTTTGTGATTATCACTGTAAAGCAAGTATACTTGCCAAAATGTTTTGGTGAGTTGCGATAAACCCAAACTTAACATCAGGAAACAACTCTCAACACAGAGGATGGAACAAATAAAAGAAATCAGGGCCCGTATTATTCCTACAATAAAAACCATAATTCTGCACGGACGAAAAAACATTTTCTTAAGAGGGCACTGAGATGACGGGAGTCTACTAGCCGACAGTTTGACCAAAAATAACGTGGTGGCCAATGAAGGAAACTTTAAAGCCCTATAATTTTAAATAATTTTATGCCTTTCCCATATATGTAACTGTTTATTTATTTATTAGTTATTGGCGGCGACATGTTTCGACCTAACGGTCATCATCAGGCCTCTAAAATTATTAATTAAAGTAAAATCACAACCATAAAATTCTTAATAAACTTACAATTAATAAATAAATTAATAAATTAAAATTAAACAGTGTCTGTCAAAATGACATATAAATTAAACAAAATGACAATATAAATTAATCGCGAAAGGTATATAAAATAATAATATTATTAACAAGAAAATTAAATAAATATAAAAATAATTTAAATAAAAACAAAAATATTATTTAAGAAAAAGATAATAATTTTCAAAATTAACAACTTCATTTAAGCTACAGCTCTTTTTATATTGGACAAACCGGCCGTAAATTTCGAACAAGAATAGCAGAACATTTTTCTTACATTAAAAACAATAATGTTGGTATTAATTTAAATAATAAATCTTCTTTCGCTAATCATATATTAGAATATAACCATTGTTTTGATTATAAAAGTAACTACAAAATTCTTCATATTTGCAATAAAAGTTTAAAATTAAATTTTTTGGAGATAAAAGAAATTGTTAAACATAAAAACTCAGACCCAGATGAATGTTTAAATGAAGTTGTTAATTTTGAAAATTATTATCTTTTTCTTAAATAATATTTTTGTTTTTATTTAAATTATTTTTATATTTATTTAATTTTCTTGTTAATAATATTATTATTTTATATACCTTTCGCGATTAATTTATATTGTCATTTTGTTTAATTTATATGTCATTTTGACAGACACTGTTTAATTTTAATTTATTAATTTATTTATTAATTGTAAGTTTATTAAGAATTTTATGGTTGTGATTTTACTTTAATTAATAATTTTAGAGGCCTGATGATGACCGTTAGGTCGAAACATGTCGCCGCCAATAACTAATAAATAAATAAACAGTTACATATATGGGAAAGGCATAAAATTATTTAAAATTATAATTAAAAATCCCATTTTGAGATTCACAATGGATAATACAATCTTTAAAGCCCTACTTAGATTTTGAATCGATGCTGGAGATTTCACCTTGAAACAAGCAAATCAAGCAGTGATGTTGAATAAAATACGAGATGAGTTACAAGTTCTAGGCTGCTACAACATCATCTTCGATGAAACCACGAACATATCACAAACTGCCCAGTTGAGTAAAGTAAAGAATACGAATTCTGTAATGGAAGCCCTATTTATGTGTTCCAGTAATAAGTATCATTTCCTTCAAAACTATGTACACAGTGCTCGTTTATTTCCCTGTATCGATAGCCACGGGAGAGAGAAGCTTCTTTACCTTTGCATCGTACGAAGATGTGGTTGAGGTCGATTAGAATGAAGATAATCTGAATGTACTTGCAGTCCTAAACACCCATCTCGACATTGACTTTTACGTCGAGGACTCATCGATCATTGTGCCATGAAAAGTAGAAAAATAAACTATATTGTAAGTTAATGTATTGTTGTCGTAATTGTTTTTTTTTTTTGAATAAAAAGTTTGTGAAGAAAAAGCGTGTAATTGTTTTATTTGGTTTCGCAATTGCTCATTTGATCAAATTATTAGGTATTTAAAAAGTTACATAATGATCTGCAAGTTAGTTATTTGGGTTTAAGGTTTTTTTTAAAACATTGTTACATCATTTGGTTCCAAAAACCAGCTCGCTAAAAATAGGAAAAACTCACAGTTTCAAGATTCAAATCTATTAACTCAAATACAATATAACTACCAGGTTCCGTGTTGTAAAGTACAACGAGAAATTTGAGAATACGTCTAGCTTTGGCGTGTTTCCACACCGACGACGATAATAATGCGCCCCTCCTTTGCGGTTTGAAAACACCATTGGGTAGTTTTCTAGAAGTATTCCCTATGGTTTCTTCTCCAGGAATTTTTAGGAGACTATTTTGTAATTTTACAAAAAATGAGTAATTTGGTAATACACCACCATCAGACACCTCTTGCAATTTGCACCAAAGTCGCACAATCAAACATGATAGTTTACATCAACTAACGCTATATAATAGCATCTTAGTATGTTGATCTTGATAATAATAATAATACGATCCGCTAACAGGTAGGAGACTGATGCTTAGATGCTTGCCGTCAATGGCCCCAAGACAATAAGAAAAGATCCAAAGCTCTGAGAAATGTTTCTTCAGTTTTGTTCCAGTTGTGGAAACTGAAAAAAAAGAATAAATGAACCAAATATTTCATTTTTGCATGCTTTGAATTTGTGGCACACGATTAGGTAACATCCTGTACAAAAGTTCTCATAAGAAACATAGATATGTAATACATAAACAAAATTTAACTCACAATGTTACTTTCGAACCTACATGTTTGTATGGAACCCATTTCATAAAATTGTTTTATTACAAGAGTATAATCACATGCTGATTGTGTAAAAACGTAAACACAGTTTTATCAGCCTTCAAACCCAAAATCCTACTGAAATGACTTCAGACAAGGCTTCAGGGTCTTAGTTTCGCCATAGACATCAAAATTTCAAATACAAGATGACCACTCAAACTTAACAAAAGAAGTACTAAACTCCGTTAATAACCACTTTAAACAACCGCGCATAGCAGATGACCGGTTTGACATTGCCGGTAAAAACGTCGTTATGAAGCTGAGAGACTTAACAAATGATCAGAGACAGGCAAAGAAATTCATCAATGACATACTTTTTGAAGATGACCCTCGAATAATCGTTATCATTCACCTAGTGTCTATCCTAGCCTCAGAAGCTTTTAACTCTCCTCAACATTAATCACCGCAGCAGTTGCTTACGGAACTCCCAATCTTCAAATGAACATAATTTTTAGAATGAAAATTTTGTTCTCCGTTCAGCAAGTATTAAAGAAATGGAAAAAAACATCGGCATCGCCACGCCACGACCAGTCACCTTTTTATTTTTTTCTTCATTCACAAATTAAAACTGATAACTGAACTTTTTCTGTGTTTTTTTAGTAAAGAAATATAATGTTTGCTTATATCCTCCAAGAAACTGTTCCCTTGCTTTAAGTTTTAAGAATAATGTAACTCAGAGCCTGCAGTGATATAATAGTGGAAAACTTGAGGTTTCCGTAGGTTTTTCTGGTAGCTAAAAACTTTAAGATTGCAGTCAGTTTTTTAATAAGGTGGGATTGCTTTTTTTTATTGCAGTGTTTTTTTTCTATCACAGGCGCTACCAATAATAAAAGCAGCGGATACGTATTGAAAGAATTTATTTGAAGTTATTACTATGGTATGCAACCAACCGTGCACTGCGTGCGCGTATGTGACGTGTAGAAAGTGGGGAATTAGAATTTCCAATATATAAAATGTATAAAAGTTGAGAAGAATAGTAACTACGCTCTAAAGCAAATAAAACTAAATAATTAATTTAAGCAAGTTTATTTCCACCCCTTAACACGTATCTTCATCCATTTGTAGATAATTGTGCCAATCTTTTGGAGTCAGCTTCAATTAATTGAGCAAATTCATATGAGAAAATACACGTGTTTTACAACTTTTGATCTTTACACCATACTGTACGTTTCTTTTTGGTTTTTGTACTTAAAAAAACTACTAAACCAAAAAGTGCTAACGCGTCGTTATCAATAGTAGCCATGATAATTGAAAGTAACAAATATTTCATATTTTTATAATGAACGTTTAGAAGGTCGCCAGTCCTGGTTGGATTTGTTTCAATCTCGAATAGAATAACTATAGAAACGTTGAAAAAATTCACGAAAATTTATTATCTAATAAATATTGTATGGAACTGTTTTTTTGTTGATATCTTGAGAACGGATTGACTGATTTCGATAAATTTTTTTAGTTCGTCTCGGCTGCGCATTGAAAAAAAAAGAAGAAAATCACAAAAAATGAACCTCTGATACATGACAGAAACAAAAATAAATATGGCGTTTTACGCTAGTTCCAGTAAGGCCATTAAATACCGTTGTGGGCATTTTCTTTTGATAGCTGATTTCTATCCGTGGAGGCTTGCGCCACAAGTTATCAATTTTGATTTAGTTTTTGAAGGTTATCACATTTGAATTTGATTAATTAACGAAAAGTGATTTTAAAAAAGTGAATCGAATTTGAGAAAGTGGACATTGTGAAAAGTTATATTATATCTTTTGTCATTGTGCTATTGACAATCCATCTAACCGGTAATTTTTGCAATTTTATTGTTGTTTAACTACAAAAATAACAATTGGTTGAGTGAACGAGCAATTCTTGCGGCAAAAAACAAAAATATGGATGACTTAAGCTTCATAATTAAATATTAAATTGTTGGTCTACTGCATTTTTTCAAATCTTTCGACTGTGTAACAAACAAACACAAAGTAACCAAAATATCCAACTAAATTTTTAAACTAATTGGATCTGCCTGGCTTGCCATGGTAAAATTTACAACTAAAGGTTGGCTCGGTATTCATCATGCTTTGAAATCTGAACCAACAAAAACTATGTGCAATGTGATTGACACGACGATACTCAAAGGAAAGTCCAAAAGTGAGAAAGTTTTTACTCCGATAATTTCGATAATCCGAACCGATATATGCCATACGAGTTTAAACGAATTCAATTACCGATTTGTCTTGCATTCGCCACGACGATCAACAAATCGCATAGCCAATCCTTAAATGTTTCTGATCTGAATCTAAAAAATGAATGTTTCTTTCACATGTCACTTTTATATCAAATTTAAAGATAGGGTGACGGGTTAGTAGCCGCATATACTATAATTTAAATAAAGGACTAAAAAATCTTAAATTTTTATTACAATAATTATTTTTTACACATAAATTCTGATCAATATAATTCATTTCAAAAGCAAAATCTAAAATTTCAATTTTTGTCATACTTATGGCCATACTTGATACTGTAGTTTTTAATGAATTTACAAAAATAATTTAAACAGTAATATTTGAACAAAAAGTTTCTAATTACAACAAACTACAAACCACATTTTGTAAATTAACTTGAAAGGTAAATGTTTTTGTTCAATGTATAGGTACAAATGTATTTTTATCGTTATTTTTAAACCGCTGCTCTTCTAAGCATTTAATAATTTTTTTTAAACGTTAAAATCTCAAGTTTGTCAGATACCTACTACGTATTATCAGAATTAAATCTTTTGTGTCTGAAGCTTGTCTGAAGACTTTTAAAAAACATATAAATTTAGTTTTATCGCTTGCTGTAACGATCTTTTTCAGATATATTTAAACTCGAACTCTAATTAATATATTGTTTATTTATTTGACAACACATTTTTCTAACATTTCAGATTAATTTATAGATGTTATTTAAAAGAATACGAATTACGACCAGTTGTATAACTTTTGCGCTTTTGCGCAGTATATTTGCAGTATAGAAACTGTGCATTTTTATGTAAAAAGTATGCTCACGTTGATATCTTTAATTTTACAAAATTTTTATTTTAGCATTGAAGACAAAGTTGTAAATTTCCAAAAATGGGAAAACTTAACGTTTCTCTTTTACGTTATTTAACAGCCGAGGATTTTCGCGTATTAACCGCTGTAAGTAATAACTTAACCCTAAAATTTTTTCAACACAATTTTTCTTAGATCGAAATGGGGATGAAAAATCATGAGCTAGTGCCAGCTTCACTAGCAGCTAGTATAGCAAATTTGCAGCACGGAGGTGTTCATAAATTATTAAGAGATTTGTGTAAACATCGTTTGCTTAGTTACGAACGTGGCAAGAAATGTAAAGTTTGTGTTCGTTTCTATATGTTTCGAAATTATATTTTGCTCTTGTTACAGTTGATGGTTATCGCTTAACAAATATGGGTTATGATTACTTAGCACTTAAAACATTAAGTAAACGAGACTCGTTAAATTCTTTCGGTAATCAAATTGGTGTTGGTAAAGAGAGTAACATATATATAGTTGCCAATTCTGATGGACAAGAATTATGTTTAAAATTGCACAGATTAGGTCGTACATGTTTTAGAAATATTAAGGATAAACGTGATTATCACAAGCATCGAAAGACAGTTTCTTGGTTGTACTTGTCAAGAATTTCTGCCACTAAAGAGTTTGCATACATGAAAGCTTTGTATGACAGAGGTTTTCCTGTTCCTAAACCAATTGATTTTAACAGACACTGTGTTGTAATGGAATTAGTTATTGGAAAGCCGCTGTAAGTAGTTTAATAAGTTAATTGGTTCTCATTAACAAATCTATTGTAGCACTCATATTATGGAAGTTGAGAATATTGAAACTTTGTATGATGAATTAATGAATTTAATAGTAAGGTTTGCGGATTCAGGCGTTATACATGGAGATTTTAATGAATTTAACATTATGCTAAATGGAGGTGAACGTCCTGTTGTTATTGATTTTCCTCAAATGGTTTCCATTATGCACCCAAATGCTGAAATGTATTTTAATAGAGATGTCAGTTGTGTTAGGGAGTTTTTTAAAAAACGTTTCAACTACGAAAGTGAATTGTTTCCTAAATTTAGCGATATTGAACGGTATGACAATCTGGATGCAGATGTGGCATGTTCTGGCTTTACAAAACAAATGGCAAAGGATCTGAATATCCAGTTAGGTTTAGAAAATGATGACGACGAGGATGAGGAAGGCACTAATAAGGATACCACTGATTTCAATCAGGAATCTCCTATAAAAGGTGAACAATTGGATAGTGAAGAAGACGAAAAGAAATTTAAATATAAATTGGAACTTGAGAGTGATGAATATCTTGAGGAACAGGCGGCTGAAGCTATAGCGTTACGACTGGAATTGAAAGATGCAGAAGGTTCTCTTAAATCACACTCAGGTTCTGCCTCCGATTCTGATTCAAACTATAGTTTTGATGGGGGTAGCATTAGATCCACTGCAACAACTATTGCTCCAGAAGAAATTAAAAATAGAGTTAGGAAACAATTAATACAGAAAGATAAGAAGCTACAGCGTAGGAAGTGTGTTGCTAAGGGAGAAGCAAGTGCTGTTACCAGAATAAGAAGGGATAATAGAGATAATATCAAGGAAAGTAAAGATATTTGGGGATAATTTATGTAAATCAGATTAATGGTTGTTTCTTTAATGATAAGAAAGTTTCAATTTATGCAATAAATTGTTTATTGTTTTATATTTGTAGTAATAAGTTGAAAAATATAACGTTTAAATTTAAATTAAAATTTCTTACTTTAGGAATAAATTTTTTTTTTCTTAAAAAGATCTGATTCTTACTCAAATCAATAATCGATCTGATCATTTGTATGACCTTCGACCTAGGCTATAAAATTAAAATAAAATGTTCTCTAGAACAAAATGATGACCAAAATTTTGTTGTTCTGAGTAAAAGTAACCTGTTTTAATCTTTGATTTGTAACGCCTACTATTTCTTGGACTTTAAATTGACAGGGGTGTTTTGTATTTTAAATTTAACATTAAACACACTGGTGATAGTCTTGTAATAGGTATAATAATTTTAGATAAAGGTTTTTTATTATTTACCCCTTCAGATTCCAAACCACCTCGTCTATACAGACTTCACAAAGTATTCACTTTCGACCTATTGTCAGTACTATCATTGGTACTATCCAATCTCCTAGTACAAGCTAGCTAAGTTCTTGTTCAACATTCTTAGCGAATTTACAGATAAAACCTTTTTTCACATCCTCAACTCTCAGCATTTTATTCATCGTTTAGAAACAATAAAATTTGAACCCCAAGATCTTGTGAGTTTTGATGTCACTTCACTTTTTTCAAAAGGTTCTATTCAAGATTTGCTTATTATCATCAAACATATTTTGTCTTAACATGGCAAGGACTTAAAAGTTTGCATTGTTCCTCTTATTGATAAACGTTTATCCTCCACTTACTTCCACTTTGATAACAAGTTTTACGAACAGGTTTTTGGTGCTGTTATGGGTTCTCCTCTCACAGCTAACATGGATTGTATTGGTCTCATGGTCATCTTAAATTGTCTAAGTTTCTTGATCATCTAAACAATCAACACTTAGATATCAAATTTACTATGGAAATCAAAAGTAATGATTCTCTCCCATTTCTCGAAGTTCTTATAACTCGTAAGCCTGACGGACTTTTGGGCCATTCTATTTATCGCAAACCACCCTCACGGACAGATACCTTCATGTTTCGTTCTGTTATTGAATCTTTGGTTCATCGGGCTTTTTCTATTTGCTAACCTGACAATCTAGACTCAGAAACTCCGTCATCTTACTAGAATCATATTGAACAATGGCTATATAAAGCGAGTTATTTATACAGTTATTAATCGTCGTCTACATCCACGTACTCAATTACTTAAGGACATATTTCTTCTTCCTAATCCAATCCAAAATTGGCCTTTTTTACCCTATATTCATAAAGTTACAGATCAAATAAGAAAACTTTTTTCTAAGAATGGTATTAAACCCATATTCAACTCGACAGGCAAAATCTCGCAGATTCTTCCCAACAAACATTAAATAGTTGGCCGACGGTTGTATTTTCATCGGCAACGTTGGTAAATCACTGGCAACGGTATGTCAACGTAATGCCTTCGTAGTGTCAATGTTGTCAAATATATGTACTTTCACTAATGTCTAGAGAATGCCGGCTATGTGTTGTTTTCCGACGCAAACACATTAATGTAAAATGGCATAAAAACTTCGTTGGCAAGCGTGTGTTTTTCAGACAGTATTTAAAAAGACCGCCCTAACTTGTAGCGCCAACGAAGTAGGAATTTACTTCCTAGATAGCGCTCGTCACTGTGCACACTGTGCACATAGTTATTTACGTTGTTTACGTTATTTACACAGGTTATTTATTACCACATGTTTGTAATAAGTGTAATCATTGTGTAATTTTTACGATTTTTACTGCAACGAAGACGCAAAATCCTAGATTGTGTACAGGTAAATTAATTTCTAAGTAATTTTAGATTTTTGTAGTCATGTATTTTAGTTCCGTTTTAAAACATGGTTACGAAATTCTGCTGATCGAGATGGCGGCAGAACCAAAAGAAGTAAAACAATCAGTAATTAAATATATTGTTTAAAAAATTAATTTCTTTAGAATAAAACATGATATATATATGTTTATTTTTATGGGAAGCACCTCTAAATTTCTATAAATTATACCTACTTGAATCAAATTACGATTTTTTAAATAGATCAATATAAGCAAATAATTTATTTAAAAATCAAATTAGTAATTTCAATAAAAATGATTCAATTGGAATCATGCGACCGGGATGATAAAACTGGAACTTAAAGCAAGATTTACCCTTCTGGTAAGTATAGGTAGGTATAATAATGATGTAATTATATATTGAGCACATCAATAGTTATATTGTGCGCAATAATAGATATGATAAAAAATGCACTACCAATGCATTTGCCAACGCATACCCAATGTTAATCATGCATATTTCCGTCATAAAAAAAACGTTGTAGGCCAACGTCGAACCAACCGTCGGCCAACGAGACATATTTATTAAGGTCCAACATTGTTTGCCAACATATTTACGCTGTTGGCAGAGTTGGCGGGGGTACATAGTTCCAACGTTGGTCAAATGTAAAATTGTTTGTTGGGTTCCTTCTCAAAGACAAACTTCCTACACTTTAATCTTAAGCTGTATACTAAATTCCTTGTTCATGTGGTTTAGTCTACATTGGCCGGTCGTTCCGTCATTACTCGCATTTCAGAACATGATCGTTGTATAAGAAAAAGATATATTTTCAAGTCTGTGGTTGCTGAACATCATTTTACTACAGGTTTTGATAACGTTTCGGTGATTGCCAAATTTTCATTCTTCTTTAATAGCAAATTCGGAAGTCGCGTTTAGGCGGTGAAAGATGAGGAAGGTTGTGTAGATATGTAAATTGAATAAATCTAAAATAACGCGTTTAAACGGTATTAAAACTTAAGTAAAAATTTAAAGGTTGATAAACGCAGTAGTGCATTTATAACGTAGTCGTTTTGATTACGAAATAAGGTGCGGCCTGCGGATAAGATAATATAATAATCAGCGTGGATTTTCCTGCGTTTATACATTGCATTTGTATTCATAAAATACGTGGAATTTTTGGTGATTTTAATAAAATTAACCTCTCGTTAATCAGAAATGGTAGACAGTTAAGCAGTGTAACGATAAGAAGAGAAGGAAAATTATGTCGGATTCCGAGGAAGGGTGGTCTAAAGGAAAAAGAAAAAGGCAAACTACGGTGGAGGAGGTGTTTAGGAAGAGCACCAAAGTAAGGAAATCACCGGTAGTGAAAGGAAAAGAAAGAAAAGATGGTAAGTTAGTAGAAATGTGTAAAGAACTGTTAAAGGAGGTAAAGAGTATAAGAGAGGAACAAATTAAGACGGGTAAGAAGTTAGAAGAGAATAATAAGGAGGTAAAGGAGATGAAAGAAGAATTAAGAAAGCCAAATGAAGAATGGAAGAGGAAATGTGAAGAAATGGGAGAAAAGTATAGAAAGTTGGAGGTCAGATTGGAGAAGATAGAGAGAAGCTGGGAAAAAACGGAAAAACAAAAGAGGAGAACAAACATAATCATAAGAGGTATGGAAGTGAAAGATGGATAGAAGGAGCAATAGGAACAAATGGAAAATTGGATGAAGAAGGATTTAAATATAGAGAAAACAGTGGTAGAAACTAGAAAGCTAGCAGAGCGTGTAATGTTAGTAAGGATGGGTACATTTGAGGATAAGTTACATGTATGGAAGCAAAAAAGAAGGTTAAGAGGTACTTGAACATTTATTTAGGCGATGACATGACGAGAAGGGAAATAGAAATACAAAAGAAGATAAGATATGAGGCGAGTAAGATGAAGGGAGAGGGGAAAAGTATTAAAATAGGATTTTTGAAAGTGTGGGTGGAAGGTGAAGATAGGTTTTGGGATGAGGAGAGAGGAACTCTAGTGAAGAAGGGAGCAAAAAACTAAGTGTTCGAGGAGGGAAGGATGGATCAAACGATGTTGGCTTAGCAAGTTTTAAGGAAAAAGAGATGGAAATGCAGAATCAAATAAAATTATTGTTTTGGAATGTGGCAGGCATAAAAATAAAGGAGAGGATTTCTGGAGATACGTAGAGGGTTTTGATATGACGGGAATGTCGGAAACATGGTTGGAGGAAAAAGACTGGGAAGTATGGAAGGAAAAATTACCAGAGGAGTAATTGGAAGGTGAAATATGCAACTGGAAAAGAAAGTAAAGGTAGAGCAAGGGGAGGAATACTAACGGGTATAAAAAGGAACTGGTCGGTGGAAGAAGAGGAGGGAGACGAGAAGCAAGGGAAAGGGATCGTAAAAAATTATGTGGTCAGAAAAGGAAAGAAAAAATATATAGTGGTAACAGTTTATGGACGGGATATGAGGTTGATAAGTAAATAGATTGAGAAAATGATACAGGAGGAGGAAAAGGAAAAGATTATTATAGGGGGTGATTTTAACGCGAGAACAGGGGAAAAGGGAGGAGTGATTATAGGAGGGGAAGTAAAGAGAAGAGTTAGCATGGATAAGACAGTTAATAGGAATGGGAAAATGTTAGTGGAGATATGTGAGGAAAAAGGGTGGTCAATTCTTAATGGAAACATAGAGGAGGGAGACAGAGGTGACTACACTTATATGGGAGGGAGGGGGGAATCGGTGATCGATTACGTGATAGTGAGTGGGGAGATGTGGGAGGACATAGAAATGTTTAAAGTGGGGGATGAAGAGGAATCGGATCATCGGCCACTGGAAGTGATTTTAAAAGGAAAAGAGCAAGGAAATAAGGAGGAACAGAGGAGATGGGGAGTGAAAAAGGTGTGGACTGAGGAAAGCATAGAAAGATATAAGAGGAAGTTGGAGCAAGTGAGTTAGGGAGATGTAGGGGGGGAAGAAGGACTAAAGGAGTTGACTGCAGAAATGGAAAAGGCAGTAGAAAAGAAAAGGTTTGAGACAAGGAAAAAAGTAGAACGAAAATAGGTGGTGGAATAGAAAATGTAGAGAGGCAAAAACAGAGATGAGAAATGCTGGAAGAAGATGGAAGAAAGGTAGAATAGATGTACAGGAGTATAAGGGAAAGAAAGTGAATTTTAAAAATGTATGTTTTGAGAGAAAGGTGTATTATAAAGAGGAAATGGAGAAACAAGTAAAGGAAATAAAGAAAGAAGGAGAAGTGTGGGAATTTCTAAACAAAGAGAGAAGAGGTAAGAGGAGAGGAGGTTTAATGGATTTAAAGGTGTGGTTGGGTTATTGTATGGAGCGTTTGGAGGGCACAATAGAAGGACCAGGGCAGGTGACATTGCAAGGGGTAAATACAATACAGGAGGGGTGGGAGATAACGAAAGAGGAAATGGAGGAAGCAATAAATAGACTAAAATTAAGAAAGACGGCAGGAACGGACGGTACGCAAGGAGAGCAATGGAAATATGTAGGGGAGAGTGAGAGGAAATATAAGAAAATTTTTTTATATAATATGGAAAGGAAGGAATTGCCAGGGAGTTGGAAAGAAAGTTTAATTCTTCCGGTTTATAAAAGAGGGGATTGAAAGGAGGTAAAGAACTATAGAGGGATTAGTGTCACTAATGTAAGTTATAAATTGTATGCCATGATTATACAAAGGAGGTTGGAAAAGGAAGTGGAAGAAAAAAGTCTATTACCAGATTGGCAGATGGGATTTAGAGTGGGAAGAAGGGCAATAGACAATGTTTATATATTGAAACAGTTGGTAAATGGAGAGCTGGATAAGAAAAGGGGTAAGGTGTACGCGTTCTTTATGGACATAGAAGCTGCGTTTGATAATGTGAATAGGGAAAAACTATGGAGGGTGTTAAGGAAAAAGGGAATAGAGGAACAACTAGTGAGGAAACTAGAAGGAATATATAAAGAGTCTAAGAATAGGGTAAAAATAGGGGATAGTGTTAGTGAAGTGTTTTGGACGAGGAAGGGGTTAAAGCACCGGTGTCCTCTTAGCCCTATTTTGTTTGCACCGTATATAGGGGACATAGAGGAAGTGTTGAAGGGAGGTCAGTGTGGTGGGGTGGTCATGGAGGGAGGGGTTAAAGTGTGGGTGTTGGCATATGCAGACGATATGGTCATGGTGGCAAAAAATGAGTTGGAGATGAAAGGTATGATATATACAATAAAAAGTTACCTGGAAAGGAAAGATTTGGGTTTAAATGTGAGAAAGTCTAAGATGGTAGTTTTTCAAAAAGAGAGAGGAGGGAAGAAAAAGTAGGAGTTAAGTTGGAGAGAACAGAAGATAGAGGCAGTGAATGAAGTGACATATTTGGGATATAGGCTAAGGTATGATAATAAAGATGATGCGCATATAAGGGAGTTAGCAAAGAAGGGTAACAGGGTATTAGCATTGGCATTAGGGCAGGTATGGAGTTTAGGGAAAAGAGTGTTTGGGAAGGAGATCGAGAAGAGAAAATGGCTGTTCGAAAAATTGATTAAAAGTGTGATGATGTACGGGGTGGAGGTATAGGGTTGGAAAGAGTGGAACCTATTGGAAAGGGTGCAAATAAAATATTGGAAATGGATACTAGGTTTAGACAGGGAGACGCCGGGGTACATAATAGAGGAGGAGGGGAAGTTAGAGAAGATTAGAATAGACACAGGGAAAAGGGCGATGGGTTATGAAGAGACAATGAAGGGTAGGAGAAAATGTAAAATTTTGCAACGTTGCTGGAGGACGGTAAAAGATAGCAAAAATATATATGGGCAGGAGGAAAGGAAACTGTACTAATAACGAGGAGGTTTCGCAAGAGAAGAGGTGGAAAGAAGGAGAGAGGAAGGGAGGTTAAAGACGAAGGAGATAGTAAGAAAAGATAAAGACTCGCAGGTGCAAGAGAGGGAAGGAAAGTATAACGTAAGGTATGGGAATATAGTGTCCAGGGGGGTTCCTAAGTATCTGATGGGGAGGAGAAGCTTAGGAGAGAAACGGTTTATAGCCAGGTTTAGATGTGGAAATGAGGAGAATTTAAATAAGTATTGGAAGGAGGAGTTAATGAGGAGATGTAGATTATTTGGGGAGGGAAGGGAGGACATAGAGCACTTGAGTGGGGAGTGTGACGAGCTAAGGGAAGAAATGGGGGAGGGGAAGGCTTTGCTTGGGGAAGAGGGGGAGGGATTGGATTGGATGAAAACAGTAAAGGAAAAAAGGAAAAGAGGGGAGGGTTAGGTGTAAGAAATAGAATAGTAAGTAAGTAAGGTGATTGGAATAATTTATTGGAGAAAGTTATTTTAGTTTTATAAATTTTTGTATGTCTTATATGTATTATATTATTATGTAAAGGGAAAAGGTGTAAGGGTAACGTAATCCATTGTAAGGCCGAATGGCTCAACAATTATCAATGAATAAATAAATAATAGCAAATTCCAAGAGAGCATAGAAATTATCAAACACCCCAACAACTTTAATCGTGATCATGGTTTTGAGTTATTCCCTCTTTAGTTCCCGATCATTACTACTTTATCGAAAACACGCCCCCTTTCAACTATAACCCAATAAGAGTCGGGCTTAATCAGCGATACTTTTTCTTTATATACGGAAACATCTTCTTAACTCACTTCTATGGTGTTTAGAATCTGGCTTGGTTCACAAGTTGATTACCTAACTTTTGAAAAGTTCTTAGTTAGATTTCGGCCCCTTACGAAAGTGGGCGAAACGTTGGCAACTTCGGTTACAACAACGACGTTGACAAAAAGATGCAAAATTAAATCAAAACGCAATAACACGTGCTTATAAAATAACTTGAAATAACTTCGATAATTTACTCAAATGTTCGTAAAGAAACCGAAATGAATAAATCATACTAAATATAAATACCGAGTCTTTCATGAAAGAATACATCAAGAAATCAACCGACGGTTACAATGCAACTGTATTAAAATGAAGGTTTTTAGTTCCTTATAATTAAAAAAAAAGTTTATTCAGGCGAACTTAATTAGGATAAATAAAGATTACAAGAAGAATATAGAAACGACAAAGTGCTATGAGTTACCGTTTAACCAACACTGGAAAACATAATAAAAACGCTATTGAACAAGCAATAGATAGAGAAAATAATTCAGGCAAAAACTAACAACGTATGCGTGAAAAACTAATACCTATTATATTATTTATAAAGATTTTCACTAGTAGACACATGGGTTAAACGTGATTTCTATAAGACAAAAATGATGCACAAAAATTCAATAACCGAAAACTTTACATAAATTATATTAAAAAATTCTGAAAGAAGACGATGTCTTAGAAGCGACAAAAAAATTGTGTTTTGGGCTATAATCACACAATTGCTTTTGATTTGCAAAATACATTTACTGTTCTGACACCGACTTATTTGATGACATATTATAAGCAAATTATATCTGAACGTTTTTTTATGCCATCACTTTAGCGAACCAGAAAATGTCTTCTTTCACGCAAAAAAGTTAAAAACATATTGTAGCATATAGCAATACATGAAAAATTCAAAACCAAAATATGGATTCGACTTGTTAATGAGATACAATTAAAAGTGAAAATGTCCTGACACTATAAAAGTTATGGCGTCAGGACATTCATTTGACAGAGATTTTTGTATAATCGAACAGTTTGTTAAAAGTAAAATAAAATTTTTGATTCTTTGTTATATCAAAAAATCAAAAATGCCAAAAAAAGATATTTATTCTAGCTGCATGTAATAAATCAAAAAGATTTTTTTTAACTAAAACTACCACAAACAGAAAAAAGATTGTTTTGTTTTTAAATTTTAAATTTTATTTTTTAATGTTACTATTAAATAATTCAAAATTAAATTAGCTTGCATTACACAAGATTTTGATCAACTATTAATTTGAAGAAAAAATTTGAAGATTTATCATGTTCAAATAAGGCATTTATAACACCACTTTCGTGAATATGAATGGACTTGGAACTAGTTCTTCCTCATTTTCAACTGAGCTGTCTACTTGAAACAGTGCGCTTTTATGGTGTTCAAAATTGGATCATTTTTATTAACGTTCTGGAAAGTTACTGCTTTTGGATGATTTTTTGTCTTTACTTTTTTACCAAAGCTCGTTTATATTCATCTGAGGAAGCATCAAAAGGATCGACTTTCGTCATCGTAAAGCAACTCGTCCACTAGCTTTTGTAGACGTTGTGTTGCTCGAAACCACCCATTTATATTAAGAAAAAACTTAAAATTACTTTTTGTAATAAAATTTTACTATAAAATCTTACATTAGTCGATGAAAACAGCTAATACACAAATATTATAACAGTCAATAATCTAGTAGTTTTTTACTGTATTGCTAACCACACGAAAATGACAAATCACTACGAGTGTAGACATGTGATCTTTTCAATCATGCAGTTTAACGCGGCGTGCTATGTAATTTTTGATTAACCAGGCTAAGTGAGACACACTTGAGACATGTTTAAAAACACAATTTTTAACAGGTAATAAATATTGAAATGTTCGAGGAATTATTGAGAAGTTATTCTAAAGTTCCAGAACGTTCACCGAAAGATATAGAACATTTGCGAACGTTTGACCTAAAATATATAAATGTGGTACAAACAAATCATAGGGCAGTTATTTTCAGTAACACGAAGTCGGCAGTGTTAAGAAGATTATTCAAATTTAAATAAATAAGTAATTAACGCGTGTGGAGATAAATATACGGCGTATAACCTTGTACGTTATCCACAAACTTTATCTTTCGGTGAGTGTACTATATAAAATTAGCGTAAGTGTTTGTATTAAAAATATTCCTTAGATTTTAATTAGTTGGGTAAGTTATAAACGTGTATATATTTGTAGTATAAATAAATTAGTTTTAATAATAAATGTACAGTGGTGACAGGTGTTGGGTTTGCGATTTTTAGTATAAATACCAATTATTAATTTAATATCGCTCCCGTAATAAAAACATTGATTGCGTAAATAAACAAAACTTTAGTTCATGCTTCGCGTGTTTGTTTATACCGTGTAAAATTAGTCTATCTCAGTTCGTTAAAGTAGTATATTTAAACATTTTATTCGTGTTATATATAATTTATGCCGGTGACGCGTTTGCAAGCAGTTAAAATGGATTCAAAAATATTTGAAGTTCTCGAATCGATGAATAAGAATATGGAAGAAAAGAATAGAAAAATGGGCGAAAATTATCAGAAAATTGACGAAAAACTGTCCGAAAATTCCAGAAAAATGAAAGAAAAGTTTTACGAAAGTTCTCTCAGAAAATGGAAAAAAATTCAAGAAAAATGGAAGAAAAGTTTTACGAACATTATTAGAAAATGGAGGAAAATTCTAGAAGTTTAAAAGAAGAAACACTAACGAGCATAGAAAATTAAATCAAAATTGTTCAAGAGGATACTCAAGCAGACATGTTAAGTTTAAGAGAATAAATATACGAAATTCTGGAAAACGGAAAATAATCTATGAATGAGAAAATAGAATCAATAGAAGACAAATTAGAAGACTATAAATCGAATTAATTGTCAGGGCGAAGGAAGCATCACCAGTAAAGATTTAATAATAGACCATAAGGAAGAAACCACTTACAAGTTTAAAGTTGTACCTCCAAATTTTGATGGTAAAGTTCCATGGTCAACTTACTACAGGCAGTTTGAAACCGCAGCTACAGCTAATGGTTGGAGCAACAAGCAAATAGCGAAGTCTTTAATAGTGTCCTTACGTGGAGAAGTGCTTGGAATTTTACAAAATGTTCCTGACCCTTTGCAAAAAAATTACGAACTCTTAATTTCACGATTAGAAATGAGATATGGAGATGCTTATCTTCAACAAGTGTACCAAGCTCAAATTAAAAGTCGGGTTCAGGAAGCTACCGAAATTCTTTAAAAGTTTAAAGCTTGCCGCCAGATTAACACGGCTTGCGTATCCTACAGCACCAGATACCTTCTTGAAGCAGTTGGCTATTCAAACTTTTGTAGGCGGCCTCCGAGACAGCGAAACGCAGCAAACTCTCCAATTAGCTCGACCGAAGACATTGGATGACATTTTAGTGCATGCTTTGGAGTTTGAAGCAGCAAAACAAGCATCGCAACAAAACGGTCATAAATTTTGCTGTGCTGTAGAAGTACTTGCGAAAACACTGAAAAACATCGAAGAGATATCGCAACGAATATTTCGGGAAAGAGGAGTGACGACTTTGAACTGCGGTGAAATAAACATTTACGACGACATCGTATTAAACCCAAGAAGAAGACAAAAATAGCTCTTGAAAATTTGAAAGAAGTTGATTAAAAGAGACAAAAGTTAGACTTATCTAGTCAGGTTCCGGAGATTACAATTCAAATGGTATCGCCGATGGAGCAATTGCATAGCATTTATCTCGATGGCAAGATCAGTGGAAGAAGTGTTCAGTTACTGGTTGACACGGGAGCGACAAAGACCATCATTCGTCCTGACATGTTATTGGAACACGAGAAGACATCACCAGTAACAGTACCACCTCGAACGGCGACGGGCGAAGAAGTATCTACTCACGGACAAGTCAAAGTAATCATTGGTTTGGGAAATGGAGTACTCTACCATCAAGTACTGGTAGCCGACATCACGGAAGAAGTTTTACTGGGAATGGAGATCGACAATGAAGAAATTTCTTTTCATTCGTCGGAGAATGCAGTCGTGCAAGTCTTATTGAGTGAAGACGTGATTCTGCCTGCAAGGACGGAAAGTGTGGTCATGGCATGCCTGGATGGAAATCTCCGGAAAGGCTACATTTGCGCGATTCAACCAATAGAGGGCAACTTAGTGGAAAAGGGACTACTCGTTAGTAGAACTTAAATACGAGTGAAAAACACAATGCCAGTAAGGATCTTAAATATCAACTCAGATCCTGTAACGTTGAAAAAGAAGACCGTGGCAGGCCAATGCACGTCAGTATCTCAAATTGTAAGATGCGTGAAGTTTAATGATGATACGTCGCCGAAGAAGTGTCAACAACATCTATTGGACATTCTTACTTTCAAATGCCAAAACCTCAGCCAAGACCAGCTGGCTAAAGTTAAAGCTTGATGCAAGAGTATCAAGATGTGTTTGCGTTGGAGAGTGTTTCCAAAAAAAGAACTAACGTGCTGAAACATAAAATTAATACCGGAGACGTTCAGCCGATGCGACAACATCCACGTAGACTTCCTTTGGCGAAAAGAGAAGAAGCCGAACAAATAATTACGGACATGGAGCAAGAAGACGTAATTGAACCTTTAAAGAGCCCATATGCATTCTGAGTAGTACACGTAAAAAAGAAAGATGGATCAACGAGGTTTTGCGTAGGCTACGAACAGCTAAACGACGTGACCAAAAAGGCTAGCTACCTTTTGGCTCAAATTGACGATGCATTAGTCACCCTGTCATTATCCCAGTGGTTTTCCACGTTAGATTTAAAGAGTGGTTACTGGTAGGTATAATTGAAACCCATGGATCCTGAAAAAACAACTTTTACACTTGGAACTGGTTTGTGGCGGTTCACTGTGATGCCCTTCGGCCTGTGTAACGCTCCTGCAACGTTCGAGCGTTTGATGGAGACCATCTTGCGCGGACTGTTTCTGAAGACGTGCTTGGTTTACTTGAACGACGTGATCGTGGTTGAAAGGTCGTTTCAAGAACATTTGAACAACTTGAACGAAGTGTTCTAGCGACTACGTGAGGCTAAACTCAAACTGAGTTCAAAGAAGTGCCACGTATTGAAGAAGGAAGTGCAACACATTGGCCTCGTCGTATCTGGAGATGGAGTAAAGGCTGTCCCAGACAAAATCCGAGCAGTGTAAGCATGGTCAAGACCAATCGATAAACATCAGGTCCAAAGTTTCCTTGGGCTGTGCACCTATTTGCCACTATTGCCAAACCGTTGACGAAATTGACCGAAGAAAAACCAGAATTTAGATGGATTGAAGAATGCCAAAATGCTTTCCATCAACTAAAACAAGCTCTAGTTCACTTTGCCGATTTTGAGTTATCCATGAGAAGATAGGAATCTGAGCATAGGCGCGGTCCTTTCACAGGTTCAAGATAGACAAGAAAAGTTATCGCGTATTTTAGCAAGGTTTTGTCCAGGCCAGAAAGGAATTATTGGGTGACTAGGAGAGAGCTGTTAGCAGTCCTCAAGTCCATAGAACATTTCTACAAATATATAATACCTTGTTCAGAAGACCATGTCTAGCGGACTGCAGACATTGTTGGCGACGTGAAGAAAAAGTCGAACGCCGCCCGAGAACTGCTATAATTGATAATGTGTGGGAACCTGAGCAGTTGCGTCTTGAACAAGAAAACGATCCTGAGATAAGACTACCCCTAGACTGGAAAGAAAACGGCCGACGACCAACTTGAGAAGAAGTGAGTGCTTTAGGCAGAAACATCAAAGCGTACTGGGCACAGTGGGACTCTTTTGATAGTAGAAGACGGTCTTCTTAACCGATTCCTAGAAAGTATCTAGGGCACGGGAAACAGACTACAGTTGGTAGTGCCAAAGAGTCGGGTGTCAGAAGTGTTGAAGCATCTCCACGATGGTACTTTATGAAGACATTGGGAAAAGTTCGAGAACGATTCTACTGGGTGAACTGCAAAGAGGAGGTCATGAAATGGTGCCGTATGTGCACGGTTTGCGCATCAGGAAATTATCTAGCAAGAAATCGCAAAGCACCTATGAAGCAATACAACGTAGAAAGTTCTTTGGAAAGAGTAGCGATTGACATCGCAGAGCCGTACCCAGAATCCGATTTGGAAAATAAATACATCCTGGTGTCGATGGATTATTTCACGAAATAGACGGAGGCTTACGCCATACCCGATCAAGAAGCAGCTACAGTTGCAGTCGTGTTAGTAAAAGAGTTTTTCTGCCGGTTTAGAGTTCCGTTGGAATTACACTACGATCAAGGCCGTAACTTTGAGTCTGGGCTGTTTCAAGAAGTTTGCCGACTGTTGGAAATTAAGAAAACTAGGACGACGCTTTTTCATCCTCAATCTGATGGCATGGTTGAGCGGATGAATCGAACAATGGAAAAATACTTAGCCAAAGTAATGTCCGAACACCAAAGAGACTGGGATCAGTATTTGCATCTTTTCCTAATGGCATACCAATCATCCGTTCACGAAAGCACAGGCCAAACACCATCCTGTGTGATGCTCGGTCGCGAAATACGACTGCCATGCGAACTCCAATTTGGGACCGGAAAAAAAAGTTGCTGGAGAAGACTACATCAGCAAGCTGACCAAGAGGCTAGAGGAAGTACATAAGGAGGTCCGTAAAAGCACACAAATTGCCAGGGACAGAGTAAAGACTAGGTATGACGTGAAGGCACAAAATGGTGGGTTTCAACCTGGCGACATGGTGTGGTTGTATAATCCCCAAAGAAGACGTGGTTTGTCGCCGAAGCTGCAAAGGCAATGGGAGCGCCCCTATAAAGTTGTGCAGCGTATTAATGACGTCATACATCGTATCCAAAAATCACCCAGAGGCAAGCCAAAAGTAGTCCACGTCGATCGTCTAGCCCCGTTTGCTGGCGATAACCACAATACGCAAGTTCAGGTCCGAACCAGAGTAATAAGCAGCAGAACCAAAAATCAAATCGAAAGAATGGAGTTTGAGAAGTTTATAAGCTTATTCGGAGGCTCTGAAAAAGCTAGGTTCGGAGTTACCACCGAGGTACAACAAGTTCCAAACACGAAAAGATTACACCATTGCACATTGCGTGAGCGAGGATTTTGACATGTCCAGAGGGGTTGCAGTCGTATTTAAAAAGAAGAAGCTAGATGAACTGCAAAGAAAGCAACCGGCAGCCGGAAAAGTTTTAAAACTACGTGGTGGCAGACACTTCGTTTTCTATCTGGTCATCAAGATATACTCACGTATCGAGACGTTATACGAAAATCTGTGGCGAACATGGAATCTCAAGAGAGAAATGGAGTTCCACCATGTTAAGAAATTGGCAGTACCCAAGCTTGGTTGTGGCTTAGATCAACTAAATTGGAGGACAGTTCGAAACATGTTGGAGGTCGTTTTCCGAGGAACAGGCGTTCAAGTATTGTAGTTACCAACCAAGGAAAATATCGGGCCAGGAAAGTCTATTGAGTGTTACTTTTATCGTCAAGGAAGTTGCCGAAATGGAGAAAGTTGCCGGTATCCAGTTTCCTGTTCTGGGACAGAACAGTCCTAAGAAGAGGACAGTGAAACGTTCGAGAAATTATTCTCAAGTTCCAGAACGTTCACCGAAAGATATAGAGCATTCGCAAACGTATGGCCCAAAATATATAAATGCGGTACAAACAAATCATAGGGCAGTTATTTTCAAAAACACGAAGTCGGCAGTGTTAAGAAGTGTAAGTGTTTAGATAAATAGAAGTTATCCGCGGACTTTATCTTTCGGTGAGTGTACTATATAAAATTGGCGTAAGTGTTTGTATTAAATATGCTTAGATTTTAATTAGTTCGGTTAGTTATAAACGTGTATATATTTGTAGTATAAATAAATTAGTTTTAATAGTAAACGTTACAATATCGTATCAAAGTTTTTATGATATTGGAAGTATAGTAAATTTATAAGTTCAACTAAAACTTTTATTTTGTCGTTATGATAAACCTCAAGTTTAACACAGATCGGCCTATTCAATAAACAATTGCAAATAACTAATCTAAAAATATGTTCAAAATTGTATTTTAAACTCAAAAAAAAAAATATTTAGACGAACACAATTTAATCAATTTAACATCTTCCGTTAAAAGTTTTGCAGAAAAATTTGCATACTTACGTGCAGATAGGAAGAAAACGGTTTAAATGTTTGAAAACAAAAACTACGAACGAGTAACAGAAATATCATTGAGTTTGTAAACTGTGCATACCGCGGTTTCCTTTATCGCTGAAACTTAAAAGAGTATAACTTTTTTTTCATAATTTTACGCTACGAAAAGCATTTGCATTAATTTAGAAATTAGCTAACGTTTCTAAACGCTCTTGCGTAAACTGGGAGTCTGTATACTTTGCTCTTTGAATGTCAAAAGCGAAATACTTAAAATGTTAGTATTTTTATAGATAATCTCTTTAATGCATTTGAAATTTTACCGTGCAGAAACGTTTCCATCTTCTCTCTTGCTTTTATTAGCTTCTGCAGTATATAGAGTGTTGTACCGGGTGCAAAATGCAACCCTTAAATCTCCAGGCACTAAAGGAGATGAGGAAGGATGTCATTTCCATGGCAACACCCTGCCACATGCCATTGCAGATGCTTCGAAATAAAATCCGAAAGATGAACTTTGCCATTACTTAAAACAATGATAATAGAACCAACAACTTAATAAGTTTAAGATTCAACATTTTTTTCGCTACAACAAAGTTACGACAGAAATTTCACACATGCTTGAGTTTTATCAGGGCAAATTCTAATAACGCGAAGACGTTGTTGAAGAAATTGGGTAAAATATGAAAAAAGTTTGCACGATAAATATATTTAATTTATGGTAATTGCGTTAGTTGGAAAGGACCTTAACATATTTTCTTGTTTTGTACGTATTTATTATTTATTTTTTCATAAACATGTTAATGTAAAAGTTGCACAGAATGTGCGTTCGTATACTGTAACACCGTCGTCGGTAACAGATCACCAATGCCATTTTCTAAAATGACACAATTTTTAACTCGACTGCGAAAAATGTAAAGACATTTTTAAAACGAGCTTTACCTTTAGAAAAACTAGAGATAACGTAAAAAACTTTCATCGTTCTTTGCATCAACAAATAGAAATGCACGGTGAACATTTTACACTTAAAAGTACAACTGTAAAAAATACTATTAAGCGAAGAAGTGATAAATCACGAATTTTCTTAGTCTGGGAACACCGAGAAACTAAGTTTAGCACGCATTGTCTACAAGACTCTTTTCACGGAAAATAAAACTTGTAAAAGAAAGAAAGCATTGTGCTTTGGAAGTTTTATTGCATGGTTCGTCGAATGAATTGGCGCTGCGTGGAAAAATCCAAAGACGAAATGAAGCGTCCTGGATTTTCCAAAAGCTTTAGATGAACTTAAATCTGAACAGAAGCTTATTACAACTTGAATGTTTTCCATTAGTTGTGATTGGTTTATTATAGAAGCAATTTGTTTTATTAGTTTGTATAACATTCTTTTATATATATATATATTGCTATATAAAAGTATTATAAAACTAATATCACTTTACAATCTTTTTGTTAAAGTTTTTTTTATCGCTTATGTGATACATTTATCAAAGTCCGGAACGAAGCTTAACACGGAGTAGGCAATACAAACCTAGCGTTTTGCTGTTCTTAATTTTCAAACAAAAACGTTAAACCACGATAATAAATTGTAGTTGCTCGTAAATAACTTGAAACGTATCTGATACGTACGAAATCAAAGGTTTTTTTTAAATGTCGGGTATCTGTATTAAACAGCTAACTGGGGTTACTTACCAAGTTTGCAGTATTATAAAATACACTTTCGTTTAAATAAAATGAAATTTAAAATTTATTGTTGTTTGGATATTGCAAAATTTCAACTACCCGTTTTATCTTTTACATTATATATTTCTATCTTTTTGAGTTTTTGTCTACAAACGTTACTAATGTTTTGTTTAATATGTTGGCAATTACCAATTTCAGTAAAAAATAATTAGCTAAAAACTTTCTTTTGGTTTTATATGAGTTTAGTTTAAAGTTAATTAATTAAAATCGATTGTACTCTCTTAGCTAGTTTTTAATATTTATATATTATTAATTGTTATCTGTCTAGTGCTTCTTCTAAAATAGTCTACAGAAGATGATATACATATTGTAACGATTAATATTGCTAACTAATTAATTTATTTATACTAAAGTTATGTACACGTTTATAACTAACCGAACTAAATAAATCTAAGGATATTTAACAAAAACACTTACACTAATTTATATATAGAACTATCACACGAAGATTAAGTCCGCGGATAACTTTAGTTTAACACTTATTGTTTACTTTAAAGTCACGTACAAGGTTATACTCCGTATATTTATCTCGAACACACGCGTTAATCACTTATTTATTTAAACTTGAATAATTTGCCGTCTTCGAATTGCTGGAATAGGTGACCTATGAATTTGGCCATCTGTCGAAAACCTTCTATATTCTTTCGTGACCGTTATAGACGTGGATGCTCTCGAAGCTGAACGTTTCACTGCCCCTTTCTCAAGACTGTTCTGTCCCAGAACAGGAAACTGGCTGTGACAACGGTAGAATGAATTGTGGCGATAGCGACAGCTTTCTCCATTTCGGCAACTTTCTTGACAATAAAAGTAGCAGTCAATAGATTTTTCTTGACCCGATATTCTTCTTGGTTGATAGCTACAGTGTAACGTGCACATTTTTTCGATTGATTACCTCTGCTTTTAATTAACATTTTTGCGTTCACTGTTAATATAAATTCTTTTGCGCAATGCATTTTACGTCCTGCACATGCGTTATAAGTCCTTCTTCTTAAGTCAATCGCCATCTTGCGTGCGTTCATCAACGCGTTAGGACGTGTCGTCCTGCACAGCGTGCAGAAAATGTCCACATGTTTAATTTGTACGGTGGAATTCTGCTTTAGTAGTATGTAAAAAATATCCGCTTTCGTTCGTTTCAAATCTACGCTTTCGTTTGTTTAAAGAAACCCGTAATCTAAAAGGGGTAAGTGATTTCTTTGTTCTGTACACGCGGCGGTACAACTTTGATTTTGCGTTTTAGTTTTTTTACGATGAGCCACGATATACGCTGGTGGATACGTTCAATTTGATTTGTTTGGATACGTACAATTTCGATGGTTTACGGTGTACGTTTTTCTTCTTATTTTTTTATACGCACGAACTGAAAGTTTTTTTAACTATGAGTTACGATATACGACTACGTTTCTGATTTATTCGATGCTTTTCGATTTGTGTACGTATGATTTCGTTTATGGTTACGAATATTTGGTTTGGATACGTACGCCTTTTTACGAATTTGAGGTATGAAATGCGATATGAAATTATAGTTTACGCAGCACGTTTGATGTTAGTCACAACGTCGCTTTTACGAGGAATTTCCGTTACAAATTATGATTTTCATGTGTGAAAATCGATAATTATTCATGGTTACGTTCGATGGAATTTGATTTGGATGTTTCGATTGAAAATTATCATACGTTACGTTGTTTACGATATTCTGGTTATAGGATCTGTACGGATATTAGATCAAATCAGAATAATTACGGAAAATACGGAAGATAAATTTGCATTTCAAGAAATTCGTAATGTTGCATAAATCAGAGAAACGCTTAATACATTTAAGTCACGTGATGACCACGCCCATGCGCGAAGTCACAGCAAGCAAGTAATTAACCTTCAAATACAAGTATGTACCTAATTAACTTAATTAAGTGTTAGTTTTAAGATTTGTTTATATGTTCGTTTTTGGTTTCAATATTTACCCGTTATAAATTTAATATAAAAAATATTGTGGCGTCCAATTTATACTTCAAATTAGAATTGTAATATTAGTGTACAAGTAGAATACCTCGTCCTGAATATAATTAGAAATAAGACTCATCGCTCTAATGTTTGTGTGTTGTTTATATTTAATAAATTCATAGAGCTAGCCCGGTGCATTATTAGTTATTTGCAGCATTAGTTATTTATTATTATTATTATTTTAATTACGATTAAAGTGTATTCGTAAGTTTTTCGTTACAACAGACTAACACTTGAACGCCTGTTCCTCGGAAGACGACCTCCAACATATTCCGAACTGTCCTACAATTCAGTTGATCTCAGCCACAACCAAGCTTGGGTACTGCCAATTTATTAATATTGTCGAACTCTATTTCTCTCTTAAAATTCCATAATGCTGGCCACAGACTTTCGTATAACGACTTGGTAAGTGAGTATTTCTTGGTGACCAGATAGAAAACGAAACGTCTGTCACCGCGTAGTTTTAAAACTTTTCCGACTGCTGGTTGCTGTTTTCGTAATTCATCTAGCTGCCCAAACTTCTTTTTAAACAGGATTGCAACCCATCTGGACATGGCAAGATCCTCGCTCACGCCTTGTGCCATAACGTAATTTTTTTGTGTTTAGAACAGGTCTTTTTGTTCCTCCATAGTAACTCCTTTGGGGATTATACAACCATACCATGTCGCCAGGTTGAAACCCACCATTTTGTGCCTTGACGTTATATCTGGTCTGCATCCCGTCGCTGGCAATTTGTGTGTTTTTACGGACCTCCTTATGTACTTTGTCCAGCCTCTTGGTCAGCTTGCTGACGTAATTTTCTCCAGCAGCTGTAAATTGGAGGTCGCATGGCAGTCGTATTTCGCGACCGAGCATCACACAGGATGGTGTTTGGTCTGTACTTTTGTGAACGGATGATCAGTATGCCATTAGGAAAAGGTGCAAGTACTGATCCCAATCTCTTTGGTGTTCGGACACTACTTTGGCTAAGTATTTTCCCATTGTTCGATTCATCCGCTCAACCATGCCATCAGATTGAGAATGAAGAGGCGTCGCTCTAGTTTTCTTAATTCCTAACAGTCGGCAAATTTCTTGAAACAGACCAGATTCAAAGTTGCGGCCTTGATCGGAGTGTAATTCCAAAGGAACTACAAACGGGCAGAAAAACTCTTTTACTAATACGTCTGCAATAGTAGCTGTTTCTTGATTGGGTATCGCGTAAGCCTCCGTACATTTCGTGAAATAATGTATCGCCACTAGGATGTATTTGTTTCCCGAATTAGATTGTGGGAACGGCCTTGCGATGTCAATCGTTACTTTTTCTAGAGGGCTTCCTACGTTCTATTGCTTTATCGGTGCTTTGCGCTTTCTTGCTGGACCATTTTCCTATGCGCAGACCGTGCACTTACGGGACGATTTTATGACGTCCTCTTTGCAGTTCACCCAGCAGAATCGTTCTCAAATTTTCCCCAATGTCTTCTTAATGCCAAAGTGTCTTTCTGATATACCATCGTGGAGATGCTTCAACACTTCTGACACCCCGCTCTTTGGCACTACCAACTGTAGTCTGTTTCCCGTGCCTTCGACACTTTCTAGGGATCGCTTAAGAAGACTATCAAAGAGTCCCACTGCCCCCAGTATGTTTTAATGTTTCTGCTTAAAGCACTCACTTCCTCGCAGGTTGGTCGTCGCCCGTTTTTTTCCAGATCAGGAGTAGCCTTATTTCAGGGTCGTTTTCTTGTTTGCGACGCAACTGTTCCCACTCGTCATCAACCATAGCAGTTCTCCGGAGGCATTCAATTTTTTTTTGCATTTGCGAATAGCTGCAGTCCGCCGGACATGGTCTTCTGGACAAGGCATCAGCGTTCCGATGAATGCTTCCGGCATGATGTTCTGTGTTGTAACACCCCGGTGGCTTACAGTCTCGGCGTTGGGTTCAATACGTTGTTAATTTGAACACAATTAACATAAATTTATTTTATAAACTAAAAATGTAATTATTACAATAAATATGTACAGGTTTTATTCCCCCCTCTTATAACAAATAACTTACTAAAATTATTAATTTCGGGCTTCTGTGGAATGGATCTACTAATTTATTAAAATTGGGGTTTGATGAATGCGGCCCACGACTCTTATCTAACGTTAAAAAAACTAAATTCCTAAAAAAAATGATTAGACGCAAATGGCGTGGTTGCAATCCTCTCGAAAACGGTGCTAAAAATTAAGTTAATAACCAGGGTAAATACGGAAATTACAGGGCGAAAATTATTCAGGTACGGTAATAAGGGTTAAAAAATTAGGTGTAATTAATTAAGTTTTCCAGATAATACACTGCTACGGTTAACGGTTTAATTTCTAATTTACAGCGGGTTGACCACTAGTGTCTATTAATGACAAAGTTTCATACAAATAAAACAAGGCGGAATTCAATTACGTTATTACTATTACGGGTTGTTGCGGTTTAGTTATACTGTCAAACGACAACTTCGCCAAATTCAGGTGAGTATTTCGAAACTGACTTATTGAGTTGAGATAATTAATCTTAGACCTCAGCCCGAAACCAAAACGTAGCGATGCCAAACGTATTAAAATGCCCTAAGCCCAGCCTGCTTGGTCGGTATTTCAACACGCCAACCTCAACTACGTTAAGGGTTGAAAGTAACGGGAAACTAGTTTACGCTTAACAAATCCTACACCAGCCTGGCGCAAATGATTTGTCAACTCACTAACGGACTGCGGTTCGGTTATAACAAATACTACTCGGTGAAGCGGAAGCTTGTGGTCAACTTGAGGGAGGGCGTTTTAACGTAACAGGGGTTCTGATAAAAACGGAAAATTGAATAGCAAAATCGTGAGAGTAGCAGGGTTCGAAAACTGGTCTTTGTTATTCGGTCGGAGTCAAGAATGTCAGGGTACTGAAGCAGGTCTTGGTAATCGGTGCACACAAATCTACGGTATCAGGATCTGTTTGAGAGAAAGTTAGCCGGGTTCAAAAGCATTTAGTCGCCAAATATTAATCGGATAAACACAGGTCGGGTTCCACCAGGACTAGGTCGTGGGAGAGAGGTTCTACCAGGAACGGGTCTCGGCAGAGAGAGAGAGATTCTACCTGGAACGGGTCTCGGCAGAGAGAGAGCATTTTCAGCGTTGACGGCGGCTTTTATTCGGTATATCGTTCCGGTTGAATATTTTTAAGCAGGGGAACGTCGAGCGCTTTGAAGCGGTACAGATGGTATGCAGTCGAGCGTCCAAAGCTCACGGGTAATTGAAACAAATTCATATATAATTTTTAAAACAATTACGGCCACCTGCCGTTTTGTTACAGTGTCATTAGTCATACTCTTGCAGGCTCTCAATCCATCTTGCCATTTGTCCTTCCGGGTTACAGAACTGCAATAGCCACTTTAAAGCGGCGTGGTTCGTAAAAATTTTCGTCTAAACAAATATTTGTAAAAATGTTCTATAATTCCTTTCTGGCCTGGACAAAAACTTGCTAAAATACACGATAATTTTTTCTTGTCCATCTTGAACCTGCAAAAGGACCGCGTCTATGGCCAGATTGCTTGCGTCGGTATCCAAAACAAATTTTCCATCTTCTTTTGGATAACTCAAAATCGGCGAAGTGACTAGGGCCTGTTGTAGTTAATAAAAAGCATTTTCGCACTCTTCATTCTGTCTAAATTCTGCTCTTTCTTCGGTCAATTTTGTCAAAGATTTCGCAATATTGGCAAATCCGGGTACAAATCGTCTATAATAGGTGTATAACCCAAGGAAACTTCGGACCTGATGTTTGTCAATTGGTCTTGGCTATGCTTGCAGTGCTCGGATTTTGTCTGGGCCAGCCTTTACTTCATCTCTAGATACGACGTGGCCAAGATATTGCACTTCCTTCTTAAATACGTGGCACTTCTTTGGGCTCAGTTTGAGATTTGCCCCACGTAGTCGCTGGAATGGAGCTTCAAGAATCGATCAGCATGTATGTGACAATTATGAGAAGTTTCTTTCAGCAAAAATCTTTTCCCGTTTTGGAAGAAACTCAACTTAAGACGATCCGGTGTAATTTAAGTCCGTATTACAAATCTGTCTTAGGATTAGCACAAACCTCTACACTGGCTCAGTTGATTAACTAAACCTTCACTAAACAACTATAAATTTCTTTTTTTGCGGCAAACTACAGGACTGTTGAAACCTGCATTGGCTTATGTTAGTGACGCATCAGTTTCTTCTCTATTTTCCACTTCTAAGAATCGTTCGGTACAGTTTAAAGAAAATGCTTTTACTTCTATTCCTGTGGTTCCTAATTCTTCTCGGCATGGTTTTTGGCTTTTCTTTTCGCGGTACTTGTTGGAATTGTCACCAGACTGGACATATCTCTCCAAATTGTGACAAACTTTCTACTCTTCACTGTTTTGGTTGTGGGTAAGCAGAAGTTAGTCGTCGCAAAACTGTTTTTCTGCCTCGGAATACTAGGTCATAAGTCTACGAACCAAATCGTAGATTCTACAGTATCTTTAACCTCGTATTTTATTCTGACTTGACTGGCAAGCAAAATAGTCTCTTGGATTTTATATTTGCCAGTGTTTGTGATGATGAGCATCTTAAAGTTAATGTTTTAGATTTTTCTTTCTTTGGTCTTTTTGACACTTGTGCTTCTCGAACCATTCTAGGCGGTCTAAGGTGCCAAATTTTACTCTCTTTAGATATTCGTCTTTTTGCTGAACCGATTAAACTGCGTTATTATCCTCTTTCGCCTGTTTTGCAAAAAGTCACTAATGAGGAGTGGGATTTAATATTAAGTATGGGTGTTATAGAGCCACCGAGTAGTCCGTGGTCTAATCCAATTGTTTTAACAAAGAAGAAAGATAAAATTTATCAATTTTCTGTCGATTTGAGAAAGGTGAATCAGGTGACTCAGAAGGATGCTTATCCGTTGCCTTATATTACGTCAATTTTAAGTTAAGGGATGCATGTTTTCTTTCCAGTTTGGATATTCGGTCTGCGTATTGGCAAATTCCCCTCTCAGAAAATTCTAAAGCTGTGACTACTTTTACTGTTTCTCTTGGTCTTTTTCAGTTGATGTGCATGTCATTTAGACTGTATAATGCGCTTGCTACATTACAGCAATTAATTGATCGAGTGTTGGGCGTGGATTTTGAGCCTTACTTACTTGCTTATCTAGACGATGTTATTATTGCAACACCTACTTTTGATGAGCTTATTAACGTACTAGAAAAATTATTAGAACTTTTAATCTTTGCTGGACTTACCGGAAAAAATGTAATTTTTGTTTGCCTGAATTAAAGCACCTCGGATACGTGATCAACAAGAATGGTCTTGGTAGACCCGGATAAGGTAACAGCGATGTTTAATATCCCCATTCCTTCAAACGTCACTGATATCAGACGAATTATTAGCATGATTAGTTGGTACCGTCGCTTTATTCCTAATTTTTCTTCTTATGTCTTCACTTTGAGCTCTTTGTAAAAACATTTCTTTTAGTTGGTCAGCAGAATGTCAGACCGATTTTGATTTTTTTTAAAAGAGTTTGATTGCTGCTGCTATTCTGTCGTGTCCTGATTTTTTGCTTCATTTTGTGGTATAGTTTCTTTTTCGTCCTCCTATAGTACCTCTGTGCTTTTCTTGATGGGTTTCCTGGGATTTATGTTTAGAGTGGGATTTGTATCTGTGGGTTGAAGTTTCATAGGATTTTAGGGTATTGTCTTTGATTATGGTCTAAACTTCTGTCTTTCTATTCTTCTTCCTTTCTCTTGATTTGCTTAGGATTGTTCTTCAGTGATGTCCATGGGACTATGTTGCTTTCTAGCTGTTATAGCGTAACGACTGATGTCGACTTACAGCAAGTACTTTTTCTGATATCTCATTTCTGTTGTTTTGAGTGTTTGTTTTTTCGTGCGACTTTTTGGACACATTTGATTGGTGATACTTAGCTGGGAAAACATCTTTTATTTACGTTTCTTCTTAGGTTTGGTGTTGTTGTTTTCGGGTTCGTTTTGGATGTTAGGGTTTTGTCTTTGGCCTATGTCTAAATTTCTATTTTTTATTTTAGCTATTGTCCACTTTTCAGGTTTTTATGTTGCTGGGGGGAATTTGTTATGTTAAAAGTTTTTCGACATGATGCTTATATTTTTTGTTGCATTGGGAGTGTCAATTCGTAAATTTAGACATTGAATTATTCATGGAAAAAAACTTACTTTTCTGGTGATTGTGGTACGCTTTGTAAATGTTCTAACGTAAATTCCAGCAACGTTTTCACCTTTAATTAATTAGACCCATCCATGGTTAAATGGGTGTAGTATTTTTGCTGCTTTGTGAAAAATTTCCTGGATGGTTTCTGGATACCCACACGTTATTTCATTAATGTAGAGGTATTGGAAGGTCCACTTACCGAAATAATTTAATTAGTTTACGGAAAACTTGGCGCATTTAGTTTTCTCTTTAATCGCATGAACCGAAGGAAATTTATTTGTGATAACACCATATGTACGTACATATCAGGTTGTTGTCTCAATTAACTATGAAACTTTGTTTTTGTGTAGCATATTATTAGACTGTTGTGCTCTGGCTCTCTGAATTATCGAGATTTGCATATCTTGAGAGCATTTTTCAACCAAATGATGGAGAAGAATAAGGATGGATTACATTACAACAACAAGAAATTATTATCAGACCCACTACACCGAAGGCAGTTTTAGATTTTAGAAATTAAAACAAATATTAACCTGAAAAAAGTATTTGGTTTTGACCTAATCACTGGTGAAGTTTTGAAACAACTTCCCCGAAAAGCTATAATAAAAGTTACTAGTCTTATTAACGCATCTTTCAAATTAAAGTACGTTCCTAAGATGTGGAAAGTAGCAGAAGTCATCATGATTTCCAAACCAGATAAACTTCTTAACGACGTAGCATCGTGTAGACCTATATCGTTGTTACCATCTCAAAATTATTTAAAAAAGTACTCTTCAAGAGACTAAAACTCATAGTAGAGGATAACCATATTTATCAGAAAGATATTTCAGAAATAAACACAAAGATACTCAGATAAAAGAAATCCGAGCAGGGGTACCACAAGGTAGTGTGCTAAGTTTAGTACTCTATATACTAGTGATATTCTAAGTATTGAACATAAAATAATAGCAACATTCGCTGATGACACTGCAGTCATTGCCGTCGGGAAAGACTATGAAGAAGCTACCGAAAAACTCCAAACTTCTGTTAATAAAATTAACACCTGATCTAAAACTCGGCGAATCAAGTTGAACGAAAATAACTCTGTACATGTAGACTTTACCAAAAAACAAAAGTAACATCTACCGATCCGGAACAACGATACGCAGATCCCCCATGCTAATTCAGCAAAATATTTTTGAATGACATTAGACGTGAAACTTTGCTGGAAAGTTCACGTTGTGAAAAACTGGGCATCAAACTGAAAAAAAAAATGTAATGGCATCTTGGAAATTGTCTACATATAAACTGCTCTTATACAAACAAATACTGAAACCTGTTTGGACCTACGGCATTCAACTTTAGGGTTATGTCAGCAAAAGCTCCTAGATAACACAAGTTTAGTAAGAAGCCTCAAGAGGATCAAGCCTTTTGAGTTAGTGAAATAGTGATAGTGCAAAGCAGAGCATTGTTTGGTATTTGAACCTACATGTTATATTTAGTGTAGTAAAGTTACTGGAATACAAGGAAAACTAATGAGTATGACTTTAGTTTTAAGAATCATCAAACTTAACAATTTAAGTTAGAACAAAATTGCTCATTGCTCTACTTAAATAATCAGATTGTAACAAGCTTAAAGGATCCTGTAATGAGTAAGTTTCTAATAAAAAAATTTAAAAAAAAACGAAACCAATAATTTATACTTTTAATCTGCTTAAATCTAAAACGAAAATGTAAAAAGGGTTCCCAAACTTTTGTGTCGTAGACCCCTTGCCTGATATTGATTTTTTTAAAATTTTTAACTATAGTGAAGTTTAGTGTTAAAAACTTGAAGTAAAAACACATGTTAAGTTTTATACATTTATTAATTAAATTTAAATTAAAACTACTCAAAATAAAATTTTGTATCTGTTCTATAAAATAAACGTAACATAAAATAAACATAAAATAAACTAAGCAATAAATAAATGTTTTTAGTCAGAAAGGATGAACCTGATGCTTTAATAATAAATTATCAATTTGACGTCAATTTTGTAAGGTTTAATCTTAAATCTCCTCGGCTAATGATGTCCAGTCTGTTTCTTTTTTTCGTTAGGAGATTGGTAACAACGCTGAACCCCACTTTCCACTAGGTATGACGATGGAAAGGAAATAAAAAATTTCCTCGCTATATTCCATAATACGGGATAGGTAACGGATATGTTGTTTTGCAGCCAGAATTGCTGACATCCGTTCTTAAACAGAACCTTAAGTTCTTCGTTTGTACTTAGCTCAGTCAGTTCCTCTTGTATTATGACATTCGTTTCTTCTATGTCACCATATGGGTTAATTATCCACGGTGGTATTACCATGTCAAAACATTCTCAAACCTAGTTTCAAAATATGAATAGAGGGCATTTAAATGTTGAACCTAAGTTGAAACGTCGTTTTCTTGGCAGTTTGTCTGTGAAAAATTAGGGAACTGGGAAAATTCGCCCCGTTCAATATTTTTCTTCATTAGCAAGAAACGCCGATAAGATGGAGTTTGTTTTAATCAAATTTGGACTGTCGCCTTGTAACTGCAAATTATATAAATTATATTAATTTTTGTAAACAAATCTGTTAAATAGGCGATGTCTGTTTTCCACTTCATTAAATTGTCTTTTAAAATTTTATCTTTAGTATCCAAAAATTCTAAAATAGTCTCAAAAAGTGCAAAAAATCTTGTCAAACATAAGCCTTTCGACAGCCAGCGTACTTCAGTGTGAAGGAGTAATTGATGAAAGTGCTCGTCATTTTATTCACACAACTGCGCAAATAACCGCGATTCAACGCGTTGCTTCGGATTCGGTTTACTGCATCAATGACTAATTGAAAAGATTCATGCAATCTAACATTCAAAATTTTAGCAACTAAATGTTGTCGGTGGATAAGCAATGTATTGCTAACACCCCTGACACATTTTGTTTTAAATAGCTTATAAATCCACAATAACGTCCAACCATGGCAGGTGCTCCATCTGTAGCTACTTATATTATGTTTGATAAAGGGATTGCTTTTTCAATGAAGTAATCTTTCAAAACATGAAATATTGATACACCTTTATTGTCGGTTGTCAAAGTTCTTGCGAAGAGCAGTTCTTTGTAGATTTCTTGATTCATAATAAAACGAACATATGCCAATAATAATGCTGCATTACCAGGTAAAGTTGACTCGTCCAGTTGTATAGAGAAATGGGTCGTTTGCAAATAATTACACAAGAAGCTTTCAATATCAGAACTCATTTCATCAATACGTCTTTCAACAGTATTGTTGCTTAAGGAAATTCTTTTAATGACATCAGATGCAGGTTTGTGTAAAACAGTTTTTAAAACCTCTTCAACGGCTGGCAAAATTAACTTCTTTCCGATAGTATGCGGTTTTCCGGATTTTGCTATAAGTAGCGAGATATTGTAAGACGCCCGCAAACCGTTATCGTTTCTTGGTGAGGTCAAAGCGAACATTTTGTCCAGCGTGGGTCTCTTCTGAAGTTTATCTTTGAGTGTTTGAAAGTATTTCAAATGTTTATCTGTTTTATCAGGGTGACATTTTCTTATATGATCCTGCAACTTAGATGGTTTCACAGCGTCATTGCCCAAAACTTTGTTGCATAAAAGGCACATAGGCAATTGTTTGTCCGACAATGATGGAATGAAGCCAAGTTTTAAACAATCTGTCTACATTTTTTTTTTTAGATTTAGACATGGTATCATTCATCTTTGGGCAAAATTAATCTATTTAAATAAGACATAAAAATCCAGCAGCTGTATATTAAAAAATCAAAGTAAAATTTAAATCGTATGGTCTTAGATTTTATGGCAGACATAGGCGTACAGCCATTATAAATGAATGTGAGAAGGGGAATGTTATGAATGTTATTTAAGGTTTTGATATGATGGAACTTTAAGGAAATTTGAAAGTAGCATGACAAAAAATTTTAAAATAAAATATTATACAACGAATAATAATAACAAATTGTTATGCGATTTATCTCTACGTACATTCGCTTGTTATGTGTAAAAATTTACTGGTTCCGCTTTAGCAATAATACAGAATTTTAATTTTAATATAGAGAAGTATGTACAGTGCAATATCCATAATCCGAACTTCCGTAATCCGAACATTCCAGTAATCCGAACTGGCCCACAGTGTAACGACCAATGGACAAAAGTACAATTTTTTTACTTTTTTTGTGAAGTTATTTCGTAAATATGTAAATATTGACACACATACATTTTATTTATGGGACCGGCCAAAATATGTAGTTTAAATCCAAAATAATTTTTTTTAATGTGTTTTCTATATGTAAACATTTAAATTCTATGTAAAAAAAAAACAAACAAATGAAAGTGTGTATTGGAAACTCTTCAAAAAAACACGCAGCTGAATACAGTTGTAGATTTCTTATTTTTTTAATTTATCTTTCAAAGTGGTAACATACTGTATGTTAATAATAAAATACATACGTAATATGTATGTACAGTTGTCTTTTTTTAGATTTTTCCAAAAACATTCCATAATCCGAACATCTCCTTGCAGCAATTATTTCGGATTACGGAGATTGCACTGTAATTATAATAACGATTGCTAAAACTTTGAAAAAGAAACTATTGAGGAGTACTCGTGTAATTTTGCATGATTTGAATATTAAACTACTATTAACTGAAGTCGTGATTGGCGTAATTGATCTATCTTTGCTAACTGCGAGTACAAAACTAAAATTAATTAAAAAATAATGTACTTACTTTTCTCCGGCACTCTCAAACAAAATAACACTGATTCCCTATAATTTATGTGATAAACTACTAGTTTATATTTTTTTTAAATATTTTCTTAGCACTTTCCTTTTCAAGATTCAGGAAACGAATAAACGTATTTGTCTCACATTTGTATTTATAGAGTGACGAATTGAACAAGTCAGTGCAAGTCCGCTAAGCTCTGAGACTGCGCGTATGCTTGTAACAAGATGATACTGGTATATCATTATGTGCAGGTTTTTACAAATTCAAAATGAATTGTGACCACAAAGCGAATGCCTACTTCCTACAACTTACACAATTTTATTAAAATATATAATACATTTTTTCCACTACTAGTTGTATACGCTTGCATTATTACGTATAATAGTAGGTCGTGAAGTTGTACTTTTTTAACCGCGGGTAAATAATATTTCATTATTAACTAGTAGTTAATAATGAACATATTTACATTTTCTGATAATACTACAACAGTTTCAAAGAAAAAAAGTTTACGAAACTGGGTACCAAGAGCAAGAGATTTTATTTAATGCTAATTTAAGTTTTTCAAATCGCTCAATTAATAAATTAATTTGATTTTAAAAAGTAAGTTATTTGAAGTTCGCGCTTAATTAAATGTGAATATTATTGAATTAAATATGTTTTAGATGTAATCAATGCTAAAAATAATAATGTTTTTAAACAATTGAAACAACTTTAATAATAAATAAAAACTTACGTTATCTGTTTATTTTGTGTTTTAAATCACTATTAAGAATTAGGTCAAAGTTAATTCTATTAAACTAATGACAACTGTCAGAATCACTGACATGATTTTTAATTTAAAATGAATATCTTAAATTTTAAATTCGATTTAGAAACAGGTAGAAAGGTTTTAATAATTCTAGTAGTGAAAAAAATTGTACATATACCACGGTTGAGAAGTTCATTATAACCTGCGCGATTTATATCCCACGACGCTTCGCGTCTCGCGATATAATCTATCGCTTAGGTTATAATGATGCACTTCTCAACCTTGATATATAATATACTATTTTCCACTACTAGTTGTATACGCTTGCATTATTACGTATAATAGTAGGTCGTGAAGTTGTACTTTTTTAAGCGCAGGTAAATAATATTTCATTATTAACTAGTAGTTAATAATGAACATATTTACATTTTCTGATAATACTACAACAGTTTCAAAGAAAAAAAGTTTACGAAACTGCGTACCAAGAACAAGAGATTTTATTTAATGCTAATTTAAGTTTTTAAATCGTTCAATTAATAAATTAATTTGATTTTAAAAAGTAAGTTATTTGAAGTTCGCGCTTAATTAAATGTGAATATTATTCAGTTAAATATGTTTTAGATATAATCAATGCTTAAAATAATAATGTTTTTAAACAATTTAAACAACTTTAGCAATAAAAACTTACGTTATCTGTTTATTTTTGTGTTTTAAATCACAATTAAGAATTACGTCAAAATTAGTTCTATTAAACTAATGACAACTGTCAGAATTACTGACTTGATTTTTAATTTAAAATTAATATCTTCAATTTTAAATTTGATTTAGTAACAGGTAGAAAGGTTTTAATAATTCTAGTAGTGGAAAAAATTGTATATATACCACGGTTGAGAAGTTCATTATAACCTGCGCGATTTATATCCCTCGACGCTTCGCGTCTCGCGATATAATCTATCGCTTAGGTTATAATGATGCACTTCTCAACCTTGATATATAATATACTATTTTCCACTACTAGTTGTATACGCTTGCATTATTACGTATAATAGTAGGTCGTGAAGTTGTACTTTTTTAAGCGCAGGTAAATAATATTTCATTATTAACTAGTAGTTAATAATGAACATATTTACATTTTCTGATAATACTACAACAGTTTCAAAGAAAAAAAGTTTACGAAACTGCGTACCAAGAACAAGAGATTTTATTTAATGCTAATTTAAGTTTTTAAATCGTTCAATTAATAAATTAATTTGATTTTAAAAAGTAAGTTATTTGAAGTTCGCGCTTAATTAAATGTGAATATTATTCAGTTAAATATGTTTTAGATATAATCAATGCTTAAAATAATAATGTTTTTAAACAATTTAAACAACTTTAGCAATAAAAACTTACGTTATCTGTTTATTTTTGTGTTTTAAATCACAATTAAGAATTACGTCAAAATTAGTTCTATTAAACTAATGACAACTGTCAGAATTACTGACTTGATTTTTAATTTAAAATTAATATCTTCAATTTTAAATTTGATTTAGTAACAGGTAGAAAGGTTTTAATAATTCTAGTAGTGGAAAAAATTGTATATATACCATTTGTTGAGGAGTTCATTATAACCTGCGCGATTTATATCCCTCGACGCTTCGCGTCTCGCGATATAATCTATCGCTTAGGTTATAATGATGCACTTCTCAACCTTGATATATAATATACTATTTTACTTCATAGGTATTTTTATAAATAATTTATATGTCTTTATATTATAAGATAGTATAATGTAAGTAAATAGGTAATATCATTGTATGTTGATCCACTATCGTGGACCCCCATTTTCATTTCATGGACCCCCAAATTTTTTTTTCGCTGACGTACACCCCTTGCAGGTTGTCATAGACCCCTGGGGGTCTAAATAGAACACTTTGGGAATCACTGCTTTAGTTTCAGTCTAACTGTTAAAACTCGATTTTGATTCTAAAAAGAATTTAGTTACGACGGCAAGTAACTACCACTGCAAAATTTATAAACACTTTAAAATGCCAAATCACACTGAACAGAATTACGTCTGAAAAGAAGAATCCAGTAATCAGTAAGCGATTACACATACTAAAGCACATATGATTGTCACGTTAACCGATAGAGGACTCCAGGCGTATCGCAAATACCACCGTAGTCCATATTCGAACCCAATTAACTGCAAAATGTTGAATACGATATTTGTTGCATGCAAAACCAAAACTAGTAACTAAAGTCCTTGCAAGATTCAATTGTGTAACCAATGACAGACCATAAAACGGATCTAATTTCCTCGTCCAAATCAATAATAAAGGAGACCGAAGTGTCAGTAAACCATCGCTATTTTCGGTTTCAGGAAAGAAATAATTTGTAGAAACAACAAGCATATCAGCAGACACATTATCCATACATTTTACAAATACGTTTAAGTAGTTAAATAATTTTCATATACACGCAGACGAATAAATAAATTAAAACTTGCAGTAATTTTGTGTTTATGTTCATGTACTATTTTAAAATACTTACCATATACAATATTTATTTCTTTCATTCTTAAATGTTTAATGCAATTGACTCTTTAACCGATATTGTACAAAATCGTTTGAAAGTACAGCATTATTATTGTATTTTCTACTAAAGGCATTTTCGATCAATTTTCGCATACAATTTTAAAAGGAAAATCAATAATGTTTCAATTCAATTGCATGTCGATTGTAAAACACACGAAAAGGTTATTCAAGAGCTTCTTAAATAATAAATGTGTGTACATGAGTTAATGCATAATATTTATACCATTCCTGAACTCATGCAAAAGTGTAATTAAAAAGATTAATTATTTTACAAGCAAGTTTATTTATCAACTTTGCAAAACGTTGCATCTTCAAGGAAATCATATTAAAATTTTATATAATAATAATAATAATAATAATAATTCTTTATTTCTGCTAAATATGTTACAACATTTACAGACGGCAAAACTTATAAGTAATTACATAAAACTGTGCTTACAATTAAAGAATTCTTTTAAAGAATAAAAAGCTTTTTGTAACAAGTACATTTTCATTTTACATTTTAAATCTTTTAAACCAAGTTGTCTAATTTCTGAAGGAATATAACTAAATATTTTTTTTTGCTGTGTACACATAACTATTACGCGTTTTATTTAAACGATAGAAATTTAAAACTAATTCATCATTTTGACGAGTATTATATTTATGAATGTATAACTTAGTCCATTAAGTTTAAACAAAAACGTACTTGGTTTGCGTTCTATTAGTTTTAAGAAAAGCATCTTCATAAATAATATTTAGCTTTTCTTACGCAAAACGTTATTTTAAAATGTGTTTGTGCGCTTGCATTTGTAAAATATTGTTGAAGAAATATAAAAATAACTGTGTACCATCACGAAAACAACAAACATATAGTGCACGACACGTTCTTTCCTTGGGGTGAATCATAGAGGTAAAATATTTATATACCCTTCAGCTTTGAGGCAATACAAGCTCTGAATACGCAAACAGATTGATTCAATTTTTCTAATGCTCTTAGTGCCGCTCGTCTTATGTATAAAAAGTATACAAGAACAAATATCTTTTATGAATCCACATTCGTATTCGAAAATTTATAAACGTAAAAATGTCTCGTTGAATATAAAGTGCATAAAGTATCTAAATCCACTTTGGAAAAAGTTTTCAATATAAGAAAGCGCCCTTTCAAAAAGTTTTCGATGAACAGTTATAAAAATTAACGCCATCACAAGAATTTTATGAAATAAATACAAGTGAAATGTTTAATTAATGGCCAGGAATTTATTTTTTTATATTAATAGGTTTAATGACAAAACTTTATAAATGAAATTCACTATACAAATTTAATAAAATCAGCGGCTGGTGGAATGAGTACTGGATCTTGCTTATCCAAAATACATCTCGCGACGTAGTTTTGACCTATGTATAGTATTTCTGGGAATGTGGGCATCATCCAAGCCAATACTTAGTGCAAAAAATGGCAAAACGTCCACCACAAGCTACCAAAATGCTTTGTTTAATTAGCAACTGTGCCATCGGCCAATGTTGAAATAAGCCACTGATTCACGTCAAGGGTCGACTCGTATATTAGTTCAATCAAAAATATTAATTCCTTCGTTTATCGGGGTTCAGACTAGTATCGGGGAAACAACAAAAAGGAAGGGATATTTCTTGTGAAAAGTTTTTAAAATTTAAATATAAATCCAAAACATACCGCCCACCAAAAATTACTATAACAGCGTGATTTTTTTCTATTTGATCAAAATGAATTAAATTAATCGCCCAACAGGCTAACAACTATAAATACTAAAAACAAAACTAAATTATGATAAAGCGAGTAAACAATTAACAAACAGATTTATGCTGCGGCGTAGGCACAGGGCAAAGTTTGATTAGAGGTCTTTTAATCAAATCTCGCGCGGTCTTGACGGTGGCAACACGAGCGATGCCATCCTTACTACGATGTAGGGTTACGATGCAGCGGTGGAACCAACTCGTTCTTCATCACCAAAACTGTCCACTAAAGAGGTAATGCAAGGTTGATTCCACTTTGCGCGTGGTTAGAGTGTATCTAAGTACTCATGGTGCCAACGACGCCAAAATTCTTGTTGACAACGCTGAACAAAACGCCAACGTGACAAACGATTTAATGGGAGAGGCGTAACATCGTTGTCAGGAGGAACGGCTAATGGCTCAAGGTTCAAGAAGTGCCCAGGAGTGAGAGCAAACAAATCATTAGGATCCGAACACATCGGGTACAATTGGCGTGAATTCAACACGGTTTCGATTTGGATTAAGACTGTATTAAATTCTTCATAAGTGAAGGTTTGTTCTCCAAACACACGAGACAGGTGGGTTTTGACGGATTTAACTCCGGCCTCCCACAATCTACCAAAATGCGGAGATGCAGAAAGATTAAAATGCTATTTAATGACGAATGTGTCAGCAGACTGTCGACATAACTTATAACTTTGGCGCCAACAAAATTGGTGCCACAGTCACTATAGATGTCACTACAACGACCCAGTCGAGCAACGAAACTACGGAAAGCCGTAGTCAGGTCTGAGACCACTTCTAAGTGGACGGCTTTGACGGCAAAACAAACAAATATGCAGATGTAACCTTTGTAGATTTTAGCTCCTCTCACTCGACCTAATGCCAAAAGAAAAAGACCGGCGTAATCAACGCCAACTCGAGAAAACGGTTTCACTTGCGACACACGAGACGCAGGAAGATCACTCATAAAAAAGAAGCTGACACATGGCCTTACACGAAAACAACGAAAATAATTTGACTAAGAGTGCCTAATTGCTCGACGTGCTGATAAAATCCAAAATTGTTGACAATAAAAATTGCAATGTCTGAAAACCGCGGTGTAAATGCACCCAATGAAAATGCTTAATTATCAACTCTGTAAGTCGATGGGAACCAGGCAGCAAAAGAGGGTGTTTAGCATCCGAAAATAATTCGGAGTGACGAAGACGTCCACCTACACGTAGCAATCCTTCATTATCCATAAATGGAGATAATTTCCTAATGGGTTTTGAACGGCTGTATTTGACAATGTTCGGCGGGAAGATCGTCTAACAACGAAATCTGGCTCATTTGCGCAGATCAAAACAACCTAATTTTATACAATTTCGCAAGCTGACTCTTTCGTTTACGAGCAGCCTCTAAAGTGTCTGCCCCGGACGCAACATCGTTCACTTACAGATGGACTTGCGTAGCAAGCGAAAATTGTCTTAGAGTAAATGCGGAATACATGCGGCAGACGTCAGGTTGACTGTCCAAAGGACGCTCAAGTGCAAGCAAACGACGATCAGCAATCTGCATCGAATTATTGAACGTGGGCAAAGTTTGGCAATCTTTGAAAGGCAACAAAACATCAAAACGACCTCAATAGTCACGAAAATGCGTATTAACAGATAAATTCACGCCTAATCATCTTCAGGTGAGACGAGAGTTGGGTGGGAACTTCTTCCACCTCCCAAAAACTTTTTAAAGCGACATCCAAAAAGGTGTCTGATGTCAGAAAAAACGAATATTTTGGGACTGTAGTCACATGACTTGTAGTACCCAAAAGTATCCAACCGAATGAGGATCTCGATAGCAGCTGGACGCATGCTGTCACCCGGCACGGAACCCTCTCGGACAACAAGAGCAAAAACATCTGCTTCTAGGAGCATATCAATTGATCCTGGCATATGCCAATTGGGATTTGCTAACTTGTAACCCTGATAAAAATCGGACGGAGGCAATGGGCAACTTGGAAGATCGGCACAAATTGTTTGTACAACTACTGCTTTGACGTCCAAAGATGACTCTGAAGAGCTTTCAGGGCGAATTTTGCAATTAGTACAACCGCGTGAAAGACAAAATGTCACATCACCTAGGCCAGAAAAAAAAACTAGTGACCGATCATAAAGCAATTCAAGTCGCTTACGACATCTTTCCAAAATTAGACTCGATTTACTACTCAAATCACACAATGCCTTTATGGTTTGATAATCACCTAAACGATTTATGATTTCAAGGACGACAGTTGCCAACAACACTGTGCACGATAAACGCGCTGTGGCCACACCTACAGTGGCCGGTGCAACAACGGAAATTGGAGTTTTCGGCGAATCGTTAATTAGGGTCACCTGCTAAGAAGGTGCCCTGTGAACTGTGGTTTTACTAAAATGTAATAACGAATCGTGCGGGCCTGAACACTGTCGACATTTACCTTTCGACGGACATGACCTCGCTTGGTATAAGCGCTGAAGCATTGATGACATAAATCTGCCGATTTAACTAACAAATAACGATGATAAAAGGCCAAAGCAAGAAAACTAGGACACCGATAAATTGAATGCCATTCTTTATAATGAGCACATTTTGCAGATTTCAAATTAGCAGACCGCTCAGTATTAACCAATAATGAACGCGAAGGCGAGTCGCTTTCATATCTTGCCGGACCACTACTAGATTTTGAATAGGTGGACTTAGTGCGAGTAACATTGGTCGCACTGGTCATTGTAGCATTTATTCAATAAATTCGTCTCCAAAGCACGACACTGGTCGGTTACAAATTGTTTCAAATTTGCGTAAGTGGGAAAACTAACATTTGTGAATTGCAGTTTCGGGGTTTAGGCTGGTATCGGGAAAACAACAAAAAGAAAGGGATACGTTTTGTGGGAAGTTTTTAAAACTTAAATATAAAACTAAAACACATACGTAACATTAACTGTTATTTTGGCATATAGAAACAATCTTAAAAAGGCATTGCTGTTTTCTACGTTGAGAGAGGCAGTAGGTTGCGGCCACCGAGATCTCCATTTCTAAATACCATCCACATTATAAATAGGTGTATTAATTTCGTTTCGCGTGTGTTGCTTGTGAGAATTTTGCTGAGGTAAGAATGAACTCCTATTTTTGCGACGTGATTTGATTATATCGTAACTACCATAACGACTTGGGTCACCGCTACGTGTTTGTCCCTTTGGAAATGTACTTGTTTATTAAGTACATCTCTTTGGAATCGATAACTTGGAGCACGTGCCAATATGAACATTGGCGAACACCAATTGCAAGAATCAATTTGAGATCAAGTCGATGAAGTATTTGTAAGATGAACGATTAAACTTAAAGACACACTTGCAATGTTCGGATATATTTAGTTTGGCGCATTCCATTTATAACTATCACTGATTGACTAGTGTTATAATCTATAACAAAATTGCTGGGAAATAATGCTACCACGTGTTGTAGAGGTCAAGATAAGTTAATTGAAGATTTTCTACTTAAAAAAATCACACTTTTATACGCTGTTTAGAAATAGTATAACAAATTAAGTAAAATATGGCAAAAGTGAATTAGGGAATTATCCTACTTTTTTAACGAGAAGGCTTACTCATTATCTTCATTTTTTGACGCCTGTAAAAACTTCGTGTTTTGCATAGTTTCGAAGGAAGAAATGTTTCCTCAAACACTGATAACCGATATTCTAAGTACAAGTTTAATAAAATTGTAACACAAAATTTAGTTGGTGGTAAATATAAAGACAAAACTTTTTTACAACAAATGTTTAATGTGACCTCCGCTTTCATTAATGCAGAAGTCAATTCAACGTAACATTGTCGTTTTCACGTAGTACGTTTACGGCATTTTGAATTTTGTTCTACATTATTTTAGAATTATTAATTTGAACTTTGTACACTTGTATTTTTAACACTCCCCAGATGAAGAGGTCGCATTTAAATTTGGAGACCGTGAAGGCTATTGAATGGGTGCTCCTTGTCCCCTACCAATCCATCCATCAACATTGTTCATTAAGATATTCTCTTATGGCTCGTACAAAATGAGGTGGTGCACCGGCGTGCATGAAAAACCTGTTTCAACAAAAATTAAAAGACAAGTCTTCTACTAATTCTAGCGAACAAAGGTAACTAGCGCCACCCAGACGATCAAGCAACCAGAACGACCTAACCATAAAATTGTCAATAATTTCGACTTAGACATTAATTATAAATTTTTGTTGATAATGTCTACCTTAAATAGCATCTGAATTTTCATTTCCATAAATATGCTCAGTGTGTAGGTTTGTCTAACACGACGTGTAAAAAGGACACATCAGTAAACAAGATATTAGTGTGGAATCCGTTGTCGACTCTCTGCGCTCCCAAAGAATTTATGAAAAATTTAAACGTAATCTGTGGTCAAGTGGCAATAATTCTTGCACTGGCTAGATGTGGAAACAAAGTAATTGATCTTGAAAAATACGGCTTACGGTGTTTTTTGGAATCTCAGTTTTTCGTTGCAATGTTCTGGTACTGGTCTTCCAACGTTATTTCTGACTGGTTTCAAATTTTCAGCTTCTCGAAGACGTTTTTCGCTTCGGGCAAAAATTTTGTGATTTGTAATTTGGATGTAAATTTGGATACTTCTTTCGATACACGCGGACACTTTTGAGGCCATTGCCCTGACAGAATCCAGGAGAATCTATAATTTAAAAACTGTCAAAGTAACATCAACAACTACAGCAATAAGAATTAAAGCAATAGGGGCGATGGCGATAAAAAAGCAATACAAAAGTAACTAAAAGTGAACAAATTATTGAAACATTTACTGTCAACAATAAACTGGGACGATTATGAATTTGTTTCATGCCAAAATTGTGACTTTTGTTTTGTTTGTGTGTCGACGTTCAACTAAATTTTGTAATTAAACTTGTACTAAGAATAACGGTTATTAGTGTTTGAGATAACATTGTTTTCCTTTAAATCTTTTTTTACAATAGTCAAAAAATGAAGACGATAAGCATGCTTTTCCGTTAAAAAGTTTTAGAGCCAAATTACCATCCTTAAGATAGTCATAAAGAAAATAGAAAGAAGCGAGAGCGGTTTTAACTCTTCTACCATGATTTTTGTTTCTTTTTTATTACTGAAAGAAGGGTAAAATACACTTTTGCTAAATTTTATGAAATTTGTTTTTTGCATTTCAGAACAGCATAGAAAAATGTGATTTTTTAAGTAGAATTTGAACTCTTCTCACGGGCAACCGATACATTTTGGTATAGATATAAATAAGGCCCAATCGATTTATTTTGAGCTATACAATACGTGGTAGCTTTATTTTCCCGCGATTTTGGAGCACTCGGTATATCTATTTATCAGAATTTATAACAAATCTTAAATAGACCTTCGTTTCAATTACAGAAAAAAATTGACATTGAGCAGGCTTTGCAGAGATTCGTGCTTTCTGCATTAAGAGAAATGTTTCTTAAGAAGATTTGCATAAGGTAAATGTTTATGGAAGAAACCTTTACCCTTACCGATCGATTCTCCGCAACTTCCAAAGTGCACAAAATCAAACGTAAAAATTGCGTTCGACTACATCCGATCTGTTGCCTCCGTTGTCTTTTACGGTTGAAATGGTTATTATCAAATTGAAATTTTGAACTATTACGCGACTGTGAGTGGTAAGTTGCATACCCGTCACTTGAAAATGTACCCAAAATACATTTTAAATAGTTAGAATTTACATTTTAAGTATCTTGGAGCATTCACGTTATTAATGTGTAAATTACAATTTTGATGTGTTACACGTGAAAGATTCGCTAGGGTAAGAATGCATTTCTATATTACGGCGCAACTTAATTTTTTTGTATTATTGCAGTAAGTTTGGTCACTTCCACGTGTTTGTTATCTCAGAAAATTGCCAAATATTACCCAATTAATTCTTGTATTGAGTCAATAATAAAGACGTGCACGGATGCCAGAGTTAAATAACTAAGTTTTAATGGTTAATTAGAGTCAGGTCATGTGAAATATTTGTGAGATAGGTAATTAATTCTAAAGTCTTGGTGGTACACCTGAAATTTATCAGTTATTACTCTACTTCTGACTCTGCGAAATTCTGAGTTTCTGCTGCTGTTTTTGTGGTGATTAAGTTATTTATAAGAGATTGCATTTTAGCCTAATCCAAGTTTACGTTTTACCTTAACAAAACTAAAATTTTACTTTCCTTGGATCGTTTTTCTATGGTAGCAACGTCTTGATAAAACCCTTCCCCATGTTCGTCATTTACATCACCCAAATTGTTCAAAACAAAGTCAAAATGAGCATCTAGAAAGTGAATTTTTAATGACATGTTAATCCCATTTTTCCTCACAAACTAAATAATTCAGTTACAAGATTTTTGTAATTTCAGTTTTGATATTTCTAAAAAAATCGGTCACATCTGTTTTAAGAGCTCTCCATCTATCTATTTGACCGCAGTCTCCAAGTGTATTCGGCGGAGATGATTCTAAGAGTTGTTGTGTAAATTCGTGGTTATCCGCTACAAAACGCAGACGAATGACGGATCGGAAAATTTAGCTTTTATCATCTACAACTTTACCGGAAGATAGATGTATTTGATGAAAGATAAAATTCGATAGTCAAAAAAATTGAATCATTAAACTTCTGACTTAACTATTTGATCAACGCACTTAAAACCAGCAACCTGCTACCTTGAATCTAGAGAAACTGCGGCAATACCACATCTTATTGTATTCAGAGAGAGAGTTCACTGCTTTATTAATTGGAGATGTTTTTCTTTTATAAACGATAAACAGACTGTCAACAGATACTTTAAAAGAAATTCCCTATGGTGAAAGTGCAACCAACAGAGGTGAAAATTAAAACAAACCGTAATTTTACGCAAGTTTGATGAAGTTTTCTAGATCGTACTTGCATTTGTAAGCATAGATAATAATGAATAAACTCTTAATGGTGTTAACACAAATAACTGCTTAAAAATATCAAAATACTCGTATCTCAAAAACCAAATAAGAATTGTCGGAAGTAATAAATTATAAAATGTACTTAAAACTTATGACAATAAAACCGACCTAAGTGATTCAAGTGCATACGCATTAAAAGTATATGTTTATAATAAATTGCAGTTTACAAATACACATGTTTGCAACCTTTTTTTTTAAAATTGTGGAATACTTTAAGAATACTAAGATTAGACGGTTCTAAAGACACGTCAACATATCCGCTTACTACGATTATTTGAGATACGTAGAATTGTTACAAAACTGTAGTAGAACTTAATGAAAGAATAATAAAAAAAACGTTCAAAACTTTAGCAAATTTTGGCAAACTATTCCGATGTATAAACATTTGTAAACACTATACAATGAGAGCTAAGTTTACATAAGCTCCAGAAAAACAATCTGCAGAAGACGTTAAAAGTCACTCTGCTTGCAAAACGCATCTTAACCGTACTGAGAAAATAGCAGTATTTAAGAAAATATATTTTTTTTAGATTATTTCCACAACCTTCTGTACTAAAAAGAACGAAAAAACCAGTAAAACAAATTTTTTTTTAAAGATTTTTGTTTTGTTTTGTTGGTTTTGCATCTATTAGAAAATTTTACATTCTTAGAACTTGTTTCACTTTTTTTGGTTTTGTGCAATATGCATTAGGTTTTATGTATCTGTTGAATTAATCTATTTTTGGAACATTTTTTACTCCATTTGGTGTAATTTAATTACAATTTTTTTTCATTACCGACTAATTAACATTATTTAAAAGAATTGTAAAAAACAGTGTATTTATTAGTTATATATATACACAGTGTGTCCCCGGATAGGTGAAACGACTCTTGTGAAAGATAAAAATTTTTTGATATAAAGTTTCATTGTTTGGGGTTCAGCCCTGCTTAGTTAAAAACTAATTTCTGGCATAATTTTAGTTTTCTAAAATCATGTATGCCTTGGATCTTTTCAAAAATCTGATTTTTGATTCTAGTAGACTACCTTTGTTAGTGAAGATATAACAAAATTTGATTAACAAAAGTTGTTTAGAATCATGAAAGAGTCCTACTTCTAGTATTTTAAGCACCTAGGCCAACGTTGATGTTTTGGCAATTTACAATAATTTTTATCTGATAGTTTAAAATCCATTATCGAAAGGTCTGGAGATCTAGCCGGCCAAGATGTCACGCTCATTCTACAAAGATTGCTATGGAAAAACAAACTGTTTATTTTTAATCTGAGTATTAACTTACTATTTCATTATAACTTATCATCAGTGTCAAGCCAGTAACTTGTAATAGCTAATAATTTAAGTGTTATATTTTAATATTCATAGTAATAAACTGTGTTAAAAAAATTTTTTTATTTATTTTGTTTATTTAGAATTTTATCGCTTTTACAAGAGTCATATCACCTATCCAGGGATAAACAGTATTAAACTATCAGATAAAAATTATTGTAAATTGCCAAAACATCAGCGTTGGCCTAGGTGCTTGAAATTCTAGAAGTAGAATTCTTTCATGATTCTAAACAACTTTTGTTAATTAATTTTTTTTTATATCTTTACTAACAAAGGTAGTTTACTAGAACAAAAAATCAGATTTTTGAAAAGATCCAAGGCATACATGATTTTAGAAAACTAAAATTATGCCAGAAATTAGTCTTTAACTAAGCAGGGCTGAACCCCAAACAATGAAATTTTATATCGAAAATTTTTTATCTTTCACAAGAGTCGTTTCACCTATCCGGAGACACACTGTATATACGTTTGAAAATTCGACGACTCACGCGTAGCGGGCGACTAAAGAAAACCTCCGTATGAGATAATGTCATTATTTGTGTAATTGTTTAGTATAACACTAATTATTTTTTTTGAACAAATATAGTAAATTTGCTTGTATTTTACAAATGCCAATAACAATAATAATTTTATTTTTATATAAGTTAAATTGAAATGAACTTATGTAATTGTCAAATTAATTTCGAAAACAATTGAATTCCATCATTACAAGTTTCAGCTTTATCAACATATGTTTTATTAAAATTCAACAGTTAAATAATTGTTTTTATCCAAATGATACTATAAAGGTTAGCACAAAAAATTTTGTGTATCACACGTTCTTAAAGTATTTTGCCAGTATTCGCATTTTGTAGACCTCGGCTTGACCTCGGCTTTCAAATATGTTCATAGTCGCAAAACAGCACTTTCTGGACTAGTGATACAAATAACTATTTTAGTACACTTATTTTAATAAAGTTATTTTGTGTTAAAGTTGTTTCTAAATAATAGTTTTTTTTAATAAAAAAAAATTTATAGTTGTGATAACATTGTCAGCTTAATTATTATAAAATTATTTATTTAAATTGATTGAGTTTATTTATATTTAATAATGCTTATTATATTTTTTCTGAATGTTTAAAAGATCACTCGACGAAGTAGAACATTCATCATAAATACATAATAAGCAAAATTGTGTTTTGTTTAAAACTCGAGGTATTTAGAATTTACCATAATCGACTATAAATAAAGGACTCGCAGCATAAATAAGCCGAAGAGCCCTTTAAAACAATTGTTAAGATGCCGGAAGTATCTTCAGAGATTTAATTAAAGTTAAGTACAAGAGAGAAAGTTTAGTTTACTGCGGTTAATTGACTGATATATTTATGATGGTTTAAAGCTAATTTATTGTGATAGACTTAAACGTTACATCTAAATTCATGCAGTCGTATAAGTGCTTAACGTAAGGTAAGAAATATAGGCTTGTTTTTCGATCTTGCATTAATAATAATGATGGTGGGCGCATTTATTATTGAAAAAATGCAATAAAACGAATACAAACTTCTACTAAGTAGCTTTGTTCATTGTTTATTTGATTTATTTCAATGAACATTCCAACTTACTGAATAACTTTTCAATTACTTTATTTTCGAGCAATCCTTTTACAGTTTAATTTATGTCAAATTTATAGATTAAAGCATAAATCTTTACTGCAATTAGAAGCAAAGATTTATATGCACTTTGCACAGATCAATTAAAGAAAGTACATCTGGTTAAGGTCTGAAAACTAATTGTAATTTTTTTTATAGTAAATTAAAATATTTATACGGGCAACGAAGGTAGATTCGCTTATGTGTAAAGCTTCTTAAGATCAAAGGCTTTTCGTCCAAAGATTATACTGTCATGAAAACATTTTGCAAGATTGATGAAGACCCTTATCAAGGTGGGCGAAACGTTGATAGCAGCAAAGGCACGGTTTAATTTTAGCTAATGGTCTTACAATAAAACTTATATCTAATTAATAACATAAACGTCAAATTATTTAGAATAATTAGTAGTTTCACAATGTGGCACAATTGGTAATAGATGGAATGTAATAATGTCATGAAGATACAATCAGGAATAAAATTTAAAAAAAAACTTTTTATTTTTAGTTAATTATTTAAATTATCTTAATATTTATATTAGTTTAATTTGCTGTTTTACATTTTTTTTAGTTAAAATTGACAAAAAAAATGATTTATAAAATATAAATTCAAATAATAAAGAAGTGGGCCAATATTTCTTTAGTATATAAAATATTTAAAAAAATCAACAAAGCAGCTATTTTGAATTACTTTAGATCAAAAATCTGGACAAGATATACATAGGAAAATACTTGAAAAATATTATCCAACTAAGTTGTATAACATTGGTAAAAATGCGAATTTTAATGTATAATCATTTAAAACAGCGAAAACTCTAAATCAACATGCAGATTTTTTTAAACATTTTTTTACTTGTTTAGATTTGTTACAAAGGGGAGATTAGTGTGGCAAAGTAAAATATCTTCCTTATTATACAAGATAAAAAAAATTACAAAAGTTGTAAGATCGTTAAAGATTTACAATTTAAAATTATTTTTAACCATACAGAGTATTTTTTACTATACAGGGTAATCCATAATTTTAGAACAAGAAAAAACTTAATTTTTTTAAATAAAAAACCTTGCATATTAATACGTTTTTTTAATCTTCTTGAGGTTTACTTTAGCATGATATAATGTTATAAGCACTTTTAATTTTTAATAAACTACATCTTTAACGTAACCACATAAAACAGATAATTTTAGATGTCAAGTGATTGTCGAGGCGATTAAATTAGACCGCTTCTTCTAATCTACTTTTGTGGAAATATAGTTTTAAGAAGATGATAGATAGAACCAGTGTGGTGAACAGGAGCACCATCATGCAAATACCTAGTGATGTCATATTACATGATCTCCGACAATATCAACTAATACATTTAAAGATCAAATAACTTGAGTTTTGGTTTTTGATCAGAATCATAGTCAAAGTTATGGCGGTTAACACAAGCATTTTTATGGAATGTGGCTTTATTCACAAACAGGACAAAGTCAAAAAACCAGCATCTACATTTATCATTTGTTGAAGTCAATCACAAAATGCAAATCTTTTTTGTTTATCATTTTCACTCAACTCTTGCAATAACTGTGTATGATGTGGGTACTGTTTATTTTCTTTTAGAATCTTCCGTGTAGTAGATTGACTAATATCTAATTTTTTTGATAAGGTTCTACCACTTACATGGGGATTCTCAGTCACAGCTAAAAGTACAATAAAATCAATTTCTTCATTTAAAGATCGTTTTGTTCTAACGTTTTTCTAGTACGCCGTATTTCCAGTTTGTTCAAAACGTTCCATTGGATTTTTAAAAGATAGTTGCTTTTTTTCCGGAAACAGTTCTTGGTACATTTCTTTGGTCAACAAACAGTTTTTGTCACTTGCTCCAAGCACATAAATATATACTATTTCTCTATTTTGACATAAGAATGAGCAATTCTCACACTAAAATCCGTGTAAGAATTAGCAAAATCTTACAAAAATTTGAGTAATGTTAGTTTTTTCAAAGTTGGCATCTCTGCATTGTACACGAAAAAAAAATCAAAATTATTGGGACTTAACAATTAAAATTAAAATGTTGATGCGAAGATAAAATAAAGACGTCTTATTAATTTAAAGTTATTTACTTATAAAGCTATAAAGAGATCATTTCGTATGAGATTTTAGGTTACACATAAATTCAAAAGTGTTTGATGGCAGAGCCATCTCATAGTATAATTTTACTATGTGTCTATAGTTAACTGTAAATAGCTATAAACGTTTATAGCTATTTACAGTTAACTATAGACACATAGTAAAATTATACTATGAGATGGCTCTGCCATCAAACACTTTTGAATTGTAACTTCGTCGTACTTAAATATAAGCTACTAGCTGTACCCTGCCACGCTTCGCAGTGGCACATTGTGATTGAATGGTCGACATTCGTATTAATTAATAATTGCTAGTTTTAATGTAATTATATTTATATACATTAAAAGTGAGGTTAATTCAAAATAAATAATATAATTACGTCCACGTGTTAGATGTAATAAAAAAGATATAACCACTCACTTCTGTTAGAAATCCACTTGAATTATAATAAGTCCTTTTATTTTGCCTGTCAGTTAATAATATTTTTACTGTCCATCTTTGATATAAAATATAACCTCTACTTATGATTTGGTGAAAGGCCCAGTTCGATCACAACACTGTTACACATTTAAGTGAATATTTAATTCAGATTGTATAATAATCAGAATCAGATGCAATTTTTTTTGTAAATAAACAATGTAATTGGGAACGAAATTGTTTCTCATGTGACTGCGTCATTACTATTGCGATTGTCAGCGAGTGTTTTCCTCGCTTACGGCAGATGGCGCGGTCACTGGTACACAGCTAATCGTTAAAAAAACTGTTTTCTCGCGGTCGCAGATATGTGACTGATGCAAAAAAATAGACAAAAACAATCCTTGATGCGGATTTTATATCATGTTAAAATTTCACTCAATCGGTGCAGAACTTTTTGAGTTTTTGAAGCGTACACAAACCAACATAACATTTTTATATATATAGATAAGGGGCGTCAATGCAATTGTGGGAACAACATTAGAGTGTATCTCCTACTACTGATGAGCCCCAAAAGGGCGAAACGGCTGTCTAGTAGTTTACTCTGGTGGTGTTTGCACAATTGCATTGACATTGCTTACCCCCACTGTCCTTTTACGTTGTGGTTTTATCCCGACGAATTATTCAAAGCTGATTTTGAATTTCGCAGGTGTTAAGCTAATTCAACGTATTTTCCGTCGTTAATAGCTATTTACAGTTACACATAAACTTCAATATGTCAAAGTGTAAGAGTTGCCAATTCAATAAAATACAAAGGTTTCTCAATGTTGTTTTAAAATTAAAATTGTACAGAAACTATTAAAATTAAATAAAAACAGAGAAAATAGGATAAAACATACGTCATAGAATACGTTTCAAACAGTCTACCGTTTTATAAACTCGCCGCTGCGGGGCTCGTGTATGAAACCCGGTCTTGTAATTCAAACGCGTTCATTCTGTAACTTATATGCATATATACTATTCTATAGTAGTAAAATTAATTTTAATGCAAAATTATAAAAATATTTTTTTTGACAATAAAACATTCAATATTTTTTTTGTCAGAATTTGCAATTGTTTTGATAGAATCGTAGATTACCAAGAAATAATCCAATATTAATAGCTGTCGAAAAGTGTACTTCAATAAAAAAAGAAATCTTTAAAACCATTGTCTTTGGGATAATTACAAGCTGTATCATTTTAATAAAGAATTGAATTTTTTGTAACATGCCAAATTCCAGATTAAGTTGTTCTATATTGTAACAAAACGAAAATAAAGTCCACCATTAAATAAACTGAAAATCAATTTTAAAATGGTGCATGGACTTTACCCCATTCTCGTATATCCCACCAGTGCCAAAACGATCCCAACTTTAAAACCGGCACTGAAAGAAGGATATAAAAGCGGCTGCACCGTCTCAAATGGAATCTTTCCATCGTCGTCCGAGCGACGTTTCTGAAGACACCTCAGACATCCCGAAAACCGCCAGCCAAACAAAACTAACCGTAAGTTAACCAGTAATTCCGTTAACGATCACCGCCAGTACCTGGAGCATTTGCTCAACCCGATTAAATCCTGACCGGTCATTGCAACGATCGGGCCCTGCGTTTCACCTGTCGCTACAAACTGCGAATCATTTTTACGCAGTTTCATTAATTCGTACATATATTTAGTAATTGTTGTACGACACTAACTTTATGTAACTCCGTACCTGTGACATAAACAAATACAACAGAAATCCGTTTTGTTACCGGGTCGTGTTACATACCTTATAAATACATATTGAAGTGTATTTCAGTCGATTTCATCTAGTCATTCACACCGCAAGTTCAAGGTCCAGTAGCGACCTTAAAAAAATTATAGAAAACGCCAATCTAATATTATTTGTCGTTCAATCAACGTGAATTTGATTAAATTTGGTTCTTAATAAACCGCCGCATCGACCTGTAAAGTCCAGAAATTGTATTTTCTTACGTACAAGAAGTGTTTACATTGCATTTAAAAAGCACATGAGGTCAACGTTTGAACAATTCGACGAGATTGTTTACAAACTTACCTGTCAAATCTACCGGTTCCAGTTATCCAGATAAACGCACAGAAAAGGCACTGCTGGCAAGGGAATTTGCGTTAATCAATTACCGGAAAACACGGGTATAAAAACCACATTTTTAATTTGTGTTGTAGCTCAAGCAACGTTCAAGCTAAGTCGTGTACAAGCCAATAGAGGGCGCTGCCGGCGCATTTGATGAAAGGGATACACCGAATTGTACAGAATTAATTTCAGTTTAATTTGCCAGAATTTTTATTTTGTTATTGTTATTTATGTTATCGAATTTAATTTGGAGTATAATTTTTATTTATTGTGTGTTGTAAAATGTAAATATAAATTACGAGAAGTAATTACTTAGCTACCTAGGATGTTGTGAACAAAAACAACCCCACAACGCAAGGACCGGTTACATTTGGCGCTCGAGCAGGGACTCCGGAACCTCTAGTACCTGACCTGCAATACCTGTAAGTAAATAATAAATTTTATTTTTAGACATTTTGATTGGTGCTCAAGCATTCCGTACCGAAAATTCACAAAATCTAAACACGTAGATGTTACTAAGAAAACCGTATACCGTAACCGAGATGTGGTTCAGATGGATTAATAGTATGCGACCTGAACAGTTGATGCAAAAACTGAAAGCATTCAAATTAGATCCAACCAGAGACAAAAACGAATGGAAATCCCGCCTGATACATTTTCTCCAAACCGGAAAACGTTTAGTCAGTAAGCCTGCTTGTCCCAGTATACAAGTAACAGTAGAAGTACCCTTAGAAACCGCACCTGTTGGTGCCATACAAGATTTGTTACCGACGAACCGTTCCAGACCAGAACCTATACGAGAAAAGTCTTCACAATAACCCAGAATGGACCTCTTGGTTAGATAAAGTAAGAAATTTTTTTAGTTATTTTTATTATTTAAAAAAATTTAGCTTTGGCACTTTGAAGTTCTGCATTTTTGCCCATTAATACAAAACACCATGTACAGTAAAACCTCCCAATAACGGACAGCAACGGGGTAGGATATATTGTCCGTTATAGAGAGGTGTTCGCTAAAGAGAGGGTTGAATTTATTTGCGTAAAATTATATTTTGAATAAGAATAATTTACAATCAGAGATTACATTGTTTTTTAGCGGTAATAACTCATCTTCACTGAATACCGCACGCAAACTACAACTTAAAAGTTCGCTTTATTTGAGCACAAAAAAAAACAAATGAAGCAAAATACAGTAAATACAAAATTATTTATGTATTTAAGTAAACATCTTTAAAATAGGTAATCCTCGAACAACTAAGAAAACCCCAACGCGGCTTTTAGTAATTGACAGGTCATTACAATAAGCTTTTACAACAAGTATTCCTATTTGTCTGAAACATTCAAAACCGCTTTCCTTCAATTTTATGAATATAATTTTTTAAGGTTCTGTTACGAAGAGGTAATTCTCAATACAATATGAAAAAAATGTGTAATTTTTTGTGTCCGCGTTCGTTCTATAAAGGGTTTGTTGTTAAGAGCATTTTCCTATATTGTTTTGTATGTAGTAAATTTGGAGAATAAGAAATTTCGTTTTGTAAAAACGTCTCATAAATTTGAAAGAAAAATTTTAAAACTGCTTATAATTTTGTAAAGTCTAACTTGTATTATTATAAAGTAGACTTTGACACCAACACAAATTATGAAATAATAGAAAGAGGTTACTTAGAATTTCCAACCATGCGATTAGCTAATGACATATTCAAAACATCTTTCTAAGTTGCTGAAAGTGTAAGAGATAGATATGTATTGGTATCATAAGCAAGTTGCAAATAGTTCATCCAATGATTATTACAAACATAATGCGCCAAGCTTCTAAATTACTTTTTCTTTAATAAAATTTCAGCCACCGAATCTTCGGAATTAATTGTCTATAATAGGTTATTGTTCATGTATAGAAACAAACCTGAGAAGCAAATTAATAACATAAACCGAAATTATATGATTACGGTGTATTTTCTATGTAGTAGCACGTACGGACTATTCTTTAACAAAGTGATAACAATACCCGACTGATATCATTAACCCTTTCTTTTAATAAGCGACGTGCACTTCATAAATAATAAATGTAGTACCAATATTAAATTCGTTATGTATTAACATTATGTTCTGTTAAAAATGTTTTGATGTGATTTTTGTGACGTATAGGTTTTGTCACGGAACGCTAACTTTTTGCTACATCGAGAGTGTTGGCTGGAATTTTATTGTTTTTCTTGACGGATGAAATTATCCATGGAAGAAAAAACATTTTTTCGATGACTGTGGTGCGGTTTGTACATATCATCTAACGTACGCGCGCGATGAGGCTTGCATTTTTAAATATTCACATTCATCCACGTGAAATAGAATGCTAGTGAACGGTACGGTTTTCGGGTGCCAGATTTGTTCGAGGAATTTACTCTCCTGTTCGACGGTACTGTTCGGGTAACTGCAGTGAAGACACGGTTGTCCAGGGTTTCAAACGGACCTAAAAACGGAGTGAGGCGACGGAATTAAAATACACAATAAATAACTAAAAATAACTTTATTTATTCTCAAAATAAACAATTAATGGGCGGGATATTTGACGAGAGCGGAAGCAGCGGCCACAACCAAGCAAGCGTAATGTGATCTATAAACCAATGACTGATTAGCGTGCGTTCAACCAGCGGTGACGTCGGTGACCAAGCAAGCAAGCATGCAATAGGGTAGCAGCCTCCGTTGGATCGGTAGACAGGGTTTACTTGGATTTGAATTTTAGGTGGAGGAGAAGGGATTTGGGCACGTTACTGGAAGGCCTATCCGCAGGCCAAAGCCAAATACTATGGAGACGACGTGTTGACGGCGTATTCGTAGGACAAAGTGTAATACTACGAATACGACGCCCGGTAAAGGATAGAGGAGGGCGTATCCGCAAGCCAAAGCAAAACACTATGGATACGACGTGTTGACGGCGTATTCGCAGGCCAAAGCCAAATACTACGAATACGACGCCCGGTAATGGATAGAGAAAAGCGTATCCGCAGGCCAAAACCAAACACTACGGATACGACGTGTAGATGGCGTATTTGCAGGCCAAAGCCAAAGACTACGAATACGGCGCCCGTTAAAGAATGGAGTAGAGAAGAGCAGACAGGGAGGGGGGTGGTATCTCCCCGGAGGTTTAGTTAATAAAAGCATAACGGCTTACCCTAAAGTCCAGCTGGTGGAAGCCCGGAATCCTCTTCGGTTTGAGCTTTAACTGGAGCTGGCATTCCTGCGTTGGAGTCCCGGTTTTATTGCGGACGGTCAGAAGAGGAAGCACAACTTTAAGCGGGGATAACATGCACTCTGACGAGTGAAGCGACCTTAAGCGGGGATAGCGCGAGCTCGATTGCGCGTTCGGTACCCGCTGGAAATTTCTTCGAATGTTTATTTACAAACGGACAGTGGATTACAAACTTGATTAGAATAAATCAGTCTTAACAATAATAAATAGATAACGGTTTTCTAAATATAAATAATTCAAAAATACTATAAATGAACTGAAATTTGTAACGATTTGTTACAAAATGGGTGTAGTAAATTTATTGTTTATGTGAAGGTCTTTCTGGTGTACAAAATTGATTTCTATTATGTGATTTTCTTATTATTGTCATTAGCAATTTTGGATATCTACACGAATTCCATTAATGCGGAGATATTGACACCTATTCGTTTATATTGAAAAAATTCCTACGATAACGTCACAATCTACGACGTAGTGGAAAGGGTGTTGAATCTATGTTGATTGAGGATATCAAAACCTTTGGTTAATTACTACAGTTATAACCGTATTGGAAGGCCCACTTATCAAAACACTAGTATTAACTTGGCGCATTTAGTTTTTTTCCATAGATTGTATGAACCGATGGAATTTATTTGTGATAACGCTATACGTACGTGATTCTTTATTTTAGCAAATTTTAAGAAACACTGGCTAAGGTGTCGTTTGCTAACCGCATTCTTAAAAAGGAAAAAAAACACAAACTGTGAGTATTGTATTTCTTGATTTTCGTTGTTACAATTAATTATAAAATTTTGTTTGTGTAAAATATTATTAAATGGTGCGCTCAGAGTTCTCGTAATCATCGAGATATTAGATACTTGTACTATATTTAACAATTTAAATTTGTTTTTTTAGAATTTAAAAGTTAAGCCAACCGGTTTAATTTTATGTGCTCAACAGAAGGGGGCTTGCGTCAACAATTGTTATCTGTGATACTCACCTACGTACTAGCAATATTGATTACATCTATGTAATTCTATCTCGTTTCTCTTTTCTAATTTCGCTTTTTGTGATAATAATATATGAAAAATAAATATATTTCTTGTTATAACCTGCTTTTTGTCATTTGTTCTCTTTCAGCCTTTGATAGATTTAAACGATGTCTTCCATTCTAGTTTTGAATCGTTTTGATGGATTTTTAATCTAACTGATGATTAGCACACCGAGACCTGCGATCAGTTTGCCGAAGCATATCGAGCTAGTTGCCAGCAATTAATTATCGTAACAATTATTTTTTTAAAGTTAAAAAAAAAGATTTAGCTTTGCAAAAAACAGCACAAAAAATAATGTATGTAATTCTTGTCAAAAGTCTTATATTACACTCTCATGCAGTGCTCGGATTGCCTCACGCAGCACTAACGTTTGTTATGTTATCGTTCACTTTCAACGCTAATGACATAAATGACTATTATAGTAAACTATAAAACTAAATAAAATTTTTATTGCTTTCTTATCGTTATGAGTTTAATGCTCTTCGTCTAACAAAAATCAAAAACTGCATTGATTAAAAAATAGGGGTTTGTTTTTTTATAGCTTTTTAAGCATTTCAGTTTAGCAAAAAGGTTGATTATCATCAGAACAAAATGTTAGAACTGTTTTTAAAAATTAAATGAAAATTAAAAAAGAATAACAAGCAATGCCTTTCAAGCCACGAATATGTAATATAGTAAGTAATAGTAAGACACGATCAAAGTGATATTTTAAATCACTCTTACAGACGTTTCCAATTGTTTAAACAGTAAAATCTTTGTTTTAATTTCTTCTTTTAGAACACAAAAAGTGTTCAGGTGTTTTTAAATCATTCTAAGACTTGCAAGAAACTTTACCAATCTCTTTTTTATTTTAAGGATTCTCACAATAATTCAGTTCTACTACTAGAAATCTCTCAAACGATCTATCTCAAGAAGATAAACCTATCTAAGCTAGCAGCAACACTACGACTGTGTTACAGACTAGTTTATGTACGACTTCATCTATGAGTATTTTGATAGGTAAAGTCGTATGTCACATTAAGAACGCCTTTGGGCATTTGATAACTTTTAGGAGTACGTTGGATAGTAGGTCTTAAATATCATTTTTGGCCTAGTCCTTATTAGATAGTTTAGGTATTCAACCTATTTGTTCACGAGTATAAAATGTTTAGTCTCTAAAAGTGTAGTGATGTTAACCATATTGCCTCCTTTTGATCAATGATTGAAAACAAAATTTAAAGTAAAGATTCCTGTATCTTGGTCTTCATAATTACCGATGGCATGTATTCCTAATCAATTATAAAAAGAAAAAAAAAGTTTTTGTTTTATGGAGCTTTCTGACTCTTTGTTTGATGTTTTAGATTCTATTGACATCCTGTTAGGTAACGAGGTATTTGTTATAGAGTTTTTAGAGCATCAACTACATCAAACAATAATGAAGGCAGCCAAAACCGTCAATGCGGACAAATACTGCCATTGCAAAATTCCGGGAATTAGAGAAACTTTTTGTTATAGTTCAGAACGTCATTTTGTTGAAACTCATTTTAGGAACTCGTTTGGTCAACATATTGTCAGATTACTTTTTTGTAAAGACTTAAAAATCACACCAAATAACCGTCGCTTAACAATTGATTATCGTCTTTTCAGGAGCTGCGTTTTGTAAGTCGACCTAAAAAGGCTGAATAGTATCGTTAGTTTATGAAAGAGTCATATAAAAGCGACAAAAAATATAATAGACTATTTCTCATCACGCCGTGTACAAGCCTGAAAAGCCTGATTTTACCTTTACAAGTCGAGTAGTGTTGGATGCCTCCGCAAAATAAATTGATACTATTTTTATTAAACAATTTCTTTTAGTTAGCTTTGTTTTACAACCTAGTGTGTAATTTTAGCTTGTACAAGCTTGCCTTTATTGCTAAAGTTTATAGAACGTATAGACAAGTTTTTGTCCATTCTGATGATCAATGTTTTTAGAATTCTCTAGTTGGAAATTTTGCTTAGCAGACAGTCACTTCTGTTTTCTTTTTTTTAGCACAAATACTTAAAGACATTGTCCCAGGTGCTGCGTCTAAATTTTTGATGGAGCATCTTTTTCTGTAGTATCAAATTCAGAAATGATTAACAATAGATTTTTTAAATTTTATGAAACTGTAAACATGATGTTTTGGTCCGTAAACACAAGCCACACATTAAGACAAATATCTGTTTTTTGCCAAGTACTTATGGCAAAAACTATGGAGACTACAGTTTGATTAGGATCAACCTATTTCTGATACTCTATGCACGTCTTAAACGATTTTTGCTTTTAAATGTAATAAGTTAAGCATAATGAAAATACTAAAATTCGTTTTAGTATCTCAAACTATGAACTGTCAGATTTTAAAGTTTTCGAACGTTTTTGAACTAGGTTACGGCTGCGCGATCTATCTTCGTTTCTGTGATAGCACTGAATACAGTAGATTCAAATTTTCGAAGTCTCGAACAAAGGTCGCATTTCTCAAGATCATCGCAATTCCTCGTTTAGAGTTGTGCAGTACTTGATCGAACTTTGACTGAATTATCCCGCTTTTTAAAACGGTACTGTATTCATTCAGTTTACCTTTGAACTACTTGTAACCTAGTTTTGTCTTGGTTGGGAATAGAAACATATTCTTTAAAGACCTTTATCGCACATCGAATTTTGGAAATAAATAAGCCATTTTCCAAGTGTTATTGGAGACATGTTCAAATAAACAACAATCTAGCTAAACTTTACGTGGATTCTTTCTTAACCAACTTGGCAATTTGGACTTATGTAGGCACGTGCCTACTTTGGTTCTGTATTAGTTTGACCGTTAGCTTAGTAGTGCTGTGCACGTAACCTTGGATATTCCAAAAACAATTATCAAATTCTTTTATATCGTTGTCATCTAAGCATGTTGCCAAAAAATAGTCATCTAACTAAATTAATCGTGCAACACTATCATGTGATTTATCGACGCGTTGGTTTGCAAACCCTCAAGCATTGTTAAATAGAGAGTTTTGGATTGATTCTTGACGTTCATTAATTAGAAAATGAGTGTTCGGTTTCTTTTATATTTAATGATGAATCACAGATTCCCATCATGAGAATCTTTTTAATTTTTGAAAAAAATTTTATAGTATAGTGACAGTTTTTATTTTTGAGCCTAATCTAAACAAAAAGTATAGCTAGCTAGTTTGCGACTAAGATTTCATTTTTTTAACACTTTCTATGGCTGTTCGAGGAAGAGATATAATAGAACAGAACAGAAATTTTACTAGGGTTTTGTAGACTTTCTGTATTTTGGATCCTTTGTTGAACTGTATATTGTAACTAATTTATTTATACTAAAAATATGTACACGTTTATAACTAACCGAACTAATTAAATCTAAGGATATTTAATAAAAACACTTATACTAATTTATATAGCACTGTCACTCGAAACATAATGTCTGCGGATAACTTCTATTTATTTAAATATTGACGCTTGTTTACATGTGCACATGCACGATTTTAATTTGTCGTATTTATCACGACATACGTTAATCACATATTCATTTAAACTTGAATAATCTTCTTAATACTGCCGACTTTGGGTTACTCAATTAACTAACCTATGATTTGTTTGTACCGCATTTATACATTTTCGTCATTTTTCGAGAGTTTTCTATATCTTTCGGTGAACGTTCTGGAAATGGATAAAAACTTCGTGAAGGCTCTCGAACTTCAGAATAATTTCTCGAACGTTTCAATATATAAATATAATCCGAAGCAATTTACCTTATTGGTGCTTCCTTATAAAATAAATATATTATTTTTACAATACTTAATTTCTTAACTTAATTAACTTACTCAGTTATTCACAAATTTACACCTCTCCTATCTATTACATGTCATTGATTTTGTCTCTCCCATTGTTTTTCATTTTATGTTAGTATTTTTCTTATAACATTGTTCCATGTTTCTTGTAGCCTTTTTTTCTGTTGCCTACATCTCTCGATTCCCATATTTGTTTAACTTTTCTATTTTGTTCCATTCTATGTAGGTGACCCCACTACGCTAACTGCCGCCCTTCTATAAAATTTGTTGATCTCTAATGCTGCTCTTATCTAGCTACTTCTTGTTCTTTCTCTTAAGGTGACCCTTTTCACTCTTCTTAGGTTATCATTCCGTAGCTTCCAATCTTGGTTTTATTTTTTGTATCAGTACACAATTTGCATCCATAGGTCATGATGGGTCTAAAAATTGTTTTGTACACAGTTTAGTTTCTACTGGCACCTCTCTTCTGATTATAAAGTTTGCATTCATTACATAATATAGTTTGGTACATTTATCTATCCGTTCTGTTATGTCTATTTCTTGTCTTCTACTATCATCGACGTTAACCCCTAAGTACTTAAACTTTTACACCTGTTCAATCTCCTCGCCATTAATCTGTATATTAATCTTTCCCAATGGCCATTACTTTCGTTTTATTTATATCTATTTTCATTACATTTTTTTTAATTCATGGGTCAATATCAATAAGTTTCGTTGTAGCTTTTCCTCTCTTCCTACCGTTACTATGATAACATCTGCAAATGCACAATCATGTATGAATGTGGGTTGTAGTTTCCTGTATCCCACATTGAACCTTTTAATTATCTAGTAGCATGTTCGTATTGTTTCATCTATAAATACGGTGAACAGTACCGGATTCATACCCCTCCTTGTCTCAGCTCCTCGTTTGTAACAAATTTTTCTGATGTTCTGTTATTGCTTCTTACGTAATTCTTTGCTTTTTGGAATAAACGTCTAATTATTTACTTTCATTAGTTTTAGGGTTACGCCTCTGTTGTTTAAACTTTTACATATGCTCTCTCTTTAGGTGTTCTATCGAAAGCTTTTTTGAGGTCGATAAATACAAAGAAAGCATCTAGTTATATTAGTGTGTTTTTGTAATTATTCATTTAACAGTAAATATGTAGTCTTCTACCCTTACAGAAACTGCTTTCCTTTTTTAAATACTGCTTTATTTCTTAGTCTTTTTGGTATTTTTTGTCTATATTTTATTAAACATTTTTAAGAGGGACTTAATTCCTTGTTTTCTATTTTTTTTAACAAAACGAGACTTCCCATTTTTGATTTTTTTAATTGTTACTCTAACTCTTCTTCTGTTATACCTTCGTTTTTTATACTCTGATATTTTTTTGTATATGTGCCATTTCTTTGTTAATTATAATTCGGGTCTGTTCCCGAAAATATTTCCTGCATATGTTCATTATTTCTATTGGTTTTACTAATAACCTTCTATTTTTATGTCTCTGTTATTTCCTTTTTTTTAGGCTTATTAAAGCTCTATAAAATAACTTTTTCCTCTTTTTATCTGTTCTTTTCTAATTTTTTGCCAAAGTCTTGCCACTCTTCTTTTTTATTTTGGAGAGAATTCTTGTCTTATGTTCCTTTGTCTGTTTTTAGTAGCGTGTTTTTGATCTTGCTCTACATATCTTCTATTGTTAACTATTCAAACTTCTCTTCATCTGTCAGTAGTTTTCTGCTTACTATGTTCTCGTACTCTTTTGCTGTTTCTGTTTCTTGCAGTTTATAAGTTCTTATTCTTTTTTTTTGCTGTGTTAAATATTCTTCTTTTACTGCTTGCTTTTGATCTTCTGGTCTCTTTCAAAGATTAGGTAATCAATTTGTGAACCAAGACAGATTCTAAATTCTGAAATGAAGAAGAAGTGTCGAAGCTCGACACTGATTGGGTTACAGTTGAAAGGGGGCGTGTTTTCGATAAAGGACTAATGACCGGGAACCAAAGAGGGAAGAGCTTGAAACCATGATCACGATTGAAGTTATTGGGGTGTTTGATGATTTCTATGCTCTCTCGGAATTTCCTTTACTGAAACGTTATCAAAATCTATCTTGTGACCTGTAGTAAAATCATGTTTAGTAACTGCAGACTTAGAGATATGCCTTTTCCTTATACAACGATCATGTTCTGAAATGCGAGTAATGACGGAACGACCGGTTTCACCAATGTAGACTAAACCACATGAACAAGGAATTTGGTATACACCTTGAGATAAAAGTGTAGGAAATTTGTCCTTGGCAGAAGGAAGAGTTAAATATGGGTTTGATACCATTTTTACAAAGAAGTTTCCCTATTTGATCTGTAACCATGTGAATGTAGGGTAAAAAAGTCAATTTCGGATTGGATTCGGAAGTAGAAATGTTCTTAGGTAATCGAGTACGTGGATATAGACGACAATTAATAACTCTATGAATATCTCGCTTCATGTAACCATTGTTCACTAAAGTTCTAGTAAGATGACAGAGTTCCGAGTCTAGATTCTCAGGTTGACAAATAGAAAAAGCACGATGAACCAAAGATTCAATAACAGAACGTTTATGTGCAGGATGATGATGAGACGAAGCATGAAAGTATCTGTCCGTATGGGTAGATTTGCAATAAACAGAATGGTCCAGAAATCCGTCAGGTTTACGAGTTACAAGAACGTCAAGAAATGGGAGAGAACCATTACTTTCAATTTCCATAGTAAATTTGATATCTAAGTGTTGATTGTTAAGATGATCAAGAAACTTAGACAATTCGAGATGACCATGAGAATAAACAATAAACGTCTCGTTAACATACCTAAACCAAACTTTAGGTTTTAATGTTAATGATTCCAAAGCAACCTTTTTAAAGGATTCCATAAAAATGATAGCTACAACAGGTGATAGAGGAGAGCCCATAGCAGCACGAGAAACCTGTTTGTAAAACTTGTTATCAAATTGGAAGTAAGTGGAGGCTAGACATTTATCAATAAGAGGAACCAAACTCGAGTTCTTGCCATGTTGAAACAAAATCTGTTTGATGATAATAAGCGAATCAGTAATAGGAAATTTAGTAAAAAGTGAAGTGACATTAAAACTCACAAGAAGATCTTGGGGTTTAAGTATTACAGTTTGTAAACGTTGAATAAAATGCTGAGAGTTGAGGGTTTGAGAAGATGTTTTACCTGTTAATTAGCAAAAAATGTTGTACAAGAACTTGGCTAGCTTGTAGGTAGGAGATTGGATAGTACTGACGATAGGCCGAACAGAAATATCTTGTTTGTAAATCTAAAGGGGTAAGTCGACGTTTAGTTTCAGGAGGTAGATTGGAAGATTGGATGATTTGGCTGACCTCACGTTCAATCCTCGAAGTGGGATTACTAGTTAGAAGAGATTACGTTTCCTCAGACAAAATAGAATGGATTTTCGCAACATAATCAATATGGTTCAAAACGACAGTAACGTTGCCTTTGTCGGCTGGAAGAACAATAATATCAGGGTTCTTACGAAGACTTTTTAGGACTAACTCTTCCAACTTAGAAATGTTGGATTTAGAAATTTTAGATGATTCAAGGATTTTGCCAGTGTTAATACGAATAAGATCTGAGATGTGGCAATGAAGATGTCTTATAAAAGACTTGACAGCACATAAAATATCTACTTTAAGAATACGTTTGGGAGCAACAGTAAAATTCAAACCCTTAGATAGCACCGATTCCTGTTCTGAAGTGAGAGCCAAACTAGATAAATTGACAACCGTCTTTAAGGAATTAGTAGTGGATGAAACTTTATAATCCTTAGATTCCAATAATTGGAACTTTTTGAGATGATCTTCAGTGGTTAGTCGTACAATGGTATCAGACTGCTGGTAAGTAACGTTGTCAAAGAGATTCCAATCATCCGGGGATAGAGTGTTCGCGAACTCAAGATGAAGATATTTCTGTTCTATCAAACTTGAATATAACTTCTTTTCTCGTTAAACTTCTTGTATTACAAACTCCAAATTTCCAAATTTCCAAATTTCAGATTTACACCGTGTCGTTCTTGCTCTTCCTTTCCTATCAATTTGCCGTATTATTTTTCCTTTCTAATCTTCTTTATTGTGTTTTTTCGTGTTTGTTAGTATTCACTTTTACTTTCTTTGTTGCATGTGCATCAGGTCCTTGTTTTAATGTGCCTGTTTTCTGTAATTCATTACCTTGTTCAGTGCCCGTTTTGTTACCGCTACCCCCCTGCGTATTTATACTTATTAGTTTTTATACAGTTTGGGTTATTTTTCTTATTTGTTTCTCGAAAATTGTTTCCTGAGGAGATCTTTTCGTCGGTCATTCTTATTGCCCTTTTCTAATATTTTCTCGTTTATCAAATCACTTGTTCTATATATTTCATCGTTGATTATCTGTTTATTATATTTTAATTGTGCTCTGTATTCTTTACTTCTCGTTTTGCTCATTTGTAGAATTTGCACTTTTTTTCTTCTGGGATCTCCTTGGTGTTTATCGATCCAGATGTGCGTTCCCTTGAGCTTTTTTGCATGTTATTTTATTGTTGTTGTTTTTTGTTGCTTTTAGTTAATTCAATTAAAATTGGTCTTTTCTTGTCTTTGAAATATCTTCTGATTCTTCTCGCTTGGTCTAGATAATCTTCTGTATCTATGTGAATTTCTACTTTTTGCATTATACTAGATACTTTTTCCTCCGTTCCTCTTGTGTTTTTCTTTTCCTCATTTAATACTGTCTTTATAATAATATTATTCTTCTTGATATTTCTCTCTTTCTTTCTAAATTATCTCCTCGTGCTTTGCCAACTTCTCTTTTAGTTTCATATTTTCATTGTTCCCTTAATTCATTTCTAGTGCAAACGCATCTAGTTTGTCATTGATTTGTTTTATGTTTCTCTAAATTTGTTGGAACATCTCAATTCTCTCTATCTCATTCATTTTCAAGTCTGGCGTTAATTGCGTGAAGTGGCGCACTACTTCAATTTTATCTTTATTTTCACCTAATGTTTATGAGTCTAAAATACTTTCCTCTGCTTACTCAATACGGCCCTATTTTGACTTTAATATTGGGGTCAACAAGCGACACACGTACGTACGAATATTTTTCTTATACGTCAATGATTTTATTAAAGTTGTTTTCGTTTTGCTCGTTGTCTTAGTAACTTAGATTTAAGCAGAATCGTAAATATGAGAACAGGAACAAGTTTTAAGAGTTAAGCTTGACCATAGAAACTAATGTTGAAATAATGTGACAATTAAGTTATCTGTTGGTGTAACATGTTGAGAGCAGTAGTTAAATGTTGTGCCACATGAAGTTTGCTACAGAATGCGTCACTATTAGAAGTTTTGTATGCTTGTGATTTTCAAAACAAATTTACCAATTATATTGTTTAAAAAACTTTAAATCAAAACACTACTTAAAGAACTGTTATTATTTATGATTTTACTTTCGTTACCAATTAGCCCACGTACTATATAATAGAAATGAAACGTTATATTTACTTTACACGATAAACTTTATTTAAAAAGCAAAGCCGCACTTAATTGCATTAATGCATCTGTCGATTATTATTAATTAAAGTTAAAAACTTCTTTACTGAAAAGATTTATACCATTTTGAATTTGCGGTGAAAGATACCGTTTACTTTGATCTACTTCATTAGAACCAAAAGAAAACTTTTTATATTAATATTTCGAAGTCGCAAAAGTTCTATATGTTTTTTATTCTCAAAGAAAAGCGAGCTACATTAAAGTTTAACAATAAACGTAAAGTTTTCGAATATCTTCTTAGAAGAAAAAAAAATTACGTTCGTTTTTGCAATAATTCGATATTGTTTCTTTAGTTAAATTAAAACTTAGTAAAGTATTGAACGTGACTAAAAGCTCTTAACTTATGATTATTTGTTTGGCACTTTTCCAATGGCCGATGCCGTAGTATCTTTGAGTTTAGTATCAAACATAAAACTTTCCGTGAATTTGCTAGATGTCAACACATTAATATCTCTAAAAGGTTTTACTTTATTCATTGGCTTTTAGATCCGATTTCGTTTTAAAACCTGATAAAAGAACGGATGCTGACAGTAATTTCTTCTTCATTTTAATTATGCAGATGTACGAGAAAATTAGATTTCATTTTTTTACAGAAATTCCAACGTTCTATTTTTAAAATACATTTCGTTTTTTAACAAGCTTAATTGACACTTCAATTTGTTATTTTAAATTTTTAATGAGTTACTTTTCAAATTTTATAACTAATTGCGCGAGCGCTGCAAATATTTCTCAAAGACAAATTTTGGTAGAAATGCGTTTTATCGAAAATAACTTGCAAATTAAAACCTTCTCGTTATGAATAAGTTATGGATAGTCTAATAGATATCCGTTTATGAATTTTAAAAGCAAAAATTTTAGGATGGAATGCAAGACGTGGTACTTTTATAAAACGTTGGTTTTTATTTATAACAAATTACGATGCTTCCAATGAATGATTGTCTTCATTTACGGTGGTGGTATTATTATCCGTACAGTAAGGTTTTAAGAAGCGGAAATGTCTAATGTTTCCTCGAGCTACTCCATAATTATTATTGTATTTATACATAAAATACCTCGAAGTGTCTTAGAGCAATCTTAAATTTCCTGGTTGGATGTAAATATAACAGTTACTGGTATTTATTTATTGAAATGTGTTTGAAGTTCTTTTTGATTTTCTTTATAGATTATAGGGATTTAGGGCATTTATAAAATTCCGATGTTTTTGCTGTCAAAACGAACAAAAAACGGTTTATTAATAAGTCTAGTTGTGAAGTGCTTAAAGCAATGACAGTTATATTTTAAAACTAATGTACAAAACTTATACAATTTATATATATTTGACGTTTACAAGTAGAATGTAGAAATTAAAGTCAAACAAAAATAAAAATAGACATAGTCCATGAAAATGATACATCTTACAATGCATCAAATGAGGTGTTCTAATTTTTTTTTATATGTTGTATGTGATAAAGTTTTCGACCTCAGAAGCCCTTTGAATCACTGCTAAATATTTGAAAACCCGTTAAATTTTAGTACTTTTTTAGGTATTTGTCAATTTTGACTACCAAGGACCTGTGTTACAGCAAAAGTCACTGTTTGCACTTCTAAAGTATATTAAATTTGTAAAAACATGAGATTAATTTGGTTTTGATAGGCCAAATAGGTTTTAAGATACAGCAATTTAAAGTTTTGCAAAATTTCCAAAGCCGTACTTCTTGTACTACATCTTTGATGGATCAGGCTGCTCCTCTAAATTCACAACATTTTTGGAGACAGTTTGCTTTGATAGCATTCGTCATCTGATGGTGGATCATCGATAAGTGGTTCACCATCAATGTCGTTACACATCAGGTTTAGTATGTTCTCACAAGGATGACCGCTACAGTGGTTGCAAACAGCCGAGCAGTTGAGTCCTGCTTTTCTACAACTTTTTTTGCAGTTGCACGAAATCATGTTTAGCAGGGTTTAAGCAGCTGGTGGTTTTGTCATCAGTTGAAAAATGATGCTTTGTGTACTCTGCATCAAGCTCCAATCCAAGAGAGTCTTATCACCTCCCAGCAACTTCTGTACCTGAAAAAAAACCTACAACAAAATTAAGAACCATAACTCAAGAAAATCAATACTGACAAAAAAAAATTTACGTGGTGGTAGGTTCGCAGAGAAGGAAATCATGCAGCATCTATGGTTGGAGGCAACCTGGTGAGGTTCATGTTGGACTGCTGCTTTTGCGATCAACTAGAAGCGAAAGTCGTCGAGATTTTGAGATTCACTGTTGCTTCCATACCGCGAAACGAAAAAGATCTCTCCTGCTTCGGCGACCTGCGCAGGTGTGGGTTGGGGCTGGATTTGCAGCATCGTGTTCAATGCGTCGCTCTTTTTTTTTTATAGCGTCAATAAAAATTTCATTTTTCCTTGACCAAAAAAGTCTGATATGCGTGAAGAAATTCGTGTAGCACTGTTTTTCGGGTGTTGCCGCGTCACAAAACTTTCACTTAACGTTTCGCTGTACATGCTGTCAGCTTCTTCAGAAGATTTCTAAAGACTGATATTATAGTCTTGCGTTCCTTGTTATATACCGTCTTTCGGTTCTGCTTCGCTGATCCGTGTCCGGTGTGGTTTGTTGAGTTGCGTTCATAGACGTCTGCTGACTTCTGGCATGTTCTTTACGCAGCGTAGATCTCCATGTGTTGTTGTTAGGATTTTCATTGTTTCTAATGATTTGAGTATTATTCGCTGGTGTTAGTGTCTGTTTCGTGCTAATATCTTTACGTTTCCGTAATCAATCCAGTGATCCCCATTCTCATGTAGATCTTTCGCTACTGCAGATTTGTCTGCGTCTGAGTTGAGCGTCTCGTTTGGCCGATGTAACTTTTGCCGCACATATACTCTAATTTGTATATACCGTGGCGGTGTAGTCTCGGAAGTTGATCTTTATTAGGTGGTATGAACTGATCTATTTTTTTAACGGTGTTATAACGTGTAGTGATGTTCTTCTTCTTCTTTCCTAGAACCCTCTTTAGTCTGTCAGTGACTTCGGCAACGTAGGGTAAGTAAGCATATGTTTCTGACGGTGTCTTCGCAGCAACCTCAACTTGCTTGTCTTTCTTCTTTTGTGGTCTGATTAATTTTTTGTTGTTGTAGCCATTTTTTATATATACGCTATGACTTAGCCTGTTGTTGTCCGTGCGTGTTAGAAGAACGTCTAGAAAGAGCAGCGTTTTGTTGTTTTCGATCTCCATGGTGAATTTGATACTGTCCATTGATATGTTGTAAGACCATACGACAAAAGTATCGTCCACGTATCTGTATCAGCATTTCGGTTTCCTGTCGCTTGAGTTGACAGCTTCTTGTTCGAAAGCTTCCATGAAGATGTTGGCTATTACTGGTGACACTGGTGATCCCATACTTGCGCCGTTCTTTTGTTCATAGACCTCACCATTCCACTGGAAGTAGGTTGACGACAAACAGAGTTTCGCCAAGTAGATCAAATCTTTTTGTAAACTTCGTGGCACTAGTTGTTGTCTAATGATCTCTAATGTTTCTTCTACTGGTACATTGGTAAATAGTGATTTTACGTCGAAACTAACTAGTATGTCACTGGTAGTTACCTCAAGTCCTTGGAGAATCTCCACAAAATGTTCAGAATTCTTAACGTAGCTGGTTGTCTGTCCGGTGTGCTGCTGTAGTCTTCTAGCTAAATATTTTGCTAACTCGTAAGTCGGTGATCTACCGGTACTGAAGATAAGTCTTAGAGAGTTTCCGGTTTTATAAATTTTTGGTAACTCATACAGTCGTGGAGGTTGCTTTTCCGATGGTACCAGTTTTTTCTGTTTTTCTGTTGGTATAGATGAGTCTTTGATCGCCTTTCTTATGCGTCGTTCAATTTTCGCAGTAGGGTCCCTGTTTAGTTTTGTGTAATGGTCTGGGTCTAATAGAGTGTTTTAGCGTTGTCTACGCAAAGTTTTCCTCATTAAGTTATTTCACGCAATTCTACGTGAATATTGCGGTCGAATTTTGTGTCTATTTGATTGAAAGCTTATTCCATACCTTCAGTTGTGTTCCTTATCTGTGGAGTTAATAAACACCTGTTATAATTGGAAAATTTCCATGATATCACGCCGCTGAAGTTCAAAGGGTTAAATATAATCTTATTGGAGGCAATAATTACCGAAGCTATGAAGTTAACTAGAGGGAAGCTCGGCGCATTCGTTTATTTAAATGATCGCATAAATTAAAGACAGGATTTACTTGTGATAACGTCGTATGTACGTTTTCTTTTGTGTTAGATTTCAATAAAGTTTTAGGTAATACTAGTACGGAATTAGCTAATCCCCTACTGAATAAAACATAACTGTAAGTATTGTAACAGTTCATTTTACATGTTTTTACAATAAGTTAGGCAATAGTTTATACATAGGTGTAGTAACGTAAATTTTCTTCTTTCCAAAAATATTCTTATTTTTCGTCCACTATCAACGTCCTCCAAAAGGCGTTATCTGGAGTGAAAGTTAGTGGGTTTGGGTCAGTCCTATATTATTTGTCAAAGGCATCAATGCCTCATTTTGTAGGCTCGTTTAAAAAACGGATTTTGTCTGGCAAATAAATAATTTTTACATTAGCAACGGTTGATTTTAGTAGCTGCTACTGTAGTACCTAGTTAGGGAAATATTAGGACGCTCTCTGTAAAATTTCGGTCTTCGGTTTTGTTTCGATATTCCACGCTTAGAAGTACTGTAAGGTGTACGATGTCATCCTTGATAAAACTTATTTAGTTCGGCAAGTTTCCAGCCATAACACCTGGGTTAGTATCATCCTATCATTATTGAGATAAACTAGTTTGACCTATTACAGCTGTGTCCAATTGTGTCCAATACTTATTCTGGTCGTGATGGAATGCGTTGAAGTTCAGGGCTGTCGATCCTCTCATTTTTAAAATTATGTAAGATCCTTGATTACACCGACTCACCCCTTTATGCCGATAACTAAGGTCAGTGACGATCCAATTTTTTTTTCTACCACACCAGTACTTCCTGGAATTGTTATTCTTGAGCGATAAGTGTTCGTGCTAAAGATGAAGCACCTAACCTCTTATTATTAATTTTATAATTAGTTTAACTTACCTTGTTAAGCGGCGTTACCGGTCCTTGCCTTATGCTTAAATACGTGTGTTTTAATTACACAATCAAATATATAATTAATTACTTTTTTTTCCTTGCGGTAAACCAATTAAACTTCCTCGTTCGCGCCTAACGTTTAACTCCCGTACAAGTAATAAACGTAAACTTCAGTAAACTTGACCTACGAAGGGTCGTTTGAACTACCGAACGGTCGGTATATTATTACACATAAATTAATTCATACAGAGCGCCGGAGCAAACATTACCCCCGGAAAATATGTGAACTAAATTTAAAAATTTCTAGTGGCAAAACAATCGACCAATCACAATTATGGAATCATAGCAAGTACCTTCCCTAACAAAATTTTTAATTTGTACTCGTTTTGGCGTTTACAAGTTGTGTTCTTAATTTTTCATATTTGGGTCTTATTCATCTTTATTAAATAGTTTTTTTCAAAACTCTTACTGTTGTGGATTTTTTGATAAATCGGTAAGTACATAATACCAAATATAACAGCATATGACACTTATTCTAAATTATTGCAATCTTAAAGATAGATTTATGTAAACCAATTTAATATTTATCATTTAACATTTAAGCAGTTAAACAACGGATCCCTAATTAACTAAATTTTAAATTTAATTCACATTGCGCCTTACATTATCTTTGTATTGCGCATTCTCACACGCAACTCGAAGTATGTGCGCTAAAACTTCCGTAATTTGTTATTAAACACTAAAATGTAACGAATTTAACTATATCAACCAAAATATCAACATATATCAATGTGTAACCAACGCGGATGTGGAAGTGTGTTTGCATAAATGGGTACTACTTTTATAAAGCGCTAAATGTTAAATTGATCTGCATAAATGCACCTTTACATAACCTCATAATCAAAACTGTGTTTTTACCCTAAGGGTTTTTACGCTTATTTCGTTTAATACATTAACGCCAATCATGATTCAATTTGAATAATATTAATTAGTTTAAAGATTATCACTTAGTTATAGCTTTTTGTTTTTTAGAATAACATGGAAAGTAAATCAAGGAAAACCGTTCATGCCGAAGCTCGAAATATTATTAGAACTGTTGTACAGTTCTTCGACAAGCAAAAAGCAGCAGGTGTGTGGTCATTTCCTTTAGACAAAGCTACTGAATTAGCTGCAGCAGCCACTGGGAAATCACCGAAGTTTATAAAACAAATAAGGTAAGTTTATAAATATTTAAAATATGTAAATAAAAAATGTTTTCATTAGGAGTGAAGTTTTGCAAACTGAGCATGGAGTACTAAAATGGTGGTTCCAATAAAATTGTTTTGGACAATGCTGATTTAGGCATCTTAAAAAGAAGCATTCATGAAACTTATACCGTAGACAAAAAGGTTCCAACGTTGAAGATTTTAGTTCAGAAAATGCAGGAGAAAGTTGACTACTGTGGTGGAACAGATACTCTAAGAAAATCGTTCCATCAAATTGGGTTTAAATACAGAAAATGTCACGATAAAAGGAAATTGTTAATGGAACGTCATGACATTGTAGCTTGGAGATGCCGCTATTTAAGAAAGTTACGAGAAAACGATGCTCTAGGACAAAAGAAGAACCAATTACGTACTTAGATGAAACATACTTACATCGGTCGTATGGGGTTAGTAAATGCTGGCAATCAGAAAATGAACCTGGTGTGTATCACACAGGCAAAGCTGGACAAAGATACATAATTGTTCATGCAGGTGGATCTTATGGATTTGTGAAGAATGGACTATTAATTTTTAAATCAAAAAGTAAATCTGGCGACTACCATGATGATATGAACCATAATAACTTTATGCAATGGATGGAAACGCAGCTAATTCCAAATTTGCCTCCTAACGGTATTGTTGTTATGGATAACGCACCATATCATAGCGTACAAGTAAACAAACCACCAAATCAAGGTACAAAAAAAATGGACATTAGAGAATGGTTGGAATCTAACGGTATATCAACTATTAATGATATAAGAAAAGCTGAATTACTATGTTTGGTGAAACAATGTAACATCACCAAATCTTAGTAGTTGATGAATTACTAAAGAAACATGGACACACTGTGTTACGTTTGCCACCTTATCATTGTGACCTGAATCCTATTGAATTAATTTGGAGTTTGGTAAAACATAAAGTGGCAATGAACAATGTTACTCAAAGTAATGCAGAAATAGAAAATTTTGTAAGAAATGCATTTTCTGAAGTTACTCAATCTGATTGGAGTAAACATGTTCAACATGTTAACCGTTTAGCTGACGAAATGTGGGAACGTGATGGCCTGTTGGAGGAAACGGTGGAAAGCATGTCTTTTAGAGTGAACACTGGTTCATCAGATGAAGACAGTAGTGATGAAGAAGATCACAGCAGTTAACCTTTATTTAATTAGTTTTTAATTTTTGAATACATAAATATTTTTGAGGTGGTCAAAGAGAAAAAATCGCATAGTCTTGCAGTAGAATAGTTAAACTGTAACAATTAATTGATATTAACATAACATTTATCTTGTTATTTATTATAATCCAATGCTTAATTTCGGTATAATACTGTTAATATTTTAAATATGTAATATTGGTGAGTATAACGTAGGCAACTGCCAAAGTTTTGTGTCGGGATAATTACTGCCTAAGAATTTATTGTTTTTCTAATAACATCTATGTTCTGTTTTAACGTAATACATAATTGTCTTATAATTATTGGTAAAATCTCGTAATTTTTTTTAAGTATAACTAAGCAAATTGTTCAAGTTTTGTAGCACTGTATGTAAGGATCAACTGTTTTTGTAATACTACAATGAAATGAATATCAAAATAAATAAAAACACGAAAACTTCATTATTAAGTATGTTTTAAGTCTGTTGTTACTAATTTTTAAAAAAACTGGGAATGTTTGAATTGCTAAATTTCTATTTATGTCTTCAGATTCTTTAGGAAGTCAAAAGCAGCATGATTAATGTTTTGTTACTCCAAATAGTAGGTTTAAGCAATCTGAAAATGTTATTTCATTCTTATAGATTGTGTAAAATAATAGGTAAGTAACATAAGTTCTTATATCTGAAATTACTGAGCAGTGGTATTTAAATAGAAACTTCTTATAATGCATATTATGTAATTTAAATTATTTAAAATTGCCGCCGAAATACTTTTTACTTTGAATGTACTGTCAAAATTAAAGCGCCCTCAATCACGCCCCTTCGCGTCACTTGTTTGCTTATGTCAACTGTATACATAAATATATATATATATAGGGGGTATCATAATACATAAGCTTATGTTAGTCACCTTCTTTTTTTAAACCTTTATTGTCACTACTAAGCTCTTGTACAGTTTTAAACTGCGGATGAAGAAGCCAATCATTATAGTCGCGCTAAACACGCCCGGTAACTCGTTCATTATAGTTTGTCGTTAAATCTTGTATATATATAATTAAGATATAATCCAGTTTGTTATAACGTAAATTAAATGGGGTTGTTGAACACTCTTATGTTTTATCCGCCGTTTTACTCAAGTCTCTAGTGATTCACCCATGCAACCAGAAATTCCTACGAATTCGTGTGATTCGGCGAATTCTCCTTTCCTTTGGACGTTTATTGAATCTGGCGCCCTTAACCTATTCTTTATCGTTTTATTATTGTACGTCTCCCCTTTGGCGAAGCGCGTAACTTAAGTGCGAATTTTAGTATACCCGCAAAACGCACTGCCAACGAAACCCACGCCTGAGCCAGTCGGCAATCCATCTTCCGGTTAGCAGTTTTAGTAGGCCTTATTCAGCCCCTGCTAAGATTCGTGTGATTGAAAAACTAGACGGCTACTTTGTAGCAAACTCCGTCACAGTATTACATTTTTTTCTTTAATTCTTAATAGTTTGGTAGTCAGTCGACCATCCGTACATACCAGGTTGTAATCACAATTAATGTTAACATCTTTTTTCTGTGTCATATTATTATCTGGTGCGCTTTGATTCTCTAGACCTTTGATTTTTGTACTCTTGTAATTTAATTTAAGAACGTAAAGTCGCTTCTTCTCCAAGTGTAAAAGTTAGACCGACTAAGCCACTTTGCTGTACGACATGTTGCCCAGTTGAGAGCGTAACTTATACTTGACCTGTGATATCAATCCATGTACTAGTATTTGGAAAACTTATATAATTATATTTATGTACCTTCTTCGTCTTCTTTAACTACTGTTTGTGATAAAATAAATATATATTCTGTGTTATCACTTCTGTTGTATTATTTTTCTTTTTCAGCTACGGGTAGATTGAAACGATATCTCCCTAATTTAGTCTTTTATCGTTTTGGCCCCTTTTTAGACGCAACTTCATCTCCGAGAACAACTGTTCTGTTTTGTTCCGAGAAAACCAGCGTAACATACTAATAACCGGTCAGGATCTTCTTATGCTACAGTTTTGTTCGTCTTTAGGTGCAGCCTTAGCATGTCGATAAGTCTAACCTTATTCCTGTTACTTAAAAGAAACTTGTCCTGAGCAATTAGAGCAATGGTTGTTTCGTCAAAAATAACATCAGGAGAGGATGTTGTTCTAGCTCTGCGAAAACGTTCAAAAGTCTTGGTGCTTTTATCTGATGCGTCAGATAGGTACTCATCAAAAACTACTGTTATATTTAAATTGTAGCGATTTTGCAAGTATTTGACATGACTGCAATTTCCCCAAAAGACACACCACGCAACTTTGTGGAGTAGATATCCACCGTCTACAACTACGTACGTATCCTTCCTCTGCTGCTTTTCATCTAGACCCACAGGATTAAAAGGTGTGTAAAATGATGATTTTGTACTCTTTCTGATTCCGTCTTCAATAAAAAGTGCCATAGAAAGTTGTAACCTGCGTTTGAATCTGTTATGTCAGACCCCGTAATTGGATTCAACTGGTTAAATTGGCGGTTTTCTTTTTTTTTCTTCTCTTTCGATTGATTGGTTCGATGTTAGCATCAAGAACGTTTTGCTCGTTATTTTATGGCGTGTGATTTAAGTTTATTGGTATTTCAAGTTGTTTTACAATTATTACTGTTTTTTTTTGAATACCTAAAGTCCCGTGGTTTTGATTTTGATTTAGTGTTCTACTTGTTTATCTCAGTAAAATAACAATTCTATATAATTTGCGACTTCCTTTTGGAATGTAAGTTGATCCATTTTTCTTGGTATTTATACTTTGTTTATGTTGAGTTCTTTTATAAAGCGCAATTGCGAGCCACCTGCAATTTAGCAAGCTAAGCATCTTTGGTGAGAAATATTCCTGTCGTATGTCTACGTGATAGAATTCACGTGGCCAATTATAGTTTTCATCTTTGTTAAGTTCGTTCATTTAATGTTTTATCTTTTACAAAGATTTTACGACGCAAGTTTTTGAGATTAAGTGGGAATACGAAGTTTTAAAAAGGAGGTAAAATTTTGTTTGAGGATGATTATTGTTTTCGGAGGCAATTACGAAGTACCGGATACCGTGATGTAGTTGAGTGGTTAGGGTACTTTTACCCTATCGTTATGTATTACCGCGGAAGTAAGTTGGAACCGCGAAAATTGAGTGTAGTGGTGGAAAAGTTTGATTTTCCAAATTTCGTAATTTACGGTTTAAATAGACTTCATGGTTTCCAAAAAAATAAAAACTCACGTTCGAGGGATTTAATGTCGATGTGTTATGTGGAAAAATCCTATTTTCGCCGTTGTGCGGCTTTAAATTAAATTGTGAAATAAATCTTCCGCCGGTATTCTATTGTTTGGGGGTCCCACCGAGCTTGTATCCGACTACGGTACACCTGGAGCGACCGGAGTTCAATCTAATTACGTAGCTTCTGGAAACGCTGTGCCGACAGTTCATCTAAGTAAAGGTATTTATCGATTTTGTGTATTACCGTGTAGTGAACCGCGTTTGATATGAAGTAAAAGCTTTGATTTGAGCCGATTGAATTACGGCTAACGTTAAATTTAATTATTTCAAGAAACACTTGAAGGTGTTTGCGTGAAGTTCGATTTAATTAATTTTGTTTTGTGTGTATGTAAAAGTAAATTTTATTCATGCTTAAAAGATAATGTAACGATATGTAAACTATAATTTGTTTGAACGTTTAGTTCGAAGTAAAGTTTCGGACGTATATTTTATAACTTGTGTATTTTTAGTTTAATTGAATTGTTTATTACTTATGCGGTCAAGGCCTTGAAGTTTATTTTTATTATGTTTTATTTGAAAAAGACGAGTTAACGCTATTATTAGTATTATTTTCTTTTTATATATTTTAATTTTTGTATTCAGATTGTTCATTTTTTTGTTTTGTCTTGCTTATTATGATTTCATTTCTTTTAATTGAATTTGTTTGATATTCATTATTATTTTTTTTTAAATATTCAATCAATAAATGTTAAATTGTTAAACTGTAAAGAGCTTTTATTCATTCAGCTGCCGCGTACGTAATTTTTGATTTTAAGTGTATTTCAGAATAGTTACAACTCAAGGTAAGTTCCGGGGTTGTAACCAACCAGATGAGCTTTCGGGTTATCAGGGGTCCGGAAGCTACGATCATCGTGACCTTGATTGGCGCCCTAACCGATTTTTGAGTCTTTTACCGTTTTAGTTCGATTTTATGTCAATCTCGTTTCCAAATTATCACGGAATTTTAAAATATAACCCACCCCTTCTCCATTGAGCTAGTGGCACAACATCGTTTATGTTACCTCATTTCAGGCAGTGACTTGGTTTTACTTTGGCATGTAACAAAGTGGTGACAATTAATGCAAATTTTTTTTTTCAAATTGTATAATCTGGGGAACAAAGTGAGAGGGTTAGCGGTCACCTTTCTCTATCCGATTAAAACAGAACAGACAGCAGAAGCACGCGTGTTCACTGTATTTTTTCTAGTAAACTTTATACTTTCAAAATTTTCACCAATAACTGTTTACATTATTTCTTTTCCAATGTTTACAACATTGTGTCAGTTAACCTTTTTACTTTCGACGAAACAGTATTTTTTGCATCTGGTTCGTCTTTGGCCATTCTGGATGGTCGTATATCAATGTGCTGTTCATACGTACTACTCATAATATTGCAATAGCTTTCCACATCTGTGCATAAGTTTTGGAAGTAGACCATTCCTAATGTCTATTGGGTTAGCACACTGTATGACATTTCGCGACCACGAGTCAGACCTTTGTAAGTTTTCATTTATCTCATAAGAACCTGTTCAATTGTCATGTTTGACTATACACCACACCAACATTTTTTAGAGCGTCGAATTGTAAAGTTCCCACTTTTTGTATAGTGTTGGAATTTGAAAAGATCCATTTTCTGTGTCAACAATTTTGAAGATATATGTGAGCACACTTGGCATAAAAAAAGTGGGCAACTGCATAAAAAATGGCAAATATTTGTGTATAGTCTTGAGATGCAGATCCCAGTTGCCTAATTGCTTTGCTTTAATGAATTGTTTTACTAAAGTTTCCATTCGCTTATATTAAACCCTTAGCTTTACTTGTGACCGTTACGTTTAAGATTATCAAACGCGTTATTAAACTTGGTTTGTATAAGTTCAAATTGTTCATTTTTGAGTAACGTTAATATGGTGGAGTGGTCAAAGCTAGAGAACACGTCATCGAGTACACTTTCTTCCTTATCAGTCAGATGTACGGTTTTTACAACCTCTGTTGCTTATGTCAACACAACCCTCACAACACACGCATAAGGATGTCCACACATTATCTATGCAATACTGTTTAGCGCAAAAATCGTTGAAAAGACTTTCTTTAATCCAAATCCTTTTATTAAATTGCCTATTTTTTCTATAAATAACACAAGTAGATAGAAAGCACCTAACCACAACAACATTATTCAACTCAGAGTCATCGTAGTTTGCTATTATTTTTTTAACTTTTTGTATAGTGGTTGATCAAAAGTCACGAAGCATGTTTTCTGACCATACACACCACATTGCTCATTGGTTATCCGGAGAGCGGTTAATAAAGTGTCATACTGTGACGGAGGATGATTTATAAAAGGTAGACAGACCATTTTTGTCGTTTTGAAAGGCAAGTAATTTTTAGCTTGTTCCATATATCCATTGCATTTAGGTATACTCTATTTTTTCATAAAACATCCAGGCAATATCCGAAGAAGATACAATGTCTTCAGGTATTTGTTGAATACTGTTCACATTCACAATAGTGACAGTAGCCAATCCTCGGTTCTTTTTGGTTGTTCGATTTGCAATTAATCTGTTGCATAAGCTGGTAAGAGACACTTCTTTTCACACGGGCATATTTTTCTTTTGAGTCACCATCATTATACCTCCTGCAGCATGGAAGTTGCCTAATCCATCCAATATGTTGATATTGATATCTGCGTTGTCAAAGGTAAATAGTAAAAAACTCTGCTCTAGTTGCATGTAGTCTGTTCTTAGGATGGCAGAAGTTTCCAGTTTTTCAATGTTTTTGTAATTCGCACAAAACCCCATAGCTGACAACAAGGCAGCAAGGTATCTAGACGCAACCTTGTAACACAAATAAGCACCTATGCCATGAAGCAATCAAGATATGAATGAGAAAAGACCGAAAGCTAACTTAATTAAATGTGACAGAGCATCACATTTTTTACGTCACTTATTCAAACAACCTCGTTTAGTTTTTACAATCACAGTCTTCATAAACGTTTTCAGCGACTTTGGTATTACGGAATCCGCATTCAGCAAAAAAAGGGCGGGTATTCTTTTGTCTTTTACACTTGAGAGCGAATATCCTCCCGGATATCAGGTGCTGCTCAGTCAACTCTGCCAGGGAAAATTAGCATTCTTCCAAGTTTCTATCTAAAAAGTCAAAAATTTTGTCCATGACTTCGTTTACAGTGTCACAAGTGTGTTCTTTTCTTTGTAGTCCTTTTCTAACAGGTCTGTACAGCTTCCTCTGACAAAACCAATTATATCTTGCATCTAGTGCAGGCAAATCAATATCTTCTGAGATGCGTTCCATTCCCATTCATCACTTTTTTTCTCAGCTGCTTTCAATAAGGTTGTAACCAGCTGCATGTTCTACGGCAATCACGCTATTTCTTTTTTTAAGTTTGTTTTTTTCTAAGCTTCAATGAATTTGATAGTTATTTGCTCTCCACATAAAAAACAGTTTTCTCTAAAGTTGAACTGTTAATTAAAGTTTCTTGTAGGTCTCGCTGATTTCACTTACTTTTCCCCACGTTGCACAGCTGTTTTTATCAATTTTGGATTGGTGTATCTTACGCACGATGTACTGAAATCTAGCGTAATTTTTTCAGTAAACGATCGTGTTCTCGGTTTTTAAATTTAACACATGCAGGTAAGTAGGGTTTCCAATCTGTTTTACCAAAATCCATTCACCTTCACTCAAACTATTATTGCATATAAAGGAACGAGAATACACGCACCTTCAAATTGAACGCGTCACGTAACTCTACATGATTTATAACAAACAATTTATCTAAAAATAAATAATAAAAAATAGAAAACTGTAACATCGTAAGAAAAATACGTACAAAATCTCCAACATATATCAGGCTAACATAGTTTGGCTAATAATTTAATTTAAGAGAAATCATGTTGTCTTGATTTGATCCTTAATAATTTTTCCGCTGTTGTTTAATTTGATGTAGATCACTTCTAAAACATCGAAATTATATCGGTTTTTAACACAAGATTAACAAATCGACAATTGCAAAACGTATGATTGTTGAGAAGAGTATGAAAAGCAAATGAGGATTTAATGGTGTCACTGTTGGTTGCATATTTCTTGTTTTTATTTTCCTCTAATGAAAGCATACCGATCGCAATTTCATTAAAAATTTGTTTGCATAATTTTACGTTTCAAGGTCTCCCGAATTAGAAAAATGTATTTTTGACATAAAAATTTTGAGTGTGTGTGTGTGTAACGATGTTATCACAAGAACTCTTGAACCAAAAGTCCTAGTAACTTAAAATTTGGTATGGAACTGGTTTTTCATATTCTCTCGGTTCTATCAAACGATGGGTCTGATAAAAAAACTTAAAAAAATCCGCTATTTTTAATAGTTTTTTTTAAATATAATTTTGTACGTATCTAAATTATTCTAATTATTTTTGCAGTTTCTTGTCAAGATAATTCTTCCTAACAATTTATTCAAATAAAAAAATTTCTAATAATAACAGTTTATTAGATATTTTATTTACAATTTAAAATAAATTTACAAATAATCTAGGTTCGAATCCTGCCTGCGACGACTTTTTTTAGAAAAAGAATTCATATCTTAAAAGAAAAGCAAGATACGCTAAAAATAATAATTTTTACGATTTACTAAAAGGGAAAGCAACATCAAGCGCACAAATATAAGGGTTAGTCGATATGACAACATAAGCTCAATTTGCCATATTTCGGTTATATCTTAATGAAATCGAGAAAAAAAAATAAAAAAAATTATAGCATTCTAGGAAGCAAATACAAACGTGTACATATCACTTCAAAGTGGTTTTATAACAACATAACCTAATATAAATTGTTAATGGAATAAATCAGTTAGTTATTCTATTTGGCAATTTTAAAAATAGTTTGTAATCGAATGTTACTCTATAGCAACGTCAAACGTTTACATACAAACATCGTATTTGTCGGAAGAACGATTCAGCCTTCGGCATGAATAGATTTCTTTTATTTACTGACTGCACAAGCAATATCTTGTAAATAATTGATAATCTTCATACTAATCTAGCTGATTTAAATTAAGTTTTAATTAAAATTAATATATTAAAAAAATTAAATGATTTGAGGTTAATGAAAATTGCATGTATTTAAAGCACGTAAATTATTCTCATGATTTATCTAAATAGAAATCAATAGCTAAACGTCAAGAATTAAATAATAGTAAAACTTATAACTCGGATCACAAACACCGAGGAATTGACAAAATACATTTAGAATTATAATATTTTAATTGTCATTTTAGGTATTATCAAAATGAATTTTTAAACTAAGGCTATTTATTTTCAACGTCAATTGTTTTTGTAAAAATTTAATTTTTATTTGACTTTGATAAATAATTAAATACATAGTCGTAGAAAAAGATGGTGTATAACTCGTAAGAAATTTGCATTTCTAATTCGTATAAATTGCAGTCACGCCTTCGCGAAATTTCAAAATCAATCAAATCAAAAACTTGTTACTAACTGTTTAATGTTTACATGCATTATATTTTTAACAAAAATTTTGTTTAAAATTTAGTTTATCAGACAGGGGACCATCGACCAAAAACAGTTTGGTATAACTACACAAACCTAACACAACAGGAATCATTATAAGTTTTGCAAAACCAGTGAGCCAAATTCCGTTGATATTCTTATAAATCTTGCCATGTATTGTGTTTTCTGATGTTATGTTAACTAAAATTGATACTACACAACACGTTGTTGCTTAAACATAATTTACGTGAACTTTTTCTGAATACTTGTTTTGTACAGGATCACGTTATTTAATTTTTTTATGAAAATTCACTATGAAATTTGTCAGTTTTTTTTACTTTTTGCTTTATTTTGTGTTATTAAGAAGCAATTAAAACATTATAGACGTATAAAGTTTGTAAAACTTGTCAAATAAATACTTGTTACTACTGACTAGCTTGTACTGTGCATACACATTTTTAACAAAACCATACAAGTAACAATTCCGTAAAAAACACAGTTGCAGGCAGAGCCGGACTGGCCCTGAAGGGCCGCGCCGGGCCGGTCAGCGTAATATCATTGTATTTATATCTTAACGGGTGGGTAGTCCGTATAAGTACTAGGAGATCTCGTCCAGGGGGAGTTAAAAACTGCTTCAAAATATTGCAGAATGAATATGCAACACAAACTACATAAAGTAATAAATCACTTTGTAAGTGTAAAGGATTATAAAGGTTTATGTGTACTTAGTGTTTTTTCACTAATACCGTTGCTAATACGTTTTTGTATACCTACATAGTTTCGTTTAATTTATTGTATTGAATTATTGAAATTTTCAGTTTTGATTTGTTTACTGTACATTTTTTTAATTTTTATGTATTGGTAATTTTTATTCAATTAACGCTGTATGAAGTACATTGCATAAACGCATTTGTTTAGGTTTTGCCTTATTGGGCCACAGTAAATCCACATATCCACATCTTTTTGATTTAATATTTTTACAGTTTTATATTACTTAAAACTTTAAAAACATATTAATTTGTTTCAAATTTCAAGCTTTTTATTTTTTAATTTTATTCATGCAAAAGCGCGGTACCTATAGGAAACAATTAATTGATACAGTCAAGTAATGGTTTTGTTTATTTTTATTGTTATCGACAAAATATTATTATTACACTTGTTTGTGTTTTACCTAATTAATTAAACGCCAAAAACATCATCTTGTTTTTATGTTTCGCGGTATGCGTGGATTAGCCAATTCTGGCAAAGCGTGATCTATCCAAAATGTATTTAATTTATTTAGCATTTGAGCACAAAATTCGTCGTCGCGAACTATTTTAATGTATTCTAAATCTACATCTGTATATAAAACTAAATAACAATATTTTCTTTTCGCAATATACAGTTGACCTTGTATTTGGTAAAAGTAATCGTGATTCTTTTTTAAAACCAATGATCCATTTTCTAAATATATGCACATATTTTTATTATTAAGTACACCTTCTTTGATTTTTAAGTGTTTCATTTTAAATAAACATTTCACCCCCACTATTGTTTCGTGATCAACAATTCCATCTGGACTAGCACCTAAATAGGGATACTGATGATCCACAAATAGACCACAACTTTCTACTTTTACATTAGTTTGCAATGAAAACTTTTTGATTGCACACTCTTCATGTTCAACACCATACAGAACCGCAGAAGTTTTTAAAAAACCGATTTTATAAAACATACTTTTAATTAGATTATCGGTTGGCGTAGTCCTTCTTCGTTTACAAATTCTTCCGAACATTGAAGCAGTCAACCTATTCCGCCTTTCTTCGAACCAAGTAATATTTTCTCGTTGCCCTTGCGTTCTTAAAATCTGTCATCTGTAGTTCCTTGAGAATTCTATTTTTTGACAGCTCCAATTCATCCTCCGTCATATCTGGTTCAGCCACTGCATCTCCGTAATCGTTGAAATCTTCTTCAATTCCGTTAAACTTTCTTCTTTTTTAGTAGATTTTTTTATTTGTTCTAAAGCTTTACGTTTTTTTGCACAATATTTTACTAAATATTCGTTTCCTATATTTGGTTTTAATAGAGAGGCATGAAAACATCCTTGAGAATTGAAGTTCAGCGCAGCTCCAACACACCTCGTACGATAGAGATTTCTTGGAATTAGATTACTTCTATTTCCTCCCGTAAATTTTGCTACCATGGACATAAAACCCTCAGCAAGGTTTGTTGTGTAGTTTCCAAACAGTCTATTTGCTTTCTTTTCAATGTAACTATTGATTCTTACAACTTCAGTCTAAATTCCAGATGATTCTAAAAGAGAAACGCTATTTTCACTCAAAGTAGTTACGTTTTTGCACACTTCTTTCCTGCACTTTGAGTGATCCCCAAAAATATGCAGTGGCACCTGTTTAATGTCATTTTTTAAGCTATCAAAAAATAGATACGACATACAAAATCGAACTCCAAATCACTAGCAGTAGTTACATTCAAAAACCGAATCGGGTAACAAAAATAAAACACACACACAAGCAAAGCAGTAGCAAACATAGTTAAAAATTTACGAATAATAATCAATAAGTTCAATACTGTGTATACCACCAAAAGTGATCACTTACAAATACTTATAATAAAATTTCTACTGTTGTTATAATTCGCATTGTTTACATCCTTTACGCAAAAATAGCACTTAAAAATAATATAAATTGCACTTAGGTCAGGTACAAAATTCTGTACAATATTGCTAATGAAGTAAAGAAATGCAATTTATTTATAGATAGTAGTCCAGGTAATCCTATAACAAAGCTCCTTTGTTCTCTGAATGAGGGTAGTACCTAATTACCTGCCGTAATTTTGTCTGTCGAGTCGTATGTTTAGTTGCCTATAAACCAATTTAATTATTTGTACATCTTTATTTGTAATTTTTTCATTAATTAAAAATTAGTAAGAGTTGAAATTTCAACATAATGTGTACTTTCAATATACTTAGGAGTTGTGATAAGTTCTACACGTCTCCTTGTGATAGCTTTTAATATATAAAGGTTTTTTGCAAAATTCAAGCAATTTTGGATCTAAAATTGTTTATAACTTTGTCAAAAATGTTTTTGTTGCGATTTAATATATACCAACTCCTGCGTAATGTTTAAAGGAACATGTATACGTAAAAAAAAATTTGTACGACTTTTGGTAATCTAGAAAATGACAAAAAAGTGATTATCGTTACCGTTACAAATAAATTAAAAAACTTTATAAAAAATGAGAGTATAGTAAATGCTAAAGTGTTTAGGAATGCAAAAAAATCTTTGATACGTTTTATTAGAGAAATATGGCAAAATATTAGTCTCTTTATTTTGTGGGTTACCCTATCCTTAAATACAATGGTAATATTAACAATTAAAAAATTATTTCAATCCGCGAGCTGTCTTTGTTCCTTGTTGCAATTATACCCTAAATTTAGTCGTCAATGATGTCGCAAAATCGAATACTTTGAGAATCAATTTTTTTTCTTTAGTTCAAGAACTGTTTGTATTTTTTTCAGCTTCTACTAAACGCTGATCAATTCTGAAATCTAATTTATCTAATGTAACAAATTTAACTTTAAAACGTTTATCGGATACTCGATGGTCTAGTAGAAGAGATGCAATAACTCCTTTAAGGTATCAACTTGGGGAGGTTTATGATGCTCTGTTTGAAATAAGCAAATAAAACTTTGAAAATAACGTAAAAAATTTGGTTTCATCAAAAAACTGCAAAATTTTGAGTTCATTTGCATTCTTATAATCTAGTATAATATTCTAAGTAAAATTAACATTGTTAGTAAAATTATTCAAAAACCGCACTTTGATGTTGCTCAGTGTTGTAATCATTTAAATAATTTGAATAATTTTTTGAAAGCTTATCGCTCCGATGAAGGTTTTAATGATCTATTGATGGATGCTAAAGAAATAGCATTCAGTTTAAACATAGAACCTAAATTCAAAAAACAAGACCGCGAAAAATAAAAAAAAACATTTTGATTATGAATGTGACGATGAACCGATTCACGACGAAACTTTAAAGTTCAAAGTTGATTGTTTTTTTAATGCTCTAGATGTAATCATAACATCAGTGGATGAGAGATTACAATTACTTTCTTCTTACTCTAATAATTTCGCGTTTTTTGGAATATTGATAAATTTAAAAATTATTCTGGAAACAAGTAATTAGAATTTGTCAAAAAGTTGAAAATTTATTAAACGACAAAACTCGCAATGAACGAGACATAACGTGGAACTTAATAAAGAATTGCAATATTCACAAAATTTTGATGAAGAAGTTATTACGTCTCCAGAAGAAACTTTAAATTATATAACAATTAACAACTTAGTGGATTCTTTTCCTAATACCAGCATAATACTTCGTATTTTATTAACAATGCCGGTTTCTGTTGCTACCGCAGAACGATCTTTTCCAAAACTAAAAATAATAAAAAATCATTTAAGATTGACCATGGGGCCTAACCGATTAAGTAATCTTGCTATCATTTCAATAGAAACAGACCAGCTAAAAGAATCAGACACAGAAGATTTAATTAAACAATTTGCAAAAATTAAGACACGGAAAACTCAATTCACTTATCTAAAATATTAATAAAAATACCTAATACCTGGATATTAACCTTTAAAAGGTGACATGTTGTATTATTAAAATAATATATTGTTTTGTTTTTATTTGTTGATCAGTTTCGTCCTGTGATATATAAACGAGTATTTTTAATGTTTTAAATATTTTTTTATTTCTTGTGCTTTTGTATCATATATTACATTTGAAACTAAAATACAAAAATTTTGAGTTGTAATACTATTAGAATATATTTCTGTTTTGTATCAGTTTATAATTATGTTATGTACCTCAATGAAAAAATACTTCTATGGCTTATGGCTTGTACTTTTAAAATATAAAAATAAAAATAAAAATAAATTTATGAAAATACTTTTTTAAATTATTTTTAATAGTGGATAATAATACCTAACTTAACATGTATCTGTACTCACAAAAGATTATTATTTTAAATTTGCACAAGGGCGGCAAAAGTGCTAGGCGCGGGCCTGGCAGTTACCACAAAAATAGAACAGAAATTACAGTAGATAAAACAAAATCCAAACAATACCACCAACTTCAAAAACTTGTCAGATAACGTTGTTTCAGATTCAGAACGGCGTTAAAAGTTATAAAAAGCGTAAATAGATGACAAATTTAATATACGAATTAAAAAAATAAGCTTTTTTCCTTTAGGTCTAATATGAGAAGTAAGAACATTAAATTAAACTGTTAAAAACAAAACGTACGAACCGAAACTGAACTACATCGTACCATGAGTAAACGTCGTCTGGAGGAGAACTAGTCTGAAAGAAGCTTATGCTGCATAAGATTGTCTTGCTAAACATGGTAACCGCAATAAAAGCACAAATTGATTGGAAGTTTTAAATCGACGTACACAAGTGTGACAATATTATACGATGTTATTGACAAGTTACAATTTTATGTTATTGAAGTTGGTGTGAAGGTGCGGTTAGGGTGGAGCGGTATCCCACAAGTTAGTATCGAACCCCCGCTGATTCAATATGATCTTGAAGGAAAAGTCATAAAGTCACTGTGCACTACCGGCTGTTGTGAATCTGAAGTACCTATTGGTTACCTGCTTATTCGCTACCTACGATTCTTTTCATGTTACAAACAGTCTCTCTTTTACCAAACCATTTATATGATTGTAAATAATGATTCGATACATTGTTTTATATGCATATATAAACCCCTACTGAAATAAATCCAATGCAGCTGCTAGCGTTACAATTAAAAGTCGTAATAAAATAAACGCAATACAAGTTATAAACTACGTTAGACTTTTACATCTTTCAGTAGATATATGTATGTGTATTATATATAATAATATATACCAATTCAGACTGTCATTGCGTGAACTCCAGTTATTATATTGTTACACATAAATATCTAAGATCCTTATGAGTTTTACATCCTACGTGCACTCAAATACGTTTTACGGCACACACGCTGTTATACATTGAGATTTATTTGTCTTTGTGTTGTAATCTAACTGAAATATTTTAACCGCATGAACTTATGAATAAATTTTTTCGGTTCCTTTGAAAGACAATGTACTGACAGGAATTTCCTTAGTGCTTGTCAAGTTTTATTTAAACAGAAATGCATCTTCAGATCAAAGTTATTAAAAACCTACGTACATTTACTGTTTTTGAGTATTGAGTTTTCCGAAAAATAAAATAAAGAAAAAAATTCATTTTAATATAACTTTAATCAACAATATACGAGTATTTTTACGACGTCAAAGCGGTTTTGAAACTCCCGTTTGATGAAATATGCAGGTTTAGAATAAAATAAATGTATGCTTTATTTCAGGAGTCTTTAAATTTTAGCAAGTTATTTTCATCTTAATTTACTTTAATTTTAATGGATTTTTATCGCAATACTATTACTATAATTAGCTGGATCAACTTGAGAATAAAAATTTTAAAACAATTAAATTAACAAATGTTGTAAAAATATTGTGCTTTAAAACTTTATGCAGATAAATCCAATGGACGTTTTTTTTAGAAATTGATTTTCAATCTGGGACACTGCTTGATGTCAAAATGACTTGGTTACTACTGACAAAGAAACCCCTTAAAATCGTTATGCACCAAAGTAAATTCTATCATCAAAAACGCGACCACTTTAAAAATGACCAAGAAACAAACTGTTACAAGCTTCTAGTGATTTACTAATCCTGCACGGCCAACTCACTGTGATAAGTTTATTTTAATAGGCGCCAGATCTCTTTTTGCAGATATAGCTCTTGCTAGATCAGCAGAGAAGGCTCGAAGCTTGTATAAAATTATTCAGGGTCGTAAAGCTAGAGGAATTGAAGAAAGAAACCAAATCGTTAACAACAATTGTACTTTAATTACTTTAGAAGGATAATTTACAAATTAAAATTTGAATCAATAACAATTAGAGGTAATTTGATAGCATCACAGTAGGTAAATTTAGTTTGAGTACAAGTATATGTAGGTACTAAAACACCGGAAGTATCGGCAACACACTATACACTTCAATCATAAGTGTAACAGCCAACACATACAAAAATCTTTGTAAGTAAATTACATTAACAATAATTGACAGTTGACGTAATCAGCATACGATAACAATTTAACTTAAACTAATTGACTAATAGCAATAAGAAGCAAATTATTTTAAACGTTTCGACACGATTAGTAATATGATTCATGAACAGCACCGTATCAATAGCAAATAGTTAAAATCAAAAATTGACTTACCGCGATTCAGGTGTACTTTCAGAAAACGTTTTCTTACTAGCTTCCTGTAATCAAACTACCTGGAACATAATCGTGCCTACCTGGTGACATATTCTAATGACTCACAAACTCTACAACAGGTAAAAAGTAACATTTATAAAAGATAAGAGAACCGAAACGTATCGTATCTGCTGCATATGCACTTTTGTCCAAGGTGGTATTAGTTAAACGCCAATTGTCTCCAAATAGAAGTATTAAACGTATCTGCCCTTGTATCGCAGGTTTCGTAGGTCTAATGCTTCTTTTTAGAACTTTTCCATCGTAGATGTTAAACTTGTACAGACAAAGAAACCCAGATTTGGGAGGTAGTACATGATGCTGAAAAAACGACATGGAAATTACCTCTAATTCAAAAAAAGAATAAAAGACACTTACCCTGCGTTAAATAAATAAATTAATTATAGATATTTTCATTATACATCATGTCACAACACGTAAATGTTTTAAGAAATTAATTTTAATTCACGCAGGCATATGGTTATGTTGCGAAATGTCGAGAAATGAAAAAGTAACTGTAATTTAAACAATATACAGGGTAGTGCATTTTTAAATTTATGGACGTAACAAAACTTTGAATCTACACTCTACCCTAGATACACAAAGAAAAAGTTGAGAGATTTTGTGAGCAAAGAGTTGGAACTTGCGTATAAGAAAAGAAGATATCTTAATCAGTTTTGACGTAGTGTCCCTCTTCAATGACTATAAAGTGATGTTTTTACTTATAAAGAAAAATACTAGTAAAAAATTCTGCTTGTCGAACTTTGTCTCAAAAATACTTATTTCAGTTATAAAAACAATTCATTTGAACAAATAGAAAAAAAAGGTATACGTTTACCGATTTCTTTAGTTAAACTCTACATGAAGCATTTTGAAAGTTATAACGTCTAAACTTTATAGGTGCCAAATATGTAACTAATAATTTTTAATCGTGCCATTTTAGAACGTATAACATAATTAAAATAATAATAATAATAATAATAATAATAATAATAATAAAGGACCGTGTTAGCTTTTATGGCTTTATTAACATATAAACAACACACAAACATTAAATTAGAGCAATGAGCCATATACAAATTATAACCAGGGTCGGGGTATTCTAATTGTACACTAATATGTATTTACAATTCTAATTTGACATAATTTGAAATATAATTTAGACGCCACAATATTTTTTATATTTATTTATAATGGTTAAATATTGAAACCAAAAAAAAACAAATAAACAAATCCTAAAACTGATACTTAATTAAATTATTTACATACGTGTCATTGAAGGTTAGTTATCACTTGTTGCTGTTCGTAACTTCAGCGCATTGAGCGTGGTCATCACGTGAGTTAATTGAATTACGCGTTTCTCATTTGATTCATGCAACAACGCAACATTATGAAATTCTTGAAATGCATATTTAACTTCCAAATTTTCCGTATTTATCCTGATTGATCTACTATTCGTACAGATCCATTAACCAGAACATCGTAAAACAAACGTAAGGTATGATAATCTTCATTCGAAATATCCAAATCAAATTGCATCAGACGTAACCATGAATAATTATCGATTTTCACTTATGAAAATCATAATTCGTAACGGAAATTCCTCGTAGAAGCGACGTTGTGACTAACATCAAACGTGCTGCGTAAACCATATCTTCATATCGCATTTCATACATCAAAATCGTAAAAAGGCGTACGTATCCAAACCAAATTTTTGTAACTATAAACGAATTCATACGTACACAAATCGAAAAGCATCGAATAAATCAGAAAGCGCAGTCATATATCAAAAAACTTCCAGTTCGTATGTACAGAAGAAAAAAACCCTTTTAAATTACGGGTTTCTTTAAACAAACGAAAGCGCAAATAAAACAGACGAAAGCGGATTATTATTACGTACGACGAACGCAAAATTCCATTGTTCAAATTTAACATGTGGACATTTTCTACACGTTGTGCAGGACGAAAACATCCTTACCGGCGAAAACCGCACCCAAGATGGCTTATGACTTAAGGTGAAGGCTCATAACGCATGTGTAGTGCGTCAAATGCATAGCGCAAAAGAATTTACATAAACAGTGAACACAAAAATGTTAATTAAAATCAGACGTATTCAATCGAAAAAATGTGCACGTTACAGTATTAAAGAAAGCTGAGTTCAAACCAAAATCTTAGTTTAGATATGTTGATGATACGTTTATCATATAGTCTCATGACAGAGATAAATTCAATCAGTTCTGTCAACATCTAAACTCTACACAAGTTTTTTTTTAATTTACTGGTCACAACAAATAGAAACAAAATACTAGAAGTGTATACAGGAGAAAAACCCACTACAACAGATATTTAAACGCAAGTTGCCATCGTCCTCTAGCACAAAAAACAACTATTTTACATGTATTGGCAAAAAGAGTATGAGGAGTATTTTCTCGTAGTTTATAGACAAGCGACTAACTCAGTTTGATTCGGCAAACGGATCACAAGTCTTGGTGTGCTAATCCTACGCTTATAAAGTAGATTTGACCGTCAGTGGCGGAGTATAAAGCGTGCAGCCGTTAATTTTAAATTAGAATAAAAAGATTTGAAAAATACAAAATAACGACACGTAACAAGTACCTCGTAGCAAAATTAAAACCTGGAGACCATAAGAAAAAGCTTAAAAAAAGACAGAAGTTTAAGCATACGCCAAAGATGAAACGTTAAAATGGAAACCGAACCTGAATACAATAACACCTAACTCAAGAAAAAACGTTAATAAAAGGGGGTTTCCCAGTTCACTAAATATAATCGACCAGACGTATTCTAAGTTTTATAAAAAGGAATAATACTTCCAAAAATCAAAAAAATTTTAACCAACAGAAACGAAAAAATTAAAAGGAAGATACTCGTAAATTCGACAGAAGTCAAAACGCTAGCAAAGCAAGGAAAGCAACGCAGTACCAAGCAAAAATTTAAAACAAACCAAGAGATATAAGAAAGAAAGAAGTTTGGACCACAGTCAAAAACAACACCCTAACATCCCATAAAACCCTAGCCCACAGATATAAATCTAACTCTGGTTATCAGTTCCCAAAACTAATAAAACTCAAGAAGTAAAAAGAAAACCAAGTATCTAACATTTTGAATTGTCATATGCGGATTTAGAAAGCAAAGTTAAAAGATAAACTAAGATAGTTGTGCCCATAAAGTCGTCAATAGACATTATGAGATTCTTCCACTAAAAAAACACTCTGAAGATCCATGCAAAGAAAAACCAAAAAAAAAATCTCAACCCACATTGACACAAGTCGGAGAAAAAAAATCAGTAATACAAAAAACACAACTTCCAAATTACCAAAAAGCCAAACACTACATGAGTGCACCAATTAAAGCAAAATCTAAAATTGCAACACACAAACAAAACCGAAAGAAAGAAAGAAAAAAGAGTATAAATGAATAAAAAAGAATAAAAAGCTTCACTTGCTAATCGAATTTGTCAGTCAGTGCTCGTCTTATTAGAATGCCACATTGGAACCTAAAAGCCGAAGAACCGATTAGAATATCTCAAAAGTAAAAAGAACTAAAAGAAGAGAAATAGCCTAACAGGGACTGACAACATCAGAAATGCCAACTAAGCAAAAGCACGTAGAGTACAAGAAGCGACGTTGCTGTTTATTCCAAGCTTCGAACCAAACACAACTAAACAAAAATCAACTAAACAAAAGAAGTAACTGAGAAAGAATAGAAAAAAAAGAAACATAATTAAGTGAACACTAAAGAAATGTTAAAAAAAGAAAAGAAAGAGAGTGTTCTAGCAACTACCCAATATTTAAAGAAAAAGAAAAAAGCAAGAGACATTTGCCCTAAAAACGAATACAAAGAGCAAAAGAAAAGAAGATACAGAAAATAATGAAAAGTAAAAAAAATGGAGTAATGGAGTATAAAATGTTTCTATGTCCAACTAACCACCCAAAAGGCAAACCTTAAAAAAAATCAAAAAAAAGGAATCGTTAGCACATAGAAAATACTCTAAGCCCAAGATGAAAAGTAAGAAAGATAGAGATAGAGAAAGACGAAGAAAGACATGACTTGATGTAAATGCGTGATTCGTTCTTTTCTCCGTAGAAGAACAAAAAGAGAGACCACCCCACCTAGATATCAGTTACTCATAGAACGAATGCGTATTAATTGCTGTCCAACATTGAACAAGTATACTCTAAGGTTTAAATACAGACCGGAATAGGAATCCCAAAAGAAAAAAAAAGCTAAACTAAAACCAGAGTGAGAGTCCTAGTAATGACTTACCAATCTCAAAATGGCCGACTAAGCGGATGTAAGATGTAAGTATATACAAATGGAAAAGTTTTCTGTCCCGAAATAAGATGGTTATGAAAAAACCCAAAGAAGTTTGATAAAAACTTAATCAAAAAAGTACAACAAAATAGAAAAAAGCAATTGAGTAGCATCCCAGCTATAACCAACAAGATATCAACGATGTATTCAAAGACTCGAGCCAGATAAAATAGCAAAAATCAACAGTAGAAACTAGCATTTACGACGCCTGCGACGCCGATGGCAGAAAAGAGAACGATTAGAAAAAGGAAACAGCAAAAAACAAACTGCAAAAGCAACAGCAGCGACTTTTACATCTGAAGAGAAAGCACGATCCCTATGTAGACGTGTACGTGTACTTGGCAATGCGTGAAGTGACTTAATAGAATAGCTTTGTTGTGAGTTCAAACACAAAGAACAGTAATGTATAAACTCAGCAAGCTTAGGTCTCATATGAGGCCAGTAGAAGTGACAGCAAAAACCTTCCAAGGTGCGCTTAACACTGCGGTGATTACAATCAAATCTAATGTGGTGATCCTGAATGAGTTACTTACGCGAGTTTGATGGTTTAACTAATTTTCATACGCAAGGATCAGAAGAAGAAACACGTACACGTTTATATAAAATACCTTACACAACACACCGACTAGAGAAACGACGAAGAAAAGCAGTAACCTTAGATATTAGACCTAAATACCAAGAATTAGTAGTAGGCCCAATAATTATAGAACCTGAAAAGAAATTAGAAGGAAGAGCAAGAAGAGAACGAACAGTACGTAAAGGCTTATTACATTGAGAACGACAACAAACACAAGTATTTGTAGTAGGAGTAGATACAAAAGAAGAAAGTGTATAAACATTAAGAGGACAAATAATAGGATTAGTAGAAGAAACAAAAGTAGAAGTCTGCTAGCAAAAGCCTGAACTGGGACACGCATCCCTGATGTTAAAACGTAAGAAGAATTACGAGAGTTTATGTTCGACTACAAACGCTTGCCTAACGATACTATCTGCGAGATACATGTGATCTCAATCAAACCTAAAGAATGTTGATAGAACGGCATTAGACTTCGGTGAATTATCTTGAACTGCATTTGCTCTAAGACCGGTTCCGATAGTCGAAGAAAGAGGTAACACATGGTGGTAACTTGAGTACCAATAGATTCGTCAGCTCCCATCGTACGACTGCGAATAGTAAGCCAAAGGCAAGAACTCTGACTTCAACACAGCCACAACATCGTTCCACCAACGTAAAGAACTTTGGTTCGTCCTAAAAATAAGAAAAGCTTTGCCAGATAAAACTTCAAAAGTTGAGAGAAAAAGTTGATGCTTTAAAACACCCCAAGACAAACACAACTTGTCAATACGAATAAGAAACTCAATAAGTACAAACGGAGCTTCACCAAAAAAAGTAATATTCCAATCTGTTAAGTTTGTTTCCGAATCAGATTTTGAGGAAGTAAGAAGTGGTAGTTCTTCGCCTGAAGGATACGTATCTAAAACAATAAAACCTAAAACAATTAAAATACAAGTAAGTCGATAATTAAAGCAAAGTCAGTTACCGTACTAACACGAAGTAGTAGCTGTTAAAATTTTAGCGAACTAAATCCAAAGTCAGGTTTTGCAACAAAATAACAAAAGCAAAGCAAAAACCGGAGTAAGTCGAGCCCACTCAAGACGATTAAGAAGTAAAAAAATCAACAAAAGTAGGAAGAATTAGAACCGCACACACGAAATCGGGCCCTAGACAGTTGGACGTCAAATTTTGTTACGAAAATTTTAATTTAAACATTTAAAGGCAAGCGACTAACTTAGTTTGATTCGACAAGCGAGTTCCAAGTGTCGGTGAGCTAACCCTACATTCATAAAGAAGATTTGACCGCTAGTAGCGGCGTATAAACAGTGCAGCGACATGACGACAATATGTAACAAGAGCTATATCCGAAAGGCATGGGATGCGAAACCAGAAGTCAAAGATGACATACCTCTTATTTACCGTACTGTATCTTCTACAAAATGCTATAAAACATAACATCAAAGCTGTCTTCACGAACAAAGATATTTTGAACAATTGGTTTAGATCTGCAAAAGATAAACAAAAAGTCTTAAAAATTCCGGTGTCTACAAAATTCTTTGTTCTTGTGGATCAAATTATATAAGACAAACAGAACTCTCAATCTATATTATGTTGAAAGAACGCTACAAACATCGTCTAGTAATAAATCAGCAGTAACCAAACAAGTGTGGAATGAAGGACATATGCTAAACTATGATAAAGCAAAAAGTCTGGATAGAACTTTGTTCTACTTTTCTAGATTACTCCGCAAAGTTATGGAATTAGAATAACAGGCATCTAACATGAACCGAGAAGATGGTCTAAAACTCAGTAAATGTTGGCTACCATTATTACGTTCTATGCAAGAAAAATTAACATTTGTCACAATGACTCAGAAACTTTCTCCCGGTAATGGAAAAGCCTGCCATGCAAAAACGAAAAAAATGTCCAATTCCGTAAATCACCACGCCTATTTCAAATATTAACGTCACTAATAACTTTTCAATTAGTAACAATTACAGCTTTAAAGATACGACAAAACGATAGAGGCCAAGCTCAACTTCTTGTTTAAGGCCACAAAGAGAAACTATGGCTACGTTTATAAAGTCTGGATGTTCCGCTTATAATCTAAACAAAAAAAAACGCGAAGATTCTATATCAAACGTTTTGTTTAGCAAAATTTCAACGCGTTTAGTTGCTTGTTGCATTTTGGCAATTTCTGAAACGATTCCATCTTCTACCTATAATGTTCCACACGGGTTAAAGAGGCGAAAGATCGGGCGATTTAAGTGATCATGGTAAAACATTAACATTTGGCTTTTCGAATCGGTTCATAGTGTGTTTTGCTATGTGCTAAAAAAGTGAGTTTTCCAACTGCTGAAAAAATGGAAAAATATGGGGCTCTACGACTTTGTTAAGATATCGCCTGGCCTTCATATTGCCTCGCATGAATATCAAACGAGACTTACTTTCATAGACTATAACATCCCATACAATAATTCCCACTTCCCAATGGTGCACATCCCGCTTAATAGTGAATTGAACATTACGCCGTTCTCTACGTCTTCGTCTGATTCTCATACGGTAATCATGCATCCCCAAGCAGAATCGGATTTATCACTAAAGATAAAATTTCAGATTCCAATAGGATTGCAGCCTACACCTATCCAAACGTTGATGTCGGTGTTGAGCTGTCAGTTTCATTTTTTTATTACAACGTCTTTCTATAGACACGTTGATTGGTGATTGGGTACAAAAGTTTAATTACACTAAATTTTAATAACGTACGATTCTTAATTATAAACATGTTGACTGCCACGCTGGGTCTTGGGGTCCAGCAACACTATATTTCGTCACGCCATGCTGGCTTATTGGACCAGCGCTATTATCCTTATTTTGCCACGCCGTTGGCTAAAAACATATGTTAACTCATACATTGGACCAGCACGGCCTGATAGAATACCGGGACAGCGATGGTTAACGAGTTTTGAATGTTTCCACATGTGTGGTCCCAAATTTGAATTCTCCCGTCAGTATCATTATTTTATTCATTACAATGTAACACAACAGTTTTTTTAGTTTATTAGAATGAGAAAGTACCTACAAAATTATTTCAAATGCAGAAGAATCCGGAAAAATTATGTTTTTGCATTATGTTGCTCGTTGAAGCAGTCCAAACAGAGGTGTGGTTCCCCTGCACAATTTTTACAATAAGTGTTCACCTTCTTTGTTTTATTTGTGGCATATTTTCTGCTATTTGTTTGTTGGTTTTTCTTACAGCATCCTTTACACGTTTTTCTTACTTTATGGTTCTCTCCAGATTTTCGAACAAGCTCATTGTGAGGACGCTTTCTTAAGGTAGTTGCTGCAAGCGTCTGAGTTGCTGCGTCCAGAGTTTCCTCTTTAGATTTTGCCAAATATTTGATGACCTCTTTTTTGAATTCGGTTATGGACATGATGTTTCCGTTTGCTTTATACAACACGTATGCATTAATAAGAGATGTAGTTAGTAAGAGCTTAAATGCAACTTTGCGGAACCATTTGAGGTTTCTTCTAAGAGGATTCAAATAGGAACTCATTTGGTCAGAAATGTTACTGAATCTTTTGCATGGTTATAATCGCAAACAGCCTCTGGTTTCTCTTTTATTCCCCTGGTAGTCATTACTTGAATCATTCTATCGGTATGTTTGGTTGATAATATTAGTACGTTCAGTTGGTCTTTCCAATTTAAAATAGTTATACCGTCATTGTTTTCTTGACCGTATATTTCACTTTTTTTAAGTTTTTTGTTTACGACTTCTTTGGGAATGCCTTTTCGGATTTATCTGATGGTGCCCACCGTAAGTAATCGCCTCGAGAAGTTGATTAGCGAGTTGAACACTAGTATACCAATTGTCCGTAACAACAGTTCGCCCTTGATGCAAAAGATCATTTGAAAGTAGCATATGTAACGTGTACATTTTTTACGATTGAATACGTCTGTTTTTAATTAACATTTTTGTGTTCACTGTTTATGTAGATCCTTTTGCGCAATGCATTTTGACGCGCTGCACATGCGTTATGAGCCTTCTTCTTAAGTACGAAGTCATTCTCCTTCATCTTACGTTTCGCAATGAAGTAAAGCGGACATTTTTTTGCGTGCTGCAAGTTATGCCGGCGTTTGGTAGTAGCACCTTCGTTTGGTAGTAACACTTGCGTTTGATAGTAGTATTTGCGTTTCGTTGTTGAATTTACGAAATTAATAAAGAAAAACCCGTTAATTCGAAGGGATAAGTCATTTTTGTTTCGATTCGCATTGTTTAATACATCGCAATTTACGTTTTAGTTTTTTTTTTGTTTATGGTACTTGGTTTCAAATCTTCGAAAAAGAATAAGTATACGATTTACGGGAATTGCATCATATTGCATCATTTCAATGAGTCATATGATGACCACGCCTAAATAGCAAGTTGCGCAATAATTTTTTTACGTTCGAATTGGAAGTTTTTGCTTTTAATATACGACTACGCTTTCTGATTTATTCGATGCTTTTTGATTTGTGTACGTGTGAATTCGTTTATGGTTACGAAAATTTCGTTTGGATACGTACGCCTTTTTACGATTTGGATGTTTGAAATGCAATATTAAGATATGGTTTCCGCTGCACGTTTGATGTTAGTCACAACGTCGCTTTTACGAAGAATTTCCGTTACGAATTATGGTTTTTATGAGTAAAAATCGATAATTATTCATATGTTACGTCTGATAAAATTTGAGTTGGATGTTGCGAATGATTATCATGCGCTACGTTTGTTTTACGATGTTCTGGTTAATGGATCTGTACGAATATTAGATCAATCAGGATAAATACGGAAAATATGAAAATTTAAATATGCATTTCAAGAATTTCGTAATGTTGCGTCATCGCATGAATTAGATGAGAACGCGTAATTGACACCACCAATTCGACTTGCGCATTAAAGTTTGAAATCAGGTAACTTTGATTTTATACTTAACCTTCGAAACTGTCAAATATGTAAATATGTTTTTTTGATATTATGTTAATGTGTTAATCTTTTGGTTTCAATATTTAACCATTTTATATAAAAAAAAATATTGTGGCGTCCAATTTATAAAACTTTTGTGATCAAATTAAAATTATTAATCTTAAGTAACGTAAGAATTCCCACGACTAATTTAATAAATCTGAAAATTTCTCATTGCTCTTATGTAGTTTGTTTTTAATGTGTGTTTTGAATAAATACTTTTGTGAGCTGGCTGGTGCATTGCATTCATTTATTTGTTATGCGTTTATGTTTTGTTTTAGTATACAAATGACCCATTTAAAAGTTATACGTTATACATAACAATTTCGGCAGGTGTAAATGTTTTATCGAATTCCTTGCCAGCATATAGGTATTTTGATGTGGTATGTATAACTAAGTTCTGAGCACAATTTAAAGAGTTTTACTCCATATTTAAGTCTTTTTTGTTTATTGTATTGTCTGATGCATAATTGACCACGAAATGGTAACATAGTTTCGTCTATGCACACGTACTCTTCAGGTACATAAAACTGCTTGAAATTATGTATTAATACAACCAACAAAGGTTGTATTTTATACAATTTGTCACCAGGAATGGCAGTTCTTTTATTAGCAAAATGAATCATACGTAAAAGTATCTCACACCTATTTTTACACATCACATTTCTTGTAAACTGTATGCTGAATAATTCATCGTTACTCCAGTAATCGGTCAAACTAGGTAGTTTTACCACAGTCATCTAAGCAACAACAGCAGGGAACTTTTTGATTCCCGTCATTGTAGTTGGAGTCTATTGATGTAAACGAGAACTTGGTTCTGCATCATTTGACATTACCATCTGAGTTGCAGACAATGAGACCTATAATAGTACTATCGACAATGGTATCAAAATAATCACCAGGTTTTCCATTTGCAAGTACTGCTGCTATCTGTGGTGCAATTTCAGAAGAACCCAAAAATTGTCTTATTTTCTTGTGATTTCCGCGTATAGGAACCTAAACTGATACGGAAGGTTGCACCGCAGGTTGATTTTGAGAACGTGTTAAATACAAAACAAACACACACGGGTCCACGTACTTATCACACAACGTTTTTATTACGGGAGCAATATTAAATTACTTGTATTTACATCTTAAAACAGCGAACTCCACACTGACACCAGCGTTACAAATTTTAAAACTAATCTATTTATAAACAAATATTTACACGACTAGAACTACACGTAACTAATTAAATCTAATAATATTTAAGAAAAACACCTACATTAATTTATGTATTACTATCACTAAATCCGCACTTTTTGATTTTATGTAAAACTGATACTTGTTTATGTTAACAACACGTACGCGACGTATTTATGTTTTACTAGCTCGGGCACTTGATTTATTTATCTTATCTTATCTAATCACTTATTAATTTAAACCGACAAAAATCTCCTCGATTCAATTGGAAAAATTGATTTCAGCTTCTTTGGAATACTTTTTATATATTTCTGTTATCTGTGTCGAGAATTTTCTACATCCTTCGGTTATTGTCTCAAAGTTGACAATAACTTCGAGAACGTTTTAGTATGCATGTATGTAAGCTATGAAAAAGAAAAGTAATTGTTTTTATGTTGCAATTCAATGAAAGAGATGTTACATAAGCGTTTTCATTAATAAAAGTTTTTTAAATGAAAAAATTAAAACAAAAAATGAGTGTAAACACAAACAATTATTCTAAAAATTAGTATTTTTGTTTTCAATTTTCCCGGAGCTCATCAGTGCTTCTTCTGTCCCAGAGGTTACGAAAAAATGAGTTTTAACTGCAAATGCAATTATAAAAAACACAGTAAATGTGTATGGCTAATTTAGTCCTTTATAAGTACATAAAATGACTTTTCTGAAAATTCTTTACATTCTGTTCGAATATATTTAATATTAAGTTTTACGTCATTTATTGTCCATTTATTCAAAAGACTACATGCTTAAACTAACTTAGTTATTAAAAAACTTTTAAGGTTTAATTGACTTTAGGGCAAGCAATAACAATAAAATGGGTGCTTAGCATCCCTTACGCTTATAACTTGTTCCAACCCTAGAAACTTCTATGAGAAGAGACGTAATTGAAACATGTGTACACACGCAGCGAAGCTTTTATTTTTATTAATATCAATAGAAACTGTTGTTATGATGGTTTATGAACAAGATCCGCATTTATCGAGTGCATTTGTAGTTCTAGTTCAAGCAATGAAGGAATTGGAGTGCGGTCGAAGTAGTGACCGTATCTGAAATCAACCCTAAGGGCAATTTCGGTAATATTTACTGCAATGACGGTATTTATATCAGATCAGTACGGCGTAGTCATTATTGTCAAGTTCTTTTTCCAGTTTTAGTACTTACGTAGGTTTAATTATATGTCGAGCTTGGCTTTTTAATAAGAATTTGCTTCTGGTGCGAATTATAATAAGTTTAGAATTAAGTAAATGCATTATCTTGTTACCCTTGATAAGTTATTGAACGCCTCAAACTAAACGTAACCATCGTAATTTCTACGTTAAACTTCTTTTTAAAATACAGATGCATATAAGTATCCTCTTACCGCCGTTATTTTAGATAACGTGATACCTATGATTTAACATTATTAAAGATGCTATTAAATTTTTAAACGATTTGCTATTACAAAAAAATTATGCACGATTCTTGGCGCCACGATAAAATTGAAAATGTATAAGCTATTGCGCTTAGTATTTCTTATTTTATTGTCATTATAATATCTGTGATACATTTATGCATTTATAAATAGAATCTATTTATTATAATGCAGTTCAACTGATTATATTGTAATCTAAAATGTTAAAATTATATTATTTTTTTTTATATTTGAAAAGAGATGTGTGAAATCCATCAATTTATTGCAAAATTAATATCTCGTTTTTCTAAATTTTTTTATATAAACTCTTTATAGACTTGAAACGCTAAATTTTCACAAAAAGACAAGTAATAATGCTAGCATTTTCCATTACTACAAGTAATGCTTTTCGTAAATGCAACTTTTTAAAGAAACGATTTTTTAGATGCCTGAATTTTTACAACTTCATCATTACTTATTTGCTTTTAGAATAAATCTTTTACCATCAGACATAATGAACCAACTATTTGGAAAATTTGTATATTTATATTAACACGAGCTTTTTAGTAGGTGATTTGTTTAAAAACTCGTGCTAATATATTATTCAATTAATTACATCATTTTTCCGAAATAATTGTTTCATAATTTGTTTACTTTCCAATTGCGTTGATTTCAGATTCATCAATAAAATAAATGTTAATGCCGGCACTTTTTATGCCATCTACAAGATAATTTGTAACAATTCTAAGATGTATATTTAAGTCTAAGGTCAAAAAAGTAATTAAAATATTTTCGAATTGCATTGATTTTCTAAGGATTAAGTTTTAGTAATTTTTCACAACTGTTATTAATTATTTAATTGTTTCGTATTATTCGAATTATTACATAATAAGTCTCCATAGCGATTATGTTCACGACCACAGAAAGCAAAGTAAGGTGACATCCCAATAATTTCATGTTTTGCAGTGCGAATGGCGTAGCCAATGTGAAGCAAATAAACATCCTACAAGAGTTAATTACCTTTTACATTAGTCACCAACATGCTCTAAGAGCCAGAAATCCTGGAAGTATCTTCTCTTCTACCTTATGAGAAGCATACACTGTTCATTTCCGAATATAATCAGTAACTATAGATCTTAGATGAGGTCAGTAACAATGTTCACAAATACGCGCCAACGTTTTTGTAAATTCTACAGTGACCAACAGTAGGAAGACCGTCATATTGTTGTAGGTATATTGAACTTTTGTTGATTCTTAGGAACTACTATTTTCCAGTTGGAATGTTCCGAAGAGGTTTGAATTGATTTATACAATAAGCCATCAACTACTGAAAACGTTCAGTAATTGTGTATACTTGTATAACAGAGCAAGATAAGAGATCATGTACTGTACGTGTTCTTTTTCTTCTTGGTGTACAATAGAAAAGTTATGTTGTTGTAGCCGAATGGACCAGAGCGCTAAGCGCTCAGAAGAAGATTGTAGCAGATGTAACCCGGGCAAAAAGTAATGATCCACCATTGCTGTAAAATGAAAGCCTTTAATATAAAGAAGAAGTTTTTCTATAGCTCCAAGTACCGTTAAGCATTTTTTTTTCGGTGGTAGAATAATTCCGCTCAGGTTTGGTTAATGAGCGACTAATATGTATATCTAACGACGGTGTTTCCTTTATCGGTCGTTTAACTGAACACCGCACCTAACCCAAAATCTGCAGCATCCATTTGCATAGTAAAAAGAACAGAAAAATTGAGACAAGAAAGAATAGGCGCCGAAACTAACTAATTCTGTATGTAAAGTAATGAACGAGTTTTGACACTCTCGAGTCCAGAGAAAAGGAACATTTTTTTTCTAGTACAATTAGTTAAAGGAGATATCAAACAAGAAAAGTTTTAGATGAACCGAAGATACTAACTTGCTATACCAACGAATCTACGCACTTCAGAGATTTTTCGTAGTAGTAGAATATTGCAGATTTTTGGGTCGAACGACACACTCTAGATATTTCAGCTCTGGCCGACAAAAATGACATTTGTCTTGATTTAATGTGAGACCAGCAGTAAATAGTCAGTGTAACACTTTTGCCAAAACATGTATATGATTGTCAAAAGTAGGCGTATCGATGATAATGTCATCTAAGTACGCAAAACAGAAAGGTTTTAGGTCAACCTCAATAACTTGATCAATTAGACGCCGGAACGTACCAGATGCATTATGAAGACCAAAAGACGTTCTGGTAAATTGAAACAAGCCTCTTTGCGGCACTGTAAATATTGTTGTAGCCTTAGATTTCAAAAAAAGAGGAATCTACCAATAGACCGATTTGATATCTAAGAAAGTAAGAAAGCGAGCGTCTCGTAAACGATCTAAAATAAAAGAGATGTATGGAAGCAGATAGGCATCCTTTTGAGTCACTTTGTTGAATTTCTTAAAGTCTATACAAAACCGATAGGTACCATCAGATCTTAACTAGAACAATCGCACCAGATCAAGGACTCGAACAAGGTTCTTCTACACCTAGTTGTAACATCTTGTGTAATTTTGTGTGAGTTATCGAAAGTGAAGTAGGAGAAAGAGGGTAGTAACGCTGCTTAATCGGTTCAGCTAAAGTCAAGATTTGATGTTGTACCAAATTAGTTTATTCTAGATCCGAGGTTGAGAAAGAATAACTAAGTATTCAATATCGTCAACACATTAACCAACGTGCAGAAAAAAGTCTTAGAACTAAAAGAATTTTACGTTTAAAGAACGTAGTTTTTCTTAGCCTGGTCTGCCAAGAATAGTGCGTGAGCCGCCAGAATCAAGTAGTGCTTTGAAAGGAATTTCCAAAACAGTAACCTTTAGAAAAGCTTGTTTGTCACCTTTAAAACTTACCAAAACAAAGTCCAAAAGAAATCGTTGCTTGTTATTTAAGCCGTTGAAAGGTGTGTTCGAGCTTAAAAATAATTTGCAAGAATCCTTGACTCGGTCCGAAGACTCCGAAGTTAGTATGTCTCCTACAACTATAGCATTGCGGAGATAAGTAACTAACTCTATTACAATTCCAACAACGTGTATCGCTGACAGTAGTAGCAGTAGATGGAATTCGAGAAGTAAAGGCTCGGTTATCAGAAGAAACTAACTAATTCTGTATGTAAAGTAATGAACGCGTTTTGACACTCTCGAGTCCAGAGAAAAGGAACTTTTTTTTTCTAATCAAATTAGTTAAAGAAGATATCAAAAAAGAAAAATTTGGGATACACCGAAAATACCAACTTGCTATACCAACTAAACTACACACCTCAGAGATTTTTCGTAGTAGTAGGAATATTAGAGATTTTTGGTTGGAACGACATACCGTAGATATTTCAGCTCAGGCCAACAAAAATGACGTTTGTCTCGATTTAATGTAAGACCAGCAGTAAATAGTAGTTGTAACACTTTTGCCAAAACTTGCATATAATCGTCAAAAGTAGGCGTATCAATAATAATGTCATCTAAGTACGCAAAACAGAAAAGTTCTATGTCAGCCCCAATAACTCGATCAATTAGACGCCGGAACGTAGCAGGTGCATTATGAAGACCAAAAGGCGTGCTGGTAAATTCTGTAACATTACTATTAATTTGTGTAACTTTTGAATTCTAGTATAAGGTTTAAATTAAGTTAAGGATTTTAAATTGCTTATCTTTCGTCATGCGCAATCGAAAATAGCGTTGATTTTTGGTTAATTCATTCAGTTTGAATTTTCCAAAAAGTGCAACAAAACGTGCTTATGTGTGATCCCGTTCAGCCATCTTACTTTGGTGTTTTATCGCAATTTATTAAGCGGATCTTCGTAATTTGGATGAAAATAAAATATCCTCTGGATTGGTTTACATATTTGGAAAATGCTGGCAGGGATATTTTTCGTCAATTGACGGTTTTAATTGGGAAACTAATCAGTAGCACGTATTTGTTGGAAAGCTCGTTACGCGAGGTGAGTTAAGTTTTATTTTACATTGTGTGGATACCATGGGGAAAATTTGAGTTTTAATTTGGGGTATTTTCTTATGGCAATTAAGTTCAGATTTAAAAAAAAAGAAATCTTGAGAATCGTCGTCATATCTGTGGAAGATAATTCTTTTTCCTGTGAATCATCCTCGAATGGAATCGTATATATTTTAGTGGGATTAATTGGGTGCAGTGGAAATTTTATCCAAATCTGGTAGCGTTATTTTTGTCAGCTACATCGTCTGGAAAGCGGAGATAAGCTGTTTCCTATCGTTTCGCCGAATATCGCGTCGAAACACGGAATCGTTACCAATAACTGGACAGGTTTATTTAATTATAATTTAATTTCTTTCTTTAGTTGAAGGTTACCCTTAATTGTTTATAATAATTTGACAATTTCTTGATTTGGTAGTTCAGATGTTTTCATAAAGTAAGATCGTAACGTATTATTTAAGATATATATTTTGTTTATCGTCAGTTAGTCGACTTCGCTTAAATAATTTATTTTTTTGTCAGTTCATTTAATTTGACTCGAAGGTAGGACAGTTATTTCTGAATATTTGTGATTGATTTATTTTCAGAGTTGAGATTATTATTCGGACACTTCGTTGAGCTCTTCGAAGGACGTCTCTCCGGTTATTTATTATCAAGGTAAGCGACTTGTGTAGATATCGCTATATCATAGTTGTTATGTTATGTTATTATGGTTAAAGTAGTAATCCTTATTTGTATTTTATTTATTGTATATTTAAATGCTTAACATTACAACTAATTCCTTAAAGCTAACCTTTACTTTATAGCTTTACTTAATCGGTCGCCATCTCTGGTACCTGCTCTCCATCACGCATGCTCATCTTACATTCTACATAATATGCTATGTTGCCATAATGTGCAACTTATCATTACATCTCCCTTCCTTACTTTTTTTTTATTTTATTTTTATTATTTTTTTTTTTTTTAAGTAAACTATATTCTACACGTAGTCTTTTAAGTATACTGGTTTCCTTATACATCTACCACTTCTACTTTTAGTTTTATCTACACAACTACTATCAAAACTTTCCTTAATAGCTAACCTATCATCTAGTCTACTTAAATTCTTATTTACTACCTCTTCCTCTAAATATTTTTGATTTGATACTTGTATATTGTTAGAAGGTATAAAGCTTTCTAAAATATCATTATAATTCTGGTCGTTTACAATGTTTTTGTTTACAAATTTTCGTAAGAATTTACGGTTTCTTATATAGCATTTACCATTTCTTTCAACTTCAACTATATATGATCTCGGACGATCCAAATCAATTTTAATTATTTTTCCTGGTTCCCATGTTTTATTTTTAGTTTGAATCATTACATTGTCACGTGGTTGCAAATCAGGTAATTGTTTTACATGTACGTCATAATAATGTTTTTGTACCTGCTGATTTACTTTCAGGTGTTGATTATACTTTCTTATGTCAAAATCGGGTTGTAATAGTTTCTCATCTATTGGTAACTGACCTTTTAGGGATCTACCAAATAACATTTTTGCTGGGGATGGTAAATATATACTTATTGGGGTGTTTCTATACTCTAGCAATGCAAGATATACGTCTTTTTCATCATCTATTGATTTCTTTATTAACCTTTTTATAGTCTGAACGTGACGTTCTATAAACCCATTAGACTGTGCGTAATAAGGAGTACTTGTTTGGTGAGTTATTTCCCATTCACTCATAAATTTTTGAAAATTTCTGTTTACAAATTGTGGTCCATTATCGGTATATAATATTTCTGGTTTACCATGACGTGCAAATATAGATTTCATGTTATGAATCATAATTTCATGAGTAGTGTCATTGTTAAGACAAGTAATTTCAGGAAATTTTGAAAAAAAATCTACAACTACTAAATATTCCTTGTTTCTGTAATGAAATAAATCCGCTGCTACAAATTGCCACGGTCTATTAGGAGTTTCTTTACAAACCATAATTTCTTTTTGTTGAGTATTTTGATATTTTATACACGTCTGACAATTTTTAACTACATCAGTAATTTCTTTACCAATGAAAGGCCAAAAAATTAAGCCTTTTGCCCTTAAGACAGTTTTAGTGATTCCCATATGGTTATAATGTAAACGATTTATCATTTCTGATCTTAAAGATTTTGGTATTACAATCTCCGTGTTTCTAAAAATAAGATTTCTTGCCTCAACTAATTCGTGCCTGTAATTCCAATACGGTTTAACACATTCTTTCAATTGCCTTTTATGTTTTGGCCATCCTTCTTTAATGACTTTACGCACTTCTTCTAATTCAGTATCTTTCTTAGTTTCCTCTACAACTTTTACAAATTGTTGTTTACTTATGCTGACATAGTCTATAAGATTAACTTGTGCCTCAACTTCAGTTTCTATTATTTCAAAATTTTTATCATCATAACTGCTTCTTGATAACGCATCAGCTAAATAAAGTTGTGCTCCCGGTTTGTACTTTACCGTAAAATTATACATTTGCAAATTCAACAGTAATCTTTGCAACCGTAGGGGACATTTATTTAATGGTTTTTTAAAAATAGATTCTAAAGGTAAATGATCAGTTTCTACCAAAAAGTGCCTACCATAAAGATATTGGTGAAATCGTTGACAGCCAAACACTATTGCTAGTAGCTCCTTTTCAATCTGAGCATACTGTGTTTGAGTTTCGGATAGTGATTTAGAAGCATAAGCAACTGGACCTCCTCTCTGCAAAATCACTGCTCCCAAGCCCTGTTTAGAACTATCTACAGAAAGAACTGTATCTTCTGTCGAGTCATAATATTTGAGTACTGGACTTTTTATTAATATTTCTTTCAAACTCTTGAATTCTTTTTCATGTACTTCCAACCATACCCATTCTACATTTTTTTTTATCAATTGCCTCATATTGTATGTTAACTGCGATAAATTAGCAATAAACTTTGATAAATGCGTAACCATTCCTAAAAACCGAGATAATTCTTTTTTATTTTCTGGAATAGGTATCTGTTGAATAGCCTCAACTTTATGACCGTCAGGTTTAATACCAGATTCTGTCAAAATATGTCCTACATATCTAATTTCACTTACACCAAATTTGCACTTTTCTTTATTCAATCTTATCCCTTTTTCTCTCATTTTCTTAAATACAAGTTTTAAAGTTTTGTCATGATCCTCTCTTGTTTTTGCATATATTATTAAATCATCAATGTACGTTTTTACCCCTTTTATGTCTTTAAAAATTTGACTGAATACTCTATGAAAAATTTCCGGTGCACAAGATAACCCAAAAGGTAACCTTAAAAAACAAAACCGCCCGAAAGGAGTTGCAAATGTTGTCAGTCTAGAAGATTTCTCATCCAACAACACCTGCCAAAATCCTTTATTTGCGTCTAACACGGTAAAATATTTCATGTCTTTTAAGTCATGAGTGAGTTCCTCAAAAGTTGGTAATTGATGATGTTCCCGCAATATTGCTTTGTTTAAATTTTGTGGGTCTAAACAAATTCGTATGCTGCCATTTGGCTTGTTTACAATTACAATGGGATTCACAAATTCTGTAGGTTCTGTTACTGGACAAATAATTTTCTCTTTAACCATTCTATCTAATTCGATTTTTAACAAATTTAATTGTTGGTAAGGAATTTTCCTACAAGGAACCACAATTGGTTCATAATTTTGTTTTAATTTAAACTGACACGGTTTCATTTCTATTTTACCTATTCCCTTAAATAAATCAGCATGTACCTGCACTATTTCATTACAATTTTCAGCTTCTTTAGTAATTGCATCAACATTTAATTTTATTAAATTTAATGATTTTATAGTATTTATACCCAAAATTGGTACTGATTTCTTGTCAGTATCTATTATTACAAACTTGATTACACTGGTATGACCATTTACTTCTGTTAATAAATCACAAGAACCAGTAACTTTCAGTTTATCACCACCGTAATTTCTTACTATATCAATACAGCTTTTTATTCTACCTCCTAGGTTTAATGTATTAAATATGTTTTGGAATCACATTAATCTGAGCTCCAGTGTCTAACTTACAATTTATTATTGTATTTGAATTTAAAATTTTGATTCTTTGAAACCAATCTGAATGCTCATTATTTATTTCTAGTGATCCCAACACATATTCATGCATTTCATCAGTATTATTATCAATGTTTTCAGAATTTTCAATAGCATGCACATTTTTAATAATTTTTTTACAATTTCTAGCAAAATAGTTATACCTTTTACATTTGTGACACACTCTTCCATAAGCAGGACATTTTCTTCCATGTATTAATCCACATCTGCCACAAGACTCGTTGCTAGTTGATGCCCAACTGCTTCTCTGCTGTGCTTGATAATTCTTTTCCTCTCTACTGCGAGTATTCCATGACCTATGTGTCTTGTTTGTGTTTCTGTGACTATGACTTGTTGATTGGTGACCTAAAATTGCTGATTTATTGTCGGTTTTTTGTGTTACCTTGATTTCTTCTACTGCCATAGTTCCTGTCCTTTCAACTAATTGCCTTATATGCATATCTGTTTGCTCTGCAGCTTTACATATACCAATTGCTTTTGTCAAGTTCAAATCTGTTTCTCGCAATAACCTATCTTGAATCCTTTTATCGCTTGTACCGCAGACAATTCTATCCTTGATTAATCCATCTTTTAATGTACCATAATCACAGTTTGTTGCAATTTTTTTAAGATCATTCAGGAATGTATCGAACGTTTCACCCGGAAGTTGTATTCTTGTATTAAACTTGTGTCGCTCCACACTCGTGTTTGTCTTGGGAATAAAATAATCATCCATTGTTTTAAGTATCATTTCAGGATCTTCTCTATTTTCTTTACTAACCTCCAGGGTATTTAGGATTTCTTTTGCATCCCTTCCCATGCAATGCATAAGTATTGCTGCTTGCACCTTTTTACTTTTTCTGTTCCCCCTGTGGCTAACATATAAATTGCATAATCCTCTTTAAACACTTTCCAATTTTTTCCAAGATCGCCCACCATATTCATTTGCTTTGGTTGACTCAGGGATTCCATTATTCTATTTTAATTCCTTGTTCTGCACGTGCTTTTACTTATCTTAATTTCTTCCAATTAGTTTTTTGTCATCGACTGCGCCATGTTATGTTATGTTATTATGGTTAAAGTAGTAATCCTTATTTGTATTTTATTTATTGTATATTTAAATGCTTAACATTACAACTAATTCCTTAAAGCTAACCTTGACTTTATAGCTTTACTTAATCGGTCGCCATCTCTGGTACCTGCTCTCCATCACGCATGCTCATCTTACATTCTACATAATATGCTATGTTGCCATAATGTGCAACTTATCATTACAATAGTAATTTGGGAAAACTGTCAACGATTTTATTTTGCGTTAGCGTAAATACTTTAGGGATATCTGTAATCTCTCGTAAGTACGATCGCAAGATCAGTACCTATTTAAGCGAAGGAGTTTATCAGTTTATTATTACTAGAGATATTGTAATTATTAATGTGTCAATTTATTGTATATATATATTATTTCATTTGCATTATTGAATGTTATCAGCCAAGAAAGCTGCCCATGTACGTTACTTTATTTATTTGTGCATTAAAGAGGAAGTGAAGAAACAGTATTTGCTTAATTTGAGTCTGTTAGTTATTTCTATATTTTGCTATTATCTTGGGACATCGTAAGCAATTGGTTAGTAAATATAGTGGCGCCCATTTCTTTAGTAATAAGTTTTGCTCTATTTGGTCTGAAACCACTCACGACCCAACTGTTCACCTTGACAGAGCTATCGGAGCCTTTGCTTAATTATATTTGTGCCGTAAGTCAGATTAGAACACGTAACAATTCAAACAAGCCTCTTTGCGGCACTGTAAATATTGTTATAACCTTAGATTCCAAAAAAAGAAGAATCCGCCAATAGACCGATCTGATTTCTAAGGAAGTGCGAAAGCGAGCGTCTTTTAAGCGATCTAGAATAGAAGAAATGTGTCGAAGCGGATAGGCATCATTTTGAGTCACTTTGTTGAATTTATTAAAGTTCACACAAAACCGATAGGTACCATAAGATTTCTTAACTAGAACGATCGCACTAGGCCAAGGACTCAAACAAGTTTCTACTATACACAGTTGTAACATCTTGTATAATTTTGTGTGAGTTATTGAGATTAAAGTAGGAAAAAGAGATTAGTAACGCTGCTTAATCGGTTCAGCCAAAGTCAAGATTTGATGTTATACCAAATTAGTTTATTCTAGATCCGAGGTTGAGAAAGAATAACTAAGTATTCAATATCGTCAACACATTAACCAACGTGCAGAAAAAAGTCTTAGAACTAAAAGAATTTTACGTTTAAAGAACGTAGTTTTTCTTAGCCTGGTCTGCCAAGAATAGTGCGTGAGCCGCTAGAATCAAGTAGTGCTTTGAAAGGAATTTCCAAAACAGTAACCTTTAGAAAAGCTTGTTTGTCACCTTTAACACTTACCAAAACAAAGCCCAAAAGAAATCGTTGCTTGTTTCTTAAGCCGTTGAAAGGTGTGTTCGAGCTTAAAAATAATTTGCAAGAATCCTTGACTCGGTCCGAAGACTCCGAAGTTAGTATGTCTCCTACAACTATACCATTGCGGAGATAAGTAACCAACTCGATTACAATTCCAACAACGTGTATTGCTGACAGTAGTAGCAGTAGATGGAATTCGAGAAGTAAAGGCTCGATTATCAGAAGAAGTAGACGAAGTATTAGGAGAAAAATAAGAAAGACGAGAGCGAGCAGAAGTGCCAGCAAAAGTAACCCTAGTAAAAGTCTTTGATGGTTCTACAACTGGATCTACATAAGTTAAATTAGGTTTAAGCATTGAGATGTTTTCCAAAGAGCAAGAGATTAAAACGTATCTACTAGTTGTTTATTGTATTTCAATTTATTGCCGACAGCTAACAATTGTAAAAGCGACGTAATGTCTATAAGAACTAGAGCAGTTTAATAGAAAACAAAGAAGTTTTGCAAAATGGTCTTTAATCGTTGAACCTTCGACAAAAGTTCCGCCAGTCGATTAAATAAACTTTTTATAATAGCGACATAAATAACAATTGTCTTGGGATGTCCCATAGTTCGAGAACAAATCTCTTTTTACAATTTTTTGTAGTCAACAAGTAAGAATTCCTATTTAAGTAATGTCACCACATCTATTCACGAACGCAAATTGGAACGGCGAGTATGGACAAAAAGTTATCACCAAAAAAAGAAACATTAAATTTAGCTACCGTAGTAGACTTAGAATAACACTCAGCCGATGGTACAGGAGTTGTCAATTATCTTTCAAATTTAGAAGAAATAAAGTCGGGTTCCAGTTTATGTTGTAAATTAGTCTAATTAGCTTAAGGCACAGAATGAGTTACCGGAGAAGAAATCGAAGCAATAGAAAGTCTCACTTTGCGGATCTATGATTCAACGTCGTTTTTCAGTCGATGTAGTGTTATCAAAAACTTATTTTGTTCACTCTATTCAGAGTCAGATGCTACATTAAGCAACTCGCACTGTCGTTGTGAATGAAGTCAAAGAGTATTTAATTTTTAATAGAAGAAGAAATGTCCCCATTAAAGTTATTCACTAACGCCGTAAGTTCGATAAGAGTTTGTTCAAAAACTGTCTTATCTAAAACGTTTAACTGAGAAAAACATTTATTCAACTCCATTTAATGAGCTGTACGTACAGTTTTCTTGAGACGATTTACATTAATATCTGCATCGATACCTCTAGAGTAAATGATGGTTATTGCAAGAAAATCACAATAAAAAAAATAGAGAACAAACAAATGTTATAAAAAAAATCTGGTCTCTTGAGTTGGGCGTCAAAATTTGCTACCAGCTTCTCGTTTAGTAAATAGAGCTACTGTTAGATTAGTACAGAGGCTCAAAACGTACATTAACATTTTAAAGTCCGTAAAGTTAGAGGAATAAAGAAATAAACCTGATCGTTACCATCAAATTCGGCTTAATTGCCTTGAATAATAACGTATAAATCAAATTAGAATTTATAACAAATAACTCAAATTTGGTAGCTACACTTAAAGTAATTTACATAGTTTGATTAGAGGTACAACGTTGGTTATAAGAACGCCCCCGAGAGTTAAGTTACTTATCCTGCGCGTCTCCGGGTGGTGGATGGGAGGGTGGATAAACTGTCACGGTACAAAACTTTATTAACTGGACAGGGACAACTTTGTTTACCTTGGCAGATGTTGGAATCGCGGCCTAAAATCCGTACGTACTCCAATACTACTGTCACGCGAATCAGCTCTTCTAACTCAAGCTGTAGCGTCGTTGCAAAAGCCAACACTGGGGTAACCATGCCTGTCGCTGCTCTACTAACTTTGATCATCAGGCACGGCAACCAAACTGAAAACTCTTGCTGCTGTGGACATGTCTTAACTATCTAGACCAAGAGAGGACAGCCTTCCGTGCATATCGAGACACTGCGCACGGTGACTTTTTTTTCATCCGTACTTGTGGGACACATATGGTATCATCTACCCAAAATTTAAAAAAAGACAGATACTCTGAGCAAAACCGAAAAATATCGACTGATGCTGAATGCGAACCTAAAAAACCAAAAAAGATTTTTGAGGCAGCAAGTTGAAAGAGAATCGGAAGCTCAGGCAACCGGTCCCATTCCAATGGCTGAGATACAAAACCAAAACTCACCTATACAAGAAGCAAAGGCGGGCACGTCAAGAACGCAATAACGACACTAGACGGCGCACGCAATTGTACCAACTGCTGGAACAACAAGGGCGCAAAAAAGCAATCTTTTTAGCAGTTTACCACACCGGCGTCATAAAAACTGATAGTCTCCAAAAAACATATTCAGGGACACTCTGACGGGAATTTCTCTTGTAACCATACTAAAAGGATTCTCTGAAAACACCATCAGTACTGAAAAATCCGAGATCATAAAAACTTTGATACTTGGATGGATTGACGAACTAGAAAAGGGACAAGCTTTTTTGTGTTTCAGGAATGTACTCATAAAGGATTCTTGAAAATAATGTGCCTAGACTAGGCAACCAGAGAGTGGCTAAGCAGCTGTTAAACACTAAAAAACCACTGAGGAACGATAAGGAACTTGAGATTATTTATCTCAAAGATCTTCCTCCAACCAAAAAGGTTATCACTTGGGTCCCAGGAACAGTATTGGAACCGGTCACTTTACTGAAAATAATATCGGTACAGAACAACATCAGTATCGAAACGTGGCAGGTGGTTAACACTAAACCCGATCCAAAAGGAATCCAATACGTCCTGTTTATCGAAAACGGGTCCTGGGAGAAGGTAGAAGCATTAACCAACCAAGAAATTTCGAGGATCACTCTTCGGGCGCTGGCTGATTCCAAAAAGAACAGCAAACAACCGAATTCTAAAAATCATGCCCACAAGGCAATAGATGTAAATCCAGAGCCGGAAATATTGTACTGACGGCAAATGTAATGCTCAAAATCTCTCAGATAAATACACATCACTGCAGGGCAGTATCAGCGGACCATAGTGCCTATATCGTGACAAATAATATTGATATTTTCCTTGTTTAGGAGCCATCGATCCACAAAAGAACAATAAGACGGTTAAACTGTTCAGGTAGATGGCTTGTGCACAACCCTCACACATGTATCATTGTAAAAAATGCACTAAACTTAATGCCATTGTGGGATTTATGTTTTAGGGATCTAAAACATCTGTAGTAAAGAAAAGCATCAGGAGAGAGTTCATTATCGGATCCGGTTACCTTCTCTACGATCAAACAGGAACACCGCCGTCGGAGGAAATCCAACGGCTAATTAACAGTGGCATCAACAAACCGCTAGCTTTTAGATGCCATGCCAATGCACACCACACCTTGTAGGGAAGCACAAGCACCAATCCAAGAAGTAAAAAACTTTTAGAATTTATTCTAAAGGCAATTAGACACAATATGCCTACGTTTATAACCGTGTCGCGCAGTGAAGTTATTGACCTTACGTTTGGTAGTCCAAAGGAAAGCAAAGTGATAAAAATGTGACATGTATCAGACGAAAAACTCGTAATGGAATTAAGGACTGTCCTACAGTTGCAAAATAAACGCACGCGTTAAAACTAATGACAAACGGTATTGTTCAATCCTTAAAATCCCCATTTAAAACAAGCTGCTCAAAAGTTGTCAAACTAACCCCTACCAGGATAACTTGGTGATATAGAAAGTTTGACAAAGCAAAGGGAACGCACTAAAAAACTATTTAACGCAGCTAAAAAAAGCTGAAACCAGGATGAATACAGAACCAACTTCACAACGTACAACAAAGCTATTAAAGAGGCAAAGAGAAATTCATGGAGAAGGTACTGTACGTAGAAAACGGAAAGTTTACAGACTCTGTTGAAGGTACTACTGCAAAAACACTTTCCGGGTTGATCGTTAACTTAAGTTTCTAAGTCTTAGAACCTAAACAAACGGGCACCCAAAAAGAACTAAGAATTAGCAAGAAAAATAATCGATTCTAAAAACCTAGAATAGGGAATCAATACGCTTAAATTCTTTCAGTCTCTAGGAACCGATGGAATTTATCTCATCATGCTGCAAAAGGTACTTGCTGCTTTGCGAAACGCAGTATGCAAAATTCTCAGAGCGAGCCTAGCACTTTTGCATATACAAAACAGCTGGCGGCTAACAAGGACATATAAATTCTTTTTAGATTAATTTAATTAACCATGATAATTAACAATTTACAGATCAGCATGCGATAACAATTTAAGTTAGACTACTAGTAATTGCAAACAAATCGTTGTGAAAGTTGCCGAAGTTATAAACAAACAAAATTTGTGAAAAACAACGTAGTGAACTCGAATTATACTCCAAAATACTTGACTTACCTAAATCCGGTGTTAACCTTCAGAAAACGTTTTCCTAATGCCTCACCTGTAATTAATATAAAAGAATGACTCGCGAAATCTATAAAAAAGTAAAAAAGTAAAAAAGGACTTTATCGTATGCTGTTACATGTGTACTCTCAAGGTAGTATTAAATGTCCATGCTTTGGAGTAAAGGTATCAATCGTATCTGCACATCGTATAGCAGTTAATTATAAGTTTAATGCTTCACTTCAGAAATTTTCCACAATCGGTCCGAATGTTTCTGACGCACCAAAGAGATGCTTAACTTTTATATATAGATGACGATGACCTACATTTGGTGGTAATATCTAGTCCTAAGAAAGCGACGTGGAAATTACAATTAATCCAAAAAAAAATAAAAAAAGTATACCTTGCGTTGAATAAATTAACTAATTAAAGCTGTTTTTAAAATACATTACGTCACAATACGTGGATGTATTAATAAATATTTTTTTTGTGCTGCCACATCGCAAACGTAAATATTCGTTCGTTATTGTAGTGTAGTGTAGACAGGTGGAAAAATCATTTAAAAAATCTTGAAAAAAAATGTTAAAGTTAATGTCAAATTTGACACATTTATTAATAAATGTAGTGCCAACATTATATTTCTGTTGATTTTTTTATTTTTACAAAAAGAATGTAATTTTACAAAAGGCAACACAAAAAATATTGTACGTTACTCTCGTTGAAAGAATCATAGCATAACTCACTTTCATGCAACGTTCGTTATGCTATTCCTTACTGTCGACTCTTGTTACTTAAACTGCTAATATATATATTCAAGCAAGCATATTAAGTGTATGACAAAGTAAAAACAAAAATGACGACTTGACCGGAAGTGACCAACACGATACTCGTTAGATGGCGTAGAGAAGTGAAAGACTGACTTCAAGTCAACTAAAAATGTAAAATAAAGCGCAATTTAAATTTAGAGCACGTAAAACAGTGTTTATTGTGTACGACGTGTTCTAAGTGAAATGATATACTTGTACGTAATTTTAAAAAAATGCAAAAAAGTGTAAAAACTATTCTAAAAAATACATTTGTAAGAAGAAAAAATTAAAATAAAATCATTCGGAAAGCCTACTCCAAATTTGGAATTAAATCAAGCAGATAAAACTACAAAACGTAATTTTACACGGTATTTTTTTAGTGCAATTTATAATTACAAAAATTTAACAGAAAAAGAACCTACTTTAAAAAATGAACAAAAAAGTAAAAAATAATTTAATTTTTACAAATGTTTGTTTTCATAAAATTACTTTTTGAAGTAAATGCCACGTATGACACGTCGGATTAGGCTTAATTCTTATCTTTGGCAGTTGCAATTTATTTGAGTCGAATGTGTTTGGCATTGACTTCAAAAAGTAATTTTATGTAAATAAAAATTTTGGTGTCAGATGTGAATATATTAAAAAAAATAATTTTTTTAGTGCGTTTTATTTGATGCATTTTTAAAGTCGGTTCTTTTTTTTCTGTTACAAAAATTATTTTTTTCTTTTTAGTGATGTTAATTATAATGGTGATAGTCGCTCAAAACCTTGAAAATGCACATCGTTCAAAAGAATTTCATGCCGATGTAAATTTTAATCGTTTTCTCATTATCAGAATTTGAAGAAATAAACTGGGTCACTACTAAGCTACCCTGTTTCTGATAAAAAAATAATAATCGAAATTGACTAGCGTCGTAAAAAATGATCGCTGCACATGGCATCCTTTTAAAAACATATTCCGACAAATTGAGAACCGCCTGAAAAATAAATGGGTATGTGGATGTGATACAATAAATTTCTTGTTTTCTTTCCCATGTTTGTTTTATTCTGATGAGGTCAGTAAAACTTCAAAACCTTTTGGTAGTCACCTACATAATGCCATAATGATGTCTAGAAACGTTCATATTACATACAATTAAAAATGTAGCCCATCTTAAGTCCGTCACTGATGTTTATCATAAAAATGAGCGTTTATTTAAAATAAGACTAATAAGAAGTAATTACTCCCTTATTTTGTTTAATTTACAGAACTATTCGTTTACTTAATGGTTTAGACATTTAAAACTATGATGTTAAACTTTTAGCCAGTTAATAATTTGTGAAACTTTGATATGCACATATCTCCAACTTCGTAACCATAATTTTTCACTATTGGCTCACACACATTTTCAATTTCGGTCCTCTTTTTAATGATATTGTTTTTTTCTTCTTCAGTACCTTCTTGTATTTGTGTAGTATTTATCCAATTTGTCATAATATCAACGACACTGTTTATTTTAGCTTTTTCCTCTTCCAAAAACGTACTGCCTTTGTAAGTACAAAGGGCTTTCATTTTGATGCAATATTCTTTTAGCTTTATTAGTTGACTTATAACACCTCTCTTTCGTTCGTCCGATTCTCTATTTTCCAAAGCGTCTTTAAGAACATCATTGGCTTTTTGTTCTGTATGCTTTTCGTACACTATAGCCAAGTTTGAATAAACACCCGCATCAGTCGTCGCGTTAACTTCAAGAATACCATTCGAATTTATATGAAACGATATGTTAACTAAGTATCCAGGTGGTTTCGGTGGCAATTCAATTATACAAGTACCAATTTTTGTGTTATATTGAACTAAAGAACGTTCTCCTTCGTACACGTTAATAGCCATTTCTTTTTGCTGGTCACTAACGGTAATATAAGATTTTGTTTGAGTAACGGGTATTGGAGTATTTCTACATATTATAAAGCTCATTCTGTTTCCTATAACGTCAATACCAAGAGACAGCGGAGTAACTTCGTTAATGGTCACTATGTTTTTTGTACCCTCGCCGTGACTAAGCATTGCTGCTTGTATAGCGGCACCGTAAGCGACCGCTTCATCGGGATTTATACCTTGAGTAAGTTTTCCAGGAGCGTCAAAATACGATGCTAACATTTGTCTTAATTTTGGTATCCTCGTTGAACCACCAACTAAAAGAATTTTTTCTATTTCGGCTTTAAATAAATTGGCTTGTCGCAAACAGTTTTCGACCGTTTGTAAACATAGTTTAAATAAGTGCTCGTTCGCTTTTTCAAATTCTTCTCTAGTCACTTCCAAATCAACGTCTTCTCCGTTCATTAAAATGTTGTGCAAATCTAATTGTGCTTTCTCCTCAAATGATAACTCCATTTTAATTTTTTCACTTCTTCCGTAAATTCTTCTAACAGATGCTGTAATTTGAGATACATCGGTTTTATATCTGTCAGATAAAGTATTAATAATGTGTTTTGCTAAATTATTATCAAAATCTCGTCCTCCCAAAAAAGTGTTTCCTGAAGTAGCTTTCACAGTCACACTTTTATTAGCAACAGTTGCAATTGTTACATCAAAAGTACCTCCACCTAAATCAAAGACCAGAATGTTTGGACAATTGGCGATGTTGTGTTTATAGACATAAGCAACTACCGCAGCCGTTGGTTCATTCATAATTTTACATACGTTAAGACCAGCGAGCTTTCCAGCTTTTGTGGTTTCTATTCGTTGGTGATAATTAAAATATGCAGGTACAGTAATAACTGCATCTCGAACCACTTGACCCAATCTAGTTTCAGCAATACTACGCATATGCGCTAGTAATTTGGCACTTATCTCAAAAGGTTTGTAAGATACAATTGACGATTCTTGATTTATTTGAATTAAAGGCTTATTATCAGAGCTAGGTATAATATTGAACGTCCATAATTTTAGGTTTTGTTGCAAATATTCGTCATCAAATAATCTACCTATTAATCTTTTGGAATCTAAATTATTGTAATTAATGCGTGTTGTCAACGAACGCATACCTTACCATAGACCACATTTCCAGGATTGCGGTAAACTTTATCTTTTGCCAGTTTTCCAATGATTTCATTATTGTCAGAAAAGGCAACGTAAGACGGTGTCGTTCTATCTCCATGTTGATTTTCTATTATATCTACATCATAGTTATTGCTTCTCATATACCCGACGCAACATCTAGTTGTACCCAAATCAATTCCAATGGATGGACAACCATCGGCCATCTAAAAGGTTCCTATAGATTTTATTATTTTTAATTAAGAGATATACCTTTACAAAAATCTTTTAATTAAAAAATAAAGATTACTACCATAGTAGTAACGTAGAACAAAAGAGAGGTAAAAATATTCGAAGATGCTTTTATTTAGTTAACTTTATGAACAAACTGTGACAAGAAATTTTGACGTTTATGTTTCTGAAGCAATACGATTTTGCAATCATTTTTTTAAAATTATTTTTTAAAAAACCATAAATCCCATAAAACAATGATATTTTTTGTTGTGTTGGATTTACGTAAATTCACCAAAACGCATTTGCAATAATTTAACAGCCATTTTATTAAGTAATTTAAAAACGACTGAAATTGTGTGTTGTTAACACGTTAGATTCAGTGCTAATGTTTTTGTTTCATTTTGAAATAATATAATATAAACCGTGTGTGAAAAAAGTACAACTAGTACTATATTTTTATATACAAATCTCCGTTTAAAACTAGTTTAAAACTTCAAGCTAGACAATTTTAATTTTGTTGCTAATGTTGAACAACGTCTTTGTTGCTTATAATAAAATATATTTATATAAAACGTTAGTTTCGTACTACCCTCGGCAATAAATGTGCGTTCCCCCTTCTCGACATAAACATTCTGGCTACGGACCTGAATCTTAATAGCATCCATACCCATCTATTTTATCAACTGAAGTGAAATGCAATAACCTTAAGAGTTTAGAAGTTACAACTTTCAGTAATTCATGTGTTTAAAGCTATTTTTGTATCTCTATGTATTTTATTTTATAGAAACTTTATAGTATATTATTTCGCTAATGCAGCTTTCAAACGTCATTCTGTCACGAAATGCGCCATGTATTAAATTTTCAGTAGTTGTAATGATGGTTTGACTTTTCATCAATAAACTTTGGTAATCTGTGCTAAAGTGTTTTGGAAACCTATTTTTAGTGCTTGTTCTGATGACAATATCATAAAATGTTCAACTCAGTTTTAATTTGGGTAAAAAAAGTCTATTAAAAATCTATTTTTGTAGTCAAAACTAAAAGTAATTATAGAAATACAAAAGTTGCTGTTAAAACTAGAAATTAATTATACTAACACTTGAAAGTTGATGGTTTACTATATATCATACCACCACGAAACCCCAGATCAATAATTACTACAATGGATTTTCCAGTACGTATTTTAGTGTTGAAAAATTAGTTGCTTTAACAATATGTTATGTCATGTCATGTGATGATGTACATATTTTTTAAAGAAAAGAAGATGCAATCTTTTTAAATAATCTTTATCGAAACAACACGCGCTTTAGATACATTTTAGGCAAATATCGTATCGGTGGTCATTGTACACTGGTGCTGAACACTTAGCACAAGCAATCTTTATTTTTCGATCTGAAGATCGTTCACATAAGACACAACGAGTTTGTTTCTGAAGTCTTATTTGTTTGGGTAAATCTTGACGTGCATCATTTTGTTCTTGTCTTTGCTAGCCATTTAGAGTCTTCTGAAGTGCAGATTTTAGTTCCTTAGATATTTTCTCCAGACACGTCTCCTGGTTCTTCTTAGAAAAAAACCCATTGGATTCACACCTGCTTGGTTAGGCATACCATAAAAATACCTTAGTGGCCATCTACGAGTTTTTCGTGTTAGATTTGTCAATGCTTAACAACAGTTTCTTCATCAGAACTAGACGTATCGTTATCACGATCAGAATGCACAGGGACATTGTCTTCATGATCAGATATAGATAGATCGTTTTCAAGGGCAGAATGGACAGAAACATTATCTTCGTAATTATTATCACCATCTTCAGAATCGTAATCATTGTTATCGTTTTATTCCAACCACCCTAGTACAACCTAATTTACTGAATAAAATACATCCACAATAAAAAACAAACCTTTTCAAAGTTAGGATCTCTTGACCCTACTGACGTTCTTATGCGCTTGGAAGGTAGAGGGTAATCAGATGTTAATTTTCTATTTATTTTAACCACAAAATAATAAACAATATAAACTAAAACCATTAAATTTGTAAAGTCATATCGGAAAACGTATTCTACTGCGACACTAGCATGGGGTTACGCGTAACCCCACAAGTAACTAATTACACTGAGCAGTAACAAAAACTAACAGGTACAACATTAAAATTAACCACAATTATTAACAATAAAAAACCTTACTAAGACAACTATCCGAAGAACAGTAAGACTTTAGGGGCAGAAAATCCTGTAACAACACGGTATACTTTATTCTTAGTGCAAATACTAATAACTATTTTACATGACATGATACACGTTATTATTGTTGCGACTGTTTGTTGTTTTTTAATTTAGATGAAGCCACATACATCACTCTTCTTTACCCCCCGATAAGACGTAATCTTCCAAATGAACTGGAACTCGCCTAACTCTAACGGGACGACTCGTCTCCTCGATTAGAGCTTCCACTGATAGTTTTCTAGATACAATCTGATCGGTGTGTCGATGTAGTACTATGCCGTCATCTAGAACATCCCTATAAGATAATAAACTTGTTCTGTTACCAATCTTCACTGGAATCCATTTAGAACCCAATCTATAATTTCTAACAAAAACCGAATCGCTTTCTTTAAATTTGCGTGGTAATTTACTATTTCACACATTTCCATGCTTGATAATTGTCTCCCTTCAGTTCATCAGTATTTAAATATTTTGTATTAGTTTGCATTTTTGCTATGACGAATATAAAATAACTCCATGAACGTGTTTAACCTTACTTTTTTTCTTTTTTTATTTATCTCCACTTTTAAATGTTCCTGGGGCTTCTAATAGTTATTGAATAAAACATTTTTAATATGCTATTAGAATAAAACTATTAAAGTCAAATAAACTAATTCTATTTTTTTTAGAATCTTACAGAAAGAAAAAAAAATTCACCAATCATTACATTTTCTTATCTTATTATATATGTGGCTCCAAAACATTTTCAGTGCTCTCAACACGACTTATTTGGCCAACCTTTCAGTACCCAATCCCAAAACTTCGAAAGCAGAAAGTCCCATGCTGTCAAGCTAGCCACTGTCCCAGCGTTTATCACAAACTCGGCCCCGCTGTCACTAACTGGTAATCGGCTAAGGGCATCAGCATGAATCATATGTCTTGGAACAAACTTGAGAATATAACTGTAACTGTTCAATATTAAAGACCAACTCAACAAACGAGGTCAAATAATATCCGGAGTTGCCTTGTCTTGGCTCAGTATTCCCAACATAGGTTGTGACCATACAAATAAATGTGAAATTTTAGAAGTCGTCAATGATCGCTAAAGCCTCTTTGTCCAATTGCGAATAATTTCTTTGTGCCAAATTTAATGTTCTTGAATAGAATATCGGTACCTAAGACCATTTAGCAGTCGATGACGAAGTACAGTCCCAGTTCTGTATGGTGAAACATCTACTGTTAAAATTAATGGCTTCTTTGCATAAAAATGAACTAACAATGAACCGAACGACAAAAGATTCTTGCACTGCATATATGAATTTTTCTACTCTTAAGTCCAACACCTTTTAGCTTCTCCGAGCAATAACTTATGCAGCGGCTCTGCAATTGTTGCCTTTTGCTTTAAAAAACTATGATTAAAATTTAATATTCTTAGAAATGCTTGAAGTTTCTGTTTGTTTTTAAGGATAGAAGCGTTCTTTATTGCTTAACTTTGTCTTCTGTAGAACGTGCTCTTTTTCCATCTATGTTAAATCCTAAAAAAAATTAACTCCTGTACACCAAATATACATCCCGTAATAAAAACGATGTGTAATAAGTAAACAACTGTTTAGTTCGCGGTTTGCGTGTGTTTGTTTATAGAGTGTAATTACAGTTGTTCCAGTTCGTTAAAGGAGTGTATTTAATAATAAAAAAATTAAAAGTCATTAAAATTTAGTGGTATGAAACTTTATGTTCGTGCTTTAATTTATATCGGTGACGCGTTTGCAAGCAGTTAAAATATATTCATTGAATTTCTCGAATCAATAAAAAATGGCCAAGAATCGATGAATAGAAATATTGAAAAAATTAATAGAAAAATAAAAAAACATTATAGAAAAACGGAAAAGAATTCTAGAAAAATTAAAGAAAAAATTGGCGAAAATTCTCAGAAAATGGAAGAAATACATACTAGTATTGGAAATCAAATAGAAGAACAAATACAGTATAGAAAACCAGATTAAAACTGTTCAAGAAGAAATGCAAAGCGGTATTTTAAATTTAAGATAAGCTGTAGAAGACAAAATAGAAGAAGTAAAAGACAAATTAGAACAGAAGTTATAAGAAAATTCAAAACAATAGAAGACAAACTAGACAAAAAATTAAGAAAAAGAATACAATTGCTTAAAAAAAGAATGAGCTAAATAAATTGTCACGGCGAGAGAAGTGTCACAAACAAAGAATTAATGACGCATCAGAAGAAACCACCCACCAGTTTAAGATTCTACCTTCAAATTTTGATAGTAAGGTTGTCTGGTCAACCTACCACAAACAGTTTGAAGGCGCAGCTGTAGCTAATAGTTGGAACAACAAGCAGAAACCGACGTCATTGATAGTAGCCTTACGTGGAAAAGGGCTTGGAATTTCTGACTATCTCCAAGGAAATTACCAGCTCTTAACTTCACGTTTACCAAGCCCAAATAAAGAGTCGAGTTCAGAAACTTGCGGAAAGAATTCAAGAGGTTGAGGCTAGCATCGCCAGATTGGTAAGGCTTGCGTATCCTACAGCATCAGATACCTTTCTTGAGCAATTGCTTATTCAAACCTTTGTAGACGGCCTCTGAGACAGCAAAACGCAACAGACTCTCCGATAAGCTCGACTCAAGACGTTGGATGACGTTTTAGTAAATACCTTGGAGTTTCAAGCAAGAAAACAAGAATTGAAACAAGACGGTCATAAACTCCGCTGTGCTGTAAAAGTACCCACGCAGACTATACTAGACTAGAAAGCATCAATGAGATAGCGCGACGAATACTTCGAGAAAGAGGAATGACGACTTTGAACTGAGGTGAAATAAACCACGTAGGACAACAACGTACTAAAGCTAAGAAAAATTCAAGAAGAGCATTCAAAAGTTGACCAAACGAAACGAAAGTTAATCTTATCTAGTCATGTACCAGAAATTACCATGCAAATGGCATCGGAGCAATTGCATAATATTTATCTCGATGGCAGATTAATGGACGAAAGTTTCAGTTACAGGTTGACACGGGAGCGACGAAGACCATCATTCGTCCTAACATGTTATTGAAAAACGAGAACACATCACTAGAAATAGAGCCAAAACACGCCAGTATCTGAAATGTGAGATGCGTGAATTCTAATAAAGCTAGGTCACCGAAGAAATGCTAAAAGCTCAGCCAAGACCAGCTGGCTAAAGTTAAAGTGTTGATCCACCACTATCAAGATATGTTCGCGTTGGAGAATGGTTCCAAAGAAAGAACTAAAGTAATCAAACATAAAGTTAATAGCGGAGACGCTCGGCCGATACGACAACATCCACGCCGACTTCCTTTATCGAAAAGAGAAGAAAACAAACAAATAATTACGGATATAAAGAGAGAAGGTGTGATTGAACCTTAGAATAGCTCATGGGCGTCTCTAGTGGTACTCGTACAGAAGAAAAACGGATCAACGAGGTTTGGCGTAGACTACAGAGAACTTAACGACGTAACCAAAAAGGACAGCTATCCTTTACCGAGAATTGACGATCCCAGTGGTTTTCCATGTTAGATTCAAATAGTGGTTACTGGCAAGTAGAATTGGAACCCAAAAATCGTGAAAAAACAGTTTTTACGATTGGATTGTGGCAGTTTACTGTGATGTCTTTCGGCCTGTGTAACGCTCCTGTGCGTTCGAGCGTTTGATGGAGACCATCTTGCGCGGACTGTCTTGGAAGGCGTGCTTGGTTTACATAGACGATGTGATCGTGGTTGGAACACTTGAACAACTTGAAAGAAGTGTTCCAACTAATATGTGGAGCAAATCTGAACGTGAGTCCAAAGAACTACCACGTATTTAAAAAGGAAGTGCAATATCTTGGACACGTCGTATCTAGAGATAGAGTAAGGGCTGACCTAGGCAAAATCCGAGCAGTGCAAGCATGGCCAAGACCAATCTTAAAACATCAGATCCGAAGTTTTCTTTGGTTGTTCACCTATTATAGACGATTTGTACCCGGATTTGCTAACATTGCTAAACCTTAGACAAAACTGAGCGAAGAAACAGCAGAATTAAAACAGGTCTTAGTTACTTCGCCGATTTTAAGTTATCCAAGAGAAAATGGATAGCTTGTTTTGGATACCGATGCAAGTAATCGTAGGTGCATAGGTGCAGTCCTTTCACAATTGCAAGATGAACATCGCGTATTTTAATAAAGTTTTTTCCAGGCCAGAAAAGAATTATTGCGTGATTAGGAGAACGCTGTTAGCAGTAGTCAAGTTCATAGAACACCTCTACAAATATTTGAATAGACGAAAATTTTTACTAAGGACAGATCACGCTGTTTTAAAATGCCTATTGCAGTTCCATAATATAGAAGGACAAGTAGCAATCGAGAGACTGCAAGAGTATGACTATGACACAGAACAGCGTGCCGGAATCAGTCATCGGAACGCTGATGCCTTATCCAGAAGATTATGTCCGGCAGACTGCAGCCATTGTTCGCGGCATGAACAAAAGGTCTAATGCTTCCGGAGAGCTGGTTGATGACGAGTGGGAACCTAAGCAGTTGCGTCTCGAACAAGAAAAACATCCCAAAATAAAACTATTTCTGAACTGGAAAGAAAACGGCCGACTATCAACCTGGGAAGAAGTGAGTGCTTTGAGCAAAAACATCAATACGTACTAGTCGCAGTGGAATAGTTTGAGAGTAGAAGACGGTCTTTTTAAGCGATCCTTATTTATTAGTAAAGAAAACATTGGGAAAAAATTTAGAAAGATTCTACTGGGTAAACTGTAAAAAGGACGTTTTAAATGGTGCTGTAAGTGAACGGGTTGGAGATCAGAAAATTGTGCAACGCTCAGAGCGCCGATGAAGCAGTATAACGCGGGAAACCTGGTAGAAAAAGTAGCGACTGACATTGCAGGGCCGTTCCTAAAATTTGGTTTGGGAAATAAATACATTCTAGTGGCGATCAATTATTTCGCAAAGTGGACAGAGGGTTACGCGATACCCAACCAAGACACAGTTACAGTCGCAGGCATAATAATGAAACAGTTTTTCCGTCGGTTTGTAGTTCCGTTAGAATTACATTCCGACCAAAGCCGCAACTTTGAGTCTGGGCTGTTTCAAATAGTTTGCCAACTGTTGGGAATCAAGAAAATTGGTACGACGCCTCTCCATCCTCAATCTGACGGCATGGTTGAACGGATAAATAGAACAATGGGAAAGTACTTAGCCAAGGTAGTGTTCAAACACCAAAGAGACTGGAATTAGTACTTGCACCTTTTTCTAATTTCACACCCATCATCCGTCGCGAAATACGACTGCCATGCGACCTCTAATTTAGACGAAGACCGAAAGAGGAAGTTGCTGGAGAAGTAAGCTGACAAAAAAGCTAAACGAAATACACGAGGCAGTCCGTAAAAACACACAAATTGACAACGACCGAATGAAGACCAGATATGACGTTAAGGCACAAAATGGTGTGTTTCAACCTGCGATATGGTGTGGTTGTATAATCCGCAAAGAAGACATGGTTGTGGATAAAATTTTGTATTCATTTATTTAGAAATGATTACGTTGTTGAATCATCCGTATTATACGGTTGTGTTTATTTGGCATTATCTTTGTTCGGTCAAAAATTCCAGTTGTAATTTATGTTTCCCTTGTGAGATATAATGGTAATTAAATATGTTTTAACAATTTGTTTATTTTAAGTTTGTTTAAAAGTTTTTTGTTTGAAGTATATTCTCAGTACAGTCGTACTTATTTTCTTTATGTTAGTTCGATTAAATTACGTTAGAATAAAGTCATTCTTACAATTTATTAGACAGTTGTTATGATTCTGGTCGCAACAACTAATCTTAATGACAGTAGTGAAATACAATATTTTGCCAATTCGACAGTTCACACAGAAGCAAGGGTCGTTGCTCGACACTACTTTTGTTACGTTATTTAATTTGTTTGCATCCTCTTTGCACTTCTTGGTGGTATGGTTTAATTTCATGGAGTTTTGAACACAACCATTGTGGAAATGGTAGTCGATTGAGTTAATATATATACAGTGCATTTTTTTAAAGGTGTTCATAGGGATTTACATGCTAATATTTCATCCTCATGTTAACTTGTGTATCTGTGTGGGTTTGATGCAACTTTTTATTTAAAAAAATAAAATAGACTTTTTTCTACAGAATGCACATTTTGTAAACACCACATCTGTCTTTATTTAATTTATTGTACCATTTAAAGTTCAAATAATTATGCGAAAAATGAGTACGTCAGAATCATACTAACATTAGAATGTCTTCCGGGTTTGGACCGTGTCATTCTTGTTGTAACCGAAGTTGCCAACGTTTCCCCTACTTCCGCAAGAGGCTTCAGCAGGGCGTGAGATAAATCGCAAAACTCAAACAAGCAACCGAAATCTAACTAAGAACTTCATAAAAGTTAGGTAATCTACACAAGCCATAATCTAAACGCTGAAAAGGTAAGAAAGAAAACGATAACTTGAAAAAGCAAACGAAAATCTAACAAAAAACCACTACCGAGTTAAGTAGCAACTTGTGAACCAAGCCAGGTTCTAAAATCCGCCAAAGTGACTTAAGAAGAAACAGTCTCTGTATATAAAGGAAAAGAATCGTCACGGATGGTTAAGCTCGACTCTGATTGGGTTACGGTTAATAAGGGGCGTGTTTTCAATAAATGACTAGTAATCGGGAACCAAAGAGGGGATAGTTCAAAATCATGATAGCAATTGAAGTTATTGGGGTGTTTGATGATTTCTATGCTTTTTCGGAATTTCCTGTTGAACAAGAATGGAGATTTGGCAATCAAAGAAACATTATCAAAATCTATCTTGTGACCTGTAGTAAAATTATGTTCAGCAACCACAGACTTGGAAATATACCTTTTCCTTATACAACGATCATGTTCTGAAATGCGAGTAATGACGGAACGACCGGTTTCACCAAAGTAGACTAAACCACAAGAACAAGGGATTTGGTAAACACCTTGAGATGAAAGTGTAGTCTTTGGGAGAAGAAAGAATCTGAGAGTTTTTTCCTGTCGAGTTGAATATGGGTTTAATACCATTCTTACGAAAAAGTTTCCGTATTTGATCTGTAACCTTGTAAATGTAGGGTAAAAAAGCCAATTTCGGGTTGGATTCGTGAGTAGAAGTGTCCTTAAATAATCGACTACGTGGATGTAAACGACGATTAATAACTCTATGAATATCTTGCTTTTAATTTCGTCGCCTTTCGCGTTATGTAAAATTTAAGTTTATTTCAGATTTTAGTGAGATACGCCCTATTAAGGTAAGTCCATTTAGAGTGTATCCTTCAGGAGCGGGCTTGTGGTAAGCATTAAGCTATACTCCTTCCTGGCGCTCTTTGATTTTTGACTTTTCATTGTGTTCTGTGGAGTTTTCCAAAGCAATCACGAAATTTTGAATATAACCCACCCCGTCTTCACTGAGCAACGGTAAAACTTCGTTTATGGTACTTTATTTTAGGCAAGTTCCATTGTTCCAACTTTTGCACGTAACAAGCCTTGTTTGCTGGCGATAACAACGTTACGCAAGTTCAGGTCCCCATCAGAGTAATAACTAGCAGAATCAGAAATCAAGTCGAAGGAATGAACTTCGATAAGTTTATGAGCATATATGAAGGTTTTGGAAAGGCTAGGTTTGGAGTTACAATCGAGAAACAAGACCTGCTCCAAACATGAAAAGAATACGCCATTGCACATTGCGTCGGCGAGAATCTTGACATGTCCAGAAGGATTGTAGTCGTATTTAAAAAGAAGTTTGGACGGTAAATGAATTACGAAGACAACAACCGACGGTCGGAAAAGTGTTTAAACTACGTGGTGGCTAACGTTTCGTTTTCTGTCTAGTCACCAAGAAGTACTCACGTACAAATCCCTTATACGAAAACCGGTATAGAGTATTATGTAATCTCAAGAGAGAATTGGAGTTCTACAATATTAAAAAATTGGCAGTACTCAAGCTTGGTTGTGGCTTAGATCAACTGAATTGGAGGACAGTTCGAAATATGTTGAAGGTCGTCTTCCGAGGAGCAGACGTTCAAGTGTTGATCTGCAGTTACTAACTAAGTAGAACATTGGGTCAGGCAAAGTCCATTGACTGCTACTTTTAGGGTCAAGAAAGTTGCTAAAATGCAGAGAGCTGCCACGATCCTTTCTTCCAATGTCGCATCTAGTTTCCTGTTCTGGGACATTAAGAAAGGGGCCGTGAAACGTTAACGAAGTTATTGTCAAATTCCAGACACTGGCTGAATGATGTTGAACATTATATAGACAGATAACAGAAACATAAAAACGATTCAAAGAAAAGTGGATTTTTAGTTTTTCGCAGTCGAAAGTTACAGACTTTGTCGGTTTAAAATAATTAAAGTGTTTAACACGTGTTTTAAGATAAATAACTGTACATGCTTTTAATATAAACAAATACCGCTTTAGATAAGCAGAAGTTATCGGCAGACATTATTATTCGAGTGATAAGTGATATATAAATTAATGTAAGAGGTTTTCTTAAATATCGTTAGACTTAATTAGTTATGAGTAGTTTTAACTCTTGTAAATATTTAGTTTATAAATAAATTCATTTTAAAATTCGTAACAATACCTGTTTTTTCGCACTAGACGATTCGACGTTATTTTTATTTTTTTTTTATATACAGCTATAAATTCTTTTTTGTAAATTAGATTTATTTCATATCTACATTTGATTTTATTTTAGTAATCTTTGAATTGCCGCAAATCAATTAATTTATTAACATTAAGATTATTTATTAAAAATTCGGTTACTTGCCTGTTCTCTAAACTTAACAAATCAATCCCTGTTCTATCATTTTGTTTTATTTTTCTTGGTGTGGTTTTTAGATTAGTCTGCGTACAGTAAAAACAACGTAAGTACTAATTAAAAAAAACAACGTTTTTAAATCTTTGTTTTATCTAAGCGGGTTCGATAACATTGATGCTGCCACTGCAAATATACCGATTGCATTAAAAATATAAGACCTCAGAAAGAACAGATTATTTACTCAACATACATTTGGGAATAATTCGCAAACAATATAAAGTAACAGTAGATGAAATTTGATAAGTATACGATGATAATACACTTTACACAAACCAAACGCATGGTTGCACTAGATGTAATTTTGCATTATTTATGATACTCTAGAGATCCATAACTATGCATTTTCAGATATTTCGTATGAATGTATTTCTGTATAAGTAAACGCTAACACAACTATAAAATCAATGCAACAATAACAAGTTAAAATTAAAAAAAGTATACTAAAAACCGCGCCCTTTCAAAATCTGCGGTGCGCCAGCTTCCTTATTAAAATTAAATTAGACGCCGTTTTAAAGGGAAGAATAGAAATGTCGAGATAAAGAAATAGGAAATACGAGTTATCCCTGATAATAGAATGAAAGCCGATGAAAGATTAAACTAGAATTTAATTACCTGTATTTACTTAGGTTTGTGTGGTCCGTGAGTATGTTTACTCGACCGTTAAGGATCGTGAGTACGTGCAAACCGAACTCTATTGAGTCGCTAAGAGTTGTACAATTGGTTTTAATTGGCTTTCATTTTGTTTTGATTATAAAAAAGAAAACAGAATGGCATTTTACGATCAGTTAAAAGTTTTGCATATACATCCTTGAATTGTTCCAACTTTTAATTTAGTTTTTTTGGAAGTTTTAATTAAAAATACAACAGCAACTTTTTAAAACGAATTCGGTGAGCGCATTTTTAAAGCTATCTTTTCTAAAGTTGCCGTGCAAAAACTTTATATTCAAATTTCAATCGCTTCATGGCAATTTAAATCGAATTAATCTTCATTTTAACACCATTTCCTTTTTACTCGTCACCGTTAGAAACGTGATTTGAACGAAAAAGTTTTTTTGCGAATGAAAAACACATAGAAATAGTCGTAACTTAAATTAAAATAATTCGGTAGTAAACTACAAGCATAATTTCCACATGTGAAACCTGTGCAACATAAACATAAGGATATTTTTTAATACGTCGTCCTGTATAACCGTTTATGTTTATAACCTAAACGTAAATAAAGGGTAAATTTAAATTACAAGACGTTTATTTTCTTGTATTCGTTAGACACCAAACGTGCATATATCTTTATATAAATGTGTTGTTTTTCATTCTTTGCTTCTCATAAATGTAGTCGTATGTATAATTTGTTACAAAAACTAATGAGCATTAATTCTAATGCTAAAAACATCTGTTTGATTACTTCTCCATGCCGCTACAATTAAATAATTTCTAAACTTAAATGTCACGATAAATGTTGGCAATAAACTTGATCAAGCCGTAATTAGAATTTTTAATCAAAAGAACACAATTTTAGAGAGATGTAAATTCTACATTCTTCCAAACAATTATAATTTTCAGGTATAAAGTAACATAATATGTAGTATTTAAATGTGTAGTAAACGTTTTTTGTCTATTACTTGGACTTGACTTACTAATTAAAAATATTTTAATGATAAACATTAACAGGTCTTCAGACATTGAATTCTCTAAATTTCATAATATTGAAACGTTCTCAAACTCGCTAGATACCCTGTCAGAATCCCAGTGGTTTTCCACGTTAGATTTAAAGAGTGGTTATTGGCAGGTAGAATTGAAACCCAAGGATCGTGAAAAAACAGCTTTTACGATCGGAACTGGTTTGTAGCAGTTCACTGTGATGCCCTTTGGCCTGCGTAACGCTCCTGCAATATTCGAGCGTTTGATGGAGACCATCTTCGCGGATTGTCTTGGAAGACGTGCTTGGTTTACCTGGACGACGTGATCGTGGCTGGAAGGTCGTTTGAAGAACACTTGAACAACTTGAAGGAAGTGTTCCAGCGGTTACCTGAAATTGAGCCCAAAAAAGTGCCACGTTCGCGACTGGAAGAAAAAGTTAAATGCCTCCGGAGAACTGCTATGGTTGATGATGAGTAGGAACCTGAGCAGTTACGTCGCGAACAAGAAAACGATCGTGAAATAAGACTACTCCTGGACTGGAAAGAACGCGGCCGACGACCAACCTGGGAAGAAGTGAGTGCTTTGGACAGAAACATCAAAGCGTACTGGGCGCAGTGAGTGTCCTTGATAGTAAAAGACGGTCTTCTTAAGCGATCCCTAGAAAGTGCGGAGGGCACGGGAAACAGACTACAGTTGGTAGTGCCAAAGAGCAGAGTGTCAGAAGTGTTGAAGCATCTTCACGATGGGACATCAAGAAGACACTTTCATGAAATGGTGCCGTAAATGCACGGTCTGCGCATCGGGAAATAATCCAGCGAAAAAGCGCAAAGCACCCATGAAGCAATACAACGTGGGAAGCTTATTGAGAAGTAGCAATTGACATCGCAGGGGCGTTCCCAGAATCTGAACCGGGAAATAAATACATCTTGGTGGCGATGGATTATTTAATGAAATGGACGGAGGCTTACGCCATACCCAATCATGAAGCAGCTACAGTCATAGACGTATTAGTAAAAGAGTTGTTCTGTCGGTTTGGAGTTCCGTTGGAATTACACTCCGATCAAGACCGCAATTTTGAGTCTGGGTCGTTTCAAGGAGTTTGCAGTCTGTTGGGAATTAAGAAAACTAGGACGACGCCTCTCCATTCTCAATTTGATGGCATGGTTGAGCGGATGAATCAAACAATGGGCAAATACTTAGCCAAGGTAGTGTCCACACCAAAGAGACTGGGCTTAGTGCTTGCACCTTTTCCTAATGGCATACCGATAATCCGTTCAAGAAAGCAGAGGCCAAACACCATACTGTGTGATGCTCGGTCGTGAAATACGATTGCCATGCGACCTTCAATTTGGACGAAGACCGGAAGAAAAAGTTGCTGGAAAAGATTACGTCAGCAAACTGACCAAGGGGCTAGACGAAATACATAAAAAGGTCTGTAAAAACACACAAATTGCCAACGACAGCATAAAGACTAGATATGACGTCAAGGCACAAAATGTTGGGTTGTATAATCCTCAAAGGAGACGTGGTTTGTCGCCGAAGCTGCAAAGGCAATGGGAGAACCCCTATGAAGTCATGCAGCGTATATCGCATCCAAAAACCGCCCAGAAGCAAACCAGAAGTGGTCCACGTCGATCGTCTAGCCCCGTTTGTTGGCGATAACCACAATACGCTAATTCAGGTCCGAACCAGAGTAATAAGCAGCAGAACCAGGAATCCAATCGAAGAAATGAAGTTTATGAACTTATACGGAGGTTCTGGAAAAGCTAGATTCGGAGTTACCACCGAGAAACAATAAGATCTGTTCTAGACACAAAAAGATTACGCTATCGCACATTGCGTGAGCGACGATCTTGACATGTCTAGAGAGGTTGCAGTCGTGTTTAAGAAGAAGTTTGGACAGCTAGATGAATTACGAAAACAGCAACCAGCAGTCGAAAAAGTTTTAAGATTACGTGGTGACAGACGCTTTGTTTTCTATTTGATCACCAAGAAATACTCACGTACCAAGCCGTTATACAAAAATCTGTGGCGAGCATTATGGAATCTCAAGAGGGAAACGGAGTTCCACCATGTTAAGAAATTGACAGCACCCAAGCTTGGTTGCGGCTTAGATCAACTAAATGGGAGGACAGTTCGAAACATAATGGAGGTCGTCTTCCAAGGAACAGGCATTCAAGTGTTAGTCTGTAGTTGCCAACCAAGAAGAATATGGGGTCAGGAAAAGTCCTTTAATTGTTACTTTTATAGTCAAGGAAGCTGCTATCGCTCTGGTCCTTCCTACTGGTGTCGCATACAGTCTTCTGTTCTGGGACAGAACAGTCCTAAGAAGGGGGCAGTAAAAGGTTTTCAAATTCAAGAGCCTTTTCAAAGTTGTTATCCATATTTTAGAACGTATACCAAAAGATATGGAACATTCTGTAACTTGTGTTTTAATATACTATTCTAAAATTTTCGTATTTTCTAAACACGTTTTTCTAAATACGTTTTTCGTCGTGGAGCATAGCGTTAATTAGCAGACCATACGTGAGTTAGACACAATTTCTAAACAACTATTTTATCTTCATATTGATTTGGTCAACACTCTATCTCCGGATGATTGGAATCACTTTGACAACATTACTTATCAGCAATCGGAGACTACTCTACGCGTTACCACTGCAGTTCATCTCACAAAGTTTAATTATAGGAACCTAGGAATTACAAAGTATCTTCTACTGTTGGTTGTTTGAAAATGGTCAATTTATCCAGTTTACTTCAAAACAAGAATCGGTGCTATCCAAAGGTTTTAATTTTTCAATTTCTTTGAAACGTATTACCAACATTTTATGTGCTGTTGAGTTCTATAACACATTTTTCTCGTCGGATCTCAGATCCGACTCGTACTTCCACTAGCAAAATTCTTGAATCATTTAATGTTTCTAAATCAAACACAACATACGTTTTTCTGACTCATAAGCCCACCTCAAAAATTGAACGTGACATCAGCCCAATTAGCAGATTTTCTAATCTACTTTCTAAAATCAAACGTCAACTTACCTTCTTAGATTCAAAACCAGCTTGTCTATAGAGACTTCCCAAAGTCTACAAACAAGGTGTACCTCTTTGACTTATAGTCAATACTGTTAAATCACTTCCTCCTTTGCCATTTTATTCAACGTTTAGAAACTATAAAGTTTCAACCTAAGGATTGTATGATTTTTATGTCACTCTAATTGTCTCGACTTCTTGATAATCTAAACAAACAGTTAGATATAAAATTGAAATAAATGATTTTCTCTGATTGCTTGATGTTCTTGTGACTTGTAAACCAGATACATTTTTAGGCCATTCTCTTTATCGCAAAACCATACATACGGACAGATACCTTCATGCCTTGTCTCATCATTATTTTGCACAGAAACGTTCTGTTATTGAACCTTTAATTCATTGTGTATTTTTCTGTTTGCCAACCTGGGAATCTAGACTACGAACTCCGTCATCTTACTAAAAACTTGATAAAAAATGATTATATAAAGCAAAATATTCAGGAAGTTATTAAGAGGTTTTACCTGCAAATTCACAAAGAATGTTAGACAAGGACTGGATAGTACTGACGATGAGTTGAAAAGATATATCTTGTTTGTGAACGTTGAGAAGTTCGTATACGTATTTGAAATACGACTGCAAACTCAATGAGTAGTTTCTTTGTGACATTAAATAAAAATTTTTCATTTAAAGATTTGATCTAAAGTGACCCTGTTTTAAGATATTTGCAATTAAAGTTTTCAGGTCGATCCTGACTATCTAAACAAATGGAAATCGTTTGTTGATTGTAACTATGCGATAAATGATGAGTGTAAATATTGTAAAATCACGTTTTTATGTATTGTGTTAATTATTCTTTTTTAAATGTTTCATCATTTATAAAATCAATTGTTAATATAATAATTAAAGCAGACAGTAACGTTTATTTCTTAGCATTATTACAGCCCTAGCTTATTTGTTAAGTTAGGTTTGTAATCATGCTTAATAATTACTTTGTGTACACGATCACGTTTATCTTTAGCTGTAACCAAAACAACACTTTAGATAATTAAATGCAAAATTCAGCTTTCTTAGAACTAAGTTCAACAATCTGTTTTATTTTTGTCTCAACGGATTTCTGTGTTTCGTGTTAACGTACTCGCACTTCATAATATTTAATTTAATTTTTTTTTATTATGTACAGGTGTACTGTTTTAATGTACGCTGAGTGTAATTATAACCTTCACACATACGTAAACTGTGAGTTGACCAATATCCTAATAAACAATCGCCTTTAATAAACTTTGTTTTGGCGCGTGTAAAAGGAGAAACTGGAGGTGTTCTTCCTACCTACAAAAACAGTAGTAAAAAAAACCACCCCATGTATTAGCAAGGGAAGAAGAATAAAGCTTTTCAATAAAATCTAAACTTCAATTTCTTTTCATTAATATTCCAGTTCGACTCAACGAGGAAAACGTTTTCTTCGGGCAAGTACTGGATTGTAGGTAAGTCTTATTTAATTACATTTGTGCCATCAATAAAGTCTCTCACAAATTTACAATATTTGTTTCAATATTATGTAGGTATTTTTATTAATTATTTTTGTGTGTCGCATGCTGTTAATCATAGATACTTGTCATTATCAATTTAATTTTCATCGCTATAAACACCCTATTGTGTATTGCCGTTACTTCCGGCATTTATATAACTATTGTTGAATAATTTACTATAAATTCTTGTGCTTGTTAATTATCGACAATATTAAATTGAAGTTGTACATACTTATCCTTCTTTTTTTGATTCGTTGAGGATTACAAACCTGATTGTGTTGCAAACTTGAACCTTATGTCTTGATCGAAACAGAAGTTTTTTTTAGTAAGATCTGGCGCCCATTAAATTCTATTTATTTGAACCTCGTTTACCTCCGACTAATGCGAGTTGGCCGAGCAAAGTTTGTAATATCTATAAGCTTGTAGCAAATTTGATGACTTACCCCTTGCTTGCAATTTCTTAAATTTAATTTTTACGGGTTGTTGAATTGGAAGAAAGGTGAAGTATAGAAAACTTCCGTGAATAATAGACAAAAACTGCAAAATCGATTTTTTGCTGCAGCAAATGCAATTGAATTAGACAGAATGTGTAATTATTTACGCGAATAACAAACAACGTTTAGAAGTTTTGGTTTTATGCAATAGAGGAAGTATTATCTAGTTTACTTGAAAAATGTGCAGAATAGCAGATTTATTTTGCTAAACATTTTGATTTTTTTAAATGTTTTAATTAAACTTTCATTTTGACATTTTTTGCTTGTATTTATGCTCTAATTTCAACTGCGAAAATAATATGTTAATCATATACACCTTGTAGACGAGATGGTGTTGAATCTGAAGGGGTACGTGGACGTTTAGTTTAGGTGTTGATTTGGCTAACCTCGCGTTTAATTTTTAAAGTAGAATTATGTGTTAGAAGAGCGCACGTTTCCTCCGACCCAATAGAATGGATTTTCGTAGCTAATCAATTTGATTCAAAACGATAGTAGCGTTTGTCGGTTGCAAGAACAATGATACCCTGGTTTCTACGAAGACTTTTCAGAGCTAACTTTTCCGACTTTGAAATGTTAGATTTAGGAACTTTAAATGATTCAATAAATACGAATGGAATCTGAGATGTAGGAAAGATGTCTTATAGAAGACACAACGCACATAAAATTTTCTTTTTTAAAAATACGTAGCAACAACAAAATTGAAACTTTTAGATAGCACCAATACCTGTTCTGAAGTAAGAGTCAAACTAGATACATTGACGACTGTTTTTAAGGAGTCAGTAGTAGATGAAACTTTGTGATTCTTGGATTCCGATAATTAAAACCTTTTGAGATGAACTTTAATTGTTAGTCGTAAAATAGTATCAGACTGCTGGTAAGTAATGTTGTCTAACTCTCGTCGGGTTGGTTTAATTCGTTCGCGTATTAACGCTAGACTAGAACGGTGTAGAAAATTTTTAAAAGAACGTGCCTAAATGTGGAATTTGATTTTGAGGAATGAAAGTATGATTTTGAGGTCACGACAGCGACTAAGAAAAGTTAAAATGCACTCAAGTTTGACGAACAGATTCTGTCCCACCATGACAAAATCTTGAATTTGGTTCCTCTTATTGATAAGTGTTTATCATGGGTTTTCCTCCATTTTTATGGAATTCTTTGAAACGTTTGCTTTGGAATCATCAATACTAAAACGTAAAGTTTCATTTAGATATGTAGACGACGCCTTTAATGTTTGGTCCTATAGTATTCTCAAATTATTTCTTGATAATCTAAACCACCAACACTCAGATATGAAATCAAAATGGAAATAAGGAAATAACGGTTCTCCCCCATTTCTTGACGTTTTTATTATTCGTAAACCTGACAGACTTTTAGGCCATTCTGTTTATCGGAAACCTACTCATACAAACAGATATGCATCTCCATGTTTTGTCTTATCATTACCTTACATAAAAATTTTCTGTTATTGAATCTTTAGTTCATCTAGAATCTAGTCTCGAACCTGTTTTACTAAAAATTTGTTAAACAATGGTTATATGAATAAACGCAAATCCAAGTAGGGACAGAAATAGGTGCAATAGCCTTCCATCTTCTAACTCACGACCAATTTTAAAATTTTCTCAAGTGTGTTTCTGAAATATAGGTAAAATCACACAGAAACTGCCCCTCCTTCGCTCAACAATATAGGTAAAATTACACAAAATTGACTCCAATTAAACAATGAAGGTAAAATCACACAAAAACTGCCCCTCCTTCGCTCAACAATATAGGTAAAATTACACAAAATTGACCCCAATTAAACAATGAAGGTAAAATCACACAAAAGTTGCCCTCTCCCCTTAAACAAAATTTTGTATCCACACCTATATATGAAGCGAGATATTCAAGTAGTTATTAATCGTCGTCGACATCCACGTGTTCTTATACCTAAGGACATTTCTACCTCCGAATCCAATCCGAAATAAAAAAAACTTTTTTATAAAAATAGTATCAAACCCATATTCAGCTCGACAGATAAAATCTGTCAGATGTTCTCAAAAGACAAGTTTTCTACACTTTAATCTCAAGGTGTATATCAAATTCTTTGTTCTGCTTTTGATATCGTTTTAGTGATTCCAAAATCTCCATTCTTCTTTAATAAGAAAACCCGAGAGAGCATAGAAATCACCTTAATAACTTTAATCGAAACCACGGATTCGAACTATCACCCGTTTGGTTCACGTTTGTTAATCGTTTATTAAAGACACACCACTTTTTAACAGTAACCTAATAAAAACGCGTTTTACATGTCGTTATTTTTGTATTTGTTAAAAATAGTACTTCAAATTAAAATTCACGACTGCATTAGTTTGTGCGCTGCTACTGCTGTTTAAACCTTTACGAGTAGAATAAGCGCGATAAAGCAGGAACAGCTATTTATTCTTTCTTTGTTTATTTGACACTACTGCGAACGTCGTATTAGGGCTAGTCCACTAAATCCGACGTGTTGGAGAAAACGTACTCGAAATATTAGTCAGATTTCTTAGGAATATGTAACCTGTGAAGTCCACTTCGTTTTAAAAATCAGAAATAACAAAAGATGACTTGTACCTTTTTCTGAAATCTCAGTATTGTATATTTCGTTAATTGTCTTTACTTCTGTAATCCATCAATCAGCTTTATGCACATTACTTATCATAGCGCATACTTTTTTGTAATTATATTTAATCCTTTAATTAATCATGTCAGCCTTGTGCGTACTACTTCTTAGTATAGTATAATTTGCTTTTATTTAATTGTATTCCATTTTATTTATTAACCGTCAGCCTTAAGCGTATAAGTTATTTTATATAACAACAACGTAGAGCATACCGATTCATATCACTTGCAATCGCATATTTTGGCTTTATCTATTGTCGTTGAGTACGTTGACAAGACATCCGTCAAGTTTTGTGATCATTTGAACGCAGTCAAAGCCAAAAGTAGATAACATAACATTTGTAAGTAAATTTAATGACCACGCTTACTTTTGTTTTTAATTCAAATAAATAGATGTAGTGAACGTTACTATTTGTGACGAAGAATTGTCGACTGGATAAGTTTTTGTGCTCATATTTTTTTGCGATTCATTTTATTACAATTGTCGATTGTTAATTCGTTTTGCGACTACATGGTAAACAAAGCAGCTAATCGAGTACTATTTAAGATTTTATTAGAATCAATCACACATAACGCATGCTACCATTGAATATAATTACTTGTATGAAGTGCCTGATTAAAAACCTTTGCTTTAATATTAAAAACTTTGACATCTGTCGTCGACAAATGTATAATCGTTATTTAATTATTGTTATTCTACTTTTTTCTCTTTTGTAACTCCTATTCTTTTTTGTTGAAAATAAATATATTATTGTTAGAACCGGTGTTTCGCAAATTCTTTTTTTAAGTAATCGACAGATTTAAACAAGGTTTGTACTGGATGATATTTACTCGCTTTGGCGCCTTTTTAATTTATTGTAGCATTAGCGCACCGAGACTTGCGACCCGCCTGCCGAATCATACTGAGCTAGACGCATGCATTTAAGTTACGAACAAATTTCCGTAATACTTCTTTATATATGGAAACGACTTTTTTTAGTTTCTTTCTTAGTTAAATTTTGGTTGCTTGTAAGAGTTTTTCGATTTCTTTTACGTTCTTATGAACTCCTGTACAAAAATGGACTAAACGTTGAAAATTTCACCTACAACATTAACACGGTCCAAACCCCAAAAATGTTTGTTATTTAAAATTAAATTCATTTTTGAGCAACTGATACTAGTAATGGAAGAATAAAGCAGTTTTCATTACCAGTTTCATGAAGAAATGAGAATATTATTATGAAATAGAACAACATAAAACTTTCGTCTTCTTTTTTAAATGGTTGCACAACCCAGTATGGATTTTGGCCTGGTTCACAATCGTCTAAGAAGATTTGAAACAAGAAAAATGCGCAAGGTATTTGGACCCGTACATTATAGAACCTGGAGATGCAATTTAAATCACAAACCAAATGCATTTATAAACAAAAAATTTGAAACAATTAGATGACTGAACCATATACAAAAAATAGAGTTAGAAAGACTAACAAGAAGAATAAATGAATAGAAACCCTGCGAAACAAAACACATAAAAATAAAAAGATGATGTAATGGAACATCTGAAAAAGCTTAAGTGTAGTCTCTTTTGATAGTAAATTATATTTACTTTCAGAGACTTAAAAACAAGAAAATTGCTTGTGTGCTGTCACGCTGCCGCTTTTAACTTTTTATCGGTGGTTATAACAATTTTAAACAAATAAAATCAAATCACATCGTTTTATAATTGTCAAATTAGTAACTGTCAAATTCTAAGTAATATAATTAAAAGCTGTTTTCGAATAGAAATTTTTGTATTGATGGACCAAAAAAACAAAAAATGATGACTATCGATACACCTGTTATAGGAATTGATTTAGGTACCACGCATTGCTGTGTAGGCACATTAGAAGGTGATAATGTTCACATCATAGAAAATTTACACGGTGAACGTACAACACCCTCGTACATAGCGTTCACCGACAACAAAGAAATAATCGGTAAAAATGCCAAAGAACGAGTGTCTAGAAACCCTACAAACGTTATCTATGGTATAAGATGTAACATTAAATTATAGTTATTCAATATTTACATTGCAGATTCCAAAAGGTTAATCGGACGATTATTCAACGATGAATATATACAACACAACCTACCATCGTGGTTCTTTAAAATTACCGAAGGTGAAGAAAATATGCCTGTAATACAAGTCACAAGAAATGACGAGACTCTTACCTATAAACCTTATAAAATAAGTGCAAAATTGTTAACGTACATGAAAAAAATTGCTGAGCAAAAATTGGGACAAAAGATTAACAGCGCTGTAATTACAGTGCCCGCATATTTTAACTATAATCAAAGAATTGCAACTAAGAAAGCTGCAAAACTAGCAAAACTACACGTAATTAAAATAATGAACGAACCGACTGCAGCAGCATTAGCGTACGTACATAAAAATGATATAAACACGTGTAAAAACGTTTTAGTTTTTGATTTGGGTGGTGGTACTTTTGATGTTTCGGTCGTGAACGTTGTAGATAAAGACATTACAGTCAAAGCAACTTCAGGAAATACTTTTTTAGGCGGTCGCGATTTTGACAATAACCTGTGCTATTTCATTGCAAAGAAACTACAGAAAACGTATAACGTCAATGTTGAAGAGATACCTACTTCGATTCGCAGACTTAACGCGCGTTGTGAAAAAATCAAAATAACGTTATCTTTCGAAGAAGAAGTTCCTCTTGATTTACATAACTTATTGAATAATGGTCAAGATGTTGATATGGTTATTACAAAAAAAGAATTTGAAGCTATTAACGAACATTTGTTCAAATTATGTTTAACAACGGTTGAGAATTGTTTAAAACAAGCCGAAATTAGTAAAGAAGATGTTGAAAAAGTGTTATTGGTTGGTGGATCGACTAGAATTCCTAGATTGAGAGAAATGTTAACCGAATATTTTAATGATAGTGAACGAATATGTCAAGGAATCAACCCAGACGAAGCAGTTGCGTATGGCGCAGCTATAGAAGCAAGCACGTATAAAAAAGACAAAAACGCAATTACGCACAGAATAAATGAGGTAACCCCATTATCATTAGGGATCGATGTTATGGGCAATGTTATGAGTTTTGTTATAAAAAGAAATACGCCTATTCCGGTTTCAGTTACAAAAACGTATATTACAGTTAGCGATCGACAAAGAGAAATGACTCTTAATGTCTATGAAGGAGAAAGAGCGTTAGTTAAATACAATACCAAAATTGGAACGTGTATAATTAACTTACCACCGAGACCTCCTGGTTATCCTGTAACCGTACATTTCGAGATTGATGCCAACGGAATTTTAGATGTCGGAACAAGCACAGAAACAGGACTATACTCAAAATTATCAATTGAGTATGATAAACATATTGGAAAAGCTCCAGATGACGCATTGCAAGATGCCATAGAAAACAAAGAAAATGATCAAAAGGAAAATGAAGTCATAACAAATTGGATTAGATTAAAAGAATACTGCATAAATTTAAGATCTCTTTTTACTTACAAATGCGACGATTTTGATGACGAAGAAAAAGATATTTTGGAAAAAAAGATCGATTCAGTTTCAATATGGGTTTATAATCATAAAGTTGATAAAGGCACTAAAGAAGAAGGAGAAGCTATTTTATCTAAATTGGAAGAGGTAGAATCAGTTTGTGATCCAATTCTAAATAAACACGGATACAACATTGCTAATTTGTGCATTTCGGAGTTGTACAAAATATACAAGCTGTTACCTAATTGTGCAATTGCACAATAACTACAAAGCTACTTATGTAGTTAAGTAATGTCAAATTTTTGTGTATAAAACGTTTAAACTTAACACTGGAAACCAAAATAAAAATTCTTTATTTAATTTTTCTGTTTAACTTTAACACTGCAACCAAAAGTACACCTTTAGAAGACAATCAGCAAATTTAATTTAACTTCTTAATATTTGCAATACAAGTTATTATAGATATTTTAAATTTGTATTTTGAATAACAGTTGTAGAATAAACACTAATCAAATTTCGCTGTGAAAATTGTTCCGATAATAAAAGATTAAAAAATAGCAAAAGCAGAAACGTTCTTTTTTTTCCACACTTTTAAAATCTGTACTATTCTACTGTCTAGATCTGTCGTTTTTCTACCGTATCTTTTTTTAGTACTTAAAACAATAAACTTCTCGCTTCAGCGACTCAGTAAAAATCACTTTGGTATAATTATCATTATTGTCTTCATTTTCTTCATCTGACATAATACTCTGATTTCTATGAGGTTATGATAGTTTTAAAACTTGAAATCATGTCTAATGAGTTAGCAGTTTGTTGAGATGCTAAATTTTTGGATATATTTTCAAATGGTTTTTTAAATGTCAATAATTTTGATTTAGAATCATGTGTTATCTTTGTGAGCCTTTTTTCCACACAAGATCTCGTTGATTTCAACATACATCATTCTTGTCGGAGTATATCGGATTTCTGAATTGTTACCAATTTTCTTTGCATTTTAGAACTATGATCAAAACACCTGTAAAATTTTATCCGATGTCTTCTCCATACTTGAAAGAGTTAGAATTTTAGAAATTACACTGTTTAGAAAATGTCCGAAACAACGGATTATATTAAAATTAATAATTGCCGCTGCTAGATTATCTTCAGAAATCGTTATAGAGACTGCAATTTTATCATCTTCTTTGTAGCACTCATCTAAAATACCTTATATAATTGTAGAGATATTTCCGTGCCGTTTTGTCTTCATTGAGAAATTGACCAACCAGCGTGGCTGATTTCACTTTTTTATTTTATTAATCAAATGAGGTATTAGACTTAGACAAGATTCATATGCCAAACTGGTCCAACAAGTAGTAGTTAATGAAATAAAATTAACAAGTTTAAAAAGCTTTCCAATATTTTTAGTAATTTTTAGGTGTAGTTATGAAATTTTTAGTGTACTACTAGAAATTTTGTACGTTGGATAAACCAATTTTATAAAATTACTGCAATGTTTGAAAATCTTGATGGAAGATTATTTCTCTATTTCGACATGAAAATTAGCGATTCTTTCACTAAAATCCGTGTAAGAATAAGCTAATTCTCACACGAATTTTAGTAATGTTAGTTTTTTCAAAGTTGGTATCTCTGCATCGTAAGTTGACGTTACATAAAAAAAAATTAAAATGATTGGAATTTAACAATTGAAATTCAAATTTTGATGCCAAGATAAAATAAAAACGTTCTATTAATTCAAAGTGTTTACTTATAAAGGTATAAAGAGATAATTTTGTAAGAGATTTTAGGTTAACACATAAATTTCAATATGTCAAAGTGTAAGTGTTGCCAATTCAATAAAATATAAAAGTTTTCCAATGTTGTTTTAAAATTAAAATTATTCGAAAAATATTAAATATTGTATCGAAATAGAGAAAATAGTATAAAGCACACGTCATAGAATACGTTTCAATCACTCGACCGCTTCATAAACTCACCGCTGCGCTGCTCGTGTATGAAACCCGGTCTCGTGATTGAAGCGCGTTCATTCTGTAACTTGTGTTTTAATATACTATTCTTTCTACATGTTTTAATATAATCATTGTTACGAGAATTTTCTCGCAACTTAATTGCAAGCGACTAACTCAGTTGTATCGACAAGCGGATCGCAAGTCTCGGTGTACTAATCTTACACTTAATTAAAAAACCGCCAAAACAAGTAAATATTACGTAATAGAGAACTTCTTTGAATCTGTCGATCACTGAAAAAAACAAATTGACAAAACACAACTTCTAACAACAATATATTTATTACTACTCAATCAAACTACTACTATGCAGTCGCAAAATAAGTCAACAAAAATAAATAAATAAAAAAAAAGTAAAATATGAGTACAAAACTTACCAAACGGACAATTCTTTGGCATTAGTAGTGACTTCCACTACTCCCTATTACATTATTTAAAACAAAAATATGCTTAGTATATATGCTTATGTACGACGGGTAACGTTATTTTGCCTTTGGCTATGACTGCGTTCAAATTTTCGAAGAAACTTGACGGATATTACGTCAACGTAATCAATAACAATATATAAGGTTACAGATCGTTATGTTATGTTTTTAATATAAAATATACTCTCGACCCACTTTTCGTTGTTGAAGTAAGGCTAGAATGTCAAATTTTCAAACACGATTTTATTCTTCCGGTAATCTTTGAAGAACGCACACTTCCTCTAGCGTTGTGTACGTCTAACAAGGCTTTCATCGTTAAGTGCTTCACGCACATCTATGTGCATATAAATTATAATATTGTTGCAATCTAGTGAAATTTGGGGTTTAATTTGATTATATTGCGCTTATTTTAATTTGCATGTGGTTTTATTAGCTGTGTATTTTTTATATTTTACATATCTATTCGATACAGATTATTTAACAACTACTTATAACTTAACGTACATTTTGCCAGTTGGTGCATTGGCTTCCATGTTTTATATACCAACTGTTAAACCTAAGCATTGCTACCAACGCCTCTGTTTTTTTAAATAACATACTATGTTAAACCTTACATTAGTTTACACTTCTTATTTACCTACAAATTTATTCTAGCTGGTTTCCTTATTATTCTACCTCTTGATGTAACATTAACATTATTCTCTAATGTAGCTAATTGACGATTGTCATAGCTCTGGTTTACATTATCATTTAACCTAATATCGTATTCTATTGTCTGATTTACTAAATTGCCTATGTTACTTAAATGCCTCTTTGAAGTTTCTTAATACAAGGACGTTTTTTGAATTACAGTACACTGATTTACTGCTTTCACCTCTTTTCTTAACTACTATTGATGGTTTGATAAAGACTCTGTTTCTTATCAAGACAGTTTTTGAATCAAGTTTAAGTTTGTATCTTCTATCACCTATTCTACTTACTATGATACTTTTTGCTAGTTTAAATTTGGTGTAGTTTGTACCAAAACTTTTGTATCTGGTTCAATTAGTTTTAATTCTTTTGCTCACCTTTTCCTATTATAATAATCACTTTGTTTGACCTGTTTCGTCGTAATGATCATAGATTTTTTTGTTGGAGGAAGATTGCAAAATTCTTTGCTTTCATATGACCAAAAACAGTTAATCATACTAGACACGCACAGTCATCAAAACTAATCTGATAATACACGATTCACACCAGCGAACTTTACATGGAGGTTTAACATTATCGTATACTAGACGAAAATTCTGGATCATGAACGCAAATGTGTACATTGTTTTTGGTTTAACGGATAAACCGGGTCACAACAATTAGGGCAACTCCTTGCAGCTAGAGTCATCTCTTTGTCACTATTTACGCACACTGGATAAGATTACGCTGGCCCAATACAAATCAGCACTACAAAAGGAAGAAGAAACAAATCATACAAATAATACATTGCACTATTTGTATGTTTGGCAACAAAGGTAATACATCTTAAAGTTGTTACTGGTATAACTACGGAAACTTTCCTCGCGCTTTTTAAAATATTCCTCGCAAGAAGAGGTGTAAGTGAACATGTCTACAGCCATAATGGTACCACCTTTGTTGGGGCCAGCAAAACAATAAACAACGAAATTCAAACAGTAATTAATGATAACAGCGTGCAAGAGTCAGTAACAAAGTATGGGATACAGTGACACATTATCCCAGCAACTGTCCCCCACTTTGGAGACTTATGGGAAGCCGGAGCAAAATCAATGAAATACCATTTAAAGCGCAGTATCGAAAATTTTACACTGGCTTATGAACAAATGACATTAACACACCAAATAAAAACATGTCTAAATTCAAGACCCTTGTGCACATTGTCAAATGACGTCAGCTGCTTACAAGCACTAACTCTAGGCCATTTTCTAATAGAAAGAGAGATCGCGTTTCCACCAAATCTCATAAATACATACAACGACACAAACATGTCGGAACGATTGAAGCTTATTATACAAAAGATGAAGGAACTATTTGGAAATTATGAAAAATCGATTACCTTAACACACTAAAACAACGATATAAATGGAAAAAACCAACTAATAATATAACTATAAAAGAAATAATAATAATAGTAAAAGAAAATAACATCAATCCAAGCAAATAGCCATTGGCAAAAATTACGAAAATCTATGCCGGCATAGATGGATTGGTTCATGTAGTAAAAAAAGAAAGAGGAGTCGTGCAAAAAATACCAATACATAGTATAATCTCTTTAGAATGTCATCCTAAGGACACGAAAGTTAAGCCTATTAAACCCAACGTATCTACTAATTTTATTACGTATTAAAATCAAAAAGTCAACTATGGAGTTTCTTGTTACTTATCGTAACTTTCACTTGCATAGCCAGAACAACTACAGGCAATTACACACTTTACTATTATCATCCAGGAATAGAACACATTGGTTATGGAAGTGTTGATAGGGGCAATTTTAAAGTCGAACTGAAACTAGAAAAAGCTAAGATAAAAAACAATTCTGAAGTAGTTCTCATACACAGTACAAGAATTTAACGAAGCCTACACAAAAACCACAAAATTATCCGAAGACTTCCAATGTACATCAACAGTTAACCATTTGAAGGAAGAAAAAGAACACATGGAATGGTTAAGAAATGTTTAAGAGAAGTCATTCAAAATCGACAAACAAGACATCAATTTTTCAATCAATTTTTGGAGTAAACGACGAAGTGCATTGTTACGTGCATAAATTTAAATAATGCACTACCCTGTATATTGGTTTAATTAAAAATTACTTTTCTACTTGTCGACGCCATCTATCGGGCTCGTTGGTCTCTTCGTATGGAGAAGACGATGGACTGTCATTTTGGACTTTAACATCGTTCACGATATAACATATGTCTGCGTGAATTAAAAATCGTTTTCTTAAAACATCCACGTGTTGTGACACGATGGGTAATAAAAGTATTCTTATTTAACTAATTTAATCCACGCAGGCGCCATGTACTATCTCCTAAATATGAGAGTTCTTGTCTGAGTTTAAAATCTACAAGAGAAAATTATAATTGGAAGCTGTAGACCTAAGAACGCTGCGATACAAAGGCAGAATTTCCATGCGGAGGCAATTATTACCGTTAATTATTTCTTCTTCTTGTTCGGAAGAGCCTAAGTACTGGACACCATTGAATTTCTGTTCGGAGGCAATAAATTAATACCATCGTAAACGAAAAGACATTGTAACAGCATACGATAAGTTTCGGTTCTATTACTTTCTTTTAAATGTTTCTTTTACCTGTTGTAGTTTGTGAGTCGCCAGGTAGACACGATTATTTTCAGGAAGTTTGATTACAGGAATCCAGTAGGAACACGTTTTCTGAAGGTACCCCTGAATCTTGGTAAGTCAATTTTTGATTTTAATTATTCGCTGTCGCTACGGTGCTACTCATGAATCATCATATTTACTAATCGTGTAGAAACATTTGAATTGATTTGCGTCTTATTATTATTACTCAATTACTTTAAGTGACTTACTATCGCGTGCTGATTACGTCAAATGCAACTTACTTACGAAGATTTTTTATATGTTCTGATGGTTACACTTTTGTTTTACGTGTAGTGTGATACTTCTGATATTTTAGTACCTGCTTATATTTGTACTTAGACTAAATTTAATCACTGTGATGCTATCTCATAATTGTTATTGATTCAAATTTTAATCTATTCATCATTCTAAAGTAATTACAGTGCAATTATTGTTAACGATTTAGTTTCTTTCTTTGTTTCCTCTAGCTTTACAAACCTTAACAAGTTTATACAAGTTTCGAGCCTCCTGTGCTGATCTAGCAGGAGCTATTTCTGCAAAGAACAAAAGATCTGGTGCCCTTTAAAATAAAGTCACTTGAACCTCCCCTCTCTCCGACAGGTATTGTTTCAATCCTACAGTGAGTTGGCCGTGCAGGTTCGTAAATTACTAGAAGCTTGTAGCAGTATCAGAAAATCGATAGTTTAAATAATACTAAAAAAAACATCATCAAGACATCAAATCACCAGATCAAAATTATGATATCGACACTAACCGCTTTCAATGAAACTATAAAAAGGATTTACAACACACTTAACAGATTTAACGATAAAATAAACAAAATGTAAAAATGGTGGAAGACAATAGACGAAAATAAGCTTCATATTTATTTATCGAAGTCCTACAAAATCGTTTTAGGTTGTATCGAGGAAATAATAACTTATTATTCCAAAATTGTAAACATTTATCATCAACAAGGAAACATATATGACTTAATATCAGCATCCCACATCCAACAACGAACCAGGTCGGTTGTACAATACTACCAAATGATGTACAAATATTACCTACGCTAGTGTTTAACACAAAGATTCAACACAGTAAAGAATACATACATGTTTTTAGTTATTTTTCAATAACAAAAAATAAAAAAGTTGTACTCATCAAACCTACACCTACACCACTCAAGGTTGAAAATGGGTCATGCTGGATTCTAGATGTCACAAAATATAAAATTGTAATCAACTGCGACAAACAATTATATTTCCAACTAACCAAAAATGAGCTTAGAAACTGCATAAGGTTAGAAGACCACAAACATATATGTAGTCTAACAACAATATGCAATATAAAAACAACCCAATTTGTGTAATTGACGAAATCTTTGAGCGCAGAGATAATACAATATGCGATGTCATTAAGTATAAGTTTTGTTACATGATCTGGAAACAGATGCGGTGAAAAAATTCTTGGATGTTTATAACAGACAAGAAAATACAAATAATCATCACATGCAGCGGTCAGAAAAAAAATTCAGTTAATTAGGATGGCAATTATTCAAGTTACACCAGATTGCATAATTACCACCAAAAAGAATCAATCATTTTTCGATAATTGGCGGTTACATCAAGAATATTACATTTAAAATCAATTTTAACACAACTATTAAACACATTAAAGGTATTCAAGAAAAATCAATAATGAAAAATGGCTAATCAGTTCCAATCAATACTGTCCGAAGAAGAAAAAAATCAAGGTTACGTTTAAGAAACAACGATAGTACCCCATGTCTTTAGTAGTTCCACAACTATAACTGTTATCGTCGTAGCCTTATTTATAGTAGTAGTAATCTACCGTTTGCAGAATCTAAGACAAAAATTATCAGAACCAGAAATGATTGAACTGAATCCATTGCAATTGCTTTTATCAGAAAGAAATAATTTCAATAATTCAATTTTGCAAAAAAACAAAGTTAGCGTTCTAGTTAATTTAGTTGATTAAACTTCACAAGTACTATGCCACAATAATTACAATTGTAAAAACGAAGCCATACCAATATTTTTTTTGTATATAAGTACAAATTTAAAATAAAACCGAGTATTAACAGAACCATTGCTTTTAGTCCACAACGTATTAAACTGCCACCAGTGCAGCTAATATACAGTACGTAATTATATTGTGCGGATATAAGTTGAAAAAGCATGATATTCTGGCACTAAAACATGATAACATTAGAATTATTTCAAAACCATGAGATCTCATGCAAAAACGTAAGACCTGGCATTACAGGTTGCTGTAACGCGTTTATCCTCAACCGTCAAGTGAAATCACAATCAGCAGCGTCCTTAGGCAGTGCAGCCGTTAATTTTAATTTAGAATAGTATATTAAAACAAGTTACAGAATGAACGTGCTTCAATCAGGTATTCTATGACGCCTGTTTTATACTATTTTCTCTAGTTTGATTCAATTTTAATATTTTTTATATAATCTTAATTTCCAAACAACATGTGGAAGCTTTAGTATTTTATGGAATTGGCAATTTGAATTTGACATTTTGAAATTTATGTATGTTAACCTAAAATATCCTATGTAGAGGCGTTTCATTATGTCGTGAACTGTGACCTTGAGTTGAAAATCGGAATTAATAAACTAAAAGTTGAAAATTTGACAAGTCTAAGTGAATCTCAAAAACGTTAGTTCATTTATAAGACAAACACATCAACAGAAAATTTTAATAATTTTAAAATAATCAAATAATCATAAAAATCAGTAGTAATAATTACAAATACAACAAGAAAAGCAATGATAGGTTAAGAAAAATATACCGCCGAATGTTTGTAAGACGGATGATAGCAACGTTTTGACATAAGCCGATTACAGCGCCACAGTTCACGAGATCCTGAAAGACTTCTAATAATCTCTTGATACGTTTATAAGTAAATAACTTTGGATTAATAGAACGTCTTTATTCTATCTTGGCATCATCATTTGAATTTCAATTAGGTTACAATAATTTTGATTTTTTATGTAACGTCAACTTACGATGCAAAGAAAAACTAACATTACTAAAATTTACACAGATTTTAGTGTCAGAATCGCTAATTCTTATATAGAAATAGAAAATAAATATTTTTGAAGAATACAAAATAACGATATGTAACATAATATTGCTAATAGTTTTGCTTTAGAAAACAGCAATAAAGGAAACAAATACAAAAAGCTTTTACCATAAAACAATTAAAATTTCTTTTTCTTTGCTCAAAAAACAATTTTGAACTAAAAAAAACATACATAAACATATAATTTAGAAAAGAAAAACTAATAAAAATGAAAAAACGAACAAACAATGTATTAACTGTGTATTTACTATTTTAATAATTTCTTATAGTCGTATAAACATTATAATATCTACTGCGTAATGAGTTTGTAAAAGTCCGATATGCACATTTCGCTAATTGGATATCCATATTTAGTAAGAATAGGTTCACATATTCTTTCCATTTCATTTTTCTTATCTAGAATTGCACTCTTTTCTTGTTCGGAACCATTTTCAACTTTATTGTTAGTTATCCATTCTGATATTAGGTTAGTTATATTCGACATAACCAATTTATCTTCGTCGCTAAATAATTCCGATTTATAAGTACATAATGATTTTGTTTTTATGCAGTACTCTTTTAATTTCACCCATTGAGAAATAACTTCCGTTTCTTTTTCGTCTTTTTCTTTGTTTTCCAAAGCAACTCGTAGAGCATCGTCCGCCTTCTGCTCAGTGTACTTTTCGTACTTCATTACTAAATTAGAGTAAACTCCAGCGTCAGTCATTGCTCCAACTCTAAGTATACCACTTTCGTCTACATGGAAAGTTACCTCAACGGAATAACCAGGTGGTTTAGGAGGAAGAGCAATAGTGCAAGTACCAATCTTGGTATTATACTTAATTAAAGTTCTTTCTCCTTCATAAACGTTAATGTCCATCTCCTTTTGTTTGTCACTAATAGTCATATAATTTTTCGTCTTGGTAACAGGAATCGGTGTGTTACGAACTATAATAAAACTCATTCGATCGCCGATGGTATCTGTTCCTAAAGACAATGGAGTGACTTCGGTAATTTTATAAACTTCTTGCTTTTTATCTTCGCCTCTTCTAATCATAGCTGCTTGAACAGCAGCTCCGTATGCAACTGCTTCGTCGGGATTAATGGCTTGCGTTAATTTTGAATCACCACCAAAGAAATCTGACAGCATTTGTCGTATCTTAGGTATTCTAGTAGAACCTCCTATTAACAAAACTTTTTCTACGTCGTTTTTACTTATCTTAGCATCATTTAAACAATTCTGTACAGTCTGTAAACATAAAGTAAACAAACGATCGTTAACCATTTCAAAATCTTTTCTAGTAATTTCAAAATTAATGTCCTCCCCGTCTAAGAGAATATTATGTAAATCAAGATTTGTTTTAGTTTCAAATGACAATTCAGATTTGACTTTTTCGCTTCTTGCATTTACTCTTCTTAACGACGAAGGTAAATCTCTAACATCTCTGTCATATTTCTCTTTAATTTTTTTAATAATAAGATTGGCCAAATTACTGTCAAAATCTCTACCTCCTAAAAATGTGTTACCAGAAATCGCTTTAACTTCAATATCCTTGTTGCAGACTTTTACAATGGAAACGTCAAAGGTTCCACCGCCTAAGTCGAAAACTAAAATGTTTTTGCAATCAGTTATGTCGTTTTTATGAACGTATGCTAAAGCTGCTGCAGTAGGTTCGTTTATAATTTTAAGCACGTTAAGGCCGGCTAATTTCCCCGCCTCGGCAGTTGCAATTCTTTGATGGTAATTAAAATAGGCAGGAACCGTAATAACTGCGTCTGTTACAGTTTTACTTAATCTTTTTTCTGCAATTTTTTTCATGTACATCAAAAGTTTTGCGCTAATTTCTTGAGGTTTGTACGTAACGATCTCTTCATCTTTAAAAATTTGTATGAGAGGAGTGTTGTCCCTACCTGATACCACGCTGAAAGACCACTTTTTTAAATGCTGCTGCAGATATTCATCATCAAACCGTCGTCCAATAAATCGTTTTGAATCTAAAAAACATAATTAGACAAAAATTAAATCGAATTACCGTATTACCATAAACAACATTTTTGTGATTTCTGTAAACTCTGTCTTTAGCAAGCTTTCCTATCACTTCATCATCTTCTGTAAACGCAACGTAGGATGGAGTTGTACGATCACCTTGTTGGTTTTCAATGATATCAACATCGTGATTATTAGGAGACAAATAACCAACACAGCACGAAGTCGTTCCCAAATCAATACCGAGCGCTGGACATTCGTGGGACATTTGAATTTAGTTATACAAACAAAATTTTCAATAGAAAAAACCCAAAATTTACAATAATTTTGACGGTTTTTTAATTAATAGCAGACTGACTTTATATTTTTTTGTTTTTATTTAATTTTTAATGTGGTTATTTGATTATAGAAACATTTCTATGTCTAAGGATACTACCGATGTAACACAAACTTGTAGTTTTGGAAATGTACGTGTTTTTTGATTTTTGTGTTTTTATTGTTACATCAATCACAAATTTTATTTATTATTGTCAATTTAAAAACAATCGTTTAAAGCATTAGAATAAAGGAAACATAATTTTACCAAAGAGATTTGTGTTGACGTCTGAACGTTCAGCAAAGATAATATTGGTTTGAAATTTACTAATAATAACAATGTTTAATCAGAGAAGATAAAGATTTACTATTATGAAGGTAACTTTTACCTAAATAAAATTGCAATTATAATTATTACATTAATGTTGGGTTTAATATACGCACAGTAATATAAATTTCTGGCAATCAAATACTAAAATCTCTTCTAAAATAAGCTAAGTACAAATTAAAAATAAGAGCGTCATTAGTAACTATTGAGTCGGCAAAGGAACAGACAGTGAAACGAACCAAGACAGCAAAGGTAGTGAAGACTTAGTTGTAGGCAAAAGAGCTTTAGCTGAGTAATAAAATTAAATAGTTGGAAATTACTTTCGATACTAAATTAACCTTCAATTCTCGCTCAGAGAAGTAAAATTACTAAAACCTTAAATGATTTTTTGGATATACTCGAGACTAATAGTACCCACGTTCACATATGGATCTCTAATTGAGTGGCATAAATATAAAGAAAAAACCCATAACAAGACTGAACAAGTTACAGAGACTTACGTGTCTAAGAGCAATGGCAATGTTAACGACGCACACCGTTCCAACTATCCACTTTTACAAATCTTATTTGGTAGTTATATCAACAAAGAAAAAGATGAAACAGATAGACAACAACCAAGAAAGCAACAAGTAATCGTCTGGTATACAGATGGTTCCAAAACTGCACCAAGTACTAAAGTGGGAATCGGTCGCAGTAAATCAGAGAACAAAGTTAGCGGAAACTTACGCTGTCTGTAGCGGTTAGTATCGAGACCGCCAGCATTTCGGAACGAGGGCAACGGCAGTGTCCGGCCGACGGGGAACGGAGTACGATGCGCGCAACGCAATACCACGCCACGCAATACCTCGTTCGGTTACATTGTTAGCATGCACTTTTGAAATAACGTTATGTTGTGTGTTTTATTATTTTTGTAGTACTAATGTTACTTAGTTTGTATCTGTATTAAATAAAGTAATGGTGGATTGTTAATTAACTAGAAACCCACATTGGTGACCAAGACGTTTAGTGATTTCTACGAAGTGAAAGTGCACCCACGCCACGCCGCCGCCATGATTAACGACGAAGCGAATGGAAACTCGACTGATAACAGCGTTGAGCACAGCGGACCGGAATCAAACAAATTAAATTACCGCCCTTTTGGCAAGTCAACCCGCAATTGTGGTTTGTTCAAGTGGAAGGGCAATTTCACACATACGGAGTTAAAACAGACGCTACAAAGTATTATAACAAGTGTCGGACATTTTAATGTCAGCCCCCGACAAAAACAGATACGAGGGACTTAAAAAAGAATTGATCGCGCGTTTTACAGACTCCGAGGAAAAACAATTACGCAAAGTGCTAACAGACTTAGAACTCGGAGATAAAACGCCTTCTCAACTACTACGGGAATTAAAAATGCACGCGGGTAGCAAGTTAAACGAGAGTGTGTTGCGTACGGTTTGGCTTCAGAGGCTACCATCAACTATACAACAGATTTTATCAGTAAGTGACACCTTGCCGTTGGATAAAATGGCTGCCATTGCGGATAAAATCCGGGAAGTAAACGACAGCGCGTGTACAGGTATCGCCGCCATTACAACAACGATATCCCCACCGTCAGTTTCTTTTGGATCCGCGCACGCAGAAACGGCAGCGCAGCAAACCGCCCCACCTACCCACTTTTCCATCTGGACGTTGGAGCGTAAAGTCGAAGAGCTTACGAAGATGGTCGAGCAGATGAATCGCAACGGAGCGCGCAGAAGAGGAAAAAGTCAAACGCGATACCGGTCACGCAGCAAATCCGCACAGCCGGACGTTTGTTTTTATCACCGTCGTTTTGGTGGTCGAGCTAATAGATGCACTCAACCCTGTGCGTTCCTGACGAAACAGGAAAACTAAGGGGTCCATCGCTGAATGAGGCGCTCAGTGACGGATACTGCAGCAGCCGCCTCTTTATAACAGACAAAACGACGGGAACGCGATTTTTAATCGACACCGGTGCTGACGTTTTAGTGATACCCGCGAAAGCAAAGAGACCTAGTGCCGTGTCGGATTTCCGTTTGTACGCCGCTAATGGTTCTACGATAGACACTTACGGGACTGAGTTGTTATGTTTAAATTTCGGTTTACGTCGACCGTACAAGTGGAAATTTTACGTAGCATACGTGGCGCGCCCTATAATCGGTGCAGATTTTTTAAACCACCACGGTCTCCTGGTGGATTTGCGAAACAATCGCCTAATTGATACGACCACTAAACTGTACGTGTCTACATTGTCTGCAACTAGCAGCGCGGTAACATCAGTCTCGACAATATGCGAAACCAGCAACTGTTACGCTCTATTAACGGAATTTGCAGACATCACCAGAGCATCCTAAGGACCAACGGGAAACAACCACGATCTTCAACATCACATAATAGTAAAAGGTTCCCCAGTCGCACAATGTCCTCGCCGGCTCACACCCGAAAAGCTTGCAGCAGCCAAGGCGGAATTCGAGTATATGCTGGAGCAAGGCATCTGTAGACCCTCCAGCAGCCCTTGGGCGAGCCCGTTACATCTGGTGCCGAAGAAGGAGGCTGGGACATGGCGTCCGTGTGGAGACTACCGGCGTTTAAATGCGGTTACCGTCCACGACAGCTACCCGATACCTCATATCAACGACTTTACGCATTTGTTGTATCAAAATAAGGTGTTCACGAAGCTAGACCTGGTGCGGGCATATCACCAAATCCCTATCGCGGAGGACGATATTCCCAAAACGGCGGTAACGACTCCGTTCGGGTTATTTGAGTTTATGTATATGACGTTCGGATTGTGCAACGCGGCACAGACTTTTCAAAGATTTAGGCACAAAGTGCTCCAAGGGTTAAATTTTTGTCACGTATACATCGACGATATTTTTATTTTTTCGCATAACGAAGAAGAACACAAGACGCATCTTTGCAAAGTATTTGAACGTTTACGCGAATATGGTGTGCGCATTAACCCCGCGAAGTGCGTGTTTAGTGTTGAAAAGGTAGAATACCTCGGTGTCTTAATTTCGCCTGAAGGAATCCAGCCGTTACGAGACCGCGTACGAGCTATACAGGAGTACAAAAGGCCAGAAACTATCACCGAGTTACGCCGGTTTTTAGGTGCCGTGAATTTTTACCGAAGAATCGTCAGAAACGCGGCACACTTGCAAGCACCTCTTCACGAGTACCTACGCGGTGCTACCAGAAGGGACAAACGCAGCATCGTATGGACCCCAAAAGCAATAACAGCATTTGAGCAGTGCAAAACGCAACTAGCAGAAGTGGCCCTCCTGGCACACCCAGCAGAATCTGTTCCCCTAGCGTTAACCGTAGACGCATCCAAGGTAGCTATAGGTGCTGTGCTACAGCAGCTAGATGGAAACAAGTGGCAGCCTTTAGGATTTTTCTCTAAGAAACTCACCCCAGCGCAAAATAAATACAGCGCATACGACCGAGAACTGTTGGCGATTTATGAGAGCATAAAATACTTCACATTCATGGTCGAGGGCAGGCAACTGGTGGTCCAAACCGATCACAAACCATTAACGTTTGCATTCCAACAGCGACCCGAGAAAGCTTCGCCGAGGCAGTTACGTCACCTAGATTTTATTGGGCAATTTACAACTACAATCCTACATATTCCAGGACAAGAGAATGTAGTTGCCGACGCGCTGTCACGGTTAGACGCCATAACATTGCCATCGGTAGTGACGACAGAGGAGTTAGCTTCTGAACAAGAACGAGATGAAGAACTTCAGCGACTAGACGTCACATCATTAAAGATGCAGCAGTTTAGGCCCCCGGGAGAGTCAACATTAATATGGTGTGATGCCTCTACGCAAATACTTAGACCTTATGTACCCAGCAGTTTGAGAAGGCGAATTTTTAACATGTGTCATGGTACAGCGCACAGTAGCGCACGATCAACAATGCGGATGGTTTCACAGCGTTTCGTCTGGCCTGGCATGCGGAAAGACATCGCACAGTGGACACGAAGCTGTATTCCATGCCAGAAATCTAAAATCAACAGGCACACAAAAAGTGAACTGCAAGAATTCCCAATGCCAGATGAACGTTTTGAACACGTACACTTGGATTTGGTAGGACCACTACCGCCATCGAAAGGATACAGATATTGCTTAACAATGTTAGATCGTTTCTCCAGGTGGCCGGAAGCTGTTCCTTTGGCGGATATCACCGCAGAAACCGTCGCCGAAGCTTTCTACACAAATTGAGTTTCACGTTACGGTACACCGCGCACGATTACTACCGATCAGGGCCGCCAATTTGAAGCAGCGCTAACAAGTTCGCTTACAAGGCTATTGGGTATTCAACGCGCACGCTGCACTGCATATAGGCCGCAAACTAACGGCATTTTAGAGCGATGGCATCGAACCTTGAAGACAGCAGTTAGATGTCACGCAAGCGAAAAATGGTCCAAGATACTGCCAACTGTGTTACTGGGTCTACGCACAACCTATAAAGAAGATCTCACCTGTTCACCGGCGGAGATGGTATACGGGACAACGCTAAGAATTCCAGGCGAAATGTTTGTAAACAACACAGGCCACCAGCTCGACCCAATTTCTTTCACAGGAATGCTACAGCAACAAATGCGAAATCTGCGATCAGTCCCTACAGCCCGTCACGGCCAAACTGCTGTTTTCGTTCATCCCGAACTCAAAAGTGCACACACGTTTTCTTGCGAGATGACGCAGTGAGAAAACCATTACAGCAGCCCTATAGGGGCCCGTACGAAGTTCTCGCTAGAAACGGCAAAGTATTTACCGTTAGGGTCAATGGCAGCTCCGTGAATGTCGCAATGGATCGGCTGAAGCCATGCTTTATGCCACCTACGGGAGATCAGCCGCTGACGACGATCAGCGCCGCGCCAACCCCTTCAGGTTTAGAGTTAACGACACCAGCCCCCACCGAGGAGAAACAGCAGCAAACCACAACGACGCCAACTACCACTACATCTAGAGCTGGCCGTGTGATCAAGCCACCAGTCAGATTTGCCGAAGGTCGCGAGCGCGACTCCGTCGCTGAAAGGGGAGTACTGTAGCGGTTAGTATCGAAACCGCCAGCATTTCGGAACGAGGTCAACGGCAGTGTCCGGCCGACGGGGAACGTAGTACGATGCGCGCAACGCAATACCACGCAACGCAATACCTCGTTCGGTTACATTGTTAGCTTTTGAAATAACGTTAAGTTGTGTGTTTTATTATTTTTGTAGTATAACTAATGTTACTTAGTTTGTATCTGTATTAAATAAAGTAATGGTGAATTGTTAATTAACTAGAAACCCACATGTCTATAGCAACCGTATTTCAAAAAATTATTAAGAAGTCTTATCAAAATAGGAGGATTCAAATCGTTACCGATAGCCAAGCAATTTTAACAGTTTTAGACTCAGTAACAGTACCCTTTAGAAGACTTTAAGACTATGTACACTTGCTAGAGTGTTTATCCGAGCACAACAAAGTTACCTTGCAATAAACAAAATGACATCAAAGAAAAGAAGAAAACAAACAAAAAGACCTATTAGCAAAAAAAAGATTTAAAATTTGTCTAATAGGGTTTTACGTATAAGAACGCCATAGAAATTATATAAAACAGTCGATAGTTTTGTCAACGGACCACTTAGAAGCAGAGTTAAAGAATTAAATAAACTAGACAAAAACTAACTAAGATTCTTAGACTTTTTACAAGACACTATCTACATATAAAACAACTTACTACTATAGAAGTGAAAGACTGTTTAGATGTGGATGTGTAGAGAAGAAGACGAAACATCTCTTTACATATTATGCAAATGTCTAGCACTTGTTTAAACTTCAGCATATAAAACTTCATTTTTACCCTTTCACCCTAGATCACTTGTCTTTTGTTAATCGGCAAAATAAAAAAATTGTAATACGAAAAACAAATTATTATTAATACAATGATAAAGTAAAACTGTCCTATTTCCAGATGCCAACAGCACAAGAAGAATGGGAATGTGATATGATTTTAACGTTAGCAATAAGATTGTTTTGCTTAGTTTTGCTGTAGATTGTTGAACACTTACAGAAAGCATAACCTTGGTTAACATAAAATAAGACTATGTAGCTAAAATTTCTTTTTCTGACAATTCAGGGGTCATTGTGTCTATTTCGGTTGTGCGTTACTGTTGATTCATTTATTTCAAGATAATTTAAATACATTAAATTAATTTTGTAGTTAAGTATTCGGAATTTAGTTTTGTTATTTGTTCATAGTTTCATAGTTTTTCGTATTATTTACTAATTTCACTTTTTAATTTCTACATTTATCACTTCAAAATAACCAATAAACATTGTTACTTTACTTTTTTCTGTCATTATTAAGAACCTTGAAGTAAATTAAAAATAACCTTAATTTTAGCACGACATCATATCTCTTAAATGTTGTTTATTTTCTCATCAGAAACTTAATACTTAATAGTAAACTCAAATTCTAACAGTTTCAATCATTTTATATCACGTTTTCTTATAACGAACAACCAGGTCCGTAATTACATCTAATTATTACAAAAAATTTTAAGAAAAAATGACCAAACCACATGTTTATAAACAAAATTTGTTGGAAATTACCATATCTACCCCCTATTAAAAGATCATTAGTTATGCTTGCCCGGAACGAAAATTTTATTTTTTACTTTTGGTACACTAACCTGGTAAATTCATTGCTTCTACCAACTTTAAATAAGCAGCTTCGCGCACGTTTTATCTTTATATGCAACTGATGTAGGCAAAACATCAGGAAAACGTGGCTAGATGCCTAAAAAGAAAGTATTTATTCAATAAGACCGTCAATCTCAAAATGAAACCAAAGAAAAGTAGACACAAAATTTTCTGCACAAAAATTTTTGTATTTGTCGTCAATCTCATCGTCGAACTGGAATTCTAAATATTTATGCAATAATAGGCCTTTGCCGTATTGACGATTTCTTGAAATTACAAGTTATTCGAAAAAAAACTTTAGATTATATACATTAACATAAATAACGCTATGCATGGCATTTTTATTACTATCGCTTTCTTGAGTATAGAATTACCAATGGTTTTATTGCTGTCTGTAGTCTCGTTTAATTTTTTATTTTTTGACTTTTAATTGAGTTGTCATTAAGTTCTAACCTATATTTCAAAACATGACATATTTGCACAAAAATAACTTTAAACTTTGATTATTATTAATTAGGTTTTCATTGCAATGGTACCGAGCGAGTGCAGTTGATAAAAAAATCAAATACTTAAGTTAAAAACAGAACATTTTAGTTTGTCTCTGCTATGTTGCTAGAAACATAGTTGAGTATAGCTATTACAGTATCCATGTTAATATACATATATATGATCTAAGAAAAAAATCTGGATACCCATTGATGAGGTCAGTAAAGAATATCGTTAAAAATTATAATCATATGTTCATACATTTTTTTATTTAACTTTTTACTTTTCTATAAGAAAAGTATAGCAATCGCAATTTATTTTAAAAAATTCTGTTTGCATAATTTTACGTTTCAAGGTCTCTTGAATTAGTAAAATGTATTTTTGACAAAACAATTTTAGGAAAACTGTCAGGAAATCAAATGAAATCTCGGTTCTATCAAAATATAGTTTTGATAAAAAAACGAGAAGTGGGTGTACCCGTTATTTTTAACAGTTTTTCTTATATAATTTTGTAGGTATACGTAAGATACGTTTATACCGTGTGTCACTGAAATTTTTAAGCATACAGATTAACATAGAGAATTTGAATATTTTGATTTATATATTCTCAAAGTGTTTTTAAAATATTTCCAATATCAGAAAATATAACAATGTGTACCAAAGAACGTTTTGCGTAATAATTTTCAAATTTTAATAACAAATATCAAAAATATTTTTTAAAATGTATCGCGTGGTAAAAAAAACTTAGTTTAGAATACGGATGTAAAAAACATATAGTGTAGTGACATCAATCGCACGACTGTGGTAATATCGCCGCGACGTACGAAGGTTCAATTCCCAATGCGGTTTATACTTTTTTTAATTACTTATATTATTATTTTAAATTAACGACGATTAAATTTTTTCAGTAAAGAGACATAATTAAACGTGTTAATTGTTTTTATTAAAGCCATAATGCATTTATTATTTCTTCATCATTTGTTATAGAAAAGTCGTGTAGTGACAACACCAGTTTTTTTTAGTTACGAGTTACAAGTAATATCGGTCGCTTGTAAAAGTAATAGTGACTTAAAAGTAACCGTCGGCAAGTCACCGGTGACTAAAAAATAACCGGTAAACCCGTAACTAAACTAAAGTAGGGAATCCTTGCAATGTTGGTTGCCAGTCCTAGGCGCCAAAAAACGGCAAAATAAATCCTTAACATGCCCCCCGCCTTGAAAGACCAGACTTTTAACGAACACTGTTTCTGTCTGAATTACCACAATTTTCACTACTCTAAAGTTTGTTTGGGTAATGGACAGAGTTTTCTGAATGCTCTCTTTATTGTTCCATTAGCAGTGCGAATATCTGCAACAACATCGTTTTTGCCAGGATACGTCTTTACAATACGACCCGGCTTCCATTTAGTCGGCGGCAGGTGGTCGTCGCGGATCAATACCAATTCGTCGGTTTTCAGAACGTCATGATTGTTACGCCATTTGGTTTTTTGCTGTAGTTGGTTAACGTATTCCAGACTCCATCTCTTCCACAACTGTTGAACAATCTGCTGTATGTGCTGAAAGCGTGACAATCGTGATGCTGCAAGGTGCTTAACTGTTGCAAAAAAAGGCCTCCTAATAAAAAACTGACTCGGCGTTAACGGCTCTAGATCGGCTGGATCCAAAGATAAGAGTGTTAAAGGTCGGGAACTGAAGATGCCTTCGATCTGTACTAGGAGCGTTACCTAATACTCGTCGCAAATGATGTATGGGAAATTTACTTCTTGTCTCCCAAAACTCTACAAAGTGAGGTGAGTGACTAACAATAAAGTGCCATGTTATTCCTTCCTCTAACGCGCTATTATGAATATAAAGTTTGTTTTCTTTTAAAAAACAATTCAACTCTTTCAGAGTAGACTTGGCACCGGTAAAATTAGTTCCGTTGTCTAAATATATATGAGTAGGTCGTCCACGACGCATACAAATCTTTGCAAGCACAGAATAAATGCTTCTGTGGATAAGTCTGAAGGTATTTCCAAGTATACAGTTTTGATAACAAAACAAATGAACACGCAAATGTAAACCTTTGAAAGTTTACTTATTCTGCCTCCTTTACTGTTAAGCATAAAGGGACCAGCGTAATCTACACCTGTGGTTTCAGTAGTTAAAGATGTTCTCAAGTAAGTACTAATTTGGCTGTGGGGTGCACCGGAAATCAATATTTGATGTTGTCAAAAGGATAAGCAAAATTGTGCAATTTTCCTCTTACCCGAAGAATCTTATTACTATCTAAAAAAGTTTTAAACTATTTAAACTAGTCCGACCATGGAGTTCTTTGAAGTGTTTCAATCTCAGTTTTAGAAGATTTTGATTAAGCAGAATTGGGCTTCATTAATTTCTAAACAAGTTAGAGCGCCAGAATCTTATTTTGTTTTTCTACAATTGCTATAGAAACGGAGACAGTATACTTTCTAAACGCTTCAGACTAGAAAAATTTTCAAAGAAAAAATCTTCAAACTTGAAAGCCATGAAAGATTTAATTTCCTTAATCTCGGGAAGTCCCTGCGAGAGTTTGTTATTATCAAGCGCGGGTCATAATGACTCTTCTAGTAAGAGCTTATCAGGGCTATAAAACCAAAATTTAGAATGCTTTAATTCGTAAAGAGTGACTCCTCGAGAAAGTAAATCAGCAGGATTTGACTTTGATAAAACATGTTTGCAAATAGCATTCTAAGATCCTGAATTTCACTTTTTTTATTTGCAACAAATGTTTTTAAGTAAGTAGGAGACATCTTCAACCAACGAAGTATAATAGTGGAGTCTGACCAGAATATGAATTTTTGAAAGTTAACTAGTAAAGCTGGTGTCACTAGCCTTCTAAGTCTAGAAAGAACTAGAGCTCCATATAGTTCTAGTTTAGAAATGTTGATACATTTTAGCAGGACTATCTTTGTCTTGAAACAAAGAAGATTACAAAAGAATTTACCTTTATTTTGCAATTGACCGAATCTAAATACAAGCTCCGTAAGCTGACATAGAAGCATCAGCAAAAGCATGCAGCTCAAGTTTAGTAGGATTGTCGCATATAACACTTCTTAGTAGTGCAAAGTCATTTAACTCAAGTAAAGTATTTCTGAGATACGACCAACTATTTTCTATCTCTGCAGGAACTGAATCATGGCATGATATTATTAATAATCACACAGATTGCAATAGAATCTTAGCGCTAGGTCAAATACTTAAGCTATATCAGACAAAATAACTTGTCTTGCCATTGTACCATGGGCCGGTTTGGAGCTAGCAAACATCAAGTCATCCGAGTGGCTAGACCACAAAAAGTCGAGCGTTTTAACATTTCGCCAAAATTTGAGAAAACAGGATGAACATTTGTTAGTTCAATTTCCTCTAAAACTCGTACATCGTTTTAAAATCAACTTCATGAGGTTTAAGCATCCACCAGCTAGAACTTTAGTTAAAGATTTACAGACAGCTTGTGCTTCTGTAAAAAAGTTAGTGCCGGTTAAAGCATCATCGACGTAGGTGTCGTTTAATATAACTTTGGAGGTTTGAGTAGTAGATTGAGCATGAGATTGGTTTTCTTATTCCACCTGACATCAAGTGATGAGAAAACTAGCAGAAGCCGAACCGTAGGTGACAGTGTTTAATTCATATGTTTGAAACAAATCGTCAGTTTTGTATCGCAAAGAATTTTTTGCAGGCATCTGTCTTCTTCAGTACAATACCTGCCGGAATATTTTTTCAATGTCTGCTGTAAATGCATAAACGTATTGTCGAAACCGTAATATAGAAAAGAAGTCTGATTGTACAACCGGCCAACGTGCTGAATATCGTTCAATGAGAATCTCGTTGTGTTATGTGCGCTGCCGTCGAAGATTACACGAATCTTAGTAGTTAAGCTGTTTTCTTTTATAACGTCGTGATGCGGCAAATAAAAAACATTTTTATAGGTTTTCTTGGCGACTAATGACATATGTCCTAGTTGTTCATATTTACGAATAAACTTTCAAACGTTTTTCCAAATGATAAAAACGTTTTTTTGCCTGTTCGAATGTGTCGTCTAGAACATTTAGAAATTGCTTTCGTGGAATAGAAACAATACATCGTCTAGAACGTTCGCGCTTAAAAGTGCGTTTGAAATGGAATTCACACTCTAGTGCATCTTTTAAAACAACCTTTGTTAAGGAGACTTCTTCAAGTTTTCAGAAGCAAGCTGATTTGATTTGATCATGTGTGGTTGCCAGATTAAAATGAGTCTGGAGAGAAGGCAAAGCAAAAGATATAGGACTTGATAGAATCCAACCAAAACGGATCTTGTGAAGTATAAGGTTTTCAGGCCCTATCAAAATTTAATTGTTGCACAGAATCTTTCAAAAACAATTTGCACCAAGCAAGAGACTATTTTTTCCCAATTTTTCAAATTCGTGATCGGCAAGAATGATATCGGTTGGGATATTCCAATAATTCACATTAATTTCAATACCAGGATTGGTACCTGAAATGCGTGGAATAACAAAATTTGTTGTTAACTTGTAATTAGTAGCATCAGAACGAACGTTGACGAGACAACGGAAAGCTATATTTGCAGATAAATTTGTAATGCCATGAACTTGTATATTACGGTTGGCAACAAGATTTTGAACTGATGGCAATCAAGTGACGAGAGACTAACGTTTGTCTGCGGCAGTGTTTTAGTTGAAACTAAGGGAGTGCTAGAAGATCACCCAGAATCACGTGCTAAATGTAGCAAAAAAGTGGTGCCTGGCTTTGCAGCTTTTAAGCTGCTCACAGTAATAAAGTGAGTGCAAATTATCACATAGTGGACATGTAGATGCTGTAGAAACAAATGTCCTTGATGTATGGCGTTTTGCGGTTTTACATTGTTTTTGTTCTATGGTTTCTAAAGTAGAAGCACTTGGTTTCAGAATGTCATTGAAAGAAGGCGCAGTATTTAATCTGTTAGAATTTTCAAATTCTCGTAAGCTGATTGAATTTAGAGTTAATTAAGTAGATAAGAAACGCTTCCCAGAAATAATCTTTAGTTACGATTTTTTTCGTCACAATCAATTAGTTGTCTAAGTTTAGAAGCGGATTCTCTACTAATACCTTCGATATTAAATTTTTTATTGCTTTGTCAGCCTTGCCTTTCAAAACCGCACGAAGATAATGAAACCTTTGTACATCGGATAAACCATTACTGTCGTGAATAAGACTAGTAAACAAATCTTTAAAATTTAACCAGTCTTCCGAATTCCCTGTAAAGGTGGTAAGATCAATAGTGGGAAATTTAACAAATTGAACAGGCAAATAATGGTTGTTCAAAATCGTAGATGCAGTGCTTCGTATTACACATATTGAATTAGAAGAAGCCGTTCCATTTTTATTAAAGTTACATTTATCAAAAATATGTTCAGCGCGACTAATTAAAGTATAATAGTAATCAGCAGCAAATAACGTAATTATGGAATAGATTGGCAGTTAATCCCACATCACAAATTGTCGTATACCAAACACCAAAAACAATGAAATCTGGTTACTCAAAGTCAAGCGCCTGCAGTCGACTAGCAATAGTATTCATTTCAAATATCAAATACTAAATAATTATTTATCTCTAGACGCTTAATTAATTATTTATCCTTGTAAAATATCAACATCATCTAAATCATTTGCATTGTTTCATTAACTAAAACCAGTGCTAATATCAAGGGTAAACTAACGAGATTTACAAATCATTTGAACGCGCTTTATGCCTCATATGAGGATTCAGAGCAAACGATAACAGAAAAATAAATTTTAGAATTACAAAGTAGGTATGAGAACATTTATTATTGAGCAAACGAATGATCTTTCACTCGCAGAGCAAGACTTTTCAGAATTCGAAAATATTTTCTTTTCCACAAGGGGAAGTGCCGAATATTTAATCAATAAATTAATCTTTTCTTTCCTAAATACAGGGCGCAATTCGCCCAATGGTAATCTACATTTATACAATTCTGGTACATCACAAAAGTCACCATTATTCCAGTTGCTAAAAATAAATATTCCCAGATTCTCCAATGATCTAAAAAACTGGATCGAATTTAAAAACGTATTTTCCAGTTTAATTCATGATAACTCGGATCTTACCGATATTCAAAAGTTGCATTATCTTAAAGGCTGTCTCGCTGGTACCGCTGCTAAAGTAGTCAAATCATTAGAGTTTTCTGCTAGCAATTATCAAATTGTTTTCAACTCATTAGTAGCCCGATATAATCAGCCTAAACTATTAATTCGCAAAACATTTAAAATCCATTATGAGACTAGAGCCTTTGGTAAAGGAATCTGTTTCCAGTCTGAGAAAAGTAAGCGATTCTCTTTTTAAGCACGTTACAACACTCCAATCACTTGCTACAATACAGCAGTTATTCCACACGTGTATCATACATGTTACATTGGAAAAATTAGATCCAACTACTTCGCGGCAATGGGAAACTATACGCAACAAATGCAATTTCGATCTCTCTACCTTAGATTAATTCAAGTCATTTCTCTTCTGGATAGTTAAAGTGGTGCCAGAAAAATCTAAATTCCATTCAAAATCGTTTGTTGCAAATAGTCCCGTGTGCCTACTTTCCGAAGGGGACCACTATCTATTCAAATGTGGCAATTTTTTCAACATGACATCAAAGGATCGTTCTTCAAAAGCTCGAGAATTAAAGATATACTTCAACTATTTTGCTCGGGGTCACATATTATCTCAATGCGTTTCTAAATTTACGTGCAAAATATGTAAAGCTCATACTTTGCTTCATGTCGATTATTTGAGACAAGCAGGATAAGCTTCTGCATCGCAACCTCTTCTGGAGTCCCCCATTTTTATTGTTTCTGCTTTCTGCTCAGTTACAATCAAGGTTTTGCTGCCAACTGCAACCTGTAAGATTCTTGATACTTACGAAGTTTTTCACTCTATTCGCGTACTTCTTGATTCGGGTAGCCAATCAAACTTTATACGTTGAGCCCTATGTAAAAAGTTGAGTTTGCCTACTAGCCAAGTAAACATTTTAGTTTCTGGGTTGAACGGGTCTCTTTCCTGCATACGTTCAAGTTGCAATGTCGAGCTCTCCGCTCATCATTCTCCTTACAAGATTAATTTCTCTTGCCTTCTACTAAACGAGATTACTAGAATGCTACTTTCCTTAGAGGTAGATCATTCTAAACTAGTGATTTCAGACGACATCCGATTGTCTGACTCATTTTTCGGCCATCCCGGTCAAATCGATCTTTTAATAGGTTCATCAGCCTTTTTTGAACTACTTTGCATTGGACAGGCGCGGTTCGGTCCCAATCTGCCGATCCTTCAAAAGACTCGGTTTGGTTGGTTCGTGTCTGGCTCTATGTACTCTAGTTTTTCTAACGAGGTGCAATGAGCATTTCTGAGATTCCAGATCAATTATCTCGATTTTGAAAATTAGAAAGACAGACAGAATTTTCTCTTCGGAGGAGAATTATTGTAAATCCCAATTCGTGCAAAACTCACTACGAGATCAAAAGGGTAGATTTGTCGTCTCTATTCCTCTGAAACAACCTATTAAGGTATTAAGCGACTATTTCGCCGTAGCTAAAAAGAGATTTTTATCTCTGGAGCAGCGTCTTCAAGCCAATTCAAAACTTTCCAATCAGTATTTAGCATTCATGAGGGAATATTTGGGGTTAGATCACATGTCGCCTAGTTTAAATCTCATATCAATTTCCTATGATCTCCAACACTATGGAGTCTTAAAAAAGGACAAATTTACCACAAAACTTTGAGTGGTATTCAATGGTTCTCAAATAACCACAACGGGTTATTCTCTTAACAGCATACAGAAAATAGGCCCCACAATTCAACAGGGTCTATTTTCTATCTTAGTACGATTTCGCAAGTATTTTTATGCGATTTCTTCTGATATTAAAAAGATGTACCGGCAGGTTCGAGTAGAACCTAGCCAAAGGTCTTTACAATCCATTTTATGGCGTTTTTCACCAGCAGATCCAGTTCAGTCATATGATCTCAACACTGTCATCTATGGTATGACTTCAGCTTCATTTCTGGCAGTTCGTAGCTTAATCCAATTAGGCATCGATTCTGAAGTTTCTAATCCACAAATTTCTCAAATCATCAAACAAGACTTTTATGTTGATGATCTGCTGACAGGACCTGATAGTCTTGATAAAGCCCGAAATATCTGCTCATATTTTGCGTTCAGAGTGCTTTAAACTGCGGAAGTGGATTTCTAACGATCCAACAGTGTTATCGGACATTTCTGAATCTGATCTACATGCAGGTGATCATGAATTCGGAGTCCAAGAGCGTACCATCACGCTGGGTCTTATTTCGTTTTTTCCTACTGATCACTTTAAGTACTCTGCAACCCGTTTTGCTTTTACTAAGGGACCAACAACCAAACAAATCATCTTATCAGAAGTATTTCAGATTTTTGACCCACTCTGTGTTTAATCCCCTTGTTCTATTACAGCAAAAATTATTTTGCATGAATTATGGTTTGAAAAGTATGAGACGACCCAGTTCCGAATAGCGAACTTGAAGATCTATACGATTTAAAGATTCCCAGGCATGTTCTATGTAAAAATCCAGCCGACATACAACTTCATGGATTTTGCAATGCTTCCACTCGTGGTTTTGGTGCAGGCATATACCGGGTAAGACAAATGTATAGAAACATTGTTATATCTTTTAAACCAAGCATGTTAGGAAAATAATCAAAGGTGCGGTTTTTAAGGAATTTGAAGAGGAAATTTTGACCGTAACTTGATTATTGGTTATTGCGTTACAGACAAATACTTTCAGTTTTTAAATGGAAACCTATAGTTTTTATCATAAAATATGATTCCTCGATGTAATTTGTGTATGAACTCAATAAATGATTAGATGTATTCAAAAGAGATTTAATTAAAAACGCAATTAAAATAATGTGTACAATATGCAAGCATTTAAACGCGCATGTCTGGTTGGTTATTTATTATAATAACGCACAAATAGAAATACAGGTAAGTAATAAGTGGGTTTTACTGATAACGTTAGGACGTACTTAAATAATAAATAACCAACTACACTTCAGCGTTCAAATACTATACGCACAATTTGAATCGCGTTTTTAATTAAATCTCTTCGGAATACACATAATATTTTATTGGATTGATAGACAAATTACATCGATGAATCACATTTTGGAATAAAAGCAATACGTTTCTATTTAAAAAACAAAAGTAATTGTTTGTTTCGCAATAACTAATAATCAAATCACGGTCAAAATTACCTATTCAAATTCCTTAAATAACCTCATGTAAAACAAACAACAACAAACAAATTTTATTATTTCGGTAACATGCTTGGTTCAAAAGATATGAAGATGTTTTCATACATTTGCCTAACCCGGTATATGCGTTTAGTTGACATGGACAATCAAATTCACGTTAATTTGCTCTGCGCAAAATTAAGAGTTGCTCCTCTTAAGTCTTTAACTATGCCCAAGCTCGAGTTGTGTACCCAAGATTCGTTATGCTGGCCCAACTCCCCAGTCTACCGAAGCAGAGCTAATATGAAGATACAATCTCAGTGCTTACTAGCAACGGAGACATCCTTTCTATTTTCAGACTTCTCGAGTCTCACGAGGCTCAAACGAGTCATCTCATATTGCTTGCGATTTTCTAAGAATTGTTCAAGTCCCAAGGAGATCTTTTATGGCTTCTTATGCCTATGGAAATTAATAGGCCTCTATTAATCATAATTAAAGCTGTTCAAGCGGAATCGTTTCTTAGTGAACTCAAACAAATTTCACAAAGAAATCTTTAAAAACTACTTCGTCATTGCTTTGCTTCAGCCCACTTGTGGATTCCGAAGGCATAATTCGCGTTGGCAGTAGGCTTCGAAATTACCAATTTGCTTTTGACAAGAAACATCCCGTACTCTTACAGGGAAAGCATTCCTTATCAAAGCTTATCGTTGAGCGTGAGCATATTCGTTTGCTGCACGCTGGCTCTTTATTGTAGTTATCTTCATTGCGGATTTTGGATTACTTTTGGTCGAACTCCCACCAAGCAAGTACTACATCGCCGTGTTAGCTGCTTTCGATTTGCACCAAAGTTGACCGAACCAATCATAGGCAACTTGTCATCTTCACGAGTTCAATCATCTCATTCTTTTCATGTTGTGGGTGTTAACTTTGCTGGTAACGCTGATGGTCAAAGATCGCAAATGTTGCGTGCCAAAGTTTCAAAAGCATATATTCGTTTATATGTTTGTTTCTCAACCAAAGCTTCTCGCCTCGAACTGGGGACAGATTTATCAACAAAATCTTTTTTATTGAGTTTTCGTAGATTTGTAGCACACCGTGGCAAACCGCTACATATATACTCTGACAACGGAACGAATTTCGTTGGTTCCGAAATAGGGGAGCTTAGTAAATTTTTGCGGTCGCAAGTTAAGATAATTCCCGAGGTCGTCGCGTGCGAAGGAATTAATTGGCATTTTGCACCGGCACGCAGTCCTTAGTTTGCAGGATTGTGGGAAGCAGGCATCAAGTCCTGCAAGCATCACGTCAAGCGTGTAATAAGAAGCTGTATTCTGATATTTGAGGAGCTATGTACTTTGCTTTCACAGTTAAAAGTTACCCTTAACTCCCGTCTTTTGTGTCCTCTCTTATCTGACCCAAATGACCTTCAACCACTTACGCCTGCGCATTTCCTGATTGGAAGACCCTTAACAACATTACTAAATCCGGACGTTCCTACTTCTCGTCTATCCGTATTCCAATGGCTCCAACAGATTCACCAGCATCTATAGCAATTGGAACAAAGAGTACATCTCCGAGTTGCAGAAAAGGCAAAAGTAGAAGTTCCATCAATCTGGTCTTAAACTAGGAACTTTAGCGCTGATCAAAGAAGATAACCTTCCTCCGCTTCGCTGCAAGTTACGAAGAATCACGCAAATCTATTCTGGCAGTGACGGTGTGAATCTTGTTGTTTCTGTACATACTAATAGTGGAACACTTCGACGCCCCTTTGCTAAACTATGTCCTCTGCCACTACAGCAGTAAAACTTTATTATTGTTTTGTGTTATTGTTCTGTATTCTGCCATGTATTATGTTGTAGTTGTTATTTAAGTTTTATATATGCATTGTTATTCTACGCTTCAATTTAAAATATTGTTAAAACTCTCAATTTTTAGGGGGCATGTTCGGCATCACTGTAGATATTGTTTAGGACCGTTTGAGACCTTCTGTTCTCTTTTTCAACCCCTCTACCTATGTGGTTTTAGAGGTTCGTGTGTCAGTTAGCGTTAAGCCATCTGTAAAGTAAGACGTTAGATTAAACATTGTCAATTCTTTTACATCATCATGTTGTAATAAATACCCTTAGCAAAGTGTTCAAGTTTTAATTGCAACAAGTGAAGAAAATACAGTCCATAATTCAGTAGCTTGCTACAATCGAATCGAATACACGATTTGACAAGCAGTTACGCTACAGTGGTAGTAAAAGAAGCGCACAACCCTTGCGCCGCTTCTTAACAAAAGTAGGGAATCCTTGGAATGTTGGTTGCTACTTGTAGTCGCCAAAAAAGGGCAAAATAAATCCTTAACAAGCATAATATTTACCAAAAAAAAACATAATATATATAGTAGCAACTCTTTGATTTTAACAATGCAACATTGTCAAGCTTTTTTCAGTTACGAATACTCACTATAATTATAATAGATATGTAGCACTTACAGAACTTTTGTCTAGATGCTTAACATTGCATTAGGTATCACTAAAGCTCAAAAATTGTTTATTAACTTATTTTTTTACATTTGCACGACTCGAAATATCGCGGCAAATTAATGTTTGATCCCAAAAAATGTGAGATCAATAACATTTAAAATGTTTAGTTTTCATGGGCGTGTTACTTGCTAAATACCAAATTCCAAAGCCTACAAATAAATCATTACGTTCTAGATTAAATAAGTAATATGTCACGACATTGAAATTGAATCAATTCTTCTTATTTGAAGTGTCCGTTAATTGAAGTAACAAATTACACAATTTAATTTTAAAAAACGAAACACTTTATTTACAGTCGACGACTGAAAGAGATCGTGATGTTCTGTGGGTGTCGGTTCTATGCAAATAACGCGGTTGATGTATTAGCAATTACGCTCGCACGGTGGTAATCGAATTTGCATTGCATTACCCCTGATGTGTTATTCATTTCTTTTTCTCGTTTATCCAAAATTAACATCTAATTCTACCTTTTTGTGTAGTTATCATTTACTGTTACTAAACGCCTACAATGCTCCATAAAATTGCCACGGTTTAAAAACAAATTAAAGTCAATTTGACAGAATAAAATGCATTGTCGAATACAATTACTTGTTTTATTGGGCATTTTAAACGCATTCGCATTATATGATGAAAATTTATTTATAGTTAAATTATCAAATGATAATTTTAAAGAACTGGTAACTAAAAGTAAAAGCATATGGATTGTGGAGTTTTACATAGATCAGTGCAGCGAATGCCATAAATTTTCTAAACACTTTAGCCAAACTGCTCAAGTTTTTGAAGGTATCGTTCAATTTGGCGCAGTCAACGCCGAAGAAAATATAGAGCTAGTTCAAGAACAAGATGTCGGTAAATATCCAACTTTAATAGTATTTAACGGCCCAAAAGGTTTACCACAAGTTTACACAGACAAAAGAGAAGTGAAAGCGTTAACAAGTTTTATTACAGTAACAATCTACGCACTTGTAAACATGAAACTTAATGGAGCTTTGTATCCTGCCATATTTAAGTCTAAATTTACTGATGATTTAAATGAGAGTAATTTTCAGGATTTGGTGTTAAAGTCGAAGAAAATGTGGTTGGTGGTAATTTACGCGCATGCTTCTGCAGAATGCGTACGCTTATTTAAAGAATGGGATTTTGTTGAACAAGAACTTAACGGAATTATAAAAATGGGATCGTTAGAAGCAATTTCCAATTATCTTACGGCTGGCGAGTGTAAATTGTTCGGTTACCCAACCATTAAGTTTTTTCCGCGTGGCAGAAAGAAGATAAGTTTTGGAATTACTTATACAGGAAAATATACCGCGCGTGAGGTAGTTGATTGGGCGTTCAGTACTGCTGCAGAGACTAATCCTTTACCCAAAGTTGTTCAAATTAAGAACAATGTTGATTTGGAGGACGCTTGCAGTCAAAAACGTATGTGTATAGTGGCATTTTTTCCGGAAAACAATGTTTGTAGTGACGATTGTCGTAATGATTACTTAAAAAGTTTAGAAATATTGAATTTAGAATTTAAGAAACAATTTTGGGGATGGGCTTGGTGCGAAGGTAAAACGCAACCTAAATTAGAGGAAGCCTTAAAAATTAACGACGTGTATCCTTGTTTGACAGCGATTAATTTAAGAACAAATAAGTATGCTATTTCGTTCGACTCTTTTACTATTGAAAATGCTACAAAGTTTTTTCTTAAAAGTGTATTAAGTAATGATTTAAAATATTTAGTCAAAAAAGATATTGAAATTGTTAATGTTGATTATTGGAACGACCAAAACAATCACATATCAAAAGAAGAGTTATAATAAGACTACCTTGTAAAGATTTAACTATTTGTTATGACATTAAAATGTATTGTAGCCAAACCACAATTTTTAGTATATGTACATTCAACGTTAAGTTTTTTTTCCTATAAAAGTGTTGTGGTCCACGGCATCTCGTGGTTAATGAGCCCATATAAAATTAAACAAATTGGTGCTATAAGCTATAGAAATCGTAGCATGTATCCAATAATACACGATTGCAATCCACCAACGAATATAGCGAAAAGTAACTATATCAGTGAAATTGTAATAATTACCACCAGAGAGAAGCAGTGTACGACCGTTTCACTCATTTGGAGATCATCAGCACTAAAAAATACTCTGATATATTTTTACACTTATATTCAGATTTAGATTTCATACATGTTTATTCGCTATTTATATTACAATTCATATAGCTTAATTCTAAGCGGTAACAGGGTTTGCTTAAATAACCTCTAAGTTTCCTCTTTGGTTTGAAACTTTTTCGCTGGGTTGAACATTTAATTTTAAAGCTCAATCTAGGATGACATACTTAGGCCGCTTGAGCTTAAGCATGTCATCTCTGTGGTAGTCCCAAAACCTCCAGACGAGGAGATTGGGATAGGTCGCAAGGTCTTGATGAAACGCAGCTGCGGATTGGCGGACGAAACCTGTGATCTTTGGGATGCCGAGTTCTTGATGAAGCCGTTTTGTTTGGACGAACCAGGGAGCGTGGGCGATCATTCTGAAGATCCTGTTGTGGAGAAGTTTTGGCTGCGTAGATCCATACTTGTGCTGCGTTTGTTGTCAATGCCTAGGCGGCTATTGCGGCACAGCGTCGAGTCTAACTTTACCAGTAGGCCATTAGAAAAAGCGATCTTCTGGGTGATGTGGGATTTCTATAACAATTCTTGTCTAGGGTGAAACCGAGATATTTGGTCTTGTCCACTCAGGGGATGTCGTTACTTTTGATGTGGAAGCGGTCTGTAGGGGTTATTCGCCAGTCGTACCAGTTGTCTAGTGAGATCAAAGCCATTTAAAAAGCGGGTGAGCGGAATGTTGCCAAAACGGCGGTATCGTCGGCGTAGAAGGTGTACGTGAGTCCGTCAATTTTTGCAACGTGTGCCGTAAAGATGTTATGTATAGAAGTAAGAATAACCGCGATCCTTGAGGAACGCCGGCTTCTATGTGACGTGGAGTAGATTTGGCGGTGCGAAGTTGATTAAAGAAGGGGTCGATGAACTGGACCATGGGAGCGTTGATGCCCAAACGATGCATCTTGTAAAACAGACCGCGATGCCAGACCTTGTCAAACGCCTTCTCAATGTCGAGGAAGTTGCCGCCTTTGACGTCACGATGGTTAGAGCCCTCAATGATCTGATCGTCGACGCGGATGACTTGGTGGACGGTAAAGTGTTTCAAACTGAACTGTTCTTGGGGGATGATCTGGTTGGGGTCGACTTATTCCAGTAATCTGATGAGGATTATTTTTTCCAATAACTGATTTAACGGTAGTTGCAGTTCGATTTTCTGCTGTGCCAGTCTGGTTGTTTTGCGTTAAGGTTTTCTGTGAGAATAATGTCTAAATCTGCGGGTATGACGTCTTTGGTGAGCGAGATGTAAGCAGCGCAGAGAACAACTTCACCGTTGGCTGCCGTGTTAATGACTATTTGGGTGCTTCTAGATTCTGAAGTTGTAGCGTTGGAATATGGTGGTGGGAGATGGACCGTTTGACGTAAACGGCTGTACCTCCTCCGCGACTTGTAGTTCGGTTGGTATTGTGTTTTGTGTAGTTTTGAATGTTAGGATTATCGCAGTTTCAAAGATGGGTTTTGGAAACGAGGGTGAAATCGATGTTGCGGCAGTGGAGAAATTCTTTGAGCTCAAGTTTTTTTGTTGACGAGACCATTGGGGTTCCAAATCGGAATGAGAAGAGAGTTCAATTTTCTTCAATACTTGTGCAAATACATCAGAGAGTATTTCCCAGTTTTGATAATCCCCAAAAGAGCGAAACGACAGGACACTGGTTCTCTTGTAACAGTCCTAAATTCAAATTGGAATTTTATACGCCAATAAGGTAGGTAACTAGCCATTAAATATTTCGGAAACGCTCGAATTGTGATAAAATTTGGATTTCACTTTTAATATCATTTTATGTGGGTTTTGTCAATAGTATTTAAATGAAGGTATGGGAGGATTGTATCTCCTTGCTAAAATAAAACAAATTTGAAACCTTTTTAATTAAGCAATAGCATAATTATAGTATTTGTTTAGAAATATCAGTATGCTATTTGGTCTGAGTAGAACTATAAGCTTTCGTTTTGATTTATTGGGTGCCCTTAAATTCATAAAGGGGTATGTATTATTAATTGTTAATTCGTTACCTAATCTAAACGATTTACAGCATCTAGCAACTACTACCACACTTTCGCTGTTGAATAACAACAAAAAAAGATATAATCAAAAGTCCAGGAATGCGAACAATACGGGATTCGATATTGGTGACCGATTGATAACCCGTGGCTTGCTAAAATCTGGATTGCCGTTCTTTCGACGTCATTACAATTAATAAATTCTTTGGGGACAACTTTATTAGGAAAAACAAAAAATAAATAAATAAAAGAAATAAGTATATTCCGTAAACTGAGTGATGTCAATTAAATTATAAGATTGTAAACTGGTAAGTGGACGTTTCATTGTTATCATTGAGTTTTGCGTGGGATCGATGCCGATTGATCAGCCATTGATTAGCTCTGGTTTATTTGTTTCAAAATGTTGCATGATTATTAGGTTTATAATTACGTCAGAAGAGTATGTTAATGGTATTATTTGTGCACCAATAATCGTTTAATCGGTATCAACGTTTTGAATTCAGTTTTGTTATTAGTGATTACAAAGTAGTTTAAGCCACTCAAAAGGTATTTTTTTATATAATTGTATATATCTGCACTTATGCGTTTAATTTCACTTTATTAGTAGATTATTAAGTGTAATTTACAATAAAATTTCGTGACGGGTATCAGTGCTTTGAATTTGATGTAGTACGGTTCCTGTTTATGTGCTAATATCAGAGGAGGTTTTACTAAACAGGTGGCGCCCATTTAAGTTTTATTTCCCACTCTCTTCTTCGATTTGAGTTGATGAGCAGGGTCCTCCTCAATAAGCTTCTATCTGTAGGTACTTCGCTGCTTATATTATCGAGTGCGTCACACTCTCTGGTAGTAATTTTTGCAATTTTACTGATATACATAATTACTTTTTACTATATTCGTTGGTGGATTGCAATCGTGTATTATTTGATACAATTTTCGAATTTTCGCGGTTAGCAAATCCAACTACCAACATGCTAAGATCTCTGTAGCACCAGTTTGTTATTTTTTCTTTTGAACGTAAATAATATTCGTCGTCAAAACTCTAAGCGTAACTCGATCTAGTGCTAACTGAAAAAGTAAATGTGAAGAGAAAGTATTTTTGTCAGATGTCAAAAACTTTGTAATCATTGAAATTGTTAGAAAATTTAAATTATTTTTCTTGAATAACAAATTTTGATGTATTATTTTGATGGATAATAGTGGTTTTGTTATATATGTAACCAAATTAAAGTCTGTATTTGGCAAATAATTCAAAATCAAGTGAAACAGTTTAAACTGTAACTAAAGTAATTTTAGACCACAAATACTCAGTGACAATAAAAGTGTGCATTAATTGTGGAAGAATGGTGTAAAGTGGACGGTCTCTTTCCCATCAGATCCAACTTATGTTCGATGAGATTTAAATTTATCGAATCCAGTGCCCACCGCAAAAAACTAATACTTGCTTCTTGAAAGAAGATCGTAGTTTAACAAACATTATGGAACAATGCGTTGTCTTGCTAAAAAAAGTTGTGTGGACAGTCATCTGGATAAAACCGTAAAGTGGCTTGTAGGACATCATCAACATAACTCACAGCTGTCATACTGCTCGAATAAAGACAAGTACTGATCAGCTATCATAGACAATTGCCCTCCAAATTATTACACCAACAGTCCTGTGTATATACTTTTCAACAGCAAACCCAATATCATGTCGTTCTTCACGACGGCGTTTTACGCTTCTACAGTCATTGTGCATACCTAAACAAAATCGCTGAGAACGACATTATGTCATTCTGTTTCCCAATGCTGCCGTTCTATGTACCAGTTCAAACTTTGATGACAGTGGTGGTTGTAAAAATATGTTATAAGCCACAAAACTTAAAAACAAAATCACTCAGGGCTGTGTAGATGCTATTGAATTAGTTTTGATAGTACGTACAGAGTAAGAATTTGGTTTGTAAATTAAATATTTTAGGGTATGCTCGAAACTTTGGTATTTAGTGGTAACTTTCTTGTAATTAAATGTAAGTACATTATAGAAAAAGTAATTAGAACAAATTAAAGCACCTAATTTGCAACCTCATCATTACTAGGTTTCTGGCACAGTTTTCTTTTGATGAGAAAGAATTGGACTTTTGCTTGTGCAGTGTTATAAAATAGTTATGATTATAAGAATTTTTAATTGGCTGTTTTCAAACTTTACAATAGTTACTGACATTCGCATGTTTGACAAGTTTAGTAATCAAATCAATCAAATACCAAATTACTTAATTTGAAATAACAACATGTCAGAATTAACTTAAAGAAGTTAGTATTTATAACTATCGGTCAGTTTTTTTTTAATAGCATGACAATTCAGAAAGGACCAACTTTCTTTTGGCATTTGATAGTTGCAAGATACCTAAATGTTTTTTCTAAACATGCCTGATATCTATAGGTTGATGCAGTTTTCATAAGTATTTATGTATACTTTGAGTATGTATTATATTATCATTTTATAAAAACAATTCAATCGTTCCGTAGCTTACGTTATAATAAACAACACAAGATAAATATTATAAATGTTTATAGTACCAACGTGTTTTAGAAAGCTAGTGCAAAATACTCGTTTATACATTAAAAAAGTTACGTATTTGAAGTGATTATAAGCAGATCTAAAACAGTGTGAAAGAGCAGTACGGGTGAGACGGAACGGAATACTTCTTCTCAGAATCTTGGAATGGAATTGGCTGAATTTCATCTGGATTATTCTTGAACGTCTTTATTCTTCAGTTTATTTAATTTTCAATTTTTCTACCGATTTTACAGTACTTATTCTAGAAACTTTTATTGATACTGCAAGATAAAACGGAATGTTATTGCTTTGTTTTCTACTTCATTGCTTGTATAAGCTACAACTTATTGACGTTTTCTTTATAAATCTTAGAAGTTTACATGTTTCTGATAAAATCAGAAGATGGCTTTGGTGTAATCCTGAGACACTCTCTATTTAGAGTTGTTTATAACCTGCAAATATGACTACAGTCAATAATGATTTTAAAAGAGCCGGGATATGGATTTTAAGTAACCAAATATTTTTAAAAACGGTTTTTTTTGAATAGAAGTGATGATGATGAGATGACTATGCTGTGTAAACTTTCCTTTCGATTGTTTAGGCAACTTTGGCGTAACATCCTTTCTTCGAATAGTAAAAACATCTTTAATTTGTGGAAATATAAATCCCGGTGTACATTTCTTTAAAAATGTTACTTGAAATTCTTCATTTTTTAATACTTCTACTACTTTTCCAACATTATGTAGGATTTTTTTTTGTTACTAACTTTACTAGCACATAGTCATCTTTTAGGATTTTTCATCATCTAAAAGTTTATTATTCCTGCCATAACCTTTAAAGATCCAACTAGATGTCAGAATTAGACAAATTGATTTTAAACTTAGAGCTTGTGACCTTCAACGGCAAGTCTATGTCGGAATATGATCATGAAATGTCATCTAGAACGATATTAATCTTTTTGTGTTTTTTTTAGTTTTTTTCAACCCTGACTTGATCATTTTCTCGAATTCTTCAACACGGTTCTTTTCAAGTGTGCTGATGTAAACTCTTGATTTCTCTTTAGATTTTTTCTTGGTTTTTCTAAGGCAAAGCAATTACGAAAAGTGAAGGTTTGCAAATATGACAGAGCTGTGAATTTAGCAAAATCATAAATTGTAATTGGTTTACCAAGGTTTGACAGTATGAAGTCATTAAAAAAAGCTTTGCACTTAGATTTAAAAGAACCAAATACTGCTTTGTCCAGAGGTTGCATCCTATGAGTTCAGTGCGAAGAGATCTGGATGCTTGGAAAACGGCTGTAATACCCGTTTGGTTTTTATTCCATATACGGTCAGGTAAAAAATTATATTTAGTCTGCACTCATTAAAAGACTATTTCACATTGCTTTTGTGAAAAGCCAAAGTTTTTGCTATGTTTGTATTTTTTGGTTTGCGGTTAGGAAACATTGGATAACGTTTCATAAAAAATTGGATTTGGTTAATACTTGCCTAAAATTTTGCTTGAAAACAATTTTATACGCGGGATTTATCTAGAATAAAAATTTTTAGCAACATGTATAGCCCGTGAAAACTAGAATTCTACTATAGAAATATAAGAAATACGTCTGGTAAAATATCGAACAAAGATATTTTTTACAAAAACGCTTAAGCAAACCGACAAACAAAAACATTGTTTTTGCGCAACCCATAAACTGCTATTAAAAACCTTGCCTAGGCGTTTACTATTCGTGCATGTAATATAAATAAATTACTAAGCGAGAGTAAACATTAAATGAACAAAAGATTTAGAGAAGCTTGCAAACTCTGGCATTGAATTGAACCTTCCTTAGTGCGAATCACAAAATTCTGATTTTGATTTTGAAACATCAATTTTAGACAATTATACCCTTAAACAAAATACTGCTACCAACAATATTTGTGCAAATAAACAAAAAATATTAATTTAGACCGATTTGCCCAATATGTAAAAATACTTAGTTTAGTAGCGGAAGCATTAGCCAACAAACTGCACGTCGGATTTTTGAGGATGATTCTGCGTGCGCTGGCTAACTCCAAAAAGGCAAAAAACAAAGAACTGGATGCTACAAGCCATGTCGGCAAGACAATGGATGTAAATCTAGAACCGAAAAGAACGCACTGACGGCAAATCTAATGCTCAAAGTCGTTCAGATAAATATACATTACTGCAGGGCAGCCTCAGCGGCTTTGAGAAAACATCAGGAAGGAGTTCATTATCGGATTCGGTTACCTTCTTTACGACCAGACAAAATCACCGCCGCCGAACGAAATCCAAAGGATGATTAACAATGGGACCACTAAACCGCTGACTTTTGGATGCGATGCCAACGCACACCACACCTTGTATGGGAGCACAAACACAAATCAAAGACGTGAAAAACGTTTAAAGTTTATTCTAAAATATAATTTAGACATAATAAATAACGGAGACGCGCTTACGTTTATCACCTTGTCGCGCAGGAAAGTTATTAATAAATCTGAGGATAAACGCCATTTTGTAGAAACTAAGCTACGTACGAGTTAATCCACATGTAGGTAATTATAAAGTTGTTGGTTAGATAGTAAATATTACAACCGCGAATTTAGTATAAATTACAATGTATAAAAGATAATTGTAAATAATTACCGCCGTTATAGTTTATTTACAGTTATTTGTATGGTTCTTTAATAAAAAAATGTGCAAAACAGTCAACAATTTGTTTCAAAAATCGAAACATTATCAACAAAAGCCATATAATACTTAAACGTTCGAGAAATTATTCTCAAGTTCAAGAGCCTTCTCGAAATTGTTATCCATTCTCCAGAACGTTTACTGAAGGATGTGGAACATTCGCGAACGTTTCGCCAAAATGTATAAATGTAGTGCAAAAAAATCATAGAAGAGTTATTTCAGTAATTTGAAGACGGTAGTGTTAAGAAGATTATACAAGTCTAAATAAATGAGTGGTTAACGCGTGTGTTCGAGATAAATATACGGAGTATAACCTGGTGCGTGACTTTAAAATAAACAATAAGTGTTAAACTAAAGTTATACGCGAACTTTATCTTTCGTGTAAGTGATAGTGCTGTATAAATTAGTGTAAGTGTTTTTTATTAAATATCCTTAGATTTAATTAGTTCGGTTAGTTATAAATGTGTACATATTTTTAGTTCAAATAAATTTGTTTCAATAATAATAGTTGTATACTTTACGCAACCAAAACAAAAAAACTGGCTACTAAAATAAGCATCCTAACACCATGAATATCATGTAAAGACAATGAAAATGAAACAAGTGTGTACGATACAAAAATAGCTGACGAAAAAGCTTCTAGTGCAAGTTAACCATTCATTTCCAAAAAGATTTTAATAAAGCATGAAAAATAACGATAAATATATAGAACCTGATGAAAAGACTTCATATTTGCTAATAAGTTTTTGCCAAATTCTGAAAAAAAGTTTAGAAATACAATAACACATACCTGTGTATATCCTCTTGAAAACGTAAAAACACAGATAAAGGAAAAATTATAAAGGTAAAACAAAATTAAAATCACGCCTACAAACATTTGCATTTAATTTAATTAACTTTGTTATATCCACCTTTTCATAGAACCTAAAGCGTCCTAAAGGCAACACAAAGAAAAACAATTGCTTGGATTCGGTTTCTGTATATAAGATCAAACAATAGCTATTATTGTACAAGAAAGGAACCTACATTATTGTTGTTATCTTTGAAGTTGATAGGTTTAATTAATAACGTAGTCTTTATAGTTAGTTGTATGTAAAACAGTTTACGAGATTTAAGATATGACCAGAAATTGGATTAGCGAGCTATAAATTATACAAAAGTGGTCATTGTACTTGTTCCTTGATAGTAACAAGCACGAAACTACAACATTTTCGTGAAAACGTCGCTTTGTTTAGTATAATAACGTTAGGAAGTTGCCAGGAAAGCGTTTTATTGTTCAACAGGTTCATTTGGCTTTTTATTGGCGGCGGCGGTGGCGGTGGTTAGAGAATATCACTTTAGAATTTAAAAAATGACATTAAGCAGCAAGACGGAATGTAATAAGAAAAACGTTTAAAGTAAATGCCCGGTAGCTTTTACAAAGTAAATAGCATTGCAATGTCTATAATGAATAACCATACTTCACTTTTGCCAACTCATTACACGGGCATTTAAGCAATTCTCGTCCGTGTAACAAAAGCAGTTTACACTTCTTTTCAATCTTACATGGAAGTTTAAACACATTGTTTATTTTGATACTGCTATCATTTTAAGTTGGAGTTAGATTTTAACAAACATTTAAAATGAGAAAAATGCGTATTGGAACTGTGTTTAACTAAATATGTACCATCACATATTTACTAAACGGACATGTTTAATAATTTTAATAGTTGTTTTTTAATATTTGAATAAACAATTTATGTGTGTTTTTCGAATAACATATTTACAACAGTAGTAACTGACACAAATGTAATTTTCTTCCTTGAATAATACAGGTTATTTTTCAAAATTAAGACAAGTAAACCTGTGATGAGTATAATCGTAGAAAATAAGTAGGCAATAATAGATAATGTAGAAAATGTAGATTGTGTAGATAATGGCGTAGAGAAGGTAAAAAAATGCCAAATGTTAAATTGTTTAAATTCAACTGTTACATAAAACATAAAAGATTTAAGCGATTACACTTTCTTTCTGAAATTATAATCAAAATTTTAAGATTTTTGATGTCAAACACTTGTTACATGTTGTTTTGTATTCTTCAAAAAGATTTATTCAAAATTAAAATTAACGGCTGCCCTGTTTAACGACGTTGCTAATTGTCATTTCACTTTACGGATGGAGATAATCGCGATACAGCAACTAACGGCCATTTTACTTTCTCTTTGCCGCTGGAAAAGTTTGTGTATCTAGTGCTATTTTACGACATGTACTTAAGTAGTTTTTTTTTGTTGAATTTTCCTCAGCAGTGATTTTTATTACGCTTTTAGCCGTTGTGCTAGGGAAAACGTATTCGAGCTATTGGTTGGATTTAGCGATTCGGTTAATTACACGACGTTTTAGGTAGTAAAGCAATTTCCAAAGATGGCGTCGTCACGTTATCTTTTTTTAGCTAGCTTTGAGGATTACCATGCTGTCTTTGTACCCAACTGTTTTTGATATATATAACCTGTAGAGTCTGGCTCGTTTTATCTAATCGGAAGAGACGAGAGAAGACTCACCCCTGTATCAGTATCATATTATTTTGTTAAATTACTTTATGCACATTACTTAGTATAGCGTATACCGTTTCGCATTGATGTATTTATTAGTTTGATTATGTCAGCCTTGTATGTACTACTTCTAAGTAACGTATAATTTTGCTTTATGTAATTATTATTAACTTACTCTAAGTAATTATAACGTTAGATCATACTGACTTAAACAGACTTTCAGTCGTAAACTGTATATCATCTGTAACCTTATGTATTGTCGTTTAGTGCATTGACGTAGCATCCGTCAAGTTTCTTCGATCATTTGAACGCAGTCATAGCCAAAGACAAAATAACATTAACCGTCGTTTATATGCCACGCATATTATTGTTTTAAATGAAATGAAAAAGAGTAGTTGAGGTCACTACTGATGATGAAAAATTGTCGGTTTGGTAAGTTTTGTATTCATATTTTTTTTGTATTTATTATTATAATTATCGATTGATTTAATTGAATTGAATATAATTAGCTGTATGATGGGTTGCCTGAACGAAAGAGCCTACATTGATACTATAGTTGTAACATTACTATATTAGTCGACAAATCTATAATTGTTTTGATTTTAACGACTCTCCTTGAAATAAATATATTGTTGTCAGAAGTTGTGTTTTGTCAATTTATTTTCTTTTAGTGATTCACAGATTTAGACAAGGTCTGTATTAGGTGATATTTACTTGTTTTGGCGCTTTTTTAATTTAGTGTAGAATTAGCCCGCCGAGATCCGCTTGCCGATACAACTGAGTTAGTCGTTTGCTTTTAAGTTGCGAGAAAATTCTCCTAATACACTGGTTGCTGCAAATAATCAACATAACCTTTATTTTGTTGTAAAATAACCAACCGTTCCTCCAGATTGTATATAGCACTATTTAACATTTCTGGTTAAATTGTACAAATTTACTGTCTAAAACTGTTCTTTAATTCCTTCAGCTTTTTGACCGTTTTCTAAACACCAAACTTTTTAAATAATTCCACAACCAATAATCCGCTGGGTAATAGTTAGGCGATCTTGGTGGTCATGAATTAGCAAAATTTCTGCTTATAACAAAATGTTATAAAGCCGTAGTCAACAATTCTTAGGAATCCAGCAGCGTAATTTTTACCGCATTCATAAGAATTGCACTTAACCAACTCTTGTTTACGGATTCATGTTCAAATTGTTACAATTTACGTTTACGCGAGTTTTATTTTGAGAACAATTCTCATATTTAAGATAAATTCGTTTATCAAGAGTTGTCACGACAATTCTATTGTTTTCCAACACACTAAATACTCATTATCTAAGCAACCAGCTTCCGTTTGCTTTTGTTATTAATTTAATTTGTTCAAAATATATAATACATTGAAACATATCCCTTACTGTACAATAACCCAACATCAGATTACACCATCAACTCGTAATTGAATCGCTTATTTGAGAAACCCAATATGTCCCAAAAACGTGTTTTGAGAAAATCAATAAAAACTGTTTATTATCCGTACAACTGGCACATTTTTTTCAACAATGTTTAAATATTTTTTTACATTAATTTGTATGTGTTGTACATGATTTGTAGTCCAATTTTAAAACAACTTTCAGTTTTTTTCAGGCAATGAATATTTGGACATATAGTGTTTCTCAAATAAATTTTCAAATAAATTAGCAAGCATCATTATTTCATAGAATAAAACACATCGCTTGTTATTATATTTAATATTTTTACTTGTTATTATAAGTATTATTAATATTGTCATGAAATCAAGCGAAAACTAATCATCGTCAGCTTCAGCATTAGTTACAGGCCAGGAAAATATCTCCTCGTAGAATCTTCCCACTTCTTCTATGTCCATCTGTAGATAAGGTCGAAATTTCTTTATGTTTTCCATATTTTTCTTTTTAATTGGAATTTTCTTATTTGGATAGGCAAGAATAGGTGCTATTTCAGTAAGTTGCGTTCTCCGAGACAAAATAGGAAAACAGTCATATACCAATCCATCGATGAAAGACCTTGCTACAACGCATCCTGGTTGCTCTCTGCTATGTGTAAAATGCATATAAGACGCAATACCAAAGCTTACTTTCTTTGGCTTAAGAGAACTAGTGGTTGCATTTTTGGAATTATTACTATTAATGCTAAAGCAATTTTTTTTATAGTAGTTTGGCCACCATCATTTAAAGTCTTTTATTATATCGTTGTTCTCCATTAGACAGACGGAAAACTTTTTTTGCAGGCTGGATGTTACAATAAGTTCCACATATTCTTTTAGAGTGTAAATTCTATCATTCTTTTTTATTTTGCGTTTGATGACAGCAAAATCTCTGTCGCAAGGCATGTAAGAGTGTCCTCGAATAGGGAAATATTGATTAACTGATTGGAATCGACCAGTTTCAACAAGAGCGGCACACATTCTTATAAGGCAATGATTCTTATTTTGCCCCCCACATCCATCTGAGAATATATGCAAGTGTTGAACGTTTTTTGGTAGACAGGTTTTGATATAATTCATTATGAATGAAGATACTTCGTTTGGTCCTTTCCTACCAACACCTTCATGATACACGTGTAACAATGCCTTTCCCGTTTTGAGATCATGTATATCAAACACACTGACGGTCAGCTGATGCAGATAGAAAGTCTCTTGAACTGGAATCTGTGGAAGAAAAAGATTCTGCATGTAGTCAATACAAATTCCTGCAGTAGTGGGATCATTTTGTGTTTTTACTTTAATCTCGTCCATTTGACGAAAAAATTTTTTCGCCCTTCTAAGATGCACTAATTTTTCGGCAACTGCAACCCTTTTGGCAGTGTCGTTTAACATTTTTGAACTTATCTTTACTCCCAACTCCTCACACTTGCAGCAAGTGGCAACCTGCGGTCTTCCGAATGATAGACTAAATCTTTCTTTAAAAATTTTATAGTAGAAGGAATACTTCACTTTAATCTCTAGATGGAGTTCTTCAAACATTTTATGCATTTGACGAATATTCAATTTCTCGTTCAAGTATTGTTTTTCGTCTCCGGTATAGTGAGTATTTTTTGTAGGAAACGACTTAATGTGATTTATTATAAGCTGCACAAGGCTTATAGGTTTAGAGTTTCCAGGAGCTTGCCGGCCTCTCATATCACGAGGTGATTTTCCACAAGATAAAAGTCGGCATAAACGATACACCCTGTCATGCGTTATAGCATGTAAACTTAAAAATGCTTGCTTACACACTTCTATTCTCTTTATGCTTGACATAACGGAATATTTATAAACGGTACTATGAGGTTTTTTAAAATCATCGTCTTCTTTTCTGGACCGTTGACGCTTTACAGGAATTGAATATAAAAGACCCTGGAGGTAGGCATCTTGTTCATTTTTAGTTTCAAAAGAATAGGATTTTGTAAAAATTTCACTTTTTTCCGCATCTGTTAACTGATCAAAACACTTCTTTCTACATCTAAAATATCACAGAAATAAAAGATATTAACAACGTTATCACATACACCGATTGTAGAATTTATTACTAAACATAATAATATATAGAGGTTAGAAAAACTTACGTGCAAGGATTTCCTATTTCTTTTTTACTTATCGATTTTCCAGCATAATTCACATATTGCTGACCTTCCACCCGAGCTTTTTTGATTTTCTCAGATTTATAGATCATTTGTTTAAGGCCTTTTTTGCGTTTAGGAATCGCAGCATCTAAATTTTCACAGACTGACGTTTCCATTTTTAATAAAATGGTATCAAGTATGTAGGTTTACAACCTCAGTTTATTAGAGAAACACAACATGTCCAACACTTGTTGGGTTTCTCAAATAAACGTTATATTTAAATGCTCAGTGTATCAAGAAAACAACTGTTACGTGTTGGGTTTCTAAATTAAACGATGAGAGATGACGTTGAGGTGCGATTTTCACCAAAATGTCAAAATTGATTATTTTGGACATGTTGGGTTTCTCAAATAAGCGATTCAATTAATGTATTATCTGTTAATTTTGGATTGTTTATTTGAATCATAAATATAATGTGTAGTGATTTAACAACTTCATTGTTGTTTTTGCTTTTTAAAAAGATACGGAAAAAATTATTTCTTTTAATTCTGTTTGGCATTTATATAAGATAATAGATTGCTCATTATTTTATAGAAATATGGAAACAAACTGTTTTATTCTATTTATTTTGTTATTTATCGAATGGCATTATTACAAACACATTATTATTATATTACATTGCATGATTATGATAGAACATTACATTTTTATATCGAGTTTATTAATATAATCTATCGACTCTGGTGTTATCATCATAAAATCTTTTGGACTACCATTATATAACCTTAGAGCACATTCTTTAATAACATGTTTGACAGTTTGGTCTTTCCCGTAGTCACATTGAAGAGATGGTTGTTTGTCTCATTTGTACAAGAAGTATGCGCATCTGCCATGTTAAGTTCAGATTCTATAAAGTGTAAACCACGAGATCATGCTCCAGTAAAATTAAAATCTTACGTAAATTTGCCCGTAACTTAGTGCAGGTGGCAGCTCAGAGCACTTCGGCGAGAAGGTCGTGGATAATACTCGGTGTGCTAAACATAAAATAATTAAAAGAGCATCAAAACATAGAAAAGTATTAACTACAGATCCCCTTTACATATGTTGAACACTGAAAGAAAAGAAGTTGCAAAATACAATTTATTACAACAAATATATTTATTTTAACAAAGAGATAAAAATTAAAAACAAGGTAGAACAAAAGCAGACAAATAGCAATATGATAAAAATGTCTTCCGGGTTTGCACTGTGTCATTGTTGTTGTAACCAAAGTTGCCAACGTTTTGCCCACTTTCGCGAGATAAATCGTAAAACTCAAACAAGCAACCAAAATCTAACTAAGAACTTCTCAAAAGTTAGGTTTTTAACTTGTGAAACAAGCCATAATCCAAACTCTGAAAAAGTAAGAAAGAAAACGATAACTTGAAAAATGAAACAAAAATCTACTAAATAACCACTACAGAGTTAGGTAATCAACTTGTGAACCAAGCCAGATTCTAAACTCCGTAGAAGTGACTTAAGAAGAAATAGTCTCCGTATATTAAAAAGAAGAATCGTCACGGATGGTTAAGCTTGACTCTGATTGGGTTACGGTTGCTAAGAGGCGGGTTTTCGATAAATGACTAATGACCGGAAACCAATGATCGCGATTAAAGTTATTGAGGTGTTTGTTGATTTCTATGCTCTCTCGAAATTTCCTGTTGAAAAAGAATGGAGATTTGACAATCAACAAAACATTATCAAAATCTATCTTGTGACCTGTAGTAAAATGATGTTCAACAACGGCAGACTTGGAAATATACTTTTTTTATACAACGATCATGTTCTAAAATGCGAGTAATGACGGAACGACCAGTTTCACCAATGTAGACTAAACTACATAAACAAGAAATTTGGTATACACCTTGAGTTGAAAGTGTTAGAAATTTGTCTTTGGGAGAAGGTAGAATCTGAGAGATTTTGTTTCTCGAGTTGAATATGGGTTTAATACCATTCTTACAAAGAAGTTTCCCTATTTGATCTGTAACCTTGTGAATGTAGGGTAAAAAGGCTAGTTTTGGATTGGATTCGGGAGTAGAAATGTCCTTAGGTAATCGAGTACGTGGATGTAGACGACGATGAATATCTCGCTTCACATAACCATTGTTTACTAAGGTTCTAGTAAGATGGCGGAGTTCCAAATCTAGATTCTCAGGTTAGCAAATAGAAAAGGCACGATGAACCAGAGATTCGATAACAGAACGTTTCTGTGCAGCATGATAATAAGACAAAGCATGAAGGTATCTGTCCGTATGGGTGGGTTTGCGATAAACAGAATGGCTCAAAAGTCCATTGGGCTTACGAGTCACAAGAACGCCAAAAAGTGGAAGAGAACCATTAGTTTCGATTTCCATAGTAAATTTGATATCTAAGTGTTGATTGTTAAGATGATCAGGAAACTTAGACAATTTGAGATGACCATGAGGTGAAACAATAAATGTGTCTTAAAACACACTTTAGGTTTTAATATTGTTGATTCTAAAGCAACCGTTTCAAAGGATTCCATAAAAATGTTAACTACAACAGGTGATAGAGGAGAACCCATAGCAGCACTAGAAACCTGTTCGTAAAACTTATTATCAAATTGGAAGTAAGTAAAGGATAGACACTTATCAATAAAAGGAACCAAACTCAAGTCTTTGCCATGTTGAGACAAAATCTGTTTGATGATAATAAGCAAATTATTAATAGAAACTTTAGTGAAAAGTGAAGTAACGTCAAAGCTCACGAGAAGATCAAGGAATGTGGCTTAATATCGGTTGCCATTTGTGTCAAAGTTGATTTGATTACGTTAGCAATCATTCTTATTGCATTATTTAACTATCTACTTTTGGGTTTTACTAAAGTTCAATATTCAGTTGTAAAGTATAAGCGGCTAAAAGCAAGAGAACGAAGAGTAGAGCCAATGAATCCCAAGTAGAGCCGCATAGTTTTTGAATGTTGTTGTTACGTGTTTTAAATTTTTCTGCAGTTCTATCAAGGGTAACGCCTTGCTCATTTATTATTCAAATGGAAGTAATTGACTTCCGTTTTGAAATTATTAGGTCGAAATTGCCATGTACTGAAGTATTTCTCTATTGTTTCTAAATCGGAATCTAACATTTGTTTCGTGCGTTCGATTTGTAGTGTTTCTATCTTGAAGAAAACTTACTTTGGCTTGTTCCGCTTTGTGCTATCAGGAAAGTCGTTTACCAAAGTCATTAACGTTTGCATTGTTTTTACCGTTCATTAATTACCGTTTTGTTTGTGATCTCACTTCTTTTTTTGTATTTTATTTGGTGGTTTATAAGACTTTTGAACCGGGTTTTTTTTTAAGAAACCATATTTTACGATTTTGATTGCATTATTAGTTTTGATGTGGGGTTGGCAAGCACATGGTTCACATTTTATGGCAAATCTTTGATGTATAAATTATTGCCTTCTGAATTAATCAGGATTCCCAAGTCATTGTGTTATTTTACTCTTACTAATCGCTAGTAATTGCTGTGGATGAAAGCAAGAGTAACCCGTTTAATTAGAGATTAATCAGTCACAGCCCTAAGGCCACTTTTTTGAGATAAATCTTTGTATGTTGTTGAATTGTTGACACGGTTTTCGTCATAGTTTTTTTAAGTCTTTGTCAAGGCTAAATAATTTCCTATTTTACTATTACAACAACAAAAATTACAAATCAAGCACTGTTATTGTACCGCCGTTGACGCACGTTTGCGGCCAACTTATTTGTAATAAAACATTGTATTCTGTTCGTACAGTAGTACATTGTTTAAATTTCTGCTTTACGTCTTTGTGCATATTTACATTCTTGTAAATTTCATTAATTCAATAATATGCCATTACACTTAGTTTAAGTCAGATTTCTTTTCTAAATTTACCTTTTAGGAGTAGATGTCGGGTCTTACGTTGGACGCCAAAATGCTACAACCACCAATGGGTGAACGTAAAAATTAAGGTTAGATCAGAAAAATAATTGTAATAGAAACAAAATTAAATAACAAATGTAGATTTTTTAACATTAATAAACAACACAAAGATAATATTCTCATACGTGACTCTTGGTCGCGTTTGGGTGCTTGTTTATCTGAGAAAGGCAAATATGTAAACAGTTATTTATTTATTATTTTTGTGTTGTTTATTGATGTTAACAAATCTACATTTGTTATTTAATTTTGTTTCCATTATAATTATTTGTTCAATCGTATTGTTTTGTTTCTTTTGGCTTTTGCAGCACTATTCACATGGGTGACCACCCCGTTTAGGTGTGTCGAAATAATTTACATTTTAGAAAAAAGTTGGAATGGGTACTCGACCCTTTAGCGCCCAATTATTTTTTTTTAGTTTAGATAACCACGTTGTCTCCACTGCGAAATTAACCGCGGTGATCCAACTTCAACTTTTACGTTCACCCGTTGGTGGTTGTAGCATCTGCTATTATGGGACTAGCCAGAAATGTACTCTTTGCGGTACACCATTGGTATGTGCATTTTGGCAGTTTTTCCTAATATTTAAAGGCACAGAAATATAAATTGCAAAAAATTACTCTAAAATAGCGAGGGAAAAACAAAAAAAGTTGAGTAAATATATGAAGTAAGAGAAGACCAAAAAAAGGCACAATTGAGATATAACAAACGGAAACGGAAACGGAACGGAAAGGAGTATACGGTAGGGAAATTAGAGACTAATGAAGTGAAACAACTGTCAAAAATAAATGAATAAATGAGTAAAGTAAAGACATCTAGCGTGAGATTGCCAGAGAACCATTACGATGATGAATTGAAGAAGCAATGAGAATTATTACAAATAGTGGATGACGTCCAAAGAACTAAGTAAAAATAAATTCCGGACGGAAAAATTGTTGACGGACTGCAAAGAAGATGGACAAAGAAAAAGGGTACATAAAAAAAGGAAAGAAACAAATTTTTGGTTAAAGGCATGGAATATAAAAAGTTTAAATAGGGTAGGGGCAACTACGAATTTAATGAACGAAATAACAAGGTATAAATTAGCTATTGTAGCAGTACAAGAAATCAGATGGAAGGATAGTGGAATAACAAAATCAGGGGCGAATTCGAAACTGGATTTGTAATAAACAACAAATATAAACATACAATGTAAACATTTAATCCGGTAAATGAAAGACCGGTGGTATTAAGAGTAAAAGCAAAATTCTTTAAGATTAATATTTGCAGCGTACATGCTCTGACATCAGATAAATGGAATGAGGAGAAAGAGTTATTTTATACACAGGTACGAGAAATACTAGACGAAACCCCAAAACACAATTAAAAAATAATATTAAAAGACTTCAATGCAAAAGTGGAAAATGTGAAACAGTATAAAACAATTATAAGAAAACATAGCTTGCAGGAAGACAGCAATGATAACGAACAACTTTTAATAAACCTGGCCAGTAGTAATAATTCGATTGTAAGCATTACAAGATTCATGCACAAAAAAATTCATAAAGAAACATGGATATCACCGGATGGAATAACAAGAAATCAGATTAATCATGTTATAATAGCAGTAAGACATGGGTCAGACATACAAGATGTGCGAAGCTGTAGAGAACTACGATACGAACCATTTTTTTGTAAGGATAAAGTATAATCAGAAAATAAAGGCAAAGAAAGAAGATAGCATAGTAAAGTGCACATTTAACATAAACGAATGAATACAGAATAAGTAAACAACCAGGAAATACATAAGATGTATAAATGAAAAATTAGCAGAAGAAGAGTATGACAATGTAAACAATCAGTGGGAACAAATAAAAAGATCAACTATGAAGACAGCCATGAAAATTTTACCAAAAGTGAATACAAAAAATCTAAGAAAAAAGTGGTACGACAAATAATGCAAAGAAGCAATACAGAGACAAAATTGTAGCAAAAAAGAAAATTGGGAAAGTTATAAAAAAAGATGTTTAGGGCTAAGAGGATATATAGAAGGAAGAAAAGAGAGTTTGAGGTACGAAAACTAATAGCTATAGAAAAAGCAGGACAAATAAACCAAAGCAAAAATTTATTTTAAGAAGTCAGGACTGGTGGAAGGAAATTATGTAGAAAACAAGAAAAAGGTCGTAGAAACATGAAGAGAGTATTTTGCAGAATTGTTAAACCCAAATAAACAAGAGATAACTGAGGTTCAAAAGATAAAAGACATGAACAACAGGAAAAGAGGGTTGACAATGTACCAACACAAGAAGAAATAATAGAGATAATAAGGAATTTAAAAAGTAATAAATCTTTAGGAGAAGGTCGTGTAGTAGCAGAAACACTAAACTATGTGTAGTTTGATAGAAAATATCTGGAAGAAAGAAGATATGCCAGATGAGTAGAACGTGGCCATAATGTATCTTCTACACAAACAAAGAGACAAAACAGTATGTCTAAATTTCCGGGGAAGAACTTTATTAAATGTGGGATATAAAATACTGAGTACAACAATAACAAAAAAGTTAATGTTGATAATGGAAAAAGAAGTCGACAATTATCAAAATGGTTTCAGAAAAAATTGACCTCACTAAATCACATATTCTCATTAAACAGATTCTAGGCAAAACTAACGAATTTAATGTTCATTTATATCACCTCTTTATAGACTTTAGTCAGGCGTATGACACAGTTCTAAAAGAACAGTTGTATGTAATATTAGAGGAGTTGCAGGTATCACAAAAACTAACAAATATGGTGAAGATATGAAAGAAATACGAGTGTTTAGATCAATGGAGGTCTCAAATTTTACATTAATAGTGTACAGATCAGTAGTAAGACCAATTGTAATGTACGGATCTGAAACATTGATTCAACAAAAAAAGAGCGACTGATAAATGTTTGAAAAAAAAACAATATTAAGAATTCTTGGTCCAGTCAACGATAAGAGAGAATGGAGGAGTAAGTATAACTTTGAACTCAAGAAGAGATGTAGTAAACCGAGTGTAAAAACCATAATAAAAGGTAGCAGAATAAGGTGGCTCAGACTTACGCAGATAATGGACATATCAAGGAAAGGGAAAAAATCTATAAGGGGACTTTTATAAAAAAAGATTAAAAGGAAGACCGCAATCGCGTTGAATGAAAAAGGTGGAGAACGATTTAGAAGTGGCAAAACTGGAAAACTGGAGAAGAGTAATTAAGAACAGAAAGGAATGAAGAAAAGTGAAACAATGGTGCAGGTGCAAGATCAGACACAGGAGTGACTACCTTGTGCTAGAAGATTAGTCAGGAAACTCGAAGGAGAGTGTTACATGCCAAAGTTAAAACAATGTCACTGCCTGAAATGAGGTAACACAAATGATGGGTGCCGCTGCTCAGTGGAGACGGGGTGGGTTATATTTTAAAATTCCGTGATAACTTGGAAACGAGATTGACATAAAATCGAAATAAAAAGGTAAAAACTCAAAATCGGTTAGAGCGCCAATCAAGGACACGATGATTATAGCTTCCGGACCCTTGATAATCCAAAAGCTCATCCGGTTGGTTACAACCCCTGAACTTACCTCGAGTTGTAACTGGCTAAATTCTGAAATGTTCTTAAAAATTTTCGTACGCGGCAGCTGAATGAATAAAAGCTCTTTACAGTTTAACAATTTAACATTTATTGACTGAATATTAAAAATAAATAAAAAAAAAATAATGAATATCAAACAAATTCGAATAAAAATGATAAATGAAATAATAATAAGCAAGAAAAAAAAAAATTAACAAACTGAATACAAAATTCATATATATAAAAAAAATAATAATAATAATAGCGTTAACTCGTTTTTCAATACAACACAATAAAAATAGAATTCAAGGCCTTGACCGCCTACTTAATCCGCAAACAACAAACAACAAAAAAAATAATAATAAAATACAAAAGTCGTAAAATATACGTCCGAAACTTTGCTTCGAACTAAACGTTCAAACAAATTATAGGTTACATTTCGTTACATTATCTTTTATGCATGAATGAGATTTACTTTTACATACACAAAACAAAATTAATTAATTAAATCGAACTTCACGCAAACACCTTGAAGTGTTTCTTGAAATAATTAAAGTTAGCCGTAATTCAATCGGCTCAAATCAAAGCTTTTAAATCATATCGATCGCGGTTCACTTCACGGTAATAACAAATTCGATAAATACCTTTACTCAGATGAACTGTCGGCCACAGCGGTTCCAGAAGCTACGAATTTAAATTGAACCCGGGTCGGTCTAGGTGTTCTGTAGTCGAATACAAGCTCGGTGGGACCCCCAAACAATAGAATTCCGTCGGAAGATTTATTTCACTATTTAATTGAAATCCGCACAAAAGCGAAGACAGGATTTTTCACACAAAACATCGAAAATAAATCCAACTCGAACGTGAGTTTTATTATGGATACCATGAAGTTTCTTAAACCGTAAAATTACGAATTTGGAAAATTACTATTATTTCCCATCACACCACTCAATTTTCACAGCACCATTTGTTTAACTTCCGCGGTATTGCCTAACGGTAAGGTAAAACACCCCGAACACTTGACTACATTCCGGTACCCGGTATTCTTAATTGCGACAATAAGATCGATCGATCCCCAAAAACAAAATTTTACTCCTTATATCACCTCGTAATCCCACTTAATTCACAAACTTGCGCCGTAAAATCTTTGTAACAGATGCAACACTAAACCAAGTAAATTAACAAAGATGAAAAATATAATGGCCAAGTGCGTCTTGTCACGTAGGCCTTCGAAAGAAAAAAAATGTTCTCACAGAAAACGCTTACTTCGCTAAATTGTCAGGTGGTTCCAATCGCGCTCGTAAAAGAACCCAACATAAACAAAAATATAGATACCAAGAAAAATTGCTCGAATTACATTCCAAAAGGAAGTCGTAAATTATATAGAGTTATTTTTCTAATGAGATAACCAGAGGTATAAACACTAAATCAAAATCAAAACCACGGAACTTTATGCATTAAAAAAAATACCAGTAATAATTGTGAAATAACTATTAAATACAAATAAACTTCAATCAAACGTAATAAAATAACGAGTAACACGTTTTCGATGCTAACATCGAACTAATCAATCAAAAAAAAAAACACAAAACAGAAAATTCAGCCAGATGAATCTAATTACGGGGTCTTACATAAAAGATTCACTGCTAAATTCCAACGCAGGTTACAAGAGGTCATGGCTTCAAATGAGCTACAATGCGCCAAGGACTAAATAAGTGAGCCAATATTTACCTACTCCAAAAACTTCAAGAACTGCGCTGTTTCTAAATTAAAGTGATTTTTGATTTGCATGGTAATTAAAACACAAATTTTAAGATAGTTTTTGTTAATATTTGTTTTGTCACATAAACTTGTGTGTTAAGTTTTAGATTAATCAGAATTTGTAGGTACCAATGCCTATGCGGATCAACCACACCATCACTCTGCTTCAAACAAATGCAACTATTTTTTATTAAGTTTAATTTTATATTTAATTAATTTATATTATTATACTAATAAGAAGGATTAATAATTCTGCTAACTTTCGAAAGATGTACAATTTAATATCGCTTTCAAAATTTTTATTTCATACTTAAATCATATTCCTAGATAAAATACTAAACTTTGAATTTTGGTAACTAAATATGCCCCTTTGTGTCCTATCATAACTAGTAATAAAAAAAATAAAAATAAAAAGCATATGTCTAAATCTTTTCCATGAACAGAGGTACTTACTTCATATTTCTCGAGTTGAATTCTTTTGAGTTTTTTTTTTAAAGCAGCTGCACATATTTACAACAGACGTTAATCGAAATTATGTATTACAAAATTAAATTGTTAGACAAACTTTTAATTATATTCATTTCGTTGCGCTAGTTTGACATTTTGTTACGAAAACTAGAAGTAATTTAGTTAAACAGCTGCTATGGAACCCTAAGGGTGTAATCAACAATTTTAACATTACCATCATATGCTTGTTTAGAATATAATAATAATTATCTTATGCAAGTATAGAAATAAAACTCATTATTATTATTGTCTTTGGGGCAATAAACTATCTTACACAGAATTTAAAAACTTCCGGATGCATTAAATTGATAAAATGAAACGTGTAAAACTGAAACTTAAATTAAACTTAGAAAGTTTTCAACTTAAAAAACGTAGCTATTTATAAAGAAACCACCCCTAAAATTCATTATTTCCTATTAAAGAGAAGAACATTTTTCCATGTCTACAAGAATTACTTTTTAGTGAGATTAGTTGGCTTAAAACATTCCTACACCTATTTAAACCCTCATAAAACGTCGACTTTAATATATTTCTTCCTACTGTCTAACAATCGTTAGTGTTTAACTACATTTTTGCGCATTTGTCTTCTACTTCTACTTTATCATATATTAACTTAAGCGCAGTTTTCAAGAACTGCTCTGATATATACGATATTAAAACTACATAATAATTTTGCCTTTCAAAGGATTATAAAAACTCATTTTGCTTATACGCTATTCAAAGTCGTCGTACTGAAAGTTCTTTATGTACGCTCGTGCTTGCAGCATTACAGATAAGAAAAAAAATCATTTCTCTCATTGAAAAAATAAGTTTAATCTAAATGCGTAAATTTTAATAACCAAACAAACCCCGTTCGAGTAATAAATCCAATTACGGCAGTTTCAATATTTAATTATTTACTTAAAACCGGAAATGAAATCTTTATTGGATGCTGAGTCAATATTAATACGAATATCAACGTTAAAATTTGAAAATGAGAACGCGAATGTTGATTTTTTTCATATCAATATGCGCGTGTGTATTCTGTTCTAAAAATGATTTCATTTTGTTATGCGAACTTGATGAAAAAGTAAATTGAAGAAATTCGTTGTTCCGTAGCTATTAAGTAGAAGTTGCATGTCTCACGAATGAGAAACTTAAAAGAAAATACATTTTTCACTTTAGGTATTGTTCAGGTGAACGAATGCTTTAATTTTTGTTTCGGAAATAGAATCAATTTTTTTTCAATTTTTTCGAAAAATTGTTACAAAAGAAATTCTATTTTTATCTTTTTTATGCATTATCATTTTTAAATTTGATCTTATAAAGCATTTTTAGTAATAACATAATTAAAAAATGCAATATAGAAATTAAAAAAACGGCATTTACATGTTACTTTTATTAAAAACCATCGCAAGATAGCAATATAAACATTATTTTTTGTGGCTTACGAGACACATCCGCGTTTTCATTAAGAAATATACAATTTAGTTATTACATTATTTGTATTTTTATAGGTTTGTACACTTTTATTCAAGAGCATTACTTCTCATTTTGCTGAAAAAATTATTTGCAGTTAATCATTAGCTGTGATTCGAAGATCCACTATAGATCGAAAAACTCCAACGTCAATAATAGATATAATAATAATGTGTTTTACCAGTTGAAAAACGTTTTAATGTTAGTGAAACATGCCGTCAGCAATACGTTGCTTTTATGAAAACTAATCAAAATCTTGGTCATATGGTCTATTATTGAACCTGATTCTTTTCAAACTTCGTATTATCTCCCACACCATGGCGTGGAAAAGAAACACAGTACTACCACTAAACTTTGTGTGGTATTTAACGGATCCTCGCCTACGTCTTCAGGACATTCTTTAAACTATCTTCAGATGGTTGGTTCAATTTTACAACAGGATTTGGTATCAATTCTAATTCGTTTTCGGCTATTTCTGCTGATGCAGAAATGATGTACCGTTAAGTCTTTGTGAACCCAAGCCAACGGCTTTTGCAGAGGATTTTGTGGAGGAAAACCACATCGGAACCTATTCAAACTTACAATTTGAACACAGTCACATACGGTACTACTAGTGCCTCTTTTTTTGGCTATACGTTGCCTTTTACAAATGGGTAGAAATTGCGAGTTTGCTCATCCGATTATCTCTCGCATAATAAGAAACGATTTTTACGTTGACGACGTGCTAACCGGTGCTTCCAATATGCAGGAAGCTACTTATATTGCAGAGACCTTGTCCGAAGTTTTATCTTCTGGGAAATTTAATCTACGCAAGTGGGTTTATAATAATTGCAAAGTTCTAAATGGCATTCACGAATCCGATATTCACCCTAATGTTATGTCGTTGGGCACAAACGAAAGTTCAAAAACCCTTGGTTTATTGTGGTCCTGTTTATTAGATGACCTCATGTTTTTCTTATCTGCGCTCACAGAGGACGAAATAACTAAACGCGTTATTTTATCTAAAAATTCACAAATTTTCGATCCTTTGGGATTCTTAAGTCCGTGTATTATTGTAGCAGAAATTATTTTACAACAGATCTGACTAAAAAGACTTTTTTGGAACCATCGTATTCCGAATGAGTTAAAATTCAAATAAATCTCGCCTTATAAGAAAATACTTGCTTTAAATGCACTTAAAATACCCAGATTTGCACTTCTCTGTAACCACATCAATGTCCAAATTCACGGATTCTCTGACGCTTCAACGCGAGTGTATGGTGCGTGTATATATTTACGTTGTACTAACCACAGCGGTCATGTTTCTATTAAACTGCAAATGCAAAGGTTGTTCCTCTTAAACCTGTAACGAATCTTCGGTTGGAATTGTGTGGAGCTACGATTTTGGCAAAATCGCTAGATCAATGTACAAAAGCATTAAACATACAAATTTCTCGCGGTTTTTGACAGATTCGTCTATTGTCCTAGGATGTCTAAAAACAAATAGTTTTCTTCTAAAAACGTTTGTGTGTAATCGGGTCGTAGAAATCCAGAAAACCACAAAAATGATAAAAAGTGTCATGTTCCTACTCTATCAAATCTAGCTGATTTGTTATCTAGGGGTGTCACTGCAAGTAACCTAATTTCTTCAAATCTTTAGTGGCGTGGCTCTGGAATGGCTAGCAAAGGAACGAAATCTTTGTGGCCTAAAAGCGTGGAAACCCGTTCTTCCTGAAACAAAAAATATTACTCATTGTTTTCATACAAATTTAAAGATTGTTGAGTTCAAAGATTATTCAAACCTTAACTTTCTCGAGAAAATAATGGCCTATTGCTTGTAATTTATTTCCAATTGTCGCGTGTTTCTGATGCACAGGAGTACGGAATTATTACTCCTAAGAAAATTCATACCGCTGTAATGTTGTTTGTCAAGCAAGCTCAATCAGATTCCTTCGACGAAGAATTGAAATCACTTGGTAAAAATGAACCTCGAATTGGTCACACAATTATCCACCGAATACTTTATGCTTTCTCTGCCACGTTTTATATTGCGTCGAGACAGATCTCGCGTAATATACTTTGACAATGGTACGAACTTTGTTGGGGCTAAACGTGAGTTACACGATTTATCATTCTTTTTAAAGAAAAATTACAGTATCATCCGTCAATCAAGCAGTGAGTATGAAATTGACTGGCACTGTATACCAGTAAAATCTTCTCACTTTGGATGATTGTGGGAGGTTGTCATTAAAAGCGTAAAACATCACCTTAAGCTGGTTGCATCGAATGCACACTTAACCTTTGAAGAGTTTACTACTCTACTTTCACAAGTTGAGTCTATATGCAATTCAAGACCTTTGTCTTTTCTTTCTTCCAATTCTTCGGATCTATATCCTTTGACACCAGGCCATTTCTTTGTTGGCCGTCCGCTGCTGATTATAAACGACGTCACTCATATATCTGAATCACATTTGTCATTGTATCAACGGATTCAAGCTTTACAACAACATTTTTGGTCTCGCTGGAGCCATGAATACATAACTTCTCTTCAAGAGAGAAACAAATGGAAAAGGGACCAAGCCAGTCTAAAATTAGGGCAGTTCGTGGTCATCAAAGATGATAACTTACCACCATTACGCTGGAAACTTGGACGAGTCGTTGATCTACATCCTGGTAACGATGGCATCAGCCGAGTAGCTTCTATTCGGAGAGGAGAGCGTTTACAAAAACATGCCCTCTCCCAGATGACATCAATAAACCTATAGTGTGATAGAGTGTTTAAGTTATAAGTGCAATAGTTGAATAAAATCCATTTTGAATGGAAAAATTTTGTTTTTCCTCTTTATCTTTATTTACTATATTACTTGTTCATTGTCGTTTTATAGATGTAAGTTTACTTCTGAAAGCGCCTCTGGTATTTCAAAGCCGGGGCCCTGTTTTGTATTGTTATTATTATGTTATGTTATTATGCTAAGTACGCGCCACTGTATTACATGCGCGAGAACTGTTGCTGCTTTTAGATATGTGATAAGTGGGAGATGCGTCGCACGCAATAGAAAAAACCACTCATGTAAAAGATCTCACGATGTTACGCACTTGCAATTACGATGAATAACAACTTTGTAGTTTTCCATGAATACATGCTATTAACAAGTACAATTCTTGAAACCAATCTTCTTTGAAATACTGCAAATTCCTACACTTTCTATTTGGAATCCACACTGTGGTTAGTGACATTATACGAACATTTTATTTTAAAGATGAATATAAGATCAGGAAAATATTTTCTATTAACATTGTTTTTTATCTTGAAAATTCATTATTTTTAGTAGGTATTTGAAGTACCATTTGGTGGCTTGTGAAGAGTTGCTAATCTCTTATCGAACGCCTTTCCAAGTGGCGAATATTGCGAAGCTTGTTAGATATGGCGGTATTTGGAAAAATTAAATACCTGGGGCGGACTAAATCTAGTAATTTAAAAGGAAACCTTCAAGTGATAAGTTTAAGCAACAAAATACCAAAATGTCTGCTGGAATAAACTTTTTTTGCTAACCAACAGCATTTGGTAGAAAAACCGACAAGAATCAAGCATCTAAAATCAGATGAAATAAAAAGCAATCAACGAAATGAGAATCCAAAAAAATAATTATTTTCAAAATCAATGAATATTTTTAGTCTAATCACCACGGTATGATTTGTGTCAATATTAAGAATTTTGCAGTTAATTAAGGATTTTACGTTTACTTTAATTACTTTTTGTAAAAAAACAATAGAAAAACCGAAATCAATGTCTCAACGTTTTAATGTTGAATAAATATGACTTAGAAGTCATATGTCTCCTTTTGGGAACTTTGCTAACTGCTTGACATGATATTGTCGTTAATGTTAGTAATCGTTTAGTTCGCAAATTTTTGTGAGGTGCACATGCTGTAGTCTCAACTTCGGATTTCAATAATAACTTTGTACTAGTGAACAGTACGTACGATCCTTGTGTGTGTTTTAAAGTATCGTGTAGATGGATTCAACAGCATTTTATGGGTTAGTGTGATAAATCATTATTACTAGCAATATAATTATATCTTTTTTGTTTTAGATTTTTAATTCAAAAACATAAATTCTTAGTTGACGTTGTTGACAAAATCGAAGGATCAAAGACTAACAGTAAAATTAATTTGGTTCTTTTTCCTCTACAATCTGACGACAGAGATATTGAAAGTGATCAATAAATTGTTGACGTGGAAACTTTGAATGTGATCGACTTTCTAGATAAAGTTCTTGATAAAGTAGAGGTACATAGTCAAGAGCTTTTTATTGAATCGATTTGCTGATAGCGAAGAAGAAAACGTTTTATTTCGAACTAAACTGAGTTGGAGTAAAGTAGAAACCACAACAATTAAAACAGTAGCAATTGATTAATTAATTGTAGTAAAGAAACTGGTTGGTAAATCAGAATACGAAATATTCTTATTGTTTTTTAAAACTGAAATCGTCACCTTTATACGTAACGAAACTGAACGATATATGCAAAAACGGACAAAAAGGATCACATTTTCCATGTTACTGAAGCGGATATTTGACAGTTTTTAGGATTATTGTTAAGAAATAGGTAGTATTGTTTACCAATTAAAAGAAAATTATTGCTCAACTTCGGAAGATATACAAACTCCAAATTTTGAAGAAACAATGAATCGTGTGAGTTTTAGAACCATAAAACGATACCTACATAGCAACCTTACCAATTATAAAACCGCAAAAGTACCACCTTGGTAAACAATTTTTCAACAATTTGGAGAATTTCAAAATCCGTCAAAACATGTAATATATTTTATAATAATTTTTTACGAGTTATGGATTTACGAACAACTTATATGAAAAACGCGTCTGCGGTATTATACGCAACAACAGAACTAACAAATGTCTGTTAATCTTCTATAAAAAAACAAGATTGCAGTTCGTTTGGTTATACGTCTAACTCCAGCCAAATTTAATTAGTCAATATGATTTTAGAGTAGGTAGTGTTGATTTACTTGATAGATTTTGTTCTAATTATGGCTCCAAATTGAGATAAAAAAAGTGATAGTAAAACCTTTTTCCACACGCTCTTAAATTCACTGTTGCAGCGGTATTTTTTTTTCATAACTACTTACATAAATTGTAGCAAAATTACTCATTTAGAACTTTAACAAAACGCTGCAGACGCTCTTATAAAAGTAGGTTCAGCAGAAAGAAGAAAAGACCGTTTAACGGTTTTAGAAGGTGTTAGATTGCTACATTTCAAGACTTGTCTTATGAAAAAAAAACACAAGATTTGTTCCCGGTTGCATAAAACAAATTTAACTATGTTCTTAGCTAAAACTTTGCTATTGATTTGAAAATTTTGTCAGCAAAACAATTATTGTATTTGACGACATAATGACGAGACCTAACGACATGATTACTTAGTTAATTACTTTGTCAAAGTTAAGAATGTTTTATGCAACCGGGTTAATTTAGTAAATGTGAAAAAAACGTCAATGTATTATTTAGAGAACTTTAGAAATAAAACGTTCCTTTAAAAAAGTATATTCTTTTATTATGATTAGTATAAAAAAGCCTTCCGTCAACAACAATTGCAACTAGATTATATCATTCCAAAATATTTATCTCTCAACATACTCTTATCTTTTGCAGTTCTTGTTCTAATTAAAATACAGAATACAACACACACAACACAAAACACTGCAAAACATCTCACAACAAACTTGGAAGCCATTTAGGACTTTTACTATTCTGCCCTTTTTAGTTCTTCTTTGTGCGTTCTTTTTACTTTTCTTTTCTTTTTATTTCTGTACGTTAAGCACATTAAAATTAATAAAATCTTCTCAAGAATACAATTTTTGAAATAAACGAATTATTTCTGAGTCAGACAGTTAGGCAGACAAGTCGAGTAAAAATTCTGATTCTGATTTGTAATTTAAGGGTTATAAGCCGCCTAATAAAAAAACTGATGAAGGAATGTCTACATATTTTTTTAAGGTTATGTTGGCATAAAACCACTTTGAAGTAATGTGTACACGTTTGTATTGACTTCCTAGCATGTTATAATTTTTTTGAAATTTTTGAGGTTATGTTGTCATATTGACTAACCCTTATATTTGTGCGCCTCGATATTGCTTTCCCCTTTAATAAATCAGTAAAAATTATTATTTTTTACGCATCTTGTTTTTCCTTCAAGATATAGAATTTTTTTCTAAAAAAATTGTCGCAGACAGGATTCGAACCTAGATTATATTTGTAAATTCATTTTAAATTACAAATATAATATCTAATAAACTATTAATGTTATAATTTTTTTTATTAGAATGAATTGTTAGGAAGAATTATCTCTATAAGAAACTATAAACATAATTTAAATAATTTACATACGTACAAAATTATATAAGAAAAGTTTTTAAAAATGGCGGATACACCCACTTCCCATTTCAAGTTGCTAGGGCTTTTAGTACGATAGTTATCGTGGGTACATCGTTACACACAAACAGACACCCAAATTTTTTTTTGTCAAACATACGATTTTCTTGTTTAGGAAACCTTGAAAAAAATGTTTTGGAAAAAAATTACGATCCTTATAGGAAAGTAAAAGGTATAAATGCTTAAAAAAATTCCTGTTAGAAGATTGAACGACGTCGACAACTATTTACAAGATACCAAAAAAGATAACTTAGGCCAATGAACATCAACTAGAAAAACTACAAATTTACAGCAAAGCAGAAATGCCTCCCATATACTAGATGACACAATTGAAAATGTCATTCGACAAATGCAAAGGAAATCATCAAGCGACGAAGTGGACGACCAACATGTATATGATCACCTAAAGAAATTTAGTTTCAAATATCTTACTGGTTTTTAAGCTAAATTATATGAAGCAATGTATAATAAAAATACGTATGATTTCTACAAATTATTTGTTTTTGTCTTTTTACGTCGTCCTTTCTCTTATTTCTTTTTTTAATTTTAGGTTATTAAAACTAATCGTTATGTTGCAGTGCGCCTTGCTAAGAACATTTATCCTAATGCACGCTTAAAATCTTGGAAACTTACGAATAAGAAGGAAATAGAAAAGTTTCTTGGAACTATACTTTAAATGGGTTTATGTCCCTTTCTCCAATTACAAAATTATTCGTCAAAAGACAAAATATATGTTAATTACATACAAAATATTTTCCCCGCAACAGATTCTAGATACTATTGCAAATGTTGCATTTTAGCGATAACAGCATTGTTCAAATTATGTCTAGAACGTAACTACAACGTAAAACACATTTGGTTGGTACATTACGTATGAATGGTAAATTCAACCCAAAATCTGTCACTCAACAAAAATTGAAAAAGGGCGAGTCGATTGCTGCTGGTTGCAAGGAAAGTATTGTTATGTAAAAATTGAGAGATAAGCACGAAGTATTATTCCTAAATACTAAGCATACATATGAAATGGCAAATTTACATAAACGAAGCCAAGACGTTTTCAAACCAAGAATTGCTTGGAAGTATAACAAATGCAAAGCTTTTATTAATCTGTCGGATGAGGTAAAAGCTTATAATTTATTTCTAAGAAGAAGTTTGAAGTGGTATGACAAACTAGCATTTTAGCTTTTAACTAGAACATCTTTAGTAAGTTTCCATGTAGCCCATAAACAAATTACCAATAAAAAAATGTCTATCACCTCAGTTATCAAAGGGTTATTCAATGACAAAAAAGATACTATTCCAAAAAATTTAGAACCCGAGAAAACTTTTCATCTACTAGAAGATGGTCGGGTCAATAAAAGACGTTATGCGACCTGCTATGCAAACATTTCTGAGTATCGGAGATCCAAAGAAGCATAAAAAAACAAACACCGCAATCTACACTAAAATGTTCTGCGTGCAATAAACATTACTGCCTTTTATGTTTTTTTGAAGTGCATATAGCAGTAAAAAAATAATTATTTTGTAAGTTTTTTGACGTTTTATAACTCTTTGTTTATCTATTAGACAAATAACTTTTTTTTAGACATAAAAGTTTCACGAAGTAATAACATTCTGCTGAACTTTCATTGTTTAATATTTTGAAACGAATATACACAACGTTTCGATTGCTGTGGTATCTGCAATCGTCATCAGGTGAATACTAACAAACTTAGAAACTACTGGAGCTTATATACTAAAGACATGTTCGATGAAGCGTTCAAGCGTACAAAATCAACTAAGCGTAACAGATTAATTAACAAAATTACTTAGTGAAGTTTAAGTTGTTTTAGAGGTTCGATTAGTGGTTTCCATATGTTGCTTATCTCGACACTTGGCTGGCTAAAAATTTCTTTGTTGTTGTTGATGAATGCCGCTTCTTTAAATTTCCGTCTGTCCAATGTTTCTCTCTGTGTATGATTTTTGCTTCCGACTATTTCATTCGATGTTGGTTATCCCACGAATGTTGCGCGATGCCGGACTTAGAAGTCTCTCCTCTCTGTGTGTGCGTCTGATGTTCTTTCAGTCTGATGTCAAGTGGTCTTTTGGTTTCCCCCACGTATGACTTGCCACATTCACATGGAACTTGGTACATACAGTTCTCTCGACTTGTTTGTGGCTTTGTGTTGGAAATTATACTCCTAATGGTGGTCGATGATTTGAACACTGTATTTAAGTTGTAGCTTTTCCCTATACGTTTTATTGATTCTGATAAACCTTTGACATATGGGATGCTTAGCAGTGAATTGGGCAGTTCTTCTGTTTTAGGTTGTTCCTTGGTGTTCAATTGCTTTTTCTGTAAAAGCTCTCCTATAATCTTTTCTGGATAACCATTCTGCCTTAGATCGTTTCTAATGTTTTTGATTTCTTTTCATAGCCCTTTTTCTATGTTGCACAACCTGTACGCTCTGTCAATTAGAGATTTTACTACTCCCCTTTTCGTAGATGTGGAATGGTTGGATTCAAAATTAAGATATCGACCGGTGTGTGTCGGTTTCCTGTAGACAGTCGTTTCCATAATTCTCTTGTTCTTTGTTACGTGAACGTCTAAAAAAGGAAGTGAGTTCTCCTTTTCCTTTTCCATAGTGAATTTGATGGTCTAGTTGCCGATTACTGTGGTTCCAAATTATGAAGGTATCGTCAACATATCTAAGCCATGTTTTAGGTTTGAATTTTGATTTCTCTATGGCCTGGGATTCAAACCAGTTCATGTAGATGTTGGCGACTACTGGTGATAGAGATGAACCCATTGGTAGTCCTTCGTATTGAGTGAAGAATCTGTATTTCTCCTGAAAGTACGAGTTCTTGAGGCAACATTCTAGGAGCTTCATTATTCCTTCTACCGACAGCGTGATTCTTTCCTCGAGTTTTTCATCTTCTCGGAGCTTTGTTTGGATGATTTTCAATGCTTCTTCAACTGGCACATTAGTATACAGACTTTCTACGTCGAAGCTGACTAATTGATCCCGTGGTTGTAGCTCTATTGTTTTCAGAATCTCAACGAAATGTTTGGAGTCTTCGACAAAAGATGAGCTGCTCTTCTGTAGTGGATAGCTGGTATGTGGGTCCATTACGAGAGCTGGTTATCGGTCAAAGCGGCATGTTGTTTTTATGTATCTTCGGTGGTCCATATAGATGCGGCGGTTTGCTGTAGTGTGGTGTTAGCATCGTTCTTATCCTTGGTGTTAGATGTCTTCTGTAGAGTTTTAGGATTTGATAGATCTTCCTCTCTAAGCTTGCTGTCGGATCTTTCTTCAGTCTGCGGTAATTCCCTTGATTTAAGACGTCTTCAATTTTTTGGTCGTAGGTGGTGGCATCCATGATAACAGTTGCTGCCCCTTTGTCGGCTGGAAGTATTTTAATGCATTTGTTCTTCCGTAAATTTGTGAGAGCTTTTTCCTCATGTTTAGTGATGTTGGTGTGTTGTTTTCTTTTCTTCTCTAGAGCACTTCTAATTTTCTACTTAAATTCTTCTGTTTGTGTTGGATTCAAACGTGTTGTCTCGAAGGCACCAATGATGTCTAGTACAGGCACGTGTTTTGGTGTTATCGAAAAATTGAGCCCTTTCTCTAATAGAGTCGTTTCTGTAGCAGACAGTGGATGTGTCGATATGTTGACTATGGTTCTCCTTGCATTCTTTTGGTTGTCGGCTGCTTTCTGTTGGTTTCGTGTAAGTTTAGCTCATTTTTTGTCGTGTGTTTCTTGGTGTAGTTGTCGTACCTTCTCGCAAGTAGCGTCTATTTTGCGAAATATTGGTGTGTAATCTTCTTCCAATGTGAACTCTTTTATCTGCTCGAATCTGTGTGGCGTCTTGGAGAAATAAAGTTTTTTTCCATCGATGGTGATAAATGGTGTATGATTTATTTCATTATATTCTACAAGCAGGGCAGTATAAATTTAGTTAAAATGACAATTATAAAGCTAAGGTAACTAAAAAAAATAAATTGGTAGAAAAGTTAAGATTAGGAAATAATAGGTAACCAGGTGTCACATAGTTCGTAACCTTCCTGAAGAGTGTCAAGTGCATGTTCGGCAATGGCAGACTTAGTAGGCTGTAGTAAAGAAAATTGTCTTTTGTGTTCTTTTAATTTTGTATCTATAGTTCTACCAGTTTCGCCAATATATACCTTGCCGCAGGTGCACGGGACTTGGTACACTCCACAGGTATTGTAAGATATTTTATCTTTTACAGGACTGAACAAATTTTTAATTTTAGTTGCAGTATTATAAGCAATTTTTATGTTATGTTTTTTTAGTATTCTTCCAATTTTATGACTTATGTTAGAAAAAAGGTAGAATAACAAAGTTTTGGTTAATAGTTGAATCATCTGTTAAAGTACTTCTTGTATTTGGTCAAAGAAACTTTTGAATTTGTTCTTTATTGAATCCGTTTCTTATAAAAAACTTTCTTAATCTGATCTAACTTTTCTTGTAGTTTATCTTTGTGACAAATTATCGTTGCACGATTATATAATATATATAAATCGTTTCTGAGCTGGCTGATGGTGAGAATTTGCGTTTATGTATTGATCTGTATGTGTTGGTTTTCGATAAACTAAATGTATTAAAGTACCATCTGGCTTTCTTTCTATCTTTACATCAAGAAAAAGTAAGGTACCATTAATTTCTTTTTCAATACTAAATTTTATGTTTGGATGTTGTTTGTTAAGGTAGTCAGAAAAAAATTGTACTTTATCTTCACCATGAAACCAAATTGCAAAAATATTATCTAAGCCATAATTTTGATTTTTTAGATGCATATATTAAAGCTTCTACTTCAAAATGTTCCACAAAATAATTAACAATAGATGGAGAAATTGGCGATCACATTCTATCTCTAGTATTCACTTAATTTTGTAATTGTCAATTTAACACGTTGACGGACAGTAGGAACAAGCGAAGTTCGAAAATTGACACTATATGTTTTTGTGATTTTTAGAATGTTAGAAATATAGTTTTACTCTTTCTGCTTAAATAAACTTAATTTTGATTAATTTAGTACCTTTAATTAGGTTGCGGCTATAACCGTCATGGCGCCAGCGGACTCTATACACTAAGTGATAGGACGATGGCGGCTATAACAGCAAAAATTTAAAAACGTAAATGACAGGTTTAATGGTTCAAACAAGCAATTTTTGTATGCAACAAAGTATTTTTGGGAGTTTTACACGAAATGTTAGTTCTTAATCAAACAAAAATAAATAAATGACAAAAAAATTTATTATAATTTTATAATTATTATACATTATTTTCGGTATGCCATGTTTCAAAGCATGGTGCAGGACACAGTGCAGGTTTTGACATGCAATTCTTGCAGCAATATGATGTTTCCTTCCTTATTCCCTGTTTATAACATTGTTTACAACGCTGAAAATATGTTTTTCGCTGATAATTTTCAGGAGGTGAAATTTTCTCAGGAAAATGCTGTGTTCCATTGTTTTTGATTTCATTGGTTTGGATTTGTGCACGTTTAAATTGAACCAAAGTTTTTCCATCCCGTTTATTATCTATACCAGTTAGAGATCGTATGATTGCTTCCCTGTACTCTATATACTTCATTTGAGAACCTGTCTTTTCTTTAAAGATGTAGAAAGAATTCCATACTGCTACATCCAGTAGATGAAAGATTACCTTTTTATACCATCTAATTGTCTTCCGTGGACAGGAATAATAGGACATCATCTGATCTGCTCTGTCTACACCTGACATATTCTGATTATAATTCACTATTTCAATTGGTTTTCTCTTTTCCTGTTGTCGCCGGTTAGCTGTGTTTATCATGCTTGGGTGGTAAGCTGTTGTTAGACATAGCACATCCCGTTTATCTTTCCATTTGGACACATAAGTCTGATTTTGGCGTCGCCATACATGTTCTCCTTTTCTAAGCTTACGACGTGTTATTTCTTGTGGCAGACCCTTCCTATTTACACGAAGAGTTCCTGTCACATGTGTCTTTTTGCTAAGTAATTTGTTAGACAATGGTAGACTGTTGTAATAATTATCCATGAACAAATGATGGCCTTTGTTTAAGTATGACTGCATCAATCGCATCACAAGACTTTCAATAGTTGTCATGTTTTCATCGTTTTCTCGATGGCCTTTGTATATTTCTATATTCAAAACGTAACCTTGGGCTGAACAAAGTTCATAGAATTTAATTCCGTATTTTGCCTTTTTGCCTTTCATGTACGTGCGAAAATAAAGCCTTCCTCGAAATAATAACAACGATTCATCTAATGATAATGCTTCATTTGGTGCATATGCATTCGCAAACTTTTGTATGAGCAAATCAAGAAATATTTTTATTTTCCTCAAAGGGTCGTTTGAATTTTCTTCCTCAACACAAAAACACCTCAATATTTGCTCAAACCTCCTTCCAGACATTTGTGACGGAAATGCTGGGTGGTAATGTAATGCATCAATGGAAAAGAGTTTTCTAATGCTGGAGAATTTTAGCTGGGACTGAAGCAAACACAAACCTAAAAACTTTCTCATTTCGATTATATCAGTATTTTTGAAATTTGCCTTTCTACTATGCCTTGTATGTGGCCGTGCTTGATTGCAAAGTTTTATGCCGTAATCATTCGTAGATTTTATAATCATTTCCATTACTTGGTCATCCCATATTTTTTCAAAAACCTGAATTGGAGAAACATTTTCTTCTATATCCAAAAGAACCCCAGCGGCATCTGCATCAAAAGAAAAGTTTCTTATAGATGTTGTATTGGTATGCCATGTCTCATCATTTTCTGGTTCTTCTGGTGCTTCATATTCCTCATCTGTAGTTGATTCATCATCTTCACTATCCGAATTGTTATTTTCAGCACTGTCAGCATCAGATTCAGACTCACTGTTGCTTGATCCACTATTCATTTCCTCAACAATCTTCAGCAACCTAGCCTGATCTTTTTCCCAACTGTCCATTTTCTGTAAATATTGAATAAAACATTTTATTTTGTATTATTATTTATTGTATATTATATATATAATATATATTTATCATTTACATTATCATTACTCAAAAAAAAAAAAAAGTAAACAGTATAACCTATAGTATCGTTAACCTAACCTAAAATGCTAAATTTTGTTTTTTTATTTCTGTTTAAAGTATAAAATGAATAATAAACAAATACATACCAGTATAGTTATATAAATAATAATAAATATCGTTAAACGTATCAATAAGAACTATAAATTCAATAGAAAACACGATCGCACTACTCCCTTCACAACCACGTGCATACTGAATCTGCAACTCGTATAACAGGTGAAATATGAACTTCAACCTAAAAAGATGTTTTCAAAACACGACACTATGCTTCTACGTATACGCCAGTAAGTGCACATTTGTGCTGCTATAGCCGTAGTGTCTAAAAACGACCGTTTCGTTTTGGACGGCTATAGCAGTCATGCCACATTGTGAACTTCGCTTTGACGGCTATAGCCGCAATTGTCCGTCAACGTGTTAATTTAATTTATACTGCTTGACAAATAACTTAGCTCAAGTTTGACAGTTTGCTTGTAAATTGTATTAAATAAATATATACAGCATTTACCCTAAAAAGCCAACAATTAAATAATTTTTATTATTATTTGTAAAAATAAACAGAAAAACAAAACATTTTTCACAAAATGTATTTTTTTCTAATCAATTTGCTGTATGGTCATACTTTTTATGACAGCATTAGTTTAAATGGAACCAATGATGAAACGCTTGAGACTAACGCGATTTCATGCAGCGAAATGTGTCGATACTACCCTCGAGTTCACCTAGGACTCGTATAGCCTGTAGGTCCAAAAGATGTACGAGACCACGCTGGTCTCATCTAGCAATCGACGTATAAATCGAGATTATTCAGGTTCTGAAGATGTCCACTGAGATATGTGACGAAAGCACAGCTTGTGAGAAATCGACAACACGAGAATCATCTAGAATGGAAAATTGTAATATGAAAATCGAAGTTTTTTTGTTATGACTTGTACAAAAGAAAAACAACAACTGTTCCTATTTTGGAAACATGCGATTTGTCTAAATTAATAAATGTGAAATGTAATTTCACTAACCTTAGAATCGCGCAAAAAACAAATTTTTAAGTTTACAAATCTTAAAAACAATTATAACTAGCGGCGATACTTAAAAGGGTTTAAATGAAGTATAATTCATATTGTACCTAAAAAATAATTATCAGTTTTCAAAAATGTTTTTTCGTATTGAAGTAAAATATATAAATTGAAACATATTACCATTCATGATTCGTTTGATTTTTTAATGCTAATCAAATGGTCTCATTGTAATCGGCAATACACCTTGCCACTCTAAGCGAATAAACAAACCTCAAAATCAAAGTAATCAACAAAAATTATCCTTGTTCATGTTTAGAAACGACTGGAATGCGAAAGTAAATTTATTTTCGCTAAACGATCATCAAAAAATTATTATGTGGATAATTTACTAAAAGAGCATGGATATTTTGTTGCTTCTCTATTTCTCATTTAGTTTTAGGGCTTTATTATAACAGAAATTTAAAAATTATTTAGTGTTCTGAAGGTGTTTGTTTCTTATTATTTTTTTGTTTTGTCAACAACGTATGAAGAAACAATTTACATTGAAATAAGAACGCTTACAAATTGTGTAATTTTTTGGAATTGCAGAAAAATACCACAGCATCGTGGACGTTTCGGTATTTTAATAATGAAACAACAATTTTAGCCAACAAACGCAAAGTATAAAATAATCCATTTTCAGTGAAATACGCCAAACACAAAGTAAATGAATACATTCAGCAAAAAAAAACTGTTGGCTGATGTCTCGTTCTATTACAGAAATATGCAAACTAAATGTCGTTGCCATATTATTAATGAAAGGCGGGCCTCGTTGGGACAGTAACCGTCGGCTACAACATGCATAAGTAGAAATGACAAATTAGTTATGTTTATTTTTATAGAGTGTTCAACATCCGCTCTTTACAGCAGAATAATCACGATTTCGTTCTAACAAGCTGATATCGATAATATTTATGGTAAGCGATACAAAATGACCTAAAAATTTATGCAAATTAATGTTCATAAGCTAAAAAAACATATTATATTTGCAAATTGATTTATTACAGAAAAAAAATAATGGCGACGCACATGTAAAATACACGCAAACAATTTAATTATGTAAAATTAAATTACAATTTCAACTATTAAACCTAAATTTATAAATATCCGCGCATAAATAAAACATGTAATTGTTTAATGACTTTCTGTTGAAAAATAATACCGCAATAAAACTTTGGCGTTTTAGGATGGACGAGTAAACTTAATAATCCTACAATACAAACAGTAAAAGGAATTTAAATCGACGTTCAATTTCGTATTTGCTTTTTATTCGGAACTCGTTCTTTACCGTTAGATTTAAAATAAAATAAATCAAATCTGATCAATTTCATATCAGCCAATTCGTATTTGTTTGAACGGTTTTATACTGAATGATTTTTAGTATTCGTTTTTGGTCTCTTGCAATTGCTTTAGAAATGTCGTTTCGAAGATACACGATCGGTACAAAAGTACATTTATTCCTTTTATTTCTTATCCCGTAAGATGCAGTGTAACAGATTACCGGTGGTTTTGTCATTTTCTTTGGGAATTGTCGACAATTTCGTGATGTTTGATGCTCAAAACGACGTCGTTGCATTATAAATTTTACATCACTTCAAATCAACATACAAAAAAGTATTATTATTAAAAAATGCACAGATAACTATTTCTTATAAAAAAGTTTTTAGAATTCATCCTCGACCAAAATAAATTAGACAATTTTCATATTTTATTTCTATACGATTAAACTGGAAAAACGATCTTTAACATCAAAGCCTGTACACTCTGACATCTGTAGAGCAATAACAATAATTAAACAAATCATATTGTAACGTGCACTTGCTAAAACTGCTGCGACTACAAAAAAAATACTAATGCTATATAGTTACAATTGTCGACATGTACATTTGTTTGTAATTTATTTATTTAATTGTTAATTGTTTTATATATTATTTTATGACCAATTTGTGTCCGAAGATGGCTAAAAGTTTTAAATTAGCCGAAACATATGTCACAACATTAAATAATTAAACATTTTTGAACAATTTTTTGATTATTGGTAGACATTTATGAATATTTAAATTTAATTCTATCGCTTAAACGAGGTTTTTTGTTTGTTTTTTTGTTGTTCTTAAGCAATTAACAAGTCGTTTATAAGATTAGTTTTACTTTTTTTGCGCCGAAGGATCACGCTAAGTTGATTATTTCAAGTCGCGAAATGTTTTCATTGTGAGTCCAATTTGCTGTAAGTTTTCTTTAGATATGACAGGGAATCGCAAACGCGACAAACTGTTGAAAAAAATCTAGTTTTTAAACTTGGATGCACATTTTCAAAAGTGAAATCTCCACTTTGCAACTTTTACATCTGAAAGAACGTGGCAACTTAGCTCGAATTCTGTCATAATTTTAGAAGTTGTGGAACTGTGAACAGCTATAAATCTTGGGTAAAATGCAGTAATCATTTAGTTCTGTTGTTTTTCTTTTTGAAAATGCGCGTCAATTAATTAGAGGGCAGGGATCACGCGATATAAATTGTTTACTTAATCATTGAATGATTTATTTAATCCGAGCGTATTCAATCAAAGTCTGACTAAATTTCTGAAAGTTCCACTTTTGCTCTAAAATTGATGGTGTCTAGAGAAAATTTTTCATTTATCCGAATGGTCTCAACCGTATATAAGCCAGCAGAAAATGACAGTCACTGGACGTGAATCTCAATTTTTATATTACGTAGGTAATATTGTGTTTGTTTTCAACACATTCCAATAATTGCAAAAATTAAATTGAGGTCAAACAGTACATTGTCACTATACGTTAAAATAAAATTAATCAATTAATAAAAACAATTGTCATACTTTATTATTACATTAAAAATGTCGCTTTAGAATACACCAAAAATAACACAAAAGGTTAAGCAATATGATTACTCACTGTACTTTTGGCTAGATCTAGTCGATGAAGTTCGGCCAACACTTAAAACTAAAATTATAATGATAAAATTTGTTTACGAATGTAAGCTATACATAAAAAAAATGATACATATACAAATTGTACGCTAATGTACTACTAAGCTCATCTGCCGTAGGTTATCCCCAGAAAATAAGAAAAGATGGCACAGATTTTCGTTACACGTATAAATAATAGTAGTAAGACTTAATTGTCATTGAAATCGCTTGCTTCTACGGTTCTCCCAGTCATTAAACGACTTTACATAAAAATGTGCAAACGCGTTCTCAAATCGGTAACAGATGCAAAAAAATTAAGTAACGTATCTTAAAGATACCAAAATACACCTGTTGCAACTAAAAAAAAATAATTATTTATAATGATTCAATAGAAGTAAACCTAAACCTCTTACTGCTGTAGACATGTTTTACGGGCTTAATTGTTTGAACCAAGAGGAGACAACCTCATTACTTAAATATAAGGTGAGAAGGATCAGGCCGATAGATGCGTGACTGAATAAAAGACCAGTCGTCACTGATTCCGACTTCGGAGGACTGTTGTATATGCCTTCCGTGCGTATCGGGGCACTGTACCCGATGACCTTCATTTTCTCCGTACTCGTGGGATAACTTTACAACAATTAAAAAAAACGACGACTTTAAGCAAAACCCAAAAAAATAGGCTAATGCTGATCACAAACCAAAAAAAAACTAAAAAGAACCGGAAGGTTATGCTCGGGCAATCAGTTCCATTTCAACGAGAGGGACGCGTGAGCAAAACCCGTCTATACAGTAAGCAAATTCGGGCACGTCAAGAACGCAATAGCGACAACAGAGGTGCAGAAGCGCAAACAAAAACGACCGGTAAAACAAAGTCGAGGAGTCGAAGATAGCCACAAAAGACATTCATGGATACTTTGACGAGAATTATACAAAAAGAGTTCCCTGAAAACACCGTCAGTCCTGAAGTCATAAAAACTACGATACCCGGATAGATGCACAAACGGAGAAACAATCTTCTCCGCGTTTTTAGAAATGTACCCATAAAGAGAAATTTCTGAAAATGCGCAAACAAAGCAACCAGACGGTGGCTAGTTGGCACGTCAAACAAAAAGAAACCATTAGAAGAACTTGAGATGATTTAACTCAAAGATATTCCTACACCTAAAACAGTTAAAACCGTTATCACTTCGGTCCCAAGAACAGCACTGGAAGTGTCCTTTATCTTTTTTGTAATGATATGCCTCTCAGAGTTTTGAGACTTATCTTATGGCTTCCTCTTTAATTGTTACTTGCAAAGGAGCTATTCCTAAGAGTCTCTATTCCTGCCGTGGGTGTCGTGAGTGCCGATGCGCCCCACACTTCTTTTCTTGCTACTGAACGGTGGCCTTATCTTTACATAGGATCATTATATATCCTGCCTTGTAAACGAAACTGAAGAACTTAGGCTTAATCGTCTTATTCCGCCTTTTCTTTACAATGGATAGGATGGCCAACCCAACCAAATCTATCTGTTCCGCTGTAAGCAGTTTCGTTGGGAACTTTTTTGACGAAAGCAGCTTTTTTGGTGTCCTGCAAAGTATTTTTATATGAGACACCTTTCTATCTCCTCTCCTCTGGCTTTTGTACAGGTTTCTTAGTTACTCTTTAATTGGGTTTTGATCTTTTTGTCTCCATCGGACTCTCATTTTGGGAGCGCGGTCTTTTGACTAGAGCCTTATCCTTCTTTGGCACTTCGAATTCTGCCATCGGAAGCTGAGCTAGTCTCTTCGCTTCAGTTTTGTTATACCTACTACCAAGTAGGTACTTATATCTTTGGGTTGCAGCCCCACTTAACTTGGTCTTTGTTTGGCTCACAATGAGACAGTTAATATCTTTGATTATATTGACTACTGCTTGCGCTTGCCTTTATTGATCTCGGGGTTGAGTCTTTAATGGCCTTCTTTGATGTAGAGAGTTTTCCGTCCTCCGTGGTTTTGAGCTTTTTAGGGAGCTTTCTCCCTAAGATTTTATACATTTTCCATCTGTTTCTTGCACTGCGCCTTAGAGTATAGCTCAAATAATCTGCTCAGCAGGTTTGCTTGTTAAAGCCACTTTACATCCGTATTTAGAAGCAACTGAATATTATCACTGCCCATTTCACAACACAGTTTCAAAAATAAACGAGAGTTGAAAGCTTGCGATTTAATAAAATTTACCATTTTGATGGCCGTCCTCGAGGACATCTTCAAATTGTTTAGACATAGGTTTCACTGCTAAGGCTTCTCTGCATAAATGTGTAATTTTCTGCAATAGATTTTACTTGTGTGGCAGCACAATCAGAACAAAAGCCAACTCAATTCATCCAGTTCAATTCACTTCCAGCAAAGAATTCACTCAGCTTCTTGAATATTTCATCCACGGTAGTTTGTGTTGGTAGCGCCTCACAGAATGAATAATTAAGAAGTGTTTGATGGCAGGACCATATCATAGTGTAATTTTACTATGTATCTAAAGTTTACTGTAAATAGCTATAAACGGCGGTAAACACGCTAAATCTATAGGGGCGCCAAAGCAACTCTGGTGGCGTTAGCACAATTGCATTTACATTGCTTTACCCCTAATGCCTTTTTACGTTGTGGTTTTATCCCGACGAATTATTCAAAACTGATTTTGAATTTCGCGGGTGTTAAACTAATTCAACGTGTTTACCGCCATTTATAGCTATTTACAGAATGAATCATCGTCTTTAATTGTAGTTTCATGTATATAACGCACGTATACCATACTTTTACTATGTTCCACAAAAATTATTAATTGATTTTTAATCTTTAATGGCATATTTTCAATCCTGCGTCGTACGGTATTCTTGGACAGTGATATATCTAGCTTTTTAGCTGACGTCTCACCTAACATAAAAGTAACCATATCTTATGCTGCAAGCAACAACAGCTCTTCATCAATTGGATGACTTTTTCTAAGCTTTGCTATTCTTAAGCTAACTGAAAAATCTGGTTTGGTCACGACACGACTTTTTTATAAGGAATAATAAAGGAATGCCTACATATTTTTTAAGGTTGTGTTGTCATAAAACCATTTTGAAGTTTAAATAAAATTTTTTATAAACTGTTGAAGTTAGAAAATTTCTTTGTTTGAATAAATTGTTAGGAAGAATGATATCTATAAGAAACTGTAAAAATAATTTGAATAATTTACATACGACTTCCGGTTTCTTTAACAGACCCATCTTTAGATAGAACCGAGAGAATATGAAAACCGAGCTCCATACTAAACTTCAAGTTACTAAGACTTTTAGTTCGAGAGTTATCATGGGTACATCGTTACACACACACAAAGACACCCAAAATTTTTTTGTCAAAAATGCATTTTTCTAATTCAAAAAAACGTTAAATTATGCAATAAAAATTGTTTAAAAAAATTGCGATTGCTATACTTTCCTTATACAAAAGTAAAAAATGCTTTTACTGATTTTTTGGTACTGATAGTAAAGGAAGACATGGTCTTAATTATTTTCATTTCGATTAATTTTGGATTAAAAAAATCTTTTGATTTGCTTACTTCCGTAGAATGTTTCGTGCTTAGGTGACGATTTAGTAATGATTTCTTATAATTTTTCGTATTTTGGTCGCGTTTTCATCTTGAATCACTGCATTATCTGATTTTGAAGTAGAACTCAATGGAACATTATTTCCAGTTATTTTGTTTAATGTTGCACTATTAAGCCACGTAACTATGTTGATTTAATTTAATTGTATTCGCAAATAAATAAAATTCCTTAAATCAAAATGAAAAAAAAAGTCTCTCGCTAAAGCGCCGGAGCTAGACACGATAGTTCAAAAATAGGCGTGGTCCGCAAAAAAAGCTTCTTAAATATACAAACAAGAGCTGATTATTATTGAAGGTATAGTATGAAAATGCCTAATTTCAATTTTGGATAATTATTTTTCAAAACCGATTAAACAATTACAATAATTACATAAAGAATTGTTCTGATCCGATTGCTCTAGCTCTCCTCTTGAGTTTTTTCACAACTTCGTACTTGGTAATTATGACATAGTTTCTTTATTGTTTATAGAACTTTATGTGCTACGCTTATACGTGCAAAAGGTGTTCATAGCAGCTGCGTATTCTTTATTACAAAAAAAAGTCTACGTTACACACAACAGTAGAACAATGCAAAGTGCTATTCAAGGTGCAAAGGCAGTTCTGATGACCAACTGAACGTACGTGGTTGTTTTGATTACTTGTGCCAGAGTACTCACAGAAAAATTTAGACCGTGGGTTTTCAGCAAAGATATAAAGAGGGCAAAGTTTTGAAAAAATTCTGCGTATTGATGAACGATTTGGCCTTGTTACTACCCGCAAATATTCCTAAGGGTACAACATTCCTCAAAAAAATTGTTCCGCTGGAACTGAAGAACATTGTAATTACTTTAATAATATATACGTTTCTGGCACTTGTGGCATCGGAAATAATAAAAATATGATACGTTTTCGCAACATTTCTCCAATGTTTCCACCCGAAATCTAGAATCATCATCAAACAAAGAGCGAATAATCGTTTTTTAACTTGGTGGGTCAGGAGCACCCAATCGTCTGGGAATTAATCAATAAAATGCGACAAGCACTTATATCTGACAGAGCAAAGCTTTAACAACTTAGAAGGCGTACCTATTACAAATAAAAAAAAGAACAGTTTATGCAACAATGCAAATTCGTTTAAAACGTTTGTGTGGGCATTACGTAGCGGGTACCAATGGTAATGAAGATGTTCACGTTGAAAGAAACTCACTACACAAGAATTATTCAAAATCGAGAATTTTAATTTTCTCACTACTCAAAATGTACGAGAACGAATAAAAATTTTCAAAACCATTAAAGTTTAGAATAGTAGCATTCTACATAAAGAATTTAAAAAAATGTCAAGGAATTCGTTAAAAACATCATAAAAACGTCAACAAAATAAACGACATTACACTAACAAGGGGTGAGAAAGATCTTCACAAATTATAGATAATGTTTAAATTTTTAAACACCTATTTCACCATTCTTGCAAATAATGGAGTAATCTAATACTTTATACAGCAAAAAGAATCTCAGAAATTGTAATTTTTTATTAGTGCATGTTCGCATAAAAGCAGTTTTATGTACAACACTTGCAATTTTAAAGCTACCACAAAAAAGAATATAAAATTGTAAATGTATCAAAATATTTTTTTATATCCGCATGTAACATAATTCTTATTTATGAATACTTTATATTTATCGATCGTATCTAATTAAAAACAACTGTCAACATAATTAGAATTTGTGGCAGTAAACATTATCGCATTCATGGTAAATTACTTTATTTAGGAAGAAATAAAATATAAAATACGTACTCATGAGTTGATGTATCGTGTATTACCATTTACATAATAATTTAGCGTGTACAAAGAAAAGCTTACGTGTGGCAACGTAATAAATATAAATCAGTCTCGATTTATAATTTTCCGTTTTCATAGAAGCACTGAAAATATTTGCTTTTTATTGTTATTATTATTACTATTACTGTTATTTTTTATGTAAACTAGATATATTTATAATCGGGTTGTAAATTTCATGTTGACATTGTAAATTTATCAGATGTAGGTTTAAATCGGATTAGTTAAAATCAGTTATATACGTGGTTTACACAATTGTCATCAAAAGAATGCCGCCATTAAACATTTCATTGTAGGGACAAGTGCACAATCCTAAATAATTGCCTTCAATTACTTTTCTCATTGTACATTACACGGCTTATTTTTGCAATGAGAACATATGTACGCATTGTCACTTCATTACAGTTATACTGGTGTGCATCAGATAATTGATATTCATCTCTTTAATATTTAGATACTAATACATTTTTATGACAAGAATTATTTTCGATGCACAATTCGAATTTTGCAATCGCTATAATCTGTAGCTAACACAATTTAGCACCTGACGTGACCTGACGGCACGTTCTCCACTTATACACGTAACAGGCGAAAAATGATTTAAAATAATTAGAAAACCACTCACCTACGTTAAGGGAAACTTAACAAAACTTGTACATTTAACAAGACGAGCTTTAGTTATGCACTGCACAGTTACAATATTATCTATAGAGTCTTTTCTTTTCGTTACCGGACACTACGTTTTATAATTTGGTATTACAATTTTAAGATGTTCCAAATCAGAAGCAGTATTTCCGTAACCACGATCGGTTATCTATTTTGATAAATTCATAAATTGCTGTTTTAATCTGTTTAATGTTTTCAAATTTTTAACAGTCAATCGTTTAGTAAAACAAAATTGGCCAGTTTGTTTATTTAATCTTCAAACAATTAGGCAATAAGCCAAATCGACCATACATTTTTATTTTCAGAACATTATAATTTTCAAATTTAATCGCGAATGCTTCTACGATCAGAGTTGTAACGTAAAAAAAATCAAAAAGTTAAAGAAGAAAAACGATAATTTAACAAAGAATTACTACAAAGTTAGGTAATCAGCTTGTGAACCAAATTACATCCTAAGTTGTCTCCGTATTTATCGTCGTGGTGAGATGAGCTCGACTCTAATTGTCATAACCTAATTGGGTTACGTTCGAAAAGGGGCGTGTCTTTGATAAACCTGTAACAACCGGAAGTAAAATAGTAGACAGTTCAAACCCGTTGTCACGATTGAAGTTATTATACTTTTATGCTTTCTCCGACTTTTCTATAGAGATCTAAGATGCTGTCAAACTGCTCTTACTTTGCAATTTTATTCTTTTTTTTATACGCACTGTCGTTTTCTGTCATACAATTAGGTTTGACAGAGAACTGCATGATCGACCACGCTGAATTAGCTCATTCTAAAACTGTAGTATAGAAAAAAATAAATTGACACCGTAAGGGCAGTTTGACAGCATCTTGGACATCTCTATTGAAGACTAATAAAGATCTTGCAATAACCGAGGCCTTAATAAAACCTATATTGTGACCTGTAGTAAAATAAAGTTCATCAAGAGGAGGCTAAGAAATATGTCTATTCTTTATATAACGAATACGTTACATACGTAAGTACACTCCACTAAACAAAAAACGGAACATCTTGGTTAGTTCGGTTGAAATATTTAACGGTTTAATCTAAACTTGTTTACTGTTCCAAATCATATAAAAATATATTGATTTTTTAGTTTTTGCGGATAAACCATTTGACCTTCTATTATTGTTAATGTTTATTATATGTCTAATTTAAATTTCTAGTATAAAGATCCAACGAATCATTGCCGATCGCATTTGCTAACAAACCTAGTTTACATCGCTAACTATTTCATTCGAGCTAACCAAAACGTCCCGTTTTTTGTTTAGTTGTGTACGTGGGATGACGGAACAACCAGTTTCAGAAATATAGATTAAATCAAATAAACGATCTATAACTATAAGTTCTAGTAAGATGACGGAATCTAAGTTCTCGGGTTGGCAAATAGAAAAAACGCAATGAACCAAAAATTCAATAACAGAACAGAGCATGAAGATATATGTCCGTATGTGTGGGTTTGCAATAAACAGAATGGTTTAAAAGTCTGTGAGATTTAAGTGTCACAAGAACGTCGAAAAATGGAGAAAACCATTCTTTTCGATTTCTATGGAGAATTTGATATCAAGATGTTGGTATTTTGGATTATCAAGAAACCTAGACAATTCAAAACAACCATGAAACCAAACAATAAAGAGTGAACATACCTAAAGTAGACTTTAGGTTTTAATGTCGATGATTTCTAAACAACCGTTTCAAAAAATTCCAAAATGTTAATTACCACAGGAGATAAAGGAGAACCCATAGCGGTGCCTAAAACTTGTTCATAAAACTTGTTATCAAATTAAAAGTAAGTGGATGATCTTATCAGTAAAAGGAATTGAACTTTGTCATGGTAAGACAGAATTGGTTTGATAATAAAAGGGAATCTACAGTGGCGTTGCCTTTGTCGGCTGGAAGAACAATAATATCAGGGTTCTTACGAAGACTTTTTAGAGCTGACTCTTCCGACTTAGAAATGTTGGATTTAGGAATTTTAGATGATTCAAGGATTTTACCAGTGTTAATTTTAAACCAAATTGATTATGTTACGAAAATCAATTCTATTTTGTCTGAGGAAACTTACGCTCTTCTAACCCATAACCCCACTTTGAGGATTGAACGCGAGGTTAGCCAAATCATCAAATCTTCCAATCTACCTCCTGAAACTAAACGTCGACTTACCCCATCAGATTCTAAACCACCTCGTCTATACGGACTTCCCAAAATTCACAAACAAAGTATTCCTTTTCGACCTATCGTTAGTACTATCTAATCTCCTACTTACAAGCTAGCCAAGTTCTTGTCCAACATTCTTTGCAAGTTTACAGGTAAAACCTCTTCTGACATCCTCAACTCTCAGCATTTTATTCAACGTCTAGAAACTATAAAACTTGAACCCCAAGATCTTCTCGTGAGCTTTGATGTTACTTCACATTTTACTAAAGTTCCTATTAAAGATTCGCTTATTATCATCAAACAGATTCTGTCTCAACATGGCAAGGACTTGAGTTTGGTTCCTCATATTGAAAAGTGTCTATCCTCTACTTACTTCCAATTTGATAATAAGTTTTAGGAACAAGTTTCTGGTGCTGCTATGGGTTCTCCTCTATCACCTGTTGTAGCTAACATTTTTATGGAATCCTTTGAAACGGTTGCTTTGGAATCATCAATATTAAAACCTAAAGTGTGGTTTAGATATGTTGACTTTTTCCCAACCAGAGAAAGACACAAAGGGACGAGGGCTATAAGGGAGAATGGAGATATGATAAAATAACTGAAAAAGAAGTAATAGAAGCAGCAAGTCAACTAGCGACCGGAAAAGCAACGGGACTAGATAGTATACCCGCGGAAGTTGTCAAAGCAGTAGCCACGCTACAACCTAAGATATGGAGCAAGATCCTAAATAACCACTTAAAAAAAGGAGAATACCCTAAAAGATGGAAGACAGCAAAGCTCGTACTAATACCGAAAAGAGAATCAACAGGTTACAGGCCGCTGTGTATGCTAGACGCAGCAGGGAAGATCTTTGAAAAAATCCTTGTAGAAAGGCTAAAACCAATAGTACACCCAAAAATGTCAACAAGCCAATATGGCTTTATAAAAGGGAAATCTACAATCGGCGCAATTAAAGAGGTTATAAACCAGGTACAAAAAGCAAACCAAGAAACTTGGAGAAAAAGAAAGATATGTCTAGTTGCAGCACTAGACGTTAAAAACGCCTTCAATACTGCTTCACATGAATCAATCCAAAAAGGTTTTTCAAGTATGGAGGTGCCGCAATACCTTATAGAAATAATAAAAGATTACTTTACCAACAGAAAAGTAGTGGCAAAAAGCCCAGAGTACCAGCCAAGGTGGGTGTACCGCAAGGATCAATTTTGGGGCCAACCCTATGGAATGTCATGTATGACGACCTGCTTAAAACTAAAATGCAGGAAGGAGTGAAACTAACTTGTTTTGCAGACGATATTACGATAGTCCTAACTGATAAAGAAAAGTCTCAAGCAGTTAGTAAAATGGAAGAAACATGCGAGATGATTAAAGAATGGATGAACAAGAGGAATCTAACAATAGTACCAGAAAAAACCAAAGTGGCACTGATGACGGGTAAAAGAAGAATAGGGGAGATAAATATTAATATTTTAGGACAAATCATCAAAACTGAAAAGTGCATCAAAATGCTAGGGGTGGTTATAGACAAAGACCTAACGTTTATAAAACACATACAATATGTAACAGACAAAGCACTCAAGACTGTAAAGGCGTTGCAAAGCATACTACCAAATGCGGGAAGAGCCAAAGCATCTAAGAGAAGAGTTCTTGCCCACGCAGTAGACTCAATAATACTGTATGCGGCAGAGATATGGGAAGGAGCAACTAAGTGTGGAAAAACAATCACTTTGCTCAACAAAGTGCAAAGGTTAATTGCAATCAGAATATGCTGCGCATACAGAACCGTGGCAACTGAAGACATAATGGTAGTGGCAGGGATACCTCCAATACAATTGATGGCAAGGGGAAGAATAAATAAATGGGACAGTGAGCAGCTAACCACGGAATGGCAAAAGCAGTGGAACCATAGAACATCATGGACACAGCGGTTGATACCAAAGATAAGAATATGTCTCAACAGAAGACATGGTGAAACCAACTATTACCTAAGCCAACTACTCACAGGTCATGGAGAAAACGGGCTGTATTTATTCAAAATTAAGAAAAGAAGAGACGACAAATGCATAGACTGCGGAAAATTAGACGGCAAGGAACATGCTGTTTTTTAATGCACAAGATGGGACGAAGAAAGAAAAAAATAGACCAAGAAGTGCGAGTGGAAATAGCCAGCAAACATAATCGACAAAATGTGCAAATCAAAGGAGGGATGGGAGAGAATAGAACAATTTTACATAAAAGTAATCAAAACAAGGGAAACTGAAGGAAGATTGAGAAATGATAAATAGATAGAAGTGAGCGGTCAATGACAGCAGGGATGCATAGGAAGTTATGCGAGAGCGGTTCCCTATGCACCCGAATAATGAAGAGGGGGAATGGTTTTAGCCGGTAGGCGCCTTGCTAGGACGGCAGGTGAATCCGGCACACTCCGGTGATCGGGTGTCTTTAGAAGATTTCCACTCCCTCAAACACAAAAAAAAAAAAAAAGATATGTTGACGACACGTTTATTGTTTGGTCTCATGGTCATCTTGAATTGTCTAAGTTTCTTGATCATCTTAACAATCAACACTTAGATATCAAATTTACTATGGAAATCGAAAGTAATGGTTCTCTTCCATTTCTTGACGTTCTTGTGACTCGTAAGCCCGACGGACTTCTAGGCCATTCTGTTTATCGCAAACCCACCCATACGGACAGATACCTTCATGCTTTGTCTCATCATCATCCTGCACAAAAACGTTCTGTTATTGAATCTTTGGTCCATCGTGCCTTTTCTATTTGTCAACCTAGAATCTAGACTCAGAACTCCGTCATCTTACTAGAACCTTAGTGAACAATGGTTATGTAAAGCGAGATATTCATAGAGTTATTAATCGTCGTTTACATCTACGTACTCAATTACCTAAGGACATTTCTACTCCCGAATCCAACCCGAAATTGGCCTTTTTACCCCACATTCACAAGGTTACAGATCAAATAGGGAAACTCCTTCGTAAGAATGGTATTAAACCATATTCAATTCGACAGGCAAAATCTCAGATTCTTCCTTCTCCCAAAGACAAATTTCCTTTCATCTCAAGGTGTATACCAAATTCTCTGTTTTTGTGGTTTAGTCTACATTGGTGAAACCGGTCGTTCCATCATTACTTGCATTTCAGAACATGATCGTTGTATAAGGAAAAGGTATACTTCCAAGTCTGCGGTAGCTGAACATCATTTTACTACAGGTCACAAGATAGATTTTGATAATGTTTCGTTGATTGCCAAATCTCCATTCTTTTTCAACAGGAAATTCCGAGAAAGCATAAAAATCATCAAACACCCCAATAACTTCAATCGCGATCATGGTTTCGAACTATCCCCTCTTTGGTTCCCGGTTATTAGTCATTTATCAAAAACACGCCCCCTAGCAACCGTAACCCAATAGGGTCGAGCTTAATCATCCGTGAGGATCCTTTTCCTTTAAATACGGAGACTATTTCTTCTTAAGTCACTTCTACGGAGTTTAGAATCTGGCTTGGTTCACAAGTTGATTACCTAACTCGGTAGTGGTTCTTTGTTAGATTTTCGTTTGCTTTTTCAGGTTATCGTTTTCTTTCTTACCTTTTCATAGTTTAGGTTATGGCTTGTTTTACAAGTGGATAACCTAACTTTTGAGAAGTTTTTAGTTAGATTTCGATTGCTTGTTTGAGTTTTGCGATTTATCTCACGCCCTGATGAAGCCCCTTACGAAAGTGGGCGAAACGTTGGCTGCTTCGGTTGCAAATATGACACGGTCCAAACCCGGAAGAGATTCTAATGTTAGTATCGTTTTTATCTGTTATATAAAATATAACATATGATTGCACTGCTTCTTTCAATCTTCATTTGTTAAATCAGAAAATGAATTCCGAACAGCATCTCTTGTGATGAAAACTTTGAAAAAACCCAAGGATTTTCCTGTTGCAGCAGCAACAGAAATTTTAAAATCACTTTCAATTGGATATATCCATTGACAAACTACTTGTTATTTATCGAAGAAATCGGCAACTTCGGTTACAACATTGACACGGTCCAAACCCGAAAGACGTTCTTAACTTAGTATAGTCTCCGGCCGTGGAAGCCTATTGCTACTAAGTATATTCATGGTCATTTTATAGATTTTTGCTAAAATTTAAATAGGAAGTTAAACGATGTTAATAAGGAGTATCTTTGTAGCATGATACGTTTTGCGGTCATACTTGGTTTTTATTCTTCTTTGTAATAGTAGTAGTACCACACTGATAGTCGCACTTTATCTCGTGTTAGACGCTTGTTACACGTGCTCGAACTACGTTTAGTGCTTATTTCTTATTTGGAATGTTAAGTTTACGCTGGGTTGAATTGCACATAGAAGCATTACTTAATTAGTTAGTACTGGTTTCCGATACTTTCTACATCCCTGAAAAGAATCATTAAAATTTATTAATTAATTTAAACAGAATAATCGATCAGCACTAATATTACTATTTATCAAAATTTATAAATTTCGAAATAACTTGAAATAAGTAATGTTGAGAAAATACTTTCAAGTTTAAATTTGAGACGTCAAAACCTTTCCATTTTTCATGAATAGTTTGTCAATTTGTTTAGTTACGTATTAATTTCTTTACAGTATACAGGATGTCAGAAAAAAAGAAGAAATTGTCTGGATACTAAAATTTTCTGAATAAAAGAAATAGAGAGGAAGAACTGGAAAACCATGTCAAAGTTACGCGTTTTTTTCAAAACCCGAGTCTACTTTGCCAAATATTAATAACAACAATAATACAGCTGAATCCCAATATTTTGAAACGGTACTTGAAACAAGTATCAAAACCAGACAAGAAACTGATCTTCTAGAAAGCAATCCATCAGCATCTTAAAGTTCCGCTAATAATGAGAAATCAACAACTTCAAAAATTACCAGAACGGAAAATATGAGTCAACCTTCAAAAGATGCTGCACCATGGTCAAAGAACTTATGTCTTAATAAAATTCAAGAATTAGTAGAATGTGCCCCTGTTCATTATCAAAACAAAAAGGGTATTTATCCCGGAGTCGGAGCGTTAGTTTTCCAATAGTTACTTCTTTAGAATTTTGCCGAACAAAGAAAAAATTGAGCGTTTTTGGTTGTATTCCCAAACAAAAAATTCACTTTACTGCTTCTATTGCAAAATTTTTAATGACGGCGATTTAAAATCTGTTCGCCTTAGTGATGAATCTGGTTACAATGACTGGCAGCATTTAAGTGAACATTTAAACATTCATGAAAAGAGCAAGCTACAAATCGAAAATGTTCTAAAATTGCTAGATCTTTCTAATCGATTTAATACAAATAAAACAATTGATTCTGAAATTTAAAATGTAATAAACAGAGAAACTTAATACTGGCAAGCTGTTATAGAAAGACTTTTCTACGTGATTTAGTTTTTGGGTCAGCAAAATTTAGCTTTTTGTGGAAGTAGTAATAAGTTGTTTGAGAAAAAACAATGGTAACTTTTTAAAAATCATTGAAATGATTTAAAAATTCGACCTGATTATGTCAGAACATACAAAACGCTCTCAAATGAAAGATAACAAAATCTATCTGGAGGATAAAATACAAAATCAAGTAATCAACTTGATCGGTGAAAATATTAAATCCAAAATTTTAGAATTAACTAAAAAAGCATAATATTATTCTATATTATTAGACTGCACTCCTGACTCTAGTCATCAAAAACAAATTTCAGTTTGTATAAGATTTGTTAATTTAAAGAGCACGGGAATTATTATAGAAGAACTTTTTTTTATTATTTTGTCCTATAGATGATGTGTCGGGTGAAGGCTTGACAAAATTTCTTTTGTCGGCGTTAGAAAAAGAAGGCTTAAATATCAACGATTTGCGGGGTCAGGGTTACGACAATGGGGCAAATATGCGTGGTAAGCATAATGGTCTACAACAAAAAATGTTAGATTTCAATCCACGAGCTTTCTTTGTTCCTTGTTGCAATCATACCCTAAATTTAGTCGTCAATGATACCGCAAAACCGAATATTTTGAGAATCATTTTTTTTCTTTGGTTCAAGAACCGTTTGTATTTTTTTAGCTTCTACTAAACGCTGGTCAATTCTGAAATATAATTTATCTAAGGTAACAAATTTAACTTTAAAACCTTTATCGGATACTCGATGGTCTAGTAGAATAGATCCAATAACTCCTTTAAGGTATGAACTTTGGGAGGTTTATGATGCTCTGTTTGAAATAAGCAAAGGAAATAACGTAAAAAATTTGGCTGTATCGTTAGCCAAAAAATTGCAAAATTTTGAGTTCATTTGCATTTTTATATTGTGGTATAATATTTTAAGTAAAGTTAACATGCTTAGTAAAATTATTCAAAAACCAAACTTTGATGTTGCTCAGTGTTGTAATCATTTAAATAATTGGAATAATTTTTTAAAAGCTTATTGCCCCCAAACAGGGTTAAATGATTTATTGATTAATGCTAAAGAAATAGCATCCAGCTTAGACATAGAACCTAAATTCAAAAAACAAAGAGGTCTTACAACGCGCAAAATAAAAAAAAATTTGAATACACTGGTCTGCAAAAAAATATTTTTTATCGAGCCCTGGCACTATTCCGGGTGATTCTTATGTAAAATGACGTCTTGAATCCAAATATGTTTTCCGTTTTCTTCCATCACCCACCATTTTCGAGGGAGCCCCAAATCTCTAATTTTACCACTTTTCGATAAATTAATTATAATTTATTTATCGAACGATAATAATAATAGTAAAAATTATTATAATAATAAATATATGGACATGAATTTAATTTAAATGGGAAAAAGAATTATTTTAGCTATAAACAGTAATAATAAAAAGATATTCATCGTTACTTGGTGCTTGCTTTCCTTTTATACCCTAAGGTACAGCTCTCTCGTTTCAAAAACCAGCAGTACTCCGCCAACATGCTTGCATTCCACTTCCCTGAAAATCTCTTCTCCAGCTTAGCGATATCTTGATGGAACCGTTCCCCGTGTTCATCCGAGACTGCTCCTAAATTTTCAGGAAAAAAGTCTAGATGCGAGTGAAAGAAGTGAATTTTAAAAGGAATGTTACATCCTATGTTCTTGTACGCTAAAAGCAGTTCCGCGACGTGAGCGACATAATCTTCACTTTTGTGGTTACGCAGGAAGTTCTTACAAACGTTTTGAAATGCAAGCCAAGCTCGTTTTTTTTTCGATTTAGGTGTTCAATAAACGTCGAATCTTGGAAGAGTTGTCTAATCTGGGGACCAACAAAAACGCCTTCTTTGATTTTAGACGAGGAAATTTAGTTTTCAAAAATTGAAATGCGCCACCTGTCTTGTCCACTGCTTTCACAAACTGCTTGATCAATCCAAGTTTGATGTGTAAAGGTGGTAAGTAAATATTTTCCTTTGGAACCAAAGGATTGTGGGCGATCGGGATGATTTTTACACTCGCGTGGCATAATTAAACAGTAATTCAACGCCCGACATTAACCACAAATCACACTTAGTCACTTGAAAAAATGCGGAGTAAAAGTAGTTTTACTGTTTTACACAAATGAACAAAAATAAACACAAAATCCAGCACGTTTAAAACGTCGACAAGTTAACTCTGCAACAGCTATAGATGTACTGATCGAAGCAGTTAAGCAAACAATGTAATATAGTATAATAAGAAGAGTAATGCAAGTTCAAGCCTGTCGAAAATTCCTGTTCAAACCTGCATGTGGTATTGAGATCGCCAGCGTCGTGCAGTGAATCTTCCTAACTGTTTATTGATATTTTTTTACTGTTCTTATATATCTGTATTTTATTGTTGTTTCTATATACATTTTATAAATTTTTGCCATATATTTTGGTATAAATTTTATTACCTGCTTTGGGATGTTTAACGGCTATAAGTTAAAGTTCTAAAAAAAAATGCAAAAAATAAAATAAAAACGGGGTTCCCCCAAAATAGGTAGGTGATGGGTAAAAACGGAGCTCATTTTTGGATTCAGGAGGTCATTTTACATAAGAATCGTCAAGAATGGTATCAGGGCCGATTTTCATGCAGACCAGTGTTATGAATGTGACGAACCGATCCACGACGAAACTTTAAAGTTCAAAGTTGATTGTTTTTTTAATGCTCTAAATGTAATCATAACATCAGTGGACAAGAGATTCCAATTACTTTCTTCTTACTCTAATAATTTCGCGTTTTTATGGAATATTGATAAATTTAAAAATTATTTTGAAAACAAACAATTAGAATTATGTCAAAAAGTTGAAAATTTTTTAAACGACAAAACTCGCAATGAACGAGACATAATTGCCGTGGAACTTAAAGAATTGCAATATTTACAAAATTTTGATGAAAAAGTTGTTACGTCTCCAGAAGAAACTTTAAATTATATAACAATTAACAACTTAGTGGATTCTTTTCCTAATACGAGCATAATACTTTGTATTTTATTAACAATGCTGGTTTCTGTTCCTACCGCAGAACGATCTTTTTTAAAACTCAATACAATAAAAAATTGTTTAAGATCGACCATGGGGCAAAACCGACTAGTAATATTGCTATCATTCAATATAAAGGGACCAGCTAAAAAAATTAGACACCGAATATTTAATTAAACAATTTGCAAAAATGAAAGCACGGAAAGCTCAATTCACTTAGTTAAAATATTAATAACAATACCTAATACTTGGATATTAACCTTTAAAAAGTGACACTTTGCATTATTAAAATTGCTTTGTTTTTATTTGTCGATCAGTTTCGTCCTGTGATGTATAAACGAGTATTTTGAATGTTTTAAATATTTTTTTTATTTCTTGTGCTTTTGTATCATATATTACATTTGAAACTAAAATACAAAAAGTTGTAATACTGTTAGAATATATTTCTGTTTTCTATAAGTTTATAATTGTTATGTACCTCAATGAAAAAATATAAAAATGAAAATAAATTTATGAAAAGACGTTTTAAAATTATTTTTTAATAGTGGATAATAATACCTAACTTAACCCGTATCTGTACTCACATATGAACGTAATACAAATTTGGGGCGTTATTTTAAATTTGCACAAGGACGCCAAAAGTGCTAGGCGCGGGCCTGCTTCTCACTGTACTAATTGCACTAAAAACTGTAGCAGTAACTACTAAAGTAGAACATATTAAAAACGTAATTAATTAAGAGTAACCTGACTGTAAACAGAATAATAATAATAAAAATATTGTTTTATAATTTTTTGCATTATGCATGAAAACTTAACTTAACTTTGTGTACTTAACTTAGTGTACGTTTCTCACAAATGTTTTTAAAAAAAAACTACGTAATTCATCTAATGTAACAATTAACAAATACTAATGTACACTTCAATTTGTTCACGTAAAGAATATTGAACGAAATTTAAAACGCTGAACTATTTAAAAAGGAACAAATGAAAATTAAATGTTACATAATTAAAAACCAGAAGGTAAAACAACAAGATTAACGTTTGAGTTAAAATATTTCGTGAAAAAAAATATTTATTCAATTCAAAAAGGAAGAGTTATTAGTAAAACCTTACTAACCTGTATATCAAAATGTACATACAAGCATCATAATCTTCCATGTTAAATTATAAAGTTTAAAAAATAAAAAAACTGAACCGTAAAGGCTTATTATTTTCATGCTTTTTGTGTCAAGTGTCTACTAAAAACAATCCTTAGCATGTAATAACCATGCAATTTAATAAAAGAATTTGCTTATAAAGAATGAATTGTTAACAAGTACATTACGACGATAATTATGTTATTAAACGTGACTTTAATGCTCTAAAAGACAACTTTACAATACAACGTAAGTATTTTAAGTTACAAATGCACCATGTGAACAATTTGGTCTAAACCACATGAATCGAAGCGTATTGTGAACAGCCGGTGACACGTACAGTGTATTTATTTCAGACGGAATGGTTTGTTGTGGAAAATTACGATGTTTAACAAGAAGATTTACTTTGACAACTCTTAAGATAAAGGCAGGAGACCATGACTTTCAATCGAAAACAAAAATTGTTTAAAAACAATAAAATAGTAAACTTTTTGAAAAACAAATATCGTTTATAAAAACTTGATTAAAAGCGATACAACGACTTAAGTGAAAATAAACATTAAAAATATATAGTATGTTAGAGAAATAAAAAGAGTTTTTTGTATAACACCGTAAAAAATGTTAAAAAAACATAAAATAAGTTGTAGTTTTTTTTAAATTAACACTGCATAACTAATATTACGTTTTTATATTATATGTATGTATATTTGTAATAAATGCTATAAATCAATATAATATTAAGTTTCAAAAGTTTTTAGAAGTAATTTTAATTTTACACAAATGACCATGTTCGCTGCTATTCATTCAAATACTTTACTTCTTTCTGAGCATTGATTGTGAAACGTAAGAACAAAATTTTTTGTGCTGTCCTCATCTCAAACATCAATATTCGTTAGTTAGTGTAGTTATGTAGTGAGAAAAAAAATCTAGAGCCGCAAAGTGATCATTAAAATCTACATAAATTACGTCGAAAGTAAAACATAGCATAATGAATGTTATTGCGACCCGAGGCCTTACGGCCGAGTGTTGCATGTAAGTAAGTTTTTTTTTGCATACCCTACAACGCCAATCTGCTGCAACTACACACGTAACGCCCATTTTTCGATAAACTGTTTTCACAACTTAAGCGCTTATTCCTAAAGTACTTTAAAAAATTGCATTTTAATACTATTATTTTGATTCTCCGATTGTAAAACAAATATTTCAAAGAAAACTCCTTTGTTACAAACCTTTTCTGCAGTAGGTTCCGTTGGCAACAACCAAGTCACCACGGCTAGCTACAATGTCGGTGAGTGGGCATGGTTGACAAACTGAAATAAATCTGGAAATTACCTAGGCGCCACTCTTCGTACTAATCAAGATCCTCGGTTTGGAGAAACCAAGGGTACGTCTAGACCCACCACGAAGGATAGAAGACAAAAACAAAAATAAAACCAGTAAGAACGACGTAACACAGGTTATATATTTTTCCACTGATAACATGTACTATGATAACAATATACAACAACAGGTAAGTTACCACATATTTCGAGAGAAAGACGACGAAAAAGTAGTTTTGAGTAGCCATTATCACAGTTTAGCAAAACACATTAATAGCACATGACAATACACTGACACTTGAAACCATATCCGCTTGTTACAAGAATTTTTTCGCAACTTAAAGACAAGCAACTAACTCAGTTGAATATACAGGCCGGTCGCAAGTCTTGTACGCTAATCCTGTAATAAATTAAAAAGGCACTAAAACAAGTAAATATCACCCTAGTTAAAATCTGTCGATCACTGAAACAAAAAAATTGGCAAAACACAAATTCAATATATTTATTTCCAACAAGAGATGATAGGCGTTAAAATAAAAGAGAAAAAGGTAGACTATTAACAAATTAAATAAGAAGTATAGATTGTCAATTAACATATCAGTTATAATATCGATGGAAGCTTTATCGATCAAGCTAACAAAAACTCTAAGTAATTGATTTTAATTAAGGTTAACTAAGATTCAAACAATTACTTCTTTTTTCCTGCAGTCGCAAAACAAGTCAATAATCCACAATTGTGATGCTGAGTTGCAATACAAAATAAAATCACAAAAACTTACACAACCGAAAAATGTTTGGTCATCAGTAGTAACGTTTGCTACTTTCTTTTTTATTTGATTTTGACGAACAAAATATGCGTGGTATAACAGCAAATCGCGCTTATACCCACTCGTGCAAATGATTTGAAAGTAGCGGCGTATAAACAATGCCACCGTTAATTTTAATTTAAGATAAATATTTTTGAAAAATAAAAATAACGACATGTAACACGCTGAAGTATAATTGAATGCAACAAAACTGAATAACAAACTTATCGCTGTTACAAATGTTATTACACTTAAGACTTAATTACAGTCGCGACAACTACCAAGTAATTACTTCAATCAAAACAACCTGACCGATAATTGGTCAGCGTATATACAACAGTTGACGTACATAAATGATACGATGTCTAACGTTAAGACTGCAAATAAAGTTTTTAGGTGATCTACAAATTTAAAGTGAATAGTTAAAGTAAGTGGTTAATTAACACACATAAATAAATACGCCGACGGCGAACATTTCATAATTTAAAGTTATACATAAGTAAATAATTTTGCCATACGATACTCAAAGTTCACTGCCGGTTCAAGCGTCAACTGTCAAACAGGAATATTTCTTTTGATGACAAAGACGTCTGGAGGTTAACGCCTAGTTATCTCTTGATTATGAATAAAATGCTTTTTTAACTCGAGAATTATATTAGGAAAATATAATACTTACAATTTAATTTCTTTTTTAAGAATGCGTCCAGCTAGTGGACCTTTTTCAGAAATTCCTAAAAGTTGCTGTACATACGGTGTTATTACAACTAAATTTCTCTTGGTTCATACGATTAATTAAAAAAATCAAATGCGTCGAGTTTCCTTAAATTAATTATGTTATTTCGTTAAGTGGGCCTTCCACTGCTGGAAGGTTTCGATATCTTCAACGAAAGTGACGTGACGTCATCATGGAAATTTTGCCAATAATTGAACAAGTTTTAGTATCTCCACATTGATAGAACGCGTGTGGATGTCCCAAAACCACTAATGACAATTGCAGAAGAATTAAATTAAATCACAAAAATAGGAAACAACGCTTACCCCAATAAAGACTTTCACGAAAGTAATAAAAATACTACTTCCAATACTTGCATAGAAGCGTGTGAAAAATTAGAAATCAAAGCCTCGTTGGGCGCACATAACGTTAGATGATGTCTGACATATTTCACCGTCACCGGATAGATGTTACTTCTTTCATCGAACTACGATGTCAAACTTTTTCGACTTGACAGCAATCCCCTCCAATGTAGCGGAAAGTGGATGTTCCGAGAATAAATTTTATACGATCCAAACATCATACCAAAACACTTTTAACATAACAGTATTTGATTCTGCATTATTATGAATTAATTTTTTTATTTTGTTTCTCCTCTATGTAAGTAGATAGTGTTGTCTTAAATGTAGGCGGTTTGTTTTAATTGTCACTATCTGATCAGTTTACATCATTTCGAGAATCTTGCTTTTGCAAGTGTTTTTTTTTCTTATATTGATGTGTGTTCGGAATCATTACTGTTATCATTAGAAACAAATTAATCGTTCTCAGATTTAGAATGATACAAATCACACTCTAAATTAGTTCAGCAAGATTGTGTCTCCTGCTAGATCTAGAAAAAACGGCCGATTTTAGGTTTTGTCAAGTTGTTATTTTGTGTGTCAGTTTTTTTAGTCGTGCGTTTACTGTTGAATTTAGCTGTAGCAGAATGAATCGTCTCCAGAATTTTCTTTGGTGAAAATTTGTCTGATGAAATAGAAGTAGTATTTTAAAGACTGTACGGTAAAGTTTCTCAATTAATTAAGAAAGAAGGCGGTTGTAAAGTAATTGTAGTTTATTAATCAAGCTAGGACTTCTGTTCGAGGAGCATTCTTGTGCTGCATGTCTGCAAATGCGTAAAATTTGATTTATTTACGTACTAGTTTCTAGCGTACCTTCAGATTTGTTATTGACAGCTAATTGCAACATTTTCACGGTTCTAGAACACATTATAAACGTAGTATAAAAAATGGTATCGATTCTTCTGTGATAGGAAACAATGTAAAACTAGCCGCAAATGATTTGTATTACTTAAGGTTTTATTCAAAATTCTAATGCAAAACTAATCAATAAACGCCGACACGTCACCGCTAAATGTTAGTTCTACACTGAATCGTCTGCGCTCTCACTAGTGTGTTACTAATCTTGATACTTCTGCAGTTACCTTCAAATTCAGCACGTTGAATTGTTTTAGATAGAAGTGCAAATTCAATGAATTCAATAAAAATGAATGTAGGCTACTTCTGCATTTAGCAAGGGATATACCTTTAAGTCTAAAGAATTTGTTATATAAAAAAAGACAAATGTACAAAATACTTACTTGTTTTAACTTGCGTTGACATATATGTAGCTCTGTAAATGCATATCTTTTAAATAACGGGAATCGAGATTATTTGCAAACCACGTGACCTGTTTGTTTACGTTTTTAATGGACATTTATTGCGTTACCTATAGTACAGAGTCACGTGGTTTAAGATTAATTTTGATCTCGCACAATTTACATATAAAAATCCAGAATGAAATTTTGGAAACAAATCTGTTACAACATAACAAATAACTACGACCTAAAAAAAGAATCAAGATCAAAACAGAAGACTTAACTACCACAACCAAACTGAATTAGTCTCTATTATGCAACTGCTTAAAAAACCATATCAACAGACCTGCAACAAGTCACGCTAGAACCAAGACAATGCTGTTACACTCGTTTGTACATAGTTTTTACCTTTTAGTTATCATCTAATAATTCTCTCTTTTGTTGTATTTTGAAGATCGTGATTACTACGTTGTGTATTAATTAATAGTTTGCATTATCTCTCGTCATTAACTTCTATTTTGGACATTTTGACATGACGAAAATGAATTATAAATACCAATTTTTCTATCCTGATGAAGCTGCAGGTGACTGGACCCAGAAGCTAGTCGATAATCCCAAGCGAGCTGGAGAACTTACTGACGGAAACAATGACAAATTGACTTGGATGTATCAATTATTTAACCGAAAAATGCAAATCGATTAAGTTGGATTACACGATGCCATACATCACTCAACCATAAACTTTACAAAAACCTAGCTTATATGACTAATTTAATTTTTAAGTCCAAAAATTAACGAATTTGGGTTTTTTTCAATCCTAAAAACACTTCACCATCTTTTAGGAAGTAAAAACACCCATCCGCTACGCCAACAGGTAGCTACCGATATGATTTGTTCTGGAATTACATCATTAACACTTGTCTTAATAACAACTGAGTTTTCTTTTATAAACTTTTACACGCATCGGCGGCAATACTATTAAAGAAATCGCATAGAATACAAATTTAGGACGTAATTCAACATGAGCAACTAAAACCGCCAAATCATCAATTGATGAAGAAACCAACGGTTATAATATCGTACGTCGGAAAAGAAAAATAAATTACAATGCAATCTAAATTTGTAAAAACAAGAACTAAATACTGACGGAACTAATAAATTATAAAATGTACTTGAAGCGTGTGGCAATAAAAGCAAACTAAATTATTCAAGTGCGTTCGTACTAAATACGTAATTAAAAATTACAATTTAGACTTAGGATGAATTTAAAAACGTGAAATAAATTCAATAAATTAATGCTAAATTATTCAAATGATCTTAAAGAAGACGAAATGAATAAAACAAACTCAAATTCCAAGTCTCTCTCAAAAAAACTACGTCCAAATATCTCTCGTTTTCTAATTTATCTGAACCATCAGTTTTTGTTGACCGTCGCCATGTTTTACTAAAAATTTTATATAAAATAATAGTGGCCAAGGTTGATAAGCATTAATTATGATTACTGAGGGGAAAACTTTGAGTTTTTTTTCTGGTTATCAACCAACCATTTTAAGATAAACCAAAACCGTTCTAATATCTTTTTCTTCTACCTGTCAAGTGTGGTTTCAATGTGCTTTATTAGACCGCACAACGTTATTAATTTATGATTTTTCTGTAACGGTGCTATATATCTATCTATATTTTTTGACTATATTTTTAGCTTTATTATTTATGTTCTATTGCACATATTAAGCATTTAGCTACACTTTGAAGATTAGTATTAGCCGAGTCGATAATTCAGCTTGCAGATTATTCAAATTTGTGGATTTATATGTACGTTGATTTGATTCCAATTGCGTATCCTTAAGTATTTATTTGTAGTCAAGGCCAGACTTCGGCAAATATACATTAACGATTGTAAGCTTATACTCTTTGAAAGATCGAGAAATAATATTATTGAAGTAGTATATTTACTAGCTACTTACCTAAGGAACTTCAAGTTTGAGATAAGACGCTTTTTTTAATACTAATTTAAACTTTTAGGTTCGATTATTAATGCGTAATCTATTTTACTTTCATCGTTTTATTATTAAATGTTCATGAGTAAACTAAAATATTCTTACTTCTGGAGGACAAAAACACTAGTAGTAGCATACAGTGTTAATGTGTCACCGATTGGGTTTATGCAGCATTTACTGATTAGAATTTTTTTTATTGTTACTTGTTACATCTTGAAAGACAAAAGTGGTATTCGCTCGTTGATAGTTGTATGATTATATCCTACTTATTGGACAGCGGATTTGTATGTACTCTTGGTGTCTCCGAGCCAAGTATTATTCCAGTACAACAAAGTGGCGCCTAATTTATTTTTTTGTTATTATAGTATACTCAACCACATCTCAGCTAACCGTGGTGACGTAATTGTTAGCAACAAGACCTATTGAAATACGCCATAACTTTAAGATTATCTGATATACATTATTCTAATTGTTTAATTTATTAGCCAACTTACATTTCTAATTTATGTTTTAACACGTATGTTCTAAGCTTCATACCTTATAAAAAAAAATTAATTGTTAATTTGTACTTTAAACATCTCTAGAATCCATACCAAGAAAGTACATTTGGCAACATTGTGTGTATTAACCGTCGTGCAACCTCAGCGTTTCTCTAATATCTTTATAAATCAGCACAAAGTATGTTTATCTGTTATTGTAATATTTACTTTTTAAATAATACTAATATACCTATACTAACTTCAATTGCATTTAAGATTAAAAAAACGTCACATTGAAGAATTAACAATGATAATCTTATGCGTGCGCCTCAAAACATAACTGCATTAACATATACTTGAGAAAATGTAACAATAAACATTTAGAACAGAAATAGATGTAGTCATATTGTTTTGCCACAGGGCTTTTTTATGATCTCACAGTGCCTGGTTTGTCTTAAATATTAAAAAATTGATTATATCAACAGAATGGGTGTAACGTAATAGCCTAACTGAACTAGTGGCGTATATAAAGGGGAAGCGCAGGGAGACCGGGCCCCTTTGCAATAAGAAAATATAAAAAAAAATTAACTAATATGAACTATTGTAATGCATTATTTGCCTAATACCCATAACCCTAATTATCTAACATACCATTGGTCTTGGTCCTTCCCAAAAATATTTTCTATATACGCCAATGAAATGAACTTATTTTCAATAATCAGCTACTTCCAAATGTAAGTATGAAAAAGTAATTTTTAAATAAGTCAACAAATATTCACAGTTATACCTACATATTTGCATTTAGTATTAAAATTGGAAAAAGGATTTTACGCGTGACTAACTATAACATATTTTATAAATAGTGTATTTTTATGTATCGATTTGAATTGCACCCTGTAAGTGTACTAAACCGTCGAAAATTTTATATACATCTGCATATTCCTTGACAAAAAAGCAAAACACATGTAAAAAGTTTTAATACTAATAAAACACGAAATCAAAAAGAAACGGCTGCGTTTATATCCGTTGAATATTTGCACTAAATAAAAAGAGAAAGTAACATTTTTAAGGTAGAAAATAAAACACGTAAAAATGTCTATCGTTTCACTCGATGTACTTTTCAAATAAATAAACGTTATAGTATAATATATCAACAAAAAATGATAAATTTTGTTAGTTCAGAAACGAAGTCAAGTAAATCTTTAAAGGACTGCGAACACTGGTTCGTAACTCAATCAGTATAATGCCTAATTTGTAAAGTGTGTATAAATAACATATTAAAACATCTCGAAGCTTCGAGATGATTCAAGATCATTCAAAAGGATTACCAATAGAGATAAAATGTTCTAGTCACAGGTGAGATAAAAATATTAAAGGTTATCGCTAAAACTTACAGCCTAGCCTTAAGTGTTAAGAAGAATTTAGTGGTTTAAATGTAAGTGTGTAACGCGTGTTTCAGTGTAATTAAATAGTCTAAATTTTATCCGCGGACAGTGTTTATAAATCTCCAGTGATAGTCATATACATACTGTTCGACGAATATTGACAAACGTTTGAATTTCCCGTTCGTTCGTTTAATTTTTACAATTGGTAATAGTAGTAGTGAAAGTAAGCAGTAAAAGTAAAAAGTATAGTAAAAATTCATTGACGTAACATGAAAAAGTTATTGTCGGTTACGTATTGTTTACAATAAATTAATTTAAAATTCTTACGCTACTTGTATTAAATAAAAAATGGGATTAGCAAAAAAGAAAAACTGAAATTAACAAACGACGGTTTACTTGGCGCAACACTCTTATTATAAAATCACCAAAACAACAGCGCGCCAAACTTGAAAGCTTTTTTTATTGTTTCTCAAACACCCCGTATAAATTACTTCTAAGTTGTTTTTTTAAATAACGTTATAGATTTTATTAGTATAGTTGTATTGTGTTTTGATTTATTACAAATTAATCACATTTATAACAATAAATTATTTAAACAAGCTGTTAAAAACGTATAATGTTTTATCAATTATTAGTTTTATTTATAATAATCGTATCTATAATAATCGTGTAAATAGTTAAAAATAAAGTTTTAAATTCGTTACAATATAAATACAAAAATTCAGTTGTAACAATTTAAAAATATGTTAGTTTAAAAAATGTTATTGTTGACTAACCTGCCTTGTGTACACTCAACTCATAAAAAAACGAGACAAAGTTTTGTATAATAATAAAATATTGTTGGTGTAAACTAAATTTGTTAATTTAAACCGCATTCATTTAAAGAACTTAATTTCTATGTTAGGTTTAGAATTACACCAAATTTATTGTGTCAATGTGGATTATCTCTGCCCGCTTTTGAAGAAACTCAATTTAAGACGAGCCGGCGTAATTTAACTCCGTACTACCAATCTGCTTTAGGATTAGCACAGATCTCTACATTGTCGCATTTAAGGAAGCATTTAGAATTAACTAAAATTTCAATGGACAACTACAAACCACCTTCTTTGCGACTTTGCGCAACTCGACTGTTAGAACCTGCATTGTTCCTAACTTTTCTCGACGAAGTTTTCTTGGCTCTTTTTTTTGCGTTGGAGTTGTCGTCAGACTGGACATATGTCTCCGAATTGTGACAAGCCCCCGATTCTTCACTGTTTTGGCTGTGGATAGGCAGAGGTTAGTGGTCGCAATTGTCTTAAGTGTAGTACTGTCTCGGAAAACTAGGTCTACTAAGTCTACGGACCGAGTTTTAGATTTTACACTATTTTTAACCTCAGATCCTATTCTGGACTTGACTGACAAAGAACGTATTCTTTTGTATTTTGTATTTGCCATTGTTCGTGATAATGAGCGTCTATATCTTAAGGTTAGTGTTTTAAGTTTTTCTTTCTTCAGTATTCTCGATACTGGTGCTTTCCGCTCTCAGAAGATTCCAAAGCTGTCACTGCTTTTACTCTTCTTTTTTGTGGCATTATTCAAGTCACGCGCATGACATTTGGACTACATAATGCGCCTGCTACATTTTAATGGTGTCCAGTTTCGTAGTAAAGGTTTTGGTAAGCTTTAGACCACTTATGGGACAACTATACTCTTTACGACTAAATATCATACTAAGGCTAATCCCGCCGAACAGATTAATTGTGTATTAAAAACCACAATTTTTTCCTATGTTAAAAAAAACATCGGCGTTGAGATGTGAATTTTCTGAAAATTGACTGCACTATTTGTACTGCAAAACATAAGGTTCTTGACTGTACTCTTTTCTTTGCACTTTCCGGACGTAGACATGTTTTTTCGGGGAATTCCTTTGGTCCATCTTCTTCTGATGTTCTTCTTTCGAAACCTAAGGTTACTCGTTTAGTGTCTCACTATGAAGCTATCCGTGCGCATATTCCAAAACAACTTTCTAAAGCGTACACTTAAACGCAAAACGGATATAATTTTTTTGTCAACCTTTGCGATATACAGTTGAAGATTCGGTATTCCAACGTAACTATACACTTTCTGACGCCACAAAGCATTTTAATGCCAAGTTAGCATCTAAGTTCCTAGAATCTTGTACTATTAAAACGGTTAAATCTTTTTGAACGTATGAGTTAGTTATCAATACTGGACAATCGGTGGGTATCTGGCATGCTAAAGATCTTAAACCAGATCAAGGATTATCGAACTCTGATTTGAATGAGACTCCACACCAGGTAAACCGTCGGTCTGCTATAACGTGTCGTTATTATATCCTCGTCGGCGTAAACGTAAACTACGTTCTTGGTCGTCTTTGAACGAATAACTTTGCTTTCGATTGGGTTTTTTTTGTTCTTTTAGTTTCTACGATTAACGTTTAGGCAAATGTAATGTCCGTCTTTGTTAGTGTCTATTGGGTTTTAATGCATTTATAATGGAGAACTAGATTTTTTTGGTCACTTTAGTCTTTGGATCGAGGTTGGTGACTGATCGGATTTCTGGGTAATTTCTTCACTCAGAGTGATACGACTATTGGCGATTGTAACCAAATTTCTTATTAATGATTCTTCTTCGTTGGTTTTAGTTTGAGTATTTAGCGGTTTTGTTTGGAACTTTTATGATTGTAATTTTTTTTCTGAATTTAGTAGCTTTGGAGCTTTTAGTTAGTTTGCCTAAAAAGGGCAACCCGTCGTGGGTTTTTTTTTAAATTTCGTTCTCGTTCTATTTTAGGGAACGATGTCATACCATCTTTGCACGACTAGACAGCGCGATATCTTTACCCAAGTCAAGGCTGAAAAGGTTCTCTCCACTATGTATTGACGTTTCCATTTTTTTGTTTTTTTACTACATTTTGGTCGGTTCGTTAAGCAGTAAGGCAGGTCATTCAGGGTCGGCCATTTAAGGAGAAGTAGTTGAGCCCTACAACAACATCGTACTCTCTTTTCTCCTTCTGTCTTTTTGTCTGACGACTACGCGTCCGAAAAGGTTGGTTGAATTTCACCCGGTAACTTCAAGCTCTACACCAATCTTAATACCTTTTAAGAGTTGTAATTCTTCTTAACTGGCGCGTAGGATGTCGTGGTTGTACAGGAAGCACCGTTTTCGCCTACAGTCTAGCAATTGCATGCCTAGACCTTTTTATTTTGGATTCAATAGCAGAATTTTAGAATGATTCTTTTTTTGTTCTTTTATCTACTTTTAAAATGGGGGTTTTCCTAGGTCTTGTTCCCTTTGGTGATAAACCAGATTTCTTCCTGGGTGGCGGAAAGACTATTGGGGTTAAGCGAGTACTGGTTGCGGTGACATACGCTAATGTCGACTAACGTTGGAAGACTCAACGACGCGCTTTTCCATCTTGTCGCAAGGGCTTAATGTGTCTCTAAGACTCCGACGCTACACAATTGTTCCGCACTTCAACGAGGAAACTTTAGTGATATGATTCCTATAATACCTTTTCCTTTTCTTGGTGGGTTTCCTGAGATTTATATTTAAGGTGAAATTTGTATCTGTGGACTGGGGTTTCATGGGATTTTAGGGCGTTGTCTTTGATTGTGGTATAAACTTCTTTTTTCCTATACTTTTTTTTCTCCAACGAGTACTTTTTTTGATTCTTCATTTCTGTTGGTTGGAGTTTTTTTTTATTTCTTTCCGTTTAATGCGACTTGTGGACACATATGATTGGTGATACTTAGCAAACTAAGAAAACATCTTTCATTTACGTTTCTTCTTGGGTTGGATGTTATTGTATTTGGATTGGTTTTAGATTGTAGTGTTTGTTTTTTGGCGTAATCCTAAATTTATGTTCTTGATTTTAGCTAGTGTCCACTTATCAGGTTTTTATATTGCTAGGGAAAAATGTGTTATGTTAAAAGTGTTTTGTTGTGATTTTTGTACCGCATAAGTTTCGACCACTTTTCGCTGCAATCATAGCGATGTGTTGTCAATTGGTTGGTTCTTGACAGCTTTCCAACGGAGAAAAACTATTTTTCCAGTGATTGTGGTACGCTTTGCATATAATCTAACATTAGTGCTCAGCAAAGTTTTCACTTCTAAATTTTCACACTCATAAGTGGGTGTAGTATTTTCGTTGCTTTTGTAAAACCCTTCCTAGAGTAAGCATTGATTCACATTTTTGTGATTTACTTTGATTTCCCGTAGTTGTGATAGCGACTTAAGATACCCCCACGTGTTGGTCAATTTGGAGTAATTCATGTCAATCCATTTCCGCTGGAAACTATAACTAGAAGCATGTACCAATTCCGAAACATATTTTTATTTTACTTAACCATTTTAGGGGATGATTGAAGCATGCGTATAGCTATTCGCATGTCTTGGCGAATCGCGGGTACCTTTTTTTTGCTATTAATTTGTGTATCTGTCGAACGTAAGATATGTGCGAATTCACTAGTTTCTCGTTTTTTTTTTGTTAAAAATAAATATATATGTTGTTATAACTAGTGTTTTGTCATGTGTTTTATCTCAGTGTTTGGTAGATTTAAAAGGTATCTTTTATTACTAGCTTTCACCGTTTTGGCGCCTTTTTAACTTGCTTTATGATTCGTACACCGAAACCTATGATCCACTCACCAAATCATATTGAGTTAGTCGCTTGCCATCAAGTGACGGGAAAATTCTCGAAACAATCATTTCACACAAGATTGAAAATAACACAAATGCTAAACAAAACAATATAACTTACAAAGGTCTAATTTTGAAAGATGGTCATATTTTCTGATCTTACAATAAATTATTAAGTTTAATTGAAAAGTTTTGTTAGATTGTGGATTTTGCAAATTATTTGTTTCGATCACTATAAAATGTTTTAAATGACAAAACGTGCACTGACCCAGAAACTACAAAAAAAGCACTATTTTTCTACCTGTTTTATTTATTAGTGAAATAGCATTGATGTTAATAGACAATACATCTCAATTTTAAAAGCTTGTTGTTTTTGATTAATCTATAAAAACCGAACGAATGCCGGAGACAATTCAGGGTACCTACATAATATTGAACGGAGCAAATATAATTGAACAGTCAAACAAGAGAAAGCACCTATGTATGTATGAAAATACAACCAATTTGAATAAAAATTACTTTATAAACCATTAAAAACAATTTAACATTAAAAAAAATTGTAAAAATCCATAAAGCAACATACAGAAGTGTATATGGCCCCAATTAAGTAGAATTAAAAGCATCATTTTTATTGTATTAAATTTTGCAATATAAACGCATTCTAAATTATCTCTATATTAAATATCGAACATTCGTTTTGTTAAAACTCAACAAACCTGAAATTTATTTCGCTAAAATTTGCTGAACCAAATTTAAATTCATTTTATTGACAATCAACGTACACCATAAAAGTTTTATTGTAAATTTCAAACACCGATATGAAATCACAAATACGCAAATGTTTGTTTTTGATTAATAATTAAATTTTGCGTTAATTAACCAAATTGCAATTTTCGTATTTTGTAGTTTTACTTGGATAATTATTCTAATTATGATAAAAGATTAAAATTGACTTGGTCGTTTTCTTGTGATATTTACAACACTAATATTTTCTTAATTGTACTTTGAAATGTTTACTTAAAGATGAAAAAAGTCATAGGTACGATCGTATTTGTAAACAAAGACTTAAATATAACGTATACTTGAATGTTTGTGATTTAAATTAATAGAGTTAGTAATTAATCGATGTTATTTCTCCAATTATTTTAAATTATAATTGTTTTATTTATTACATGCTACAAGGGATTAAATCATCATTATCAAAAAAACTTTATAAACATTATAAACGAGCTCACTAACAAGAATTAATTTTAAAATTTAATACAATTTTAAATTATGAGCAAATGTCAAAATTAAAACGGACGTTAAATCTACTATTATAGACATAATATAAAAAGCAAATTACTAAAAGTCAAAATATAATAATGATTGTTAAAAACCTTTTTTTTAATAATAATAATTGTTATTGTACTTTAAAATAGTTTCTAAAATTGCTTAAATGTATTAATTTTAACTCCATTTATCTGAAATCATTTGCCACTAGGTCCATCCATTTTTTCCTCGGTCGTCTTTTTTATCTTGTGGTTTGAAACTTTTAGTGTAAAACTTTTTTTGTATATCTTTCGTTTTCTATACGTTGTATATGTCTCAGTAAACGTATCCTTCTGCTTTTTATTGCTTTTAGTATACTTGCCCATTAGCTCCGCATTTGTCCTTATTCTCTACATATCATTTTCATACATTTTTTATTGCTGCACTCCTAACATATCTTTCTTCCTAGTTCTGTCTCAAACATCTGACATTAACATCTAACAGTGTTGTTCCAGTTTCTTCTTTTTTTGCTTTTCTCCTGATCTTGTGTAATTTTACTCTATACCGACCTCTAGTTTTTGCTGGACTGCAGTTACACTTTTTTAAATAGCATAGCAACCCATCAATTTTTTATGCTGTTCGATGAAGACTTCGTTTAGATAAAAAATACTTTTTTTAACTAATTGCGGTGTTGCCGATTTAGAACAATTTCTTTAAGCTAGAAGTACTTAAATAGTCTAATAGATTTTTTTAATTCGCCCTACTCGTACGAGAGCGCTAATTTTAAAATTTTTCAAATTGGTGAAACTCATTTATTTTTTTAAGTCACACCCTCGATTTATTTCAACTGTTTCTAATATAGTTTTTAATTCTCTATCGATTTGTACTAGTACTTTTCAAGCAGGTTTATTCTAGTAGGCTTTGCTTCTATTAAACAAAAAACATAACGAAGGAGATCATTAAAAAATCAACAAAATAATTTAACAAGTGTTCAAAATTTTGGCCATTTTGTTGTAGGCACGTTTCAAGTCTTTGTCGTAAAGATTTAGGCACATTTTGAAACCATCTCGTGTGTGACGTTCGAAAATGCGGTTCTTATTTTGTTTTTCATTCCTTCTTATTTAATAAAATTTTCTTAAAATACGTAATTTGTATTTTACGAACCCCATAAAAAGAAATCCATGGGAGTAAGATCCGGAGATCTTGCCGACCATGGCACAGAGCTTCCTCGGCTGATCCATCGATCACGATATTGTATGTGATAATAGCGTTGACTGAAGAAATGTATAAAGACTCGCAGCCTTATGGTAAAAATCGTAGTCACCGCAGGATCCGAGATATAGGGGGCGCCACCGTATATTTAGGATCCGAGATTTCAGTTCATTGCTAGAAGTTGTAGTGTTTGCATCGTATGTATACGCATCGAGCAGTGGCTACGCTTAGTCATACCGCTCTCTTTGCAGTTCAAAGGACGATGATTTAACAAACGATTTGAATAAATCGGGTTTACCCAAACATCTACCAAGAGATACCGTTAATGATGGGAATTCTAGTTTATTTTTTATGAATTAGGGGACCAACTTGCGATGTATCGTTGTGCTACACCTAATAAAAAAAACTAAAACGCCGTTTCAAATTCACAATTTTATTGAAAATTGGTGTAATCTTTATTAGCAAATCAAGTTAAAAAGTTTTAATTGAACGGAAAACCGATTTGGGAATCGCTTTTGTAGTCACCTTTTAAAGAATATTATCAACTGCAAAACACGATAAGACAGTTATATACATTTATAAACATAACAAAAATTCTGTTTTGCTTCTTGTGCAAGTATCAAATTACCGCCGGCGGTTTTCAATTTGTAATCTGCTATTTTAAATTATTGTTCACTTGGCGATTTGATTATTTACTTATGAGTTTTTTGTTTTTACATTTTTGTTGATTGCAGAATAATTATAGTTCCATAAAGCGATGTTCGATCGATTCCATTTTTGAATCAATTAATTTAAAAAAATTGGCTAGAAAAATCGATTGTAAAAATCGCTTTATTAGAGTACAAAAATCGATTTTTAATGATTTAAATCACCATTCCTACTTTATATTAGGCCTGAGTCGTCTATCGATATATCGATACGTATCGATATTTCGATACGTATCGAAATGTCGATATTTCGATAGGTATCGATATTACGATACGTATACATATTTCGATACGTATCGATATTTCGATATGTACTGATATTTCGATCGTAGCGATACTCCGATCCATATCGATATTCCGATACGTATCCATACTTCAATATATCGATACGTATCGATACTTCGATATATCGATACGTATCGATATTCGATTCGATGTATCGTATCGCCCACCACTATTTATAATATAGAACTAAGTTATCGAATTTTATAAATGGAATCTCCTACCAAAGCTCTTTTGAAAAAAAAGTATAAAATATTGTAAAGTAAATTAAACCAGCAGAGAAAAAACAAAACCAAACTCTGGCAAACGTATAGATTGAAGAAAAAAATTCAACTTGTCAAATTACATACCGTTTACTCAAAACATTTTTTATCAGTCAACGGTATCTAGTAAATACAACAAACGATTATTTTGAAGAGTTATCATATTACTTTCCAAGCATTCCACTGTTATCTTTTTAGTTTGCGTTGAAAACAACAGTGTCGCGCCTATCCAAGAGTGAAGTTTGTTGGCAGCGGGGTGCAGAGAGCCACAAAAGTGAGATAGTAATACGGTACGATTTTTAACATGAGCCTTGCGAGTCTTTATACATTTCTTCAGTTAACGATATTAGTCCATCTATGTTTATGGTCCAAAAGTCTTAAAATATAAGAATTTACATTATCATAGTGATGATAGTTACGATTTAATCGGACATTACTATAAAAGAAGCTTTTTAGTACTCTTCTCATTTAAGTAGCAGTAATTATACCAAGTTCTTTACTAATTTGTTTGGTGCTAGCATTTGGATTATCAACTACAGCCTGCAATGCCATAAATTCTGGTTCTTCTGTTTTGACAGTTTTTCTTTGTACAGGTGTCTTTACCGATCCTGTTTCTTCGAATCGAACCAATAATTTTTGTGGTGCACGGATACTTGAATCACGGCAAAAGTTAATGAAATAGAAAGTAGTAAGAGGTAATAATGTGAACTAAACACATTAAGTAACTTCTACTGGCTATATGTTTTTTGTTTAATAAAAGCAAAGCCTACTAGAATAAACCTGCTGGATAAAATAATGCTTGTTGCGTTTTAATTGAAAATTTATCTCCATAATTGTAGATTTTAAGAGAAAAAAGTGCAAATCGATAGAGAATTAAAAACTACATAAAAAACAGTTAAAATCGAGGGCGCTATTTAAAAAAAATGAGTTTTAGCAATTTGAAAAATTTGAATATTAGCGCTCTAATACAAAATAAGTATGGCGAATTAAAAAAATCTTTTAGACTATTTAAGTACTTCTGATTTTCATCTACAAATTTACAAAAACAAATTCCAATATTTAAAAAACCACTTGTTTTGTGTCCATTTCTTTCTAATGCTGCATTGCTCTAAAATGGCAACGCCACAGTCAATTAAAAAAAATTTATAAGTATTTGTTATCTAAACTAAGCTTTCGTCGAACGGCATAAAAAATTGATATATTACTATTTAAAAAAATATAACTTTATTATACCCAGCAAAAACTAAACACCGTATAATATTTTAATAACATGCAGTTTTTCAATAGAAATGAGTACATAACTAAACATTTTATGCTGACATTTATACAAACGCACTAGAAACCGAGGCCCGAGTAACGGCGAACCCTCTATATTCAGTAGATTTTCAAAATAATCTTTCTACCTCTTTGTTACTGTTTTTCTATTCCTGATTATTTTTCCGTCTTTATTTTTACAGTGTGGTCGTAAACTGGAACCTTTATTTTGGTAAGTAATTCACGAGTGCCATCAATCTCTAAACCAGCTGGCGGACAAGAATAAAGTTGAACTTGTTTGAGTGCCAGAGAGTGAAGAAATAGGAGGCAATGTGGAAGCAGATCAACAAGCAATTAGGTGCAATAAAATGCTTTATAGGGCCATCTCCCATGTATGGCTTTAGCCAAAGAGACTATCAGGAGGTTATCGCCAATTGGGCCAACAAAAAAATCAACAGAACTTGAAACAAAATGTCGGGTCTAAAACATTCAAAGAAGTTCTTTAGCCTTAACAAAAAGAGGGGGAAGGAAGTTATAAAGTTAAGAAGAGTAGAATTAAAACTCCTCTGTGGTATACTAACAAGACACATCCATTGCAGATACCAGTGGAGTAAGATGGGACTGATGGGTGATGACACATTAAGGTACTGCGGTGAAGAGGTGGAACGTATGGACCACATCATCATCAGGTGCCCAGCTTTGTGCCTGAAGAGACAAACACATCTAGATTTCATTTTTTTACTTTTTGTACTTTATTGTTATATTTCTTTTTTAATATATGGATGTCTTCTTAATTATATATTTACTCCTAATCCATTTCTTTTTTTTTACTAGCTTGTGGCATTTTTTATTAAACCAATGTAGGTTTTCTTTTCACTTAGTACTTCTTCTAACGTTTCTGTTATGATTATCTTTACTTACTTTAAACACAATAAGTGATAATTAATTTAATTTACATTATGTCTTTGATTATTGTGCAGTATATTTCTAAGTAGTTTTTTTGACACGTTTGTTATGCTTAGCGCAAGATGGACACAAATTTGTATCAACTGAGCGAGTTTAATAGAGAGCAAATAGTGGGTCTGAGAGAAGATGGTTTATTATTTAGAAAAATTGCCACTATAAAAGCCAAACATAAAAAACAAGAGGTAAAGAACACCGTCCAAAAACGACAACGGCTTCAGACTTTAGGCGTTTAGACACTGCTTTATTTTCACAAAAGCTATTGCAGATATATAGTTTGCAGAACATAGAAAGCTTATTGAGATGCGAATCGTTTATTGTCGCGCTAAAAGTATTAGGTTACGTTCATACCACCCTCACAAAAGGCGTAGTTATTATTTTGTTGGAAAAAGACGTGCACCGTATATAGGAGACTATTGCCTTTGGTAGTAGGTCACATTTGGTCTTTATCCGAGACAACATAACCACCCAACGTTACATTTAGGACGTGGTGAAAACACCTACCTCAGGATTCTTCAAAATCCATTGTTCCAACAAGACAACGCATAGTCATATATAGTCAGAATTACGTTAAACCATTTTGATTTGCTACTTTAGCCACTAAGATCTGCAAATATTTCATTAATTGAGCATGTCAGACGGGCCAATGAGTGCATAGCGCATTATGGAGGATCAATTCACGCCCATTACTAATTTTTCCCAGGTACTAACTGACCGATTCAATCCAAATTTTAATCGTTCACGTATCTCAATGTAATAAACATGAATACAAAATATTATTAAAATAAACGATTTATTGCTAGATGTTTTAATATCTATGTCCGTCATATAGTTATTTTTTGCTTATATTTAAACATCATTATGTAATTATCTGTGTCTCCATGTACCTCTGTATAAAATCTAACGATTCTAGGTAAATTCCTTAAATTACTCTATTGTAACTTTTCAATATATACAGACTATACATTTTCAGGATAATGAGATTACTGTTATTACAAATAAGGATAATCTCTAATTTGTTCTTGAGCACTACCCACTAAACATTTTTATGTACCAGAAAGGTTTATAAGACATGTTTTAAAAATATGAAACGTTTCAATTTAAGAGCAATCTATATCCTACAAACGTTTACGAAAGCCTTAATGTCTGCCTCAGATACGATTCAAAAGAAACGTTTTTTGAAACGTTCCAGGTTTTAAATACCAAAATGTTTCTGGAACGTTTCACTGCTTTTCTTTAGAAACGTGTCCATGCTTCAATAGCAAAAATAAAAACTTCATAAATCAAAATGATTTACTTTTAATAATAAAATGCTAAACAAAGTTTTCCAATATAATAATCAATACAATAACGTATTAAAAATAATAATAAGAAACCATCAAATATTCTTGGAATCAGAAATTAAATATTAAAATAAGAATAAAATATAATGTTATATATCAAAATAATGACGATTTCTTTATATTAATGTATTTAGTTTTGTTTCTTAAATATCTTACATTCGATTGTCTCAACCAATTTGCTGTAACCACTTCAAATACTTTATCCGTTAACAAAGAAACTTTTTTTCTAACTGCAACTGTATACAATTTATAATTTAGTGACAATAACTTTCCAAATTATAAACATGCAAAGTATAAAGATTCTTACCTTTAAGTATACTTATTAATTTTAAATTACATATATACTGCATAATTATTTTTGCGACCAAGCCATGAGCATTTTTTTGCTAATTTATCAGTAAATAATTATTGTAATCGTTGAATAATATTCTCCTTTTTGGATACACCACCACTTATATTGAAAACAGTTTCCTAAAGCAAAGTTACAATTAGTTATTAAATGGTGCACACTTTGTTATAAGTTCTAGCAGTTGTTTTTGAGATATCTTACACATAGTCTTTTATAGTACAACAATAAATCTTTATATTTGTTGAATGGCTTTGTTCGTACAGTATCTATTGTACTGTAGAAAACTATGGTAGAAAAATCTGATACAACAAAACATAGTTAATCTGTTTTATCGACAACAGAGCTACGCGCGAATTTTAAATTAAGATTATAGGAGTTATAAAAACGTTTCAAAAAGTTTCAAAAACGTATAATGTTATCTCTAAATTTAAAATTTGTAAAAAACGTTTCAAAAACGTGACTTAAACATCATTTCAAAATGTTTCATAAAACACGAAATACAGTTTATGTAAAACGTTTCTAGTATGTCTCATGTTTACTGTGTAAAGTGATTATAATTGGAATGCTATTGCATATAATAATTATACTCAGGATAATGAGATTATTATTGTTATTACAAATAATTATAATCTCTAATAGTTTTATCTTTAACACAAAAGTGATTATCATTGAAATGTAATTACGAACTATTCATACATACACCCAAATGAGTATGTTAGTTCGGAAAAAAAATTTGCAAGTAAACATAGCGTTAGAGTTTGTATCCAGTGTGAAAAGTAAACCAAAGCTGTGTTTTGAGAGTTTTTGTTTATTAAGGACAAACAAATTAATACAAAAATCTATTAGAAGTGCAAGCACTCTAAGAAAGTGCAAACCTTGTGTGACTACTCTAAATAACTGTCTGTCGTCAAGTAATAACGACCACAATCACAATGCCAACGCAGCGCAGCTAGAAGCCAAGGCAGTTATGCAAACAATAAAAGAGATTGCAGAAAACACCATTGATCCGTGCGCTTTCCCAAAATCCTGTTGGTTTGGAAAATCCACTTGCAGTTAAATTGCTACAAGCTTCTAGTAATTTACGAACCTTGCACGGCCAACTTGTTGTAGGATTGAACCAATACCTGTCGGAGAGAGGGGAGGTTTAAGTGATTTGATTTTAAAGAGCGCCAGATTTTTTTTGCGGATACAGCTCCTGCTAGATCAGCACAGAAAGTCCGAAGCTTGTATAAAATCTTTAAATTTCGTAAAACTAGAAGAAACGAAGAAAGAAACCAAATCGTTGACAACAATTATATTTTAATTACTTTAGAAGAATAGAGATTAAAATTTAAATCAATAACAATTAGAGATCATTTGATAGTATCACAGTAGGTAAATTCAATTTGAGTACACGTATACGTAGGTACTAAAACACCAAAAGTATCGGCAACTTACAATACAATTAAATCAAGACTGTAACAACCAGAACATACTTAAATCTTAGTAAGTAAATTACATTAATAATAATAATAATTGGCAGTTGACGTAATCAGCATGCGATAACAATTTAACTTAAATTAATTGAGTAATAGTAATAAGAAGTAAATTACTTTCAACGTTTAGGCACGAGTAATAAAAATGATTTATGAGCAACACCGTAGCGACAACGAATAGTTAAAATCAAAAATTGACTTACCAAGATTCAGGTGAATTTTCAGAAAACGTTTTCCTATTGGCTTCCTGTAATCAAACTACCGTGAAAGTAATCGTGTCTACCTGGTGACTCACAAACTACAACAGGTACAAAGAAACATTTAAAAATGGTAAGAGAACCGAAACGTATCGTATGCTGTTACATATGCCTTTTCGTCTATGATGGTATTAGTTATCAATTGCCTCCGAATGGAACTATCAATCGTATCTGGTACATATGCACTTTCGTATAGGTGGTACTATTTAATCATCAATTGCCTTTGAATAGAAATTTAATTGTGTCTGCCTTTGTATCGCAGAGTTCATAGGTCCAATGCTTCCTATTAGAACTCTTCCAACGTAGAGTTTAAACTGGTACAGACAAGAAAACCCAGATTTGGGAGGTAGCACATGGTGCTAATGAAAAGACATGGAAATTATCTTTAATTCCAAAAATAATAGAAATCACTTACCCTGCGTGGAATAAATTAATTAGTTATAGATATTTTTCTTATACATCGTGTCACAACACGGATGTTTTAAGAAATTAATTTTAATTTAGGTTATGTAGCGAACGATGTCAAAGTAAAAATGACGGCCTGTCGTCTACTCAGTCGGAAGAGACCAACGATGCTCGACAAATGGCGTCGAGAAATGGAAAAGTAATTTTAATTTAACCAATATACAGAGTAGTGCACTTTTAAATTTATGCACGTAACAAAGTTGCCATCTGCCAACAACATTAAGCGGGCCATTAGGAAGGTGAGAAAAAACATTGCACCCGCAACATCAAGACTTCAGGAAGAAGAGCGTAACATCAACATTCTGACAACGTCCCAACATTGGTATGCAGACAGTAGTTTTAAAGTAGTTCTACCGCTTTTTCAACAACTTCGTACTATACACGGAGTACAAGATAATGTAGTTATACCGTTAATACATTCCCTCCTATCAAAGAAGACAAAGGAAACCTACTTACTTTTTTTAAAGAAATAAAAAACCTACTTACAGATGGCCTCGCACAATCTCAGACCATGATAACAGATTTCAAAGTAGCAATGATAAATGGCATACAAATTGAGTTTTGGCAAACCGTACATCGTAGATGCTTCATTCACTTTTGTCAAAGCTTTTTCCGATACATTCAGGGAAACGAGAATACGAGACAAATTCAGAAGTTGCGTCAACGTTAACATTGCTTACAGCTTTGACATTTGTTCCAACTCAAGATGTAGTTGGTGCTTTTGAGAATACGTAGATCGACCGCTCTTAACAGCGTCGGCGTCAGCGATGTATGGCGACTTTTAAGATTAATGAATAATTATGTACATGGCAGACATGTATATGATTATATCCGTGGAATATCACATAACATATCTTATTGAAAGTAGGTAATACAATTTCTTTTTCATAATTTTCAATTATAACTTATAGCTAATTTTGGTCAATACAGGTAAGAGTTTGTAATTTGTTTTTTTTATAAATCCTGTTATAAATTATAGTACTAAATAATGGTACAGCAAGTTATAGCAAAACTTAAACTAACGGAAATCTACAGAGTAGAGAGATCGTGAACTGAGGAATAGTTTTACGAATAGTTCGAAATTGCATTACAATGATAACCATTTTCTACTACATTAATACGAGAAAAAACATTTTCAAAAAATTTCCGTTTGGTGAACTTGTATTTCGAGAAAAGTTACAATCCAGCAATTAATTTAGAGCAAATGTATTTGAGGAATTTGCCGGAGACGAATTCTAACATTTGACAAACAGCGTGGCACTGTTAACTCTTCAATGGTCTATAATGATGTAAATTAACCTACAACAAACGTCAGTTGTTTGCTACAGCGTCAGCGCCACAGTACTAGGTGGAACGGTCTGTTATATATATTATGAACCGTGTATCCACTCAGTCTCTGTGGCAGTACGCGTTTGTGCATCAAAACTTTGCTTACGCTCAACTAATAAAACTAGGTATTTTTAACAAAACTGCTATATTGCTTTGAAATGTCAAAATTTAGACTTGACCCCTTCTTGCACTTAGCGATTCAATTATGATAAATGGTTTTAAATAAAGAAATGAACAGACTTAAAAACATGTCCAGCAAAACAAAAATTAAAAATAATGTTTTTAAATGTATACATTTTTATATAGAATTTATTCATATGATCTATTGACTCTAATGTTGTCATCAAGAAAATCTTTTGAACTACCATTATATGATTTTAAAGTACATTTTTCAACATGTTTAACAGTTTGGTCTTCTTTGCAGTCGCATTGAGGAAATAGTTGCTTGCCCCACTAGCGTAACAAGTATGCGCATTTGTAGGGTTAGTTTCATCCGCTTCGTGACCCTCGGCAACGCTAAACAAATGGCAGTCAAAGTATTTAAGAATAACTCTTAATTGAACGCTATCATTTAAAGAACACCTATCGATATCTTCGTTGTCTTGTATACTTCACAGCTCAATTGCTTCAGTCTTAGAATCAAATCAATTCCGACGCAATGGCTAACATTATTAAGAGACATTCTACTGGCTCATCTGAGAAGAGCAAATGCACTGATCAACGAGCACAAAAAAATATTGATAACAGCAACCTAATAATCTATCAAGATATCAACGACGCCGACCATAACCGACATATACAATAATCAATTATTACACCAACAATGAGTTTTGGTATGATATTTAAATACTTTGCATTATTAAAAACTATCTTGATTTTATTAAAAAATAAAATCATGATTAGTAAAAAAGTACCAGCTGAGATTAAAACTCGGCCATTTATTTATAAACAAATATTTACACGATTAGAATTACACGTAACTAATTAAATCTAATGATATTTAAGAAAAACACTTACATTTATTTATATATTACTATCATTAGGTCCGCATTTTTTAATATTATAGAAAACTGATACTTGTTTATGTTAACAACATGTACGCGACGTATTTATGTTTCACTAGCACGAGCACTTGATTTATTTATCTTAATACACACGTTAATCACTTATTTATTTAAACCGACAAAAATCTTCTTGATTCAATTCGAAAAACTGACCTCGGCTCCCTTGGAATACTTTTGATATATTTCTATTATCTGTGTCTAGAATGTTCAACATCTTTCGGTGATTGTTTCGAAGTTGACAATAACTTCGAGAACGTTTCAATACGTTTTCATGCGACCAAATCACAATATAATTATAAAATTTTGTAATTAACATAAGAAACGCACTAACTGAATCTACGCAAAAACAAAGTGAAAGAAAAAACCTATGTAAATATTTTACAAAACAAATAAAAATCAAACAAAAAATTAATGAAAATTAGATTTTAGAATAATACTAATAACAGTTTACAAATGTTTTAAGCAATTCTAGAGACTTAGAAGATAAATCGAGAATATATAAAATTAATTGTAAAGATTGTAAGCAATAATATATTGAATAAACAAAGAGACCAATCAAAACTCGTTTTCGTTATTTAGTTTGTATTAAACATCGACGTTTAGAAAAGTTCAGTGTTGCCATACATATGTTTAAGAATAAACATAACATAAGAGATCTTTGTTTAATTAAGTAAGTAAACCACTCAAGAGTAAATTTGATTGTTATGAAACCTTACCAATTTAACATTTATTAATGACTATTAACGAACAAGGACAATTGAGATTTTCGGAACTAATCAATCAAGTGCTACAAAGCGTGAACACCGATTGTATAAATAAGTTAGTTTCTTAGCTATAGTTTAGTATTTTTGTTGATGATTATGGTGATGATGATAGCGTAGCTATCAAAACGCGGTCAAATTTAAACAAAAGTAATGTGGCATTTGTTCATGTTTGTTTAAATTTTGTACCACAGTGAGTCATGTATTGTTATTTAATCTTTAATAGATTAGTAAAATAAACTAAATAAATGTTGGAAGTGAAAAATGCCCTCATTATTATACGAGAAAAAATAATGAATAAAATAACGGTAAAAAACATTTGTTAAAGTGACAAGGGGAATTCGGATGAATATTAATTATATCTACCCACAAAAACAAGTTAGTTCAATTAGATTAAAAAACCACAAGAGAAATGTCTTTGTATGCGACAGTGTTGCTGATCAAAAGCGCATGATGTCGGGTGATTTCCCAGGCGTCGGTATATAAACAAAAATGTATTACAATTAAAAAGCATTTGTAATATATTATTGATAGACATTCCTGCACAAAGTGCCTGTAGATATTTATGATGCAACCAGCCAGTGCTAATACAACTATTTCCTTTCGTTACCGTTCTCTGCTTATTTATTGTTTCTAGTTTCATAATAATCATATAATAATAAATAAACCTACACTTTTAAATTGAAAAAAAAACTAGATTGTTGCCATTTATTTAATACATATTTATTTTAATAAAATATGCAGCTTAATACCTAAAGCACGGAAACGTTATAAAATAATCGAAACCGCAAAATTAATTAATACAACTTAGTTCAAAAGTAAAGATTTTCTATAAATTATAAGAGGCTTAAATTCGTAATCATATTCAACTAAGGTTTTAAAACCTGTCTATTTTGTTTTTTTTTTACGAATAAATGTTTTCTATTACATTCAATTATCTAAGTAGTCATGTGACTCACACATAAGTTTAACATTAAATTTTTGATAAAACTGAAAATCCAGAGCTCTTATTGAAAAATTTTTGTAGATAAAAAATTTTTTTTTTTTAATTTGTTGTAGCCCTTTTATGCACTTAAATATTATTAGTTACATTTCAGAAATTTTGGTAGTTAGACGGTAATTCTTATCTTTCTTCAGTACATCTTTCGCGATCGCAGACTAAACATGTCGGTGTTCTAGGCGTGGATTGTTTCCAAGTTGTTTGAATTCTAATGTTCTTTCAACTGTAAGGCTAATTTGTCACATTAAATCTTTGCCAATCTTAGTACTTTCAAAAACGTATATTTTACAGTCAAAAGACGGATTTAGAAGACTTTTAGCCGGTTGTACAAAAGTCTAGTTAATTGGAGATTTACTAATCGTCGATTAAAGATCATGGTTGATTAACCTTCAATTGCGTTGCACAAAACAATTTAATCTATGATTAACGGTCCATTAGTTTCTGGGGTTTCCAGATGTTGAGATTAAATACAATTTCTTAACTAGATTTATTTTACAGCCTACACAATGGAAATGTAACGTACAAACAACGTGATCATTACATGGCGTGCAAACTAAAAAGACAAACTCTCACTTCCTTTGTTGCGTGCTTTATAATCCCGTTGGGGCTACCGCATGCGCCCTTAAATATCGCTGCCAACTGTTGTAGACGAGGTTTGTTTACTCGCTACATCACTCCCTTACCAGTTTCAGCTTCAAGGTTTGATTTTAGGATTCTAAAAGGATACGAACGATACCTTTTTAGCGTATGAATGTTCCGTATGTTGCGGTGGATTGGTGTTGGCGTATGAATAGTCATGAAGTGGATTAAAATCTTGTGCAATAAATGCTGGTTTTAATCTGTCTATGGATACTACTTGTTCTTTATTATTGGTGTTTAGAACAAAAGATTTCTGGTATCTTTTAATGACGTAGTATGTTCCATCACATGGTGGTTGTAGTGGTATCCGCACTGCATCGTGTCGAACATACACATGACTGCAGGTGTTAAGATGTTGATTGATAAATGTAGATTCTCGTGTATGATGTGCATGTTCTTTGGAACGAACGTCATCAAAGTGTTGCTGTAGGCGCTCCACAAAATCAGATGCTTGTTCTCGAGGGCCTGGGGCAAAGAACTCTCCTGGTAGTCGTAAGTTTTTGCCATACACGAGCTCAGCTGATGTCGTTTTTAGGTCGTCTTTGAATGCATTGCGAATCTCTAGCAACACCAGTAGTAGTACCTCTGTCCAGCTTGAGTGTTTGTGACAGCTATTGGCTGCTGTAAGTTGCCGATGGAACCGTTCGACCATTCCATTTGCCTGTGGGTGGTAACTAGTTGTTTTTAAATGTCGAATTCCTATTATACGAGTGAGAAAGTAAAACAACTGTGATTCGAACTGACGTCCTCTATTAGTTTTTACTCGTAATGGAATTCCGAATCTTGATATCCACTGTGTCAAGAAGGCATTTGCAACAGTCTCAGCTGTGATGTCACTGATTGGTATTGCTTCAGACCAGCGTGAAAATCTGTCCACACATGTCAGTAAATAAGTATAACCTTTAGATAGTGGTAGTGGACCAACGATGTCGAGGTGAATGTGTTCAAACCTCTCACTAGGTAGCATGAAGGTGGCGACTGGACTTGACGTGTGTCTTGTAATTTTGCATTGCTGACATTCTGGGCACTCCCGACACCATCTCTTTATATCTTTGTTTATGCTGGGCCAAACAAATCTTGTGGGATCCTAGTGAGTAGTGGCTCGTGCACTAGGATGTGACAACTTATGCATGTTTGTGAAAATTTTCTTCTGCAGTTCCTTTAAAATGACAAATCTTGCTGCAGGTGTAGAAATATCACAATATATGTGCTTCTTCACATGTGGGAAATGAATTTGTTATATATCAAGAACAGAATCTTTGTTTAGAAATGTTTTTGGTTCATCTTTTGTTTGTACTAATTCTGCATAATCTACGGTGTCTCTGATTGATTCCAAACGAGATAGTGTGTCGGCAAGAATGTTTTCTCTCCCGCTGATGTGTCGGATATTGCTAGTAAATTAGCTAATAAAATGTAAGTATCGGAATTGTCGTGGTGATGCCTTGTCTGCTTTTTGTTGAAATGCATACACCAATGGTTTGTGATCCGTGTAAATGGTAAACTTTCGACCTTCCAAGTAATGACAAATTTCTTTATGGCTACGTATGCTGCTAATAATTCACGGTCATACGCGCTATATTTGAGCTAATCAGGGGTTAGCTTTTTTGAAGCAAAGGAAATTGGTTGCCATGATCCATCGCAATTTTGGTGAAGTGCAGCACCAACTGCAAAATTAGATGCATCGACAAATAAGGCCCGCGAAGCATCTGGAGATGGGTGCACGAGTTGCACTGCGGTTGTGATTGACTTTTTAGCATCTTCAAACGCACGTTCTGTTTCTGTCGTCCAAGTAATTGTACGATTGGCTGAACCGGAAAGGAGAGGAGAGGAAAGAGTGGAGCTTGTACGGTAGCTGCGTCTTTTATAATAATTTAGCATTCCTAGGAAGCGTCGGAGCTGTTTTACTGTGGCTGGTTTTGTTGCTTGACAGATTACTTCAATTCGGGTATCTGGAGGTCCACAACCTTTAGCAGAAACTGTGTATCTTAGGAAATCGACTTGATTTTGGCTTAATACACACTTCGATGGATTAATGACTACGCCGTATTTTTGCAGTCTGTGGAATAGTTGGCGTAAGTGTTCTGTTGTTCGGGCGATTCTGAACCTATGAGAATGTCATTTAGATAAGCGTATGCGAAGTTCAACCCTCTCAAGACGTGATCTATAAAACGCTAAAAACTTTGTGCAGCATTACGAAGACCGAAACTCATATGTGTAAATTCATACAGCCCAAAAGGTGTAGTAATTGCTCTCTTACGGATGCCCGCTTCGTGGATTGGTATTCGCTGAAATTCTCTGGGTCGATCGTAGAGAATATCGATTTCTGGTGTAGCTGTTGTCCAAAATCTTCTATATGCGGGATAAGGTAATTATCGTGGATAGTGCGTGCATTTAGAGCACGGTAATCTCCTCACGGACGACACTCTTGGTTTTTCTTGACAGCTAGATGTAGAGGAGAAGACCAGCACGATTTAGACTCTCGAATTACGCCAAGATCGAGTAAATGCTCGAATTCTTGACGTGCAATTTGGTGTCGTTCCGGTGCTAATCTACGTGGTCGGGCAGTTACTGGGGGTCCGGTTGTCGTTTCACTATGATGTTCGATGGGGTGTTTTCTCGTCGTTGTTTTCCAGAATGGACGTATTAATTCTGGAAACTCTTTCAGAATGTTATGAAATTCGGTATTATAGTCGACGGTTTTAATAGCGCTGACTATTGAGGTAGGCGAAACGTGACGGTTTATAGAAAACGATGTGAGCCCGTCAACCAATTTCCTATTTCTTACGTCTACAAGCAAGGCGTAATAACTTAAAAAATCAATACCCATTATGGGTTTGTCAACGTCGGCAACGACAAACGACCATTTAAATGCGCGTCCAAGTCTAAAATTAAGGTGTAGCACTATTAGTCCGTACGTGTTTATAGGGGAACTGTTTGCGGCATACAGCACAAAGTTTGTGAGGGATCGGAAATGCGCAGCACTTTTTCGCGGATACACACTAATGTCTGCACCTGTGTCTATTATCAATTGTTTTTTGGGCTCTATTTGCGACGGCTGTCGTCGTTTCTCGGAGAATGTTCAAAACTACACGGTCGCGTGCGCTTTGTGGCGTTTGCGATTTTTGGATTTTAATCTATCATTGCTTTAATTTTGTTTACAGAGCAAAACTTGATTGGTAGCAAGAGCTGTAGAGAAGCCATCAAGTAGTTATCAATTTTTTGCTTGTTGTTAATTACTTGATAACCAAACAGTAAAGTAAAAACATTCTTAAAATGTTGCGCGTAAGTTTCGGTTTTTCGGTCACGTTTTGCCCAAGACTAGTCATTTTCTCGAATCGACGGCATTGTTTTCCGCAGTTGCTTGAGATGCTTGGTGTCTTTCCATAAGAATTATTCGGTTGTTTCGGATTATGTTAGTTTTTCTAAATAATAATTCAATGATCTCTTTTAGTATTGTCTAATCATTTTTTAGTTTCTAAGCAGAACAGGTGTTGTATGCCGGTTTATTTTGCCATGGTTTTTTAGTTTTTTTGGCAATTTTCTTCATAATCTTTATTCATTAAGTACAGTATTTTTCCTAATGCTGCTTTTTGTATGATTGCAGTGTTGCAAATTATCTATATACATTAATATAGATCTATATTTTTTATCTATTTATATGCATCTAGATACTATTACAAAATATATAAGTTATATGTATCTGCATTTATAATTTTCTATGAAGATGATTTTAATAATATATACAACAAATCCATTGTCACGTAACATTTCGGTTTTGTAAATTACAATTTCCAGCATTTTTGTAGTAGTACTGCAAATAAACTTCATTTATGATTATTATTATGTAAATTATTTCACATTATCTATTACCTTTTTTTGTATCTTTATAAAATTTAAATTTTTTATCTATTATCTAACACTCAATAATTTTCTAAAGAAAAAAATTTAACTGTATCTATATAACTTAAAAATTATCTATTTAGAGCACAGATATGATTGACATTAATTTTTTTATTGTCGTTTCTAGAACTCCTGTTGTTTTTAAAAGAATGTTTTACTACAAGTTTATAGGTTTTAATATTCTTGCTCCAACTCGCACTAGTCGGAGATAGGGGAGGTTCATGTAAATAGAATTTAAAGGCCGCCAGATCTTACTAAGTAAAACTTCTGTTTTGATCACGACAGAAGGTCCAAGCTTGCATAATTTCCACGCACGCCAATGATGTTAGAAAATTAAAATTTAAACATCGCAAGCACGATTTTAAGTAATTGACGGTTTAACGTTTTGACAGGAAGTGAAGTAAAACGAAAGTCGTTAGAAGGCGTCGAAAGTAGAAATCTAACTTTAGTGTAATAAATATATAGGAGCAAGATAAAAGCGTGGAACGTGGATAATAAAGCGAAAGCTAAAATGAAGATAGAAATTTAGGCATACACCAAAAACAGAACCCTAAAAACCAATACCAACCCAAATCTAAGAAAGCCAACTACATGTAATCTCATGAGATTACCACAAATACAGAAAAGACAGCGGTTTTCCAGAACCTCAAGAATACCGACAACAAAAACTGTAATAGAAGCGCACAAAGCAAATGGTATCTCCAAGATACCAAGAGTACTTTGATCCAAAAGCAAAGAAAAATACCGACACAGTTTACTTGCATAAATCGATACCAAAAAGTAAGGTACAATCAATCAGTAACCCTATACAGTAAGAACGTAAGCATCAAAAGAATTCCAGAGAAAAAAAAAGAAGATAGAAAAGGTTGAAGTTTAGACAAGCGTTCAGGACTAATTAGCCCTAAAATCCTCTTAAACCCCAACTCTTAGCTACAAAACCACCCTGAAAATCGTCTTCAAAATAAAGAACCCAAAAAACCCTAAGACTAGAATCTAAAGAGAAGAAAAAAAAAGAAGATGAAAGAAGAAAACGTAACAACTATCAATTGCTAAACGAACACTTGTTAATCATCGATCACCGTGCTGCACTCTAACAATGAAACTTATAAGCTAATAAACGGAATAGAATATCCCAAGAAAAAACAAAGAGAAATGTAGCAAAAGAGATATCCTAAGAATGACTAACAACATCCAAAAAACCCGAGCAAGCGAAAGTTTATAAAATACAGAAAACGAAGTTGTAGTCTGTCTCAAGTTTCAGACTTACAGAGCAAAACGAATAATTTACTAAGCCCAATGTAACAAAAAAAAATTAGCTGAAAAGAAAAATAAAGAGAAAAGAATATCGTTGCAATGAATCCAAAGAAAAAAAGACAAATCTTAATCCAGAGAAAAGAAAGTATCAAAGCAACCAACTCAATTCAAAAGATAGAAGAATTCAGAATAAGTAAGAGATAGGAAAGGTATCTTAAAGGTAAAAAGAAGAAAAAGACATAGCGAAAGATAGAAAAAAGATGATGCCAAATATTATATCTTGTCCAACTCTTACTCTGTAAAGAGATGTCACCCAATCCTACAGGCCAAATAACCACACTAAATGCGAACCTTGAAAAGAAACAAAGAAAGGAAAAATGAAAAATAAGAAAGACAGAAAGGAAGAAAAGAGACAGACAGAAAGATAAGACAAGATGTAATTATCTGTTTCGTAGAAGAAACGAAAGTAGAAAAAAAATCCTGTACACGACGTACCAATCCCAAAAAAGCTGACTAAACGAATATAACTATGTAAATACGGAATGGTAGTCTGTCCTGAAGTAAGATACAGAAGAAAAGAACCAAAAGAAATGTACTAGAAACTTAAGCAAAGAAAATAATATCGGTGACAGCAATATGAGAGGAACAATTGTGTAGCAAACAAAGCTACAACCAACATGATACCGACGACGTATCCAAAGGCTCAAACCACCAAAAGATATGAACCAAAAGTATTCTTCTTGCTATTACAAAAGTTGCAGGCCAAAAGCCCAAAAAGTGAACTAACACTTACGACGCTTGCGACGCCGATCGAAAAAAGAAAACGATTAGAAAAAGGAGACATTAAAGCTTCATCGTACCTGGCAAAACATGACATGACCTAATAGGATTGCTCTGCTGTGCGTTCGAACAAGAACAGTGACGTATAAACTCAAAGACCATAGGTCTCATATGAGGCCAGTAGAAATGACATCAAAGAGCTTCCAACGTACTCGTAACATTGCGGTGTAGATGGTGCTCAGATGGAAGATGGTAATCGTGAATTAGTTGTTTGCGTTGGTCCGAAGGAACCACTAATTTCCACAAGCAAGACTCAGACAAACAAATGCGTACACGTTTACATAGAAGACTTTTCACAATACACCAACGAGAAAAACGACGAAAAAAAGCAGAAACTTTAGAAACCAAACCTAAGTACCAGGGATCGATAGTAAGCCTAATAATCTTAGAAATTAAAGAAAAATTCGGACAAAGAGAAGCTAAAGAAGGAACAGGAGGTACAAGTTTCTCAGTTTTTAAACGGCAGCGCATACAAGTATTAGACTCAAGAGTAGTTATAGAAGAAAGAAGTGAAAGAGTATTAAGAGAATCAGCAACAGCAATAACAAAAGCTGCTGAAGTAGCAGTCCTACTCGGAAAAATCAAAGATGGTTCTAGAAGTATGTCACTACTTTCGGATGTTAGAAAACTTAAAACATTACTACAGTTAAAGTTGGACTCCAAACGTTTGCTTAAAGAGACCAATTGAAAAAAAGACATAATATCCACAAGTGCGAAATGAAGTTGGTAAAACGAAGACAAATTGCGGCGAATGGTTTTTTTCCGAGACCAGTTCTAACAATTGCATAAACAGATATCGCATAGTAGTAATCAATCAATTCCTTAGGTTTCATCACTTGCTTACAAACAGTGTCCATTAACCGTTCATCATAATCTAACAGCAGAAATTTAGTTTTCAATCGCAGCAACCTCATTCCACGAACGTAAAGTATGTCGTCTACTTCTAAACACAAGAATAGTACAGACGGATCTTCACCAGAGAAAGTAACATTCCAATTAGCCAAGTTCATTTCCGAATCAGTGTCTGATAAAATAAAAAGTGGTGGCTCCTTGTCTAACTTGAAATGCAATTAAACCAAAAGCAAGTCGACAACCACAGCAAAGTCAAACCAACGGTATATTCTAATCTATTCTAGATTAACCACCAAAACTACCAGTAAATAATTAAATAACAAGAAAATCACAACTCAAAGAAATCGTTCAAAGAAATAAAAAGGACAAGAACATTGTCACAAGAAAATTGAAAGAAAGTAGACACTACACCCTAACCTATGTCCAAATTAAATAACGTACCGCTAAATGATAGTAATCCTAAACCACACACAAATAAACAAAATAGCTAAAAGAAATATAGAGAATAAAAAAATTGACATAAGAAAATCGAGCCTCTGAAGTTGGATGCCGAATTAGCTACAAGCTTATAGGTTTTACGAACCTTGCTCGGCCAACTCGCACTAGTCGGAGATAGGGGAGGTTCAAGTAAATAGAATTTAAAGGCCGCCAGATCTTACTAAGTAAAACTTCTGTTTAGATCACGACAGAAGGTCCAAGCTTGCAACAGAATCAGGTTTGCAATTCTAAACGGATCAAAGAAAAAGAAAGACAAATATGTACAACTTTAATTTAATCTTGTCGATTACTAAGAACGAGCACAAAAAATTTATCGTAAATTATTCAATCAATAAATGCCGGAAGTATAGGCAACACACAATACATAGGTTTAAATTACATATAGTGTATTGATAGCGAAGAAAGTTAAGTTAAGTTAAGTTGTACAACAAATATCTATGATTCACAGCATACAACATACAGAAATAATTAATGAAAATACCTAAATAGTATTGAAACAATTATTGTAATTGCGTAAGTTAAAATAACAAGCAAAATTTTACGGGAAACCTTTATGACAACGCAATTGTAATAAAAAAGACTTACCCACAATCCAGTACTTGACCGAAGAAAACGTTTTCCTCGTTGAGTCGATCTGGAATATTAATGAGCAAGCAAATCGTTTCAGCCCAATGACTCACGATAGCAAAAATCTACAAAACTATTAATCAATGCTAAAACAAATTAGACTTAAAGCCGGTTATCTAATGCTGTTGCACATATTAAATTAAAGGTTGATATCGCAGTCGATTGACGCGTAAGAAACAGTACATCAGAGAAAATTTCTTGTCGGGACTTAGTTTTTAGCTTTAACGTAGGTTTTCCAAAATTATAATATTTCCATGAAGGTATTTGGTCGATGTGCACTAATTACTGAAGAATTTTAAAAACGAATAGTAAAAGTTTACCCTGTTATGAATAAACTAATAGAAATATTTTTAGTAATGAAAACATCTAGACAGTCCAGAATTTTCCTGCAGATAAATAATAGTTTCTATCATCTCCAATAGTGCTCTACCACGTGAAGTGTTTAGCCTTGATCTCTGTTGTAAGTGTTTCGGGTTATAAACGCTTACTTAAAGTTTTTTATTCGTTAATTAGATAATTAAAGATGCAGTTTCTCACGATTGTAATGTATTTAATTATCATTTAAGTAACAGATAAGCAGTTGAAAAAGTAATTTGGATTTTTGAACACTTCAAAAACTATGTTTAGTTTTTATCGACAGGTATACCATTTTATGTTAAAAATGTCCTGTTGCAACATTCAGAGTGTTGGTTGTCATTTTGTTGGTTTTTTTCGTGAGTTCGAGAAGGATTGTATACATGGTCATTTAACGTGAGCGCCCAATGAAACTTTCAGTTCTAAATGTTTGCATTCATCCACGTTATAAATAAGTGTATTAGTTTTACTTCATATCTGAAGGTCTTTCTGAGGTAAGAATTGATTTCTATTTTTGTGACTTAATTTGATTTTTATAGTGATTTGAGATACCGCTACATGTTTGTCACTTTGAAATGGTACATGTCAATTAATTACCTTTCGACGGAAACAATAATTAGAAGCACGTGTGAATGGGGATATTGGGTAATTACACGACCTTTGAAACGTAATCTGAAAACAAGTCGTTAACGCTTGACGCATTCGGTTACAACGATTCACTAGTTGACTTAAAAGCAACCTATTTGTGATGTTATTTTATATCTAATTGCTTCTTTCTTGACACTTTTAGTCGTTAAGGCGCTATCAACGTTATTAACTGTAATTTTATGTGATATACGAACTCTTAATTGTAATTATATATGTAATTCTGCTTCACTTATTTTCTTAACCTCTCTTTCTATTGTTGCTAAAAATAATATGTTTGTTGTTTTCTTTCAGTGTTGGATAGATTTAAACGGTGTCTTCCATTACTAGTTTCCAACGGTTTTGGTGCTTTTTTAATTTATTGTAAAATTAGCACTCCGAGACTTACGACCAGCTTGCTGAATCATATCGAACTAGCCACCAGCAATTAAGTTACGTGAAAAGTCTCGTCACAACTTCTTTACAAAGACATATCATTTTCAGCAATAATAATAACTTAATGAATTTGACTATAGCTGTTGCTAAACATGTACTATGTTTATAAATACTCAATTATTTTCTGGAAAGTTATTGGTATAACATCAATACGATGTAAGTATAGGTAAGTAAAATATTAATAGTTAAAAAGCGTTTCAGCCGCTCATATAACAATATTATGACTTACAACTTTCAATTAGACCAAGTAAACTAAATTAAGAAAGTACACAATAAGCCGATGCCACGCGATACTATAGAATAATGAAGGTAATGCAAATACAAATTTAGTTACGTCTAACATAATATTCAAGTTTCTAAGGACTACTTTAATCAAGTATATGTATACGCAAGTTATAAAAATTTATCAATATTGTAACCTTCAGTTTATTTTTATTTAGATAAGTAACAAAATCCTTAGCTAAATTACATATTTAAGAAACTTACGTTTAAATTAAATACCACGAATGAACTTGACGTTGAATTCAAGCATGTAATGATGTAAAAACGTATCTTGAGAATTTTTCTTAAAACATTTTCATTCAGTTTGTATCAAGATAGATGGTTGGCAAAAAAGAAGTCAGGATCAAAGACATCCGCAGCGTTTGCCTCAAACGTGAAACGTCAAAGCCCACCGAAGGTTCTCGCATTACCAACTAAGAATTTTTCAATTAATTTATTATTTTTTTAACACACATGATACTAATGGCACAATCTATTAAAATTTAATTTAAGAACATGAATCAAGGTTCTAAAGCGCAAAAGCTTTAATATCGGAAATTAAGTTATACAAGTCGTAAGTTACATAGCATAATCGCTATTTTATAAAATTAAATTCAAAATTACACTTCTTGAAGCTATTATAACTGATAGTTTTAATGAGTACTTTAACGTGAGGCCTCCCATTACCGCTGAAAAGTTTTAATAACAATAACAGACTGTCGGATGCTGTTATAAACTTAGAATGAAGTTAATCATCTCTGGCGGAGTTCATTAAAAGTTTGTTTGTGCCATAATTTTATCGAGTCGAACAATATCGTAGCGCTTTAAAATAATAGACACACTCACATATTCTAGACTGGAGATAAATATTTGTTGTATAAATTTATTGATGACCGGTAGCTTGTAGCATTCGTCGTGACTAAGAGATCGTGTTGGATGTTCACCAACAGTGCTTGTCCCGTCGACATTGATGAATGTAGTGGAAGACATTGATTGCATCGATTCCTACTACAAACATCGGCGTCCATTCAGCTCTAGAAAATTTACAGACCCTTTCGCTATCATAAATCAAGGAAATCCTTAATGTTATTCTATAAATTCAACGTTAAACGTTTTTCGAGCATAAATGCAAATCTACTTTTTTTCTCTCTACCAACCACTTTAACAATCGGGGTAATTTCAAAAGTCCCACAGCAAAATGTTTTCATTTTATAGCAGGCTAAAGCCATTTATTTGAATTTAAAACTAATTAACTTGCGAAATGGACGGTACCTTTTCTAACCGCCCCCAATCGGAAATGAATCCAGAATGAGGCGAGTTGCGGTGGCTACACAATGGACGTTAAACATCTACCCCTTCTAAACCGGAACTACGGAAGTTATATCGTATAACATATTTTTTTGATGTATTATTAATTGTGGGGACCGACGTCCTTTGTACTTTACGAACGACAAAAAATAATACCAAGTGTACATTTGTACAATCTAAACACGCCGAGGAAGAAAGAATGATATGTTGTTTTAGAAGTCAATTACAACATTTTTTATCCTTTAAGCATAAAGGCCTTTTCTGTCTAAGGTTCTTGAAACAAGCCACTAACTTCAATAAATGGAGTCTCAAAGTAGATTGCTTAATGGTCTTAGATGCGATAAATAGCGCCCCGGCTAGTTTAATTTCAACATCTTGTAAGCCGAAATTACTGCATCTTAAACAGAAATATCTTTATACCTCTGAGATTACGCTTAAGCAACGCAACTTAGTTATTTATTATAGTTACTTTTTAAACGTCTCGCCGTAAAATGCAAAAAATTATTTTATAAAAAAGCTCAATATTTGTGAATATTTTAATACTACACCATCTAACAACTTTTAATCAGTAGGTAAACATTTTTAAAACAAGTTTAAAAAGTTTAGATCAATAAATTCTACGGTTTTAATGTTTAAAACACGTTAACTGCCGCAATGTTAAGAAACTAAATTTACCAGGCCAACATACGAATCAGATTTAAAATGTTTTTTCTTAATGCTTTTAAATACTTGAATTTGATTTGTCACCAAAATTTAATTTGTTCTAATTTACTAAACTAACACACAACACAACAAACACTAAAAATGATAATATAATGGAAACAACTTACTTGATTAATTTATATAACAACTATACACCGTTTGCGAAAAAGATAATTTGCAACCACTTTTATTTACACTGGCACACGCGTAAAAACACAAAATAAACACTCATTTCTTTACACCGCGCTTTCTTTTTGAAGACTGAGTGGCTCCGATTTCTTTCGTTTACCTTTTATATTTTCTCTTTATCTTGGACTAGAATATTCTGTTTTATAAAACGCTGCGAATGTTCTTAAAGCGTCCGGCATGTTTCTTTAGACAACTGTGAGAAGCATATCACACAAACCTTGACGTGACATGTCATTTGTTTACAACAAATCCACTCTACACAGGCGTAATGTAAATAAAGCAGTTGGCGTCAGATCATGGTACTTAGACAAGTTTTTCTGTAATATGACGAACGTCAAGCGATGACAAAATGTAAGTACTTCTTTAAACATTTGGTGGGAACCTTATAGAAAAACCGAAAATACAAACCAAAAGATGTAACAGAAACAAAACCAAAAAAAAAGGACATAATCGAAAAAGAAAGTAATACTGGTTTAGTAATTAGTAAGCGAAAATACCAGCATGAAATACTTATCCTAAGTAATAAATATACTATTGAAATGGTGTACCTTTGTAAAAACCTGCTTCAATTGTTGATTACAATAAGTGCAAAGATATTCATAGATATATTTTTTGCTGACCCAATATTCTACTTGGATAGTAACTGCAGACAAACACTTGAACATCTGTTCCTTGGAAGACAACATTTGACATATTTTGAGCTGTCCTCTAATTTAGTTGATCTAAGCCACAACCAAGCTTGGGTGCTGCGAATTTCTTAATACTGTGGAACTCCATTTCTCTCTTGAGATTCCATAATGCTCGCCCAGATAGAAAATAAAACGTTGATCATCACGTAGATTTAAAATTTTTCGCGCCGGCTGTTGTCTTTGTAGTTTATCTAACCGTTCAAACTTCTTTTTAAGTACGACTGCAACTCTTCTGGACATGTCAAAATCCTCGCTCACGCAATGTGCGACGGCGTATTTTTTTGTGTTTGGAAGAGATCTTGTTGTTCCTCGGCTGTAACTCCAAACTAATCTTTTTAAAACCCCGTATATGATCATAAACTTATTGAGATCCAATCCTTTGACTTGATTTATGGTTCTGCTGGTTATTACTGTGGTTTGAACCTGAACTTGCGTAACGTTACTATCGCCAGCAAACGGAACTAGACGGTCGATATGGGTCACTTTTGGCCTGCCTTTGGGTGGTTTTCGGATATATATATGACGTCATTCATACGCTGCACAAACCACACCTCTTTTTGAAATTATATTAGCGACACCATTTTGTACTTTGACGTCATATCTGGTCTTATTTACAAACTACCTCACGTACTTCATCTAGCCTTTTCGTCAGCTTGCTGACGTAGTCTTTTCCAGCAACTTCTTCTTTTGGTCTTCATCCAAGTTAGAGGTCGCATGGCAGTCGTATTTTGCGACCGAGCATGACACAGAATGGTGTATGGCCTGTGCTTTCGTAAACGGATGATCTGTATGCCAATAGGAAAAGATGCAAGTACTAATCCCAGTGTCTTTGGTGTTTAGACACTACTTTGGCTAAGTACTTTTTCATTGTTATCCGTTTATCCATGCTATCAGATTGAAGATGAAAAACGTTGTCCTAGTTTTCTTAATTCCAAACAGTCTACAAACTTTTTGAAACTGGTCTCAGAACTCATAGTTGCGACCTTGGTCTGAGTGTAATTTAAACGGCAGAAAAACTTTACCAATACGTCTGCGTTAAATAATGCATCGTCACCAGAATGTATTAGTTTCCTAAATCAAATTCTGCAAACGGCCTTACAATGTTAATCGCACCTTTTTCTAAAGAGCTTTTCACGTTATACTGTTTCATCGGTGCTTTGCGCTTTATGAAGACCTCTTTGCAGTTCAGTTTAGTTCCGTAAAATCTTATTCAAACGTTTCTCCCTGCCTTTTTTTTCGCCAAAGTGCCTTCCTAATGTACCATCGTGCAGATGCCTCAACACTTGTACCACACCCGGCTCTTTGGCATTACAAACTGCAATCTGTTTTTTGTGCCTTAGACACTCTCTAGGGATTGTTTAAGACCGCTTTCTAGTTTCAAAGAGTTCCAGTACGCTTTGATGTTTCTGCCCAAAGCACTCAATTCTTCCCAGATTGGCCGTCGGCCGTTTATTTTCCAGTTCAGAAGTAGTCGTATTGTTGTTCGCGACGCAACTGCTGAGGTTTCCACTCGTCATCAACCATAACAGTTCTCCGAAGGCATTCGACTTTTTCTTTAAGCCAACAATGGCTGCAATTTGCAGGACATGGTCTTTTAGACAAGGCATCAGCGTTCCGATGACTGCTTCCGGCACGGTGTTTTGTGTCGTAGTCATACTCTTTAGGTCTCTCGATCCATCTTGCTACTTGCTCTTCCGGATTATGGAGCTGCAATAGCCGCTTTAAAACACAGTGGTCCATGTTTAATAAAAAATTTCGTCTATACAAATATTTGTAGAAGTATTGTATGGACTAGACGATTGCTAACACGTCACTCCTAGACACGCAATAATTCCTTTCTAGCCTGGAAAAAACTTTTCCAAAATACGCGATTGCTTTTTCTTGTCCATCATGTACTTGTAAAATGATTGCACCTATCGCCAGATTACTTGTGTCGGTATCCAAAACAATATTTCCATCTTCTCTTGGATAACTTAAAATCGGCGAGTGACTAGGATCTGTTTCAGTTGATGGAAGACGTTTTTGCAAGCTTCATTCTATTTATATTATTCTGTTTCCTCAGTAATTTCGTCAAATGTTTGGCAATATTGGCAAACCCGAGTACAAATCGTCTGTAATAAGTGCACAACCCAAAAAAACTTTGGACCTGATGTTTGTCGATTGGTCTTGGCCATGCTTGCACTACTCCATATCTAGATATGACGTGGCTAAGGTACTGCACTTCCTTCTTAAATATCTGGCACTTTTTTGGGTTAAATTTTAGATTTGCCTTACGTAGTCGTTGTAACACTTTTTTCAAGTTGTTCAAACGGTCTTCCAACCACGATCCCCTTGTCTAGGTAAACCAAGTACGTCTTCTACAATCGTAGCAGCTGTTTTTTCACGACTCTTGGATTCTAGTTCTACCTGCGAGTAATTACTCTTTCAATCCAAAGTGGAAAACCGCTGAGATCCTGACAAAGCTCTAATGTATCGTCATTTCTCGGTAAAAGGTAGCTGTCTTTTTAGATCACGTCGTTAAGTTGTCTGTAGTCTACGCAAAATCTCATTGATCTATCTTTTTTTTTACGATTACTACTGGGGAGCGTCCCAGTAGTAATGGGGACGCTATAGGCTATTTGAGGGTTGAATCACACCTTCTCTCTTCATATCAGTAACTATTTGTTTGGCTTCTTTTCTTTTCGCCAAAGGAAGTCGGTATTAATTTTATGTTTCACAACGTTAGTTCTTTCTTTAGAAACACTCTACAGTGCGAACACATCTTGATACTATTGAATCAACACTTTAACTTTAGCCAGCTAGTCTGGGCTGAGGTTTTGATACTTGTAGGTCTAATTGATGTTGTGGGCACTTATCTTCATTAGAATTCACGCATCTCACAATATGAGATACTGGCATTGGCCTACCACGGTTTTTTTTTCAACGTTACTGGATCTGAGTTAACATGCAAGATTTTTACTGACATCGTGTTTTTTACTCGTACGAAAGTTCTGCCATCGAGTAGTCCTTTTTCAACAATTGCGCAAATGTACCTTCGCGGAGATTTCCATTTAGGCGTGCTATCACTACATTTTTAGCTCTTGTAGGCAAAATCACGTCTTTACTCACTAAAAACCCGTACGGCTGCCTTCTTTGACGAATAAAAAGGAATTTCTTCACTGTCGATCTTCGGGACATCGTTCTTCATATCCAAATGGAACCCATACGTTTTTATAATATCTATTCCCAGGATAACTTTTTCCGTGATGTCGATTACTAGTACTTGATGGTCGAGTACTCCATTTTGCAAACCAATTGTCACTTGTACTTGTCCGTCAGTATGTATTTCTTCACCCGTTGCCGTTTGAAGTCGTACTGTCACTGGAGATCTCTCGTTTTTCCGTAATCTGCCCGGACGAATGGTTTTCGTCGCTCCCGTTTTAACCAGTAACTGAACATTTCTTCCATTGATTTAGCCATCGAGATAAATACTGTGTAATTGCTCCATAGGCGATGCCATTTGAATGGTAATCTCCGGGACATGGTTTGTTGAGGTCGACTTTTGTTAAATGCGGTCGACCGGTTCTAGTTTTCCGGAATCCACAATGTTCTCTTAGACGGTTCGTATAAAGTAATTTTAAAAGATCTTCCATACAAACATCACTCCTCAAATTGATTAAAATCTAGTCAATTAATGAATCCGATTGCATTCGCTGTAATACTGGTTAGTTTAAATTTCAAATGTTTAGTACCTAAATCAATTTTTACTAACGACTGTAATACTTTGAAAGACATAGTAAACTATCATTAAAAAATATCTACGCATTTTAATTCTGAAGAAAATTTTGACGCACAATTTTCAGGAGATACCACCGATTCTCTTGTCTCGCCTATTGAACTCCATTGAACACAATATTTGTTTTACAATTTACAATAGAATTATTATAGAAACAAATTGTTTTTTCCATATATAACGTTTTAGTTACTCGAAGATGGTTCATTAGCACACTTAGTTTATCAAAAACTACTCATACAAATGGCAATCTGAATAAATGTTATCACAATTACTTTTAGAAATTTTAATTGTTAAATCGACAGTGCTGTTTCTCTAAGTCAACCTAAAATCTAGAGTAAAAGAATTAAATAATCTAACCGATGTTATAGACGCAAACAACTACCACAAAAAAGTATTTTACAATGTATTTCAAAGTATTTTCAAAGTTTCTCCCAAACCAAAAATAAGATTGAAAAATAAGCGTCAACCGTTGTCAATTGCTTATCTACACTATATTAAAAGTACCACAAATCGTATTGATAGAGTCCTGTCGAAACAACATTGTCATTCGATTTTCTAGTCTTCTTAAATTGAGCCAACTTTTAAACCCTGTGAAAGCCTTCTTTCATTTTTTTTCTAAACTGTTCGTGGTATTTTATTCTAGTTTGCTATTTTCATATGTTTAGCAAGTCTGTCCTGCATTTGTTTTACAAGCATTCTCGTGGCAACTGAAACCTACATAGGAAATCGTTAGTGACCATTTTCAACAATGCAGTCAACTCTATGCTCATGTATATAGCCTAGGCATATGATACCATAAACTTAAACAACATAGTCAAAAAACTGGCTTCCTTGCTTTTCTTATTTCTTTGCATCGATCCAATCATTTTTTTGAACGTGTGTCTGACCGCAATAAACTCATTGCATTTGCTAAGAAAGACCAGAGTCAAACATAACACAGAATGTTGTTTCAGTTTATTTTGCACCGTAGCAGTTACGACGGAGTAGTGTGTTTTTGAGGTATTTAATTGCATGGTAGGTAATTTATTTGAGTATTTTTTGTTCACTAACAATTTTAGTTTTTTTAGTAGCAGCTGTCTTGACTAATTGGCTTTCTCTCGACTCTATCTTTGTATTTCTATTTCTACCAACTTAGTTTTGACTTTAAAATAAACCGTAAAGTAGGTGTCTTACTGAACCTCGTGCTTTTACAGTACGTACCTGACAGGTAGTTCATCCAATCCTTCTAACCACACGATCTTTCTATCAACTGACCGATTTTTTGCGTAATTTTTTCAGAGCATTTTTCTGCATATCCTATTTGTACAGGTAGGTCGTATTTTTTATTTTCTATCACTTTACCTATGCTTGCTTGCAATATTTTTTATTCTTCCAACTTTTTTTATCTCTTTTGATATTTTTTTCCACTGCGTAAAGTCTCTTTTTCGTTTTCTTTCTTTGCAACTGAAGTATGATTGTCTCCTTCAGTTCCTAAGCCTGTGTTTCCTGCATTCTGTGCTTCATTCTCTTGCTCATCGGTCTCACAATAGCTACTGTCTCTCTCAAAGTCACTTTCATTCGGCGCATAATTTGAATCATTTTTATCACTGTTATTCATAATTTTATTGTCGGTGGAATTGATTGTGGAGATTTATTCTAAGTTAATTAATTTAGAAGAAAGCTTCCCTATAATCACACCATCTGTAGGTAAATCAAATCTTTCGTTCTCGCTTTTATTTTTTTAATTATGATTAAGTAAAGTTCTCCCAAGAGACTGATCTTTAGTGTCACAGTTGATATTATCAACAACAATAGGGTAATTTTATTGATTGTTATTATGTCAACCGAGTCGGTTTGATGGTCATGTTAAACGGGGACTAATTTTTTTGTGGCAAAGAAAATTGAAGTGAGTAATTATATACTGTGCTAATAACTATAATTTACCTAATTCTATGAAGTCGGGATTCATTAGTGACGATTGGTGAAACTTGATTTTTTTGAATTTCAATCTGGACTAAAGAGGGTTCTATTTAAAAGATAAACATTAAAAAATAATAATTAAATAATATTGTATTTACCAAAACACACGTTAGACACATTAGTTGAGCTTATGCTGAGTAAAACTGGACTACTTCTTTGATAGCTATAAGCCCGAGACGAGTTTTGCCTCTTAATTACTGGTAAAGCTAGCAACTTTTTTGTTCTTGCCAAGCTCATTTTACACAAATAAACAACTTTCTTATAGAACAAACGTATTTTTACAAAGAACAGTATGCGTACTACGCACTGCCTTCAGTAAAACTAAACTTCACATACGTGAAAGCACATGGTTTAGTGTTAAGTCATATGTATATGGACTTAATACCAACCTCAACACAAAAGAACCGGGGCAAAGGGTATTATAATTGCTTAATACCAAAAGGTATAAGACTATACCAGAACCAGAAAACATTAAGTGCTCTTAACCCTTTGTTGCTTGATCTTTTGAAGTTACGATTATTTCAACTTTTTTTTTTACTCTAGGTTATCAAAACATTAAAATTAAGTTGCACAATTTTTTTTAAAATCTTTTCAAAAAGATTTTGGGAGGGTACTCACAAGTACCATCAGACATTCGAAAGTACTTTTCATTGGAAAAATTAGAACTTTGTAAAATAAGAATATTGAAACTTCTACAAACAATTTATTAAAAGAAATAATAATTAACGTATGGGAAAACATTTTCACTTTTATAAATCTAAAGTTTCACTTGACAAAATTCCAAGAAACAATTTTTGGCAGCGTTGCAGCAAAGTGATATTTTGTAAATGGAACATTTTGAATGAGGTTTTGATTGTATACTCTTTTTGCTGCATATTTCACATCTTCATCCGACGTTGTCGAAAATGACCCAATGTACCCCTCTATTGGACAACCTAACATTTGCTGGAATTAAATAGTTGTGACCACATCTTTTATTTAGTGAACCATTATTTGGAACATCTATCAAGCGTCTTTTGCTGGTTGTACATCATTTTTTGGTAATAAGTCACATGGCAACGGATCTTCAAAATTCCAAAAGTGACAGTTATTCTCTAATATCGGAAAAAATGACATAAGCATTCATAAAAACCATATCTAATATGCCCCAAAACAATTGGTGCCACCATCTTTTAGATTTCCTGTCGACGCCATAGACAGCCTATCTGCTTAATCCAATCCCTCCATATGTTTTTAGTAGTCTAAAGCTGACATGGAGGCTAAAACTTGTAGCTTTGTTCCATTCTTTTGGGTACGTTTTACACAACCTTCTTCACTTACTTACAAATTACTGGTTACTAGCACGGCTTTATTATCCTGTTATTTTCATGTTCCAACGTCCATAGATGAGAAGCGAAAATTGTAATTGTAAATAATTGTCAAAATAAATTATCCGATTCTTTCTCGATTCATCTTTAGTCAGACTTCAAACTACTTTTTTACTAAGGCCAAATGCTGAAAATCTTTCTGCAACTGTCTCATTTTCTCCTCATATATTTTAATTTTTTAATGTAGCTTTTCTGATTAGATAAGCACCACAGTTTATATCTACGTTTTATTGGCTTCATGGGATTGTATTTTTTTGGAAACTACGTCCCTGGAACATTATCATCGATTAGTCGCCTCGCGAGTACCATTATAAAGCCACTAAATGATTTATTCAAGATGTTAATCAGTGGTCTCAATTTATAGAGTTTGCCTTTTTATCTTTGGGCATCTGCATGTTGTCATTCACGTGCCAGTTACTTAGAATCGCGCAGAATCGATACCTAGACATTTCAGAGGAAACGTAGGGGACATTCAAATCTTTGGATGTTGTCCAGTAATGTCGCAAGTTAGGCAACCTATGATATCCCATCAACATATTCAAACTCAGAAACACCAAAATATCATCTTTATTCGTATTCAGACTCTTGCCTCTTTGAACAGCATATAGATTTAATTACTCAATCAAATCAAATGATGTATTACTGCTATAAACATTTCTGTGGCTGTTTCACAACCAACAAAATTATTTTCTAAGCAACCTTCTAGAGCAGGGGTTTCCAACTTATGAATGACCGAGGGCCGCCATTATATTCATGGAGTAAATAGAGGGCCGCATCCGCACAGGTATATATTTATATAACTACTATTAAATATTGAAGAGCGGTAGTAGTTATTTTTCATAATATGGTTTTACTTATTATTTTTGAGCGGGCGGTGCTAATGAAGGCCGCGGGCCACATGCGGCCCGCGGGTCGCGTGTTGGAAATCTCTGTTCTAGAGATTGATAAGTCGAAATACAGCTCACGACTTTCTTTTTTGTTTCTATTTTATATCAATCTCATTATTGTTTCTTTTCGATTGTGATTTGTTTTTCTGACAATTACTTTTATTTTGGGTTATATTTGAATCATCTTCTGCAATCTCCACTTCAATAGTTTCTTCAGAGTTCTCGACCGTCGCATTGTTTCGACGATAACAATTTTTTTTGCTACATTGTTGCTCTCCAATTTATCATAAATAATTTCATTTTCGCCCTCATCACTTTTGACATCTGTAACATCTTTTTCGTCGTCAGGTAAATCCCCGTAAGTAAACGCCTCTATAATTTGCAAGAGTTCTGCGTCTGTTAACGGTCTCTTGTTATCCTTTTGATGTCGACTAAAATAACATAAGATACAAAGCAAATAAACAAATAACAAAAAATCGCTAAAGATTATACCGGTACTGCTTCTTCATTTTGTCGTTTGTAACAGGACTTGTAGGCTGACGGTACTTCAGAGTACCTTACAAAATATAATAGAAAATAAGCAGTTCAAACGTTCTATCTATAAAACAACACATTTTACAAGTTTATGAATATAGTTTTGTGTAAATAATACCACCATATTTGAATTATCACAGAAACATCAACAAACAATAATCAAAATTCACCCTTGTCAAATACGTCAATTGTCATGCAACATGCATGCAACTTTTTAGAACAATTGTGAAATTAGCTGCGTATGGTGCTGCCAGATTGCGGTGATTGGACTAGTCGATTATTCAAACGTTACTTTAGAGTACTGTCCGGTTGGTTGAACGATTTAGGTTGATACAGAATTTACACGGATTTTAATAATACCGGTACGTCAAAGTACCGTCTGTCAACAAAGGGTTAATCCAAGTGTGGACTTAATACAGTTTATAGCTACGTAGTATTGAAATCCTGGAAGATACGACTCAATACATCATTTGAAAAAACGAAAAAAATTAAATAAGAAGCATACCAAAAACATAAGTAGCAAAAATGTGGACTTAATTCCGTATAGCTCTAAAGTATAAATTTGCTTTTTAAAATGTAAGTGTTTATTTAAACCCCTGTAACCAATTTAAAAATGCTCTTTATTGCTTTAGTTGTTTATTAAGAATATAGATTGCTCGACTGTCACAGAACAAATTAATTAAAATAATATTTCGTTCAGTTTTTAAATTGCTTTGTACTTATTAGTCTGAATAAACGACCAAAAGAATATCATTCAGAAATCAAGGTGGTCTTAAAAATACTGACGTCATTTGCAACGACATTTGTGTAACCTGTATTCTCATCGATGTGGTTAATTAAACAATTAAACAAAATTGTCTTGTTAACAGAAACTTTAAAAAATCCGATTATTAAATTTTTGGTAATAACAAAAAAACAACTCCATTATTTTTTCTTAAGTTCTTAATTAAACGTGAATTTCGTCACAGTTTGAGTGTTCTTTATTTTATTTTGTTTACATACAAAAACGTAAACATGCTTAAACAAGTTTTTTTTAAAGAAAAGTATAATAATACTCAAGGGAAGCTCCAGTTAAATTATTTAAACTGGTTCCAGTAATCTTTTATTGCAAAATAAAAACTTGTTTTTTGCAATCTACGCATATTTAATCTAAGCAACAAGTTTAATTTTTAATTTAACTAATAAAATAAAATAAAAGTTTTACAAATTAATTAAAACCAGAGCATAAAATAAATGAGACTGGCACTTAATTTTTACTTAAGATTAAGTTATATTATTATAAACTTTAAGTGTAAAAGTTAACTATACATTAAAATATTTAAAGTGCATTGTTTACATGTAACGTATTTTTTAAGCAGATTAAAAAAAAAAACAAAATACTAAAGACAAGAATTATTGTTTAGAGAATAGATTTTCAACCCAAAAAAGTTAGACAAAAACCCTCAATAAATAAAAAGGCATTAGGTAACTACATTAGGGTGCAATATTTCCATTATTGATAAAAAAACCAAATAGAACTGTCATGTTAAACCAAAAAAAAACAAGAATCGCAATGGCCTCGTTTTATCAACATTCACATTTTCTACATATTATTAAACAGAACGTAACAAAAATAAGTGAAATCAGTTTATAGTATGAAATAAAATACACAATAAAAAGACACAAAAACACATCTTACGACAGAACGAATCTATTACAAATCAAATCAAATTTCAATAATAAGATTTACAGTTTGTAAAAACATATTGAAAATTATAATATGGTGTTAAATATTAATTAAAACCTAGATATAAAAAATTATAAAACCCATTACAAGCAGAATCAGTTAACAAAATTCTAGAAAATATAGTGTTAACATATAATAATATATAAATAAAAACAATTTCAATACAACCTATACTAGGTTTCCTTACTCCCAGCGGCTGTAAAGTAACTAGTAACCATAAAGTAATAGAAATTATTAAAAACAGCGCAACAATAACATGTTTGCAAATCGTGGGTGGTGTCCAATTAAAATATATATTTATAACAAACGATGAAAGCATAATGAAACGTTCGTCACGTTAGTTAATGTAAAGACTTTACGCTCAATTAAATCTCCATATTTAGAAACATTAAAACTGACGAAGTCCTCGCCAAGAAGTTGTTGAAAGATTCGTACATTTAAAAATTTAAAGAAAAAACTGGTAAAGAACCATATATGATAAAAAGAAAAAAAAACACCAACGATGATAATCCACATTAAAAACTATTCAGAAATATATAAAATAAACAGCGACGTTTATTGCTGTACGCAGAAAGTCGGATTAAATGTAGCAGATAAAGTTGCAAAAACACAAAACCGTAAAATTATTATTAGTTTCTTCGATATAATAACGATCGTAATCAATCGATAATTGATACTTATAATATAAGATAAAAACTTGCGTTTTAGAGTCAGAATCTATAGCAGAAATAAACGACGATATTTACAGAAGTAAAATAATCCTGGGTTTTCTGCGTTGACGTCATAATCACACAATAATAGAAGAGAACGGATTCTAAAAGGCATTTTAAAAGTTATACATTAACAGAAAACATTAAACCAGCAATTGACTCAATTAAAAACAAGCCAGAAATTACTTAAGAACGATTTTTAACCAGCTACAAATTAAAAAAAAAATATTGAAAACTTTACTTTAAAAAAATAGATTGTAATAATAAACTAACTGCGATTACCAAAAATATTTGTCAAAGAAAAACCCAACCTGTAAAGTATACATATATCACGAAACTCATCCACCTTGTGATATCAGTTCTAGCGGAAATTTGACACTCTGAAGACAGTATTTAAAAAAAAATTGAATAACGTTTACGTACAGAAACTGACTTTAACAAAGAATGTACTAAAAGTTTAAAAAAGGAAAACAACGACAAAACTTACTAAAACGTTCGGTTCTCTTCTCGTTGACTGCGTTTCTTTTTAATTAGAAAATTAGAATTTTATAACCCTAAACGGTAATCGAAGTCGTTTTCAACAATTTGGAAAAACCCGTATAAATTAATTTTTTCAGTATTTGTATTATTTATTTTAAAAAATAAATAAAAAGATGAGTGATGATTGGGACGAATCTCCAGTTGATCTAACAAATCATTTTTCAAATAATATTAAATATAATAGAGGTGGAGGTGAACGATCCTCAAATAACTGGAGGAATCCTCAAAACGATAATGGAAATTATGATAGTATAACGGTACCTACAAAGTGTGTTAAACGAATTATTGAAAAAGGGGGATCGAAAATAAATGATCTTCAATGCGAAACTGGTGCCAAAATTATGGTTTTAACAGAAACAGTTGACGATAACACTACGGTAAAGATAAATGGTTTAAAAGATGAAATCAATAAAGCGAAGGAATGGATGGAACAATTAACGATTGAAAGAGTTCCACGCCAAGATAAACAATTTTTTAACCAAGCTCTTATTGTACATAATGACCTTCCTGAAGTTATAGATTGGAAGGCACTATCTGAAGAATGTGATCGATACTCAAAAGAAAAATGAGAAGAAGTCGCTAACATGTGCATGGAAGAGCTACAAGATTTTCCCAAAAATAATAATAATATAGTCGTTTCCAGCGAGCTTCAAAAAACTGACGACTCTAGACCTATTCCAATTCCTGTAAAAACATTTGAGCAAACATTCCGTCATTACCCATTAATACTTAACAAAATAAAAAAAGATCAGCTTTGAAACACGGGCGCCACTTGCAGTCTCCAAGATAAACAAAATTTCCCGAAAAATTTTTAGGTTTTTTCATAATTGATTTCTGAGAAATATATTTCAAATTAATAATTAGTGTAATATAATTAATTATTTCTTTTGTTGATTTGCCTGATATAGTGAATCAATCAATAAGATAGTGATATATTTTTAATTTTTTTAAACGAAATGCACGTACAGTGTTATTTTAAAACTTTTAGTTAGCCATTCGCTATCGCTTCGATTACATCAAGTGAGTGAACTATGTAATGCTACCCGGCAAGTTCAAAAAGATCTACTAGACTTCTTAACCTTGGCATGTAATATACTATTTTCCACTACTAGTTTTTTTTTACCTAGATTCAAATAAATCACCACAAAATAAAACAGAAGTATAAAAAAATACAAAGAAATAGTAAAGTTAATTCCATAGATAAATAGTTTTTTTTATGTTAAGATTTGATTTTGAGATATTTTCAATTAAAACTTCCACGTTTTTTTAATTTTTCATTACCTACAAAACGAAGAGTAAACTAATTTAAAAAAATATTGTACTAAAGTAACAAACTACTACAAAATTTTCTGTGCTGGCCAAAAAAGAACATATCAAACATTTATTAAAATTATGAATTCTAAGTTTTTCAGAACATACATAATTTTATTTCTTTGTATTAATACAGACCTAACTTAACAACACATACTTCATGTATGCGATAACGTTTATTATTTTATACGAGAAACGTGTAGTTAGTGTAAGAAGTAAGTAACAGTTTTGCAAATTTAGTTGTCTGAGAAACAAATGAAAATTTAATCGATGATTGTGGGAAGAATTGCTGAAGTATGATGCACGTTTACGTTTTGCAGTAAGATTTAATTTTCTTTCATCATTTCAAGCATTTATTTATGCTAAATTTGTTACGTGCAAAAATTTCGTAACGTAGTACCCTGTGTATTGGTTGAATTAAAATTAGATTCCGGTTTGACGCCCTCTGTCGAGTTTTCTTTTTACTGTCATTTCCTGTCAAGACGTTAAACTGGCAACTACTTAAAATAGCCTGTGCAGTTTAAAATTCGAAGTTTCTAATAACATCAACGCTAATGGAAATGAAATTATAATTTCATTACGCATTTGTTCATATCCGTTTTTTTGAATTCTTTGGTAATTTTCTTAATTTGATAGCCGTCTCGCCACGTTTTGGCTGTACGTTTCGATGCATTATTGATCAGGGATTAATATCGATAAATACCTTCATGGAACGAGTATAACTCTGTAAGGCCTACGTTTAAAACTAACACAAGAACTTTTCTTCGAGATTCTACTCATGCGGCAAACACCAGCATTCGATAATCAGGTTATGTTATGTGTATTTTCTTTTAGTAGTAATTAGCAATTTTGTAGATCTTGCTTTAGTAAGTCATTGTGTTGACACGATTTGCTATTCAAATTTATTCCAAGCTGACTCAACAAGGAAAGCGTTTTCTTCGAACAAATAGGTACTGGAATGTGGGTAAGTTTATTTAATTATTTTGTCGCTGTCAGAAAAGTCACTCACAGAATTTTTGCTTATGTTAACTTCCGTAATTACAATCATTGTTTCAATACCATTGAGGTAGTTTCACTAATTATTTTATGTGTATCGCATGCTGTTCACAAACGATATTTGTTATGTAATTTTCTTCGCTACCCACATCGTTTAAACTTATGTATTGTGTGTTGCCGATACTTCTGGCATTTGGAAACTGAGAATTAGGTAGACCCGTTAATTATCTGCGTTATTAAATTAAAGTTGTTATACCTATTTTATCTTTTCTTTATGGTAACATATCTTTCTTTTGTTGGTGACACGAACACCAGGGTAACAAGGATTCGTAACAAGCTTGAACTTTTTGTCCTGATTGAGATAGAAGCTTTACTTATAAAAGATTTGGCGCCCTTTGACTCTTATTTATTTGAACCTCCCCTATCTCCAACTGTTTGAGTTGGCTGTGCAAGGTTCGTAAGACCTATAAGTTTGTAACAAATTCTAGAATTTATTTACTACTTCCTACTAAATTTGATCGTTTACTATTACTAACTGAATTTAGAAGTCAAATCCTTAATATGTCTTCGTTTCAGAAATATTTCGAATGAGTTAAAAACATTGTCGACTTGTGAACGTCTTCGCACTTCGTGTTTCAGTATCCAATGTAACCAACTCAGGTCCTATTTGTAACACCACAGCAATATATTTGTTACTTATTTTTTAGTTTTTAGAGATGTTGATCACGTTACTAGCACTAGAAACAGTTTGAACTGCAAATAACCTTTTACTTTCTTAATAAAATTTAGTGTTGGGGCCCGATTTTTGACTGTTTCCAAGTAGATGAACGTATACGTTTCTTACCGAAAACGCACGATTGCAATTTTTTACTATACGCTTCTCAAACATACGTCTATATCGATTCGTATAACTGAGAGCGGACTTGAAATCTACGAAACCTACAAATGTATACGTTTTTATCTGGCTGACAAGCGCTAAATTTGGTATTAATGCTGTTGAATGTCAAAGAGTTTGTAGATAAAAGTTTTTATTAATTAAAGTAAGATTGGTTTGATGAAAATATGTCTTTTGCCGCAGCAACAGAATTATAGCACATTTTATTTTTATTATAATTGTTTTAAATTTTTTGCAACTGGTTCTTACCAAGCCAATGTTGATGTTAATGCCTATGTAGCTATATCGCAAACTAGTGTCAGTTTGTTGTGGGTGTCTTTACAAGAGCTGGTATTTTTTAGTTTGTTTCTAACTGTTTTTTTAACGAATAATTTTTACTATGATAAATGTAGGTTGTTGACAAAAACTTCTTTTGGTAATTTTTGTTGTAACCAATGTTAATTTTTTTAAACAGATTTCCCAGCTTAATTGGCTGCATCGATTGCACACATGTAGCAATTGTAGGTTCCCAGAAAATGACGAACATTTAAAACATTTATACATTAATAGAAAATTGTACCTTTCTAATTTTACTATAAATAAACTAGATGATTTAGTATACCTGAAATTGAATTTTGTTATTTACTGCGATATTTCACAAACAAATAGGTATTTGCCTTTATATTTTTTTCTTTGACGTCGATGTTAAAATAAACGTGCTTTTTGTTAGTTTAGTTGTGTGCTATTTGTTTCTGTATAGTGCTGTGACGTAAAAGCGAGCACCCGTAGTTCTTTTCTCGCTCTAGCGCTGTTTTAACTGGTTATAATCAGCACATCGAATTCTATTAGTTACTTTATCCACGCCACTCTCCGATATCAGAGCTGCCGTTGCTTTTCTTTACTATAGGCTAAGTTACAGGTACTTAATCGCGCTTCAGTCAACACTTACAGATACTGGAGTTGTTTTTCCTGTTCCTACGAGAACCGTGAGTTGGCAAGACTAGTAGCAAAAAAATCAGTAATTTAGTATAATTCAATTTATGTGCAATTGTTACAAATTGTAAAAGCCCAGCTACGAAGTAATTCTAGAAAAATAATTCGCATTTAATCTATGTATTGCACTCATAACATCAATAAGTGTAAAATTTAACAGTTTTTTTTAGGTCACGACGTAATATTGCCAGTGGTTTCAGCTTTTAACTCAAAGTTTAGTGCCAGCGTGTATTCTACACGCAGTACAGTACACATGTTTACCAAAGAAATGCGTGAGAGAATAAAATTCAGTAGCGTTTATCAATTAATGTTCGAGCGGGTAGTTTAAGAAATATGTACTTTGATTGGACCGTTTATTTTAACCAAACCACTTACGAAAGATTAACAACAACCACTTGAATTATTGCATATAAAAACGAATCAAGAGTTATAAGATTCTTTCAATGGAAATCAATGGGATACATTGGAATCAATCGGTTTCGTAGTATAGTGTTTATCGGTTTTTATATGGAATTTTCAGTAAATGATATATTAATTGTATTCTATAGGTTTTCATGTGTTTTACTATTAAAAAACGTTCTATCTGTAATTACTTATCAAATTTTACCAGTTTTTAATAGTTTTTTTATAGTGAAATATTTTATGAATAATTGCACATTTAAATTGGCAATTACTGATTAAAATAGTAAAATTGCGTTGAAGATACAATTATACTGTATTTGAATGCTAATTCTAGTTGTTATTTATTATTTAAGTACGTCTTGACGTTATCAACAAGATTCGCGTCTTACTTACCTGTATTTCTATTTGTGCGTTATTATAATAAATAAACAACGAGACATGCGCGTTTAAATACTGTTACACTGGTTTTCTTGTAACAACAAAAAAAGAGGCAACGGCACAGTTTCCCCGGAGAGGGAATCGCAGGGTTTGTGATGCTAAATTATAGATAAAAGCTAAAAAAAACGCTAAGACGATGAAGGATTAAATTAGGGAGATATCGTCTAACTCTACCCGTAGCTGAAAAAGAACAAATAACACGACAGAAGTAATAACACAGAATATATATTTATTGTATCACAGAAATAGTTGAAGACGAAGACAGTATATAAGTATAGTTACATAAACGGTGCAAACAATATTACATGGGTTGATATCACAGGCCAAATATAAGTTACACCCTTTGTCGGGACAACACGTCACACATCTACGTGCCCTAATCAATCTAACTTTTAACTTTAACAAAGGAATGACTTTACTTTATTAAGTTTGATTTCAAGAATGCGAAAATCAAAGTATCTAGAATCAAAGCGCGCCTGATAACTATGTGACACACAAAAAAAGTTTAATATTAATTGTGTTTACAACCTAGTATGTACGTGTGGCCATTCTAATAATCGACATGACCAACAAAATAAAAAATGCAATACTTACAGTTGTGTATTATCCAGTAGGGGATTAGCTAATTCCGTACCAGTCTGACCTAAAACGTAATATGAAATTTGACACAAGTGTACATACTGTGTGAGCACAAGACAGCCGACTACGAAGAAAAGGATCGCGATGACGCCGGACAAATTTCAGACTTGAAAAATTTTTATACTAGAAAAGTGAATATTAACGATCTATTTGTTGGGATTAATAAGAAATTCTCGATGGAAAATGAAGTAAAATGTTTTAATTTGGAATTCACAATAAAAATATTATTTGATATTAGGTTTTTATTAGTAATTACTTATTAGAAAAGTATGGGTTTTTATTCGTTTTAATGAGTCTATCTGCATTAAAAGCTATTTACCTATAAAACGTTAATGGTTTTCTATTGGTTTCTAACGGAATATCATAATAATTCTATAGGTATTTTCCTATTGGATTTTAATAGTTTTAAATGAGTAATTACCAGGGCAAAAGCCTGAATAGAAACTTATTTAATACAATTAAATGAAATCTTATTGGTTTCTATGTGGCAAATATCATAGAAATGGCAAAACGTTATTGCCAAAGGCATAACCCTAAATTCTATAACCAATCAGCCCAAGCCATATAAACTCAACAACAACAAATAAAGTGGATATACAGTAATACAAGGATCAAGCAATCAGCAACTACTAAAAGAGGGATGTACCAATGAATACTCCCACAGATAACCTAATAACTCATCAATGCTCAAAGTAGGTACAATCAACAAGTGTTTTACACAGTATGGAAACATTAAAAATAATCAATAAAAAACTAGGAAAAGTAGAAAATAAAAAAGTCCATACCATTGTCAAAAAAAAATGCAAAACCCACAACTAGAGAAAACTAAAGACAGCATTCTATACTCACAACATCAAGAAATACCAACTAAACATAAATACATGTAAGAAAACTAAGTTTCGGTCTGTACCAAGTACAAGATTAACCCAACAGAAACGAAAACATTGGAAAACCATTCTAAAAAATCAAAAAAGGATTGTCAAAGCAATCAAAGCCAAATTCATAAAATAAAAAAGAAAAAAACACTTCTATGTAGTTTAGAATCTGGTTTGAATGACAAGTTGATTACCTAACTCTATAATGGTTCTTTCTTAGATGGTAGTTTGCTTCTTGAAGTTCATCGATTTTTGTCTTACCTTTTTGGAGAAGTTGCTTGTTAAGTTCTTTAATTTCTTTCACGTCCTGATGAAACCTGTTATAAAAGTGGACGAAACGGAAGGATCTTCGGTTATAAAATCTACTTACCTTTTTTCGACACTGTAATTTCCGCTCTCACTAATACAAATGTTTATCTCAATTATAATCAGGGCCGCCGAGAGGATTTTGGGGCCCGGCGATATACTTCTTGTGGGGGCCCCTGCCAAGAGCGTGAAAAAAAATATTTTCCCCTCGGACTTTGGGCTATTTATAAATGAAGCGGGAAACCGAAAAATATCCTAATTGTTATTGGAACAATGTATTCATCAATAATTCTCTTACAAAAATGAAAACGTTTACAACTAAAATTACGATTACGATTCGTGTGCGGTACAGGATGAACTCGCGTGAAAATAACCGTCTCCCGCACACGGTTCCCTAGTCGGCCCACACGCATCCCTGAAGGACCTTAAGGCGCTGGCGCCAGACCAGTGATAGCAAGCACTTGACTCTTGACAAACAAAAGATTGCCACATGTGATAACCATTACTGCAAGATGCGTTTGTGCCGTGTAGACTTTTTCGCAACGGGGGTTCCGAAAGCAATCTTGGCAACGGACACTCTCCAGACGTACCTTACACACACGCACTACAAAAGGAGGAACGTAGTTCCTACAAATTGAAATCATGATTTTTTCATACAAAAATCAAGTGATTTAAATCATGATAGATTTTTTCTCCGGGGCCCCTAGAACCCAGGGGCCCCGGGTATTTTCCCCGTCAACCCCCCCCCCCCTCTTGTCGGGCCTGATTATAATACCACCTTGATTTAAGTATCTAATACCAAATTTCGAACTAGATGCCGACCTTATTTGTTCACTACAGTTGTTTTATAATTTTAAAAATACGTATGTGCTAATATCTGCAGAGAACTACTTTTGCTCGAATTTTCTTCGTAATAACTCGCTTAATGGACGCTTCTAAAAAATCGGTGATCTTAATTTTCAATACAAGAAAAACCAAAATGAAGTTTATTTTATCAGTTAAGCTTAAGTCACGCGCTTCCCCAAAACCTGTGTTCCGTAATCGGTTCGTACGGAAGAAAAGGGAAACGCAACATTCTAGACGCAACTTTAGAGCGATTACACGTGTGTTTTTTATATGTTGTTAAATAGTTAAAACCGGTTTACTTTGTCGATTTGGTTTCGTATTTATTCCAACAAGATCAAATTTAGCGAAAATGACAAGTTATTAAAAAGAAACCTACTTACCAATTTAAGAGCACTCAGACCGAACCTAAATAAATACTTAACACGACGCGACGTACCTATCACTAAATTGTTTAAATCATCATTATTACAAGGAAAACTTTTTACATAAAATGTGCATGATGAGTAAAATCACTTACCTTTTATTTAACTCACAGCTACTGTCGGGTTTTGAAAAAATAATTAACAAAAATGTTCAAAGCATACTTTTAATATTCATATTAAGTAATTTAATTTCATTATAAATAACAAAACAGAAATAATATCTACATTATCAATAGAAGTATCAGTGGCTTTCTACAAAATGTTACAAATATTAATTAGTTTATAACAACACTATTTACACGCCACACAATAACCTAGATCACAATAGTTTAACAATTACTTAGGATTTTTTTTTCAACTTGATTACAGTATTGCTAAAGAATATAATAGGAATTCAGTCAAGATCGTATCATGTTTAGAAAATATCTACATTAGAAGTAGTTTGATTTGATTTTAATAACGGTGTATGTAAAAAAGGTCAGTCGTCACAGCATAATTATGCCTGATATAGTTTTACGTCTTTATAATCTATAGGAGACTCAAAACAAAAAGTGGACGGGACTCTTCGATTGAAAATTAAGGTCCGAAAATGGAGCAACTAAAAATCTAACGACTAGTCAACAAATGGAGGCGGAAAAAACAGTTTACACTCATTAATTTGTTTAAGTCTTTCTTTTTGTAAAATTAGATTACTTGACACAACGCTTGGTTTGGCACTGCAATTGTGGCGGCCTTGCCGTTGATGAAGGACCCGCTTCTGCGTATAAACAAGAAGATTCACTGCACGAACATGTAGTGTCATGACTACTGGAGCACGAGTGTTTATCGGTTTCAACGTCGGCATCTCCGTCGTCCCAATTAAAGTGATTTCCCCATATTTTGTTATCACAGTTATGAGAGTGATGATAATGATTTCTAGGCGTTGACCTGCGCCCAGAACTACCACTGGCAAGAGAACAATGTGCGTCACAGTTATTACAAGAGCTTACTCTAGGATACTGTGGAACACGATTACTGCACATACCAGGTTGATTCGGTATATGTACAGCGTAACAAGCGTATCCACCACTTCCGCAACTACTACCACCGCGTGGTGGAGGTATTGGAGGATTTTCACGTGGGCATTCAGGTGGTGGATGATCAGGCGGTGGCGGAATCAATTCCGACCACGTCGGTGGCGGTATAAGCATTGTCGTCGCGTATGGAGTAGGATTGTCCGGCGATTTTCTACAATTGTAAAAGGTCGACATACTCTTCGTATCAACTTCAGCATAATCTGCTGGTTGAGGCGCTAACGGTATTGACGAATCTTTGTCGCAATCAGCCGGGCGCCAACCTCTGTCAATCCACAAACTTTCTTTCGTATTTAATTGTGTGGCATTGACTACAGGGACACTTAAGTGTCCCAACTGCTTATTAAGTGATTGTCGACGCTTTAAATATAGGAAGCTTCCAGTTCCTGCTAACAGTAATAACGCAAGCACTGCCAATAAAACAACAAACCACGTTTGTCTCACTAAAGGTAAACCTAATGTCCTAGGACTTTGTGCTCTTGGAGAAACTAATAAAGGAACCGAGTTTGAAAACGGACCCATTCCAACTTGAGTTAGAGCCGCTACTCTGGCATTATAGGATCCGCCACTTGTTAGATTGCTCACTAGCACAGATGTCGTTGAAGAGTTTAATGTTTGAGATCGAAGCACACTGCCTTTAATTTGTAGTTTATAACCAACTATAATTCCGTTGTGGTGTTGCGGGGGTGGTGGAGACCACCGTACCCAACCAGTCGAATCATTGAACAATCCGGCAGTAATGCTATCAGGAGGTGCAGACGGAATATCTTCTAACGTTTGCGATACTTGGGAATTTGATGGTTGTCCTTCCACAGATTTGTAAAAAGGCGACAAAAAAAATTCGTACTTCGTAAACTTTTTTAAATTTGTCACCGCATAACTACCGCTTTGTACATCTAACACCGTTAGTATATTATAGTTATGCGAACCTCCCGAAAGTTCACGAAAGCGAATATAAATGCCTTCAACATAATCGGGCGCTGTTACCGTTAATGTCCATAAGAGTTTTACCGAGCTTGAAGATAACGGACGAGCATCACGTAACTCCACGATTTTGGTACTTAACATAGATCTAGCGGTATCAAGTTCTGAACGCGGCACTGATCTTGAGTTGCTCAATGTTCTTGCCACCGCTGATACAGCACTAGCGGGAGAAAGTCCGTGAGAGTTTTCGGCGCGCACTATAAAAACGTACGAACTATCTGGTTTCAACTCGCGCACTGACATGTAAGGACTTGTAACGCGATGAGCAGCTACCACCCACCCCGTTTGTAAATCCGGGCTCCAATATTCTACAGTATATCCAACTAGGTTCTCTTCGTCTTCACCGTCCCAGGACAATACGATGCTAGATTCCGTTGCATTTAAAATACGTGGTTTGCTTGGTGCTTTAGGAAAAGTTGATGGATCCGGACTGCGGTGTAATGGAGAAGACGAACCTTCGACCACGCTTAAAGATGCTGACCACGAACTCTCGCCACTTTCGGTTACAGCCGAGCAGGTGTACAGTGCCGAATCTTCTAAACGTAAATCTAAACAAAAAAAAATATTGTGCTTAATTTAATAAAAACTTTGAAACTTACCATCGATATCTAAAACTCCACTGGAACTAATAGTGTACCTATCTGGAAGACTACTAATTTGTAAAATTTTTCCATCTTTTAACCAGCGAGTTCTAGGTTGTTCTCCTTCAGGGCTTGAAGCTTTACAATGTAAAGTAACCATGCTGTGAAGAGGAAGCGTTTGATTTGCAGGTCCTATTTGTATTATAGGAGGAGGAAAGTCGGCTACTGATGTCACCTACGATTGCAAAGTGTTAATGTTAATTTTTCGTAAAAAAAAATGATTAAATACCTGAAGAAACGCTCTAACGCTGCTAGAACCAGCCACACTTAAAGCCGAGCAAACTAAAAATCCGGCGTCTTCTCTTTGTACACCTTGAATTTTTAACGTACCATGTGCGTTCACGTGCATGTGGCCGTACGACGTATCAGGAAACATCAGTAGTTGTGAACCTTCTTTACTCCAAAATACCGAAGGCGGAGGATGTCCGGAAGCGGCACAGTGAAACTCGACTATTCCGTTAAGGCTCACTTTTTGGTCACGCGGTTTTTCGATAAAAGTAGGAGGTGCTATAAAAAAATTTAAAAAAAAATAAATATTGACTGCGATAAAATGAATTATGTATAGTACTCACAGTTAACTGTAAGTGAGGCTCTTGCGGTAACGCTTCCTACTAAGTTTTCCGCGTCGCATATGTACAATCCTTCATCTGAAGTTTGTACACTATCGATAAGAAGAGATTTATCGTCTAGGATTCGGGCACGTCCGATGGGCATTTTCCCATCTTCTCGTCGCCATAACACGTTGGGAATTGGTTCGCCGTCAACGGCGCATTGAAAAACAACTCGTTGACCTACTAAGGTGACTACATCTTGTGGCTCCTTGTTAAAAAATGGCTTTACTGGAGAAGAAATAGATGTAAGATAGATGTGTGTGTTAATTACGGGTACTTACCATGCACGGTAAGCATTGCGGGCGATGTTTCTTTGGTCCCAACTAAGTTATGCGCGATGCATTGATAACGTCCTTCGTCGTGTTGTCGTACATCCGAAATCATAAGATTCCCACCATCCACTATTCGAATTCTTCGGTTGTCGAGTTCAACGTCTTTTCCATCTTTTTTCCAAACGATATTCGGTTCCGGGTGTCCTTTCGGTGGACCACATTGTAACAACGCCGTTTCACCGGCTGCTACTCTTGTATCAGTTGGCATTATACGAAATTCGTCTCGCAAAACTGCAATAAATTATTCAAACTTTGTATTACAGAATTAGTCTTGCATTAGATTAAAACGTATAAAGTTTTAATATTTGCGAGATGTCTGCTTCGCATTTTGAAAACGAATTAACTTTATTGTAAAAGTAAGAAAAGTTATGAACTAACCCAAGTTTAAATTTAATTACGTTCCGTCATAATAATTAACTTGAGCAGAATAACTGAAACGTAAAAAGAACTTGAATTTTGGCCCAATTTTGATTTTACTTGTTGTTTTAATGAAACGCACTTTCAGCAACAAAGTTCGTCTTTGTTCGATTAATTATAATTTTAATTGTAGCTTAAAAGATTTATTTTTGGAGTGGTTTTTAGGAATGTTTTCTTTGTGCATTTTCGATCGTAACTAATGTGAATTCTAAGATAAGACCACCAAGGCAATGTACGTAATTCAAAACCAAAAATAGAACCGCAATACGCTAATGTCACTTCGTGAATGAATGCAGTGTTTGTTGCGATATAAAAAGACTTCTGTGTCTTCTACATGTTGTATTTTTTCATGACATTTTGCTGTCACCGTCTGTAATTTATATTTTACAATTTTTTTCGTCGTTTATAAGCAATGCAACAAGAAAGGTTAAGTGCAACAACGTGTTGGGTGGGCATTGTCTTTTGCATATTTAATTTAAGGCGCTCGCGTTATTGTATTGGTTTCATATTCGTTGCAGTGCATGTAAACTTTTGCCTTCTTGAACAAAGTTAGTCGTAAAATCCCACTCGATTTGTGCAATTTTATATCTCGTTATTGCTTATCGTCATGTCTTCGTGTTCTTAGGCGCTAGTATACTTGTGCCGTTTTAAATTCTTTAATATCAAAGGAGTGGCTTTTACAACGCCATTTAGGGATAATGGAATCGGTGATATGTCTAATCAATTACTATGGAAATGATTTTTTGTGCGTTTACACACCTTAAATGCCGATATTTAAATGTACACAGGGTGTCTAGGACATGTAAAAAATACTTTTAACATTGTGAAGGCGGGCACGTTTGCCTCTCTTTCAACTTAAACGGGTTGGAAAATAAATAAAATCGAACGTTGACGTCTGTTTTCTAATTAAAACGACAAAAACTTCTTTTGTTCAGGTACAACAATTTAATCCTAGTAGATTTAGTTTAGCAATAAAGCGCATTCTGAAATATAATGAAAATAAATCCAGAGAAAGCTTTTCATCTTTAGTTAATTAAAAATTAAACTTAATTAATTTGACGCAACAAATTAATAAGTAAGATACGAATCAACTAGTACTAAAAGTTATATAGATACTAAAGATGAGAAGAATAAAAGCAAAGTCGGATTTTCAATAACGCAAAAGATATATCAGTGAAATAAAAAAAAAACATAAAACATTTACAATAAAAAAAACATGTTATAATAAAAAGAAATAAAAACTGAATATATACAAGGTATGTTACTGTTTGATTACAATTTTTCTATATCATATTTTATGTTATCTCCCCTACATAACTTGCATAAGTTATTAACAAATAGAACTTCACCAATGTTACAGTTAATTGAATTAAATTTGCATGCAAAAATTATAGTTAAAAAATAAAAATCGAAATAAACGTATTACATCGAAGTAAATGGCGGTTTAGTGAACTGACAAATGAAATTATTCAATATTTACTTTTAAAAACTAACATACGATCCTTAGGATGAAAACTTACATCTGTAACCTTTTGTTTAGTGAATTGCCAAATTCGGATTGAAGAGAAGTCCTTGGATGCTCGATAACGTGAACGTAGATCGATCAATATTTTTGTTTCCAAAGCATTACACATCATATGATAAACCATTACAAAGTTTCGAATGTAGTTACAATAGAGATATTTGAATAAAATTTGATATTTTCGATAAATCAATCCAGAAATAGTATTTATTATAAACATAAAACTAGTTTCGACAATTTAAATTGTCATCGTCAGTTAAACTAAAAGCAAATGAAAACAAGTATTTAAAGAGAAGCCAGAATTAACATAAGACATAGAACGATAGATAGCAGCATTATCCGATCTATTTTCAAAATTTTTTTTAAAGAAATAATAAACGAACTTTATTAAAAAACATTAAATTTACAACAAAAAAAGCAATTTTATTAATATAAAGATTAGTATAACTGGGTTTACGATAGATTTCCAAACTAAATTTATCATTATTTCGTAAAAAAATCATCTAAATATAGAAGAGAGGTGTTACATTCAATTTTGATAAGCAAAACCAATATTAAGATGAATAGAATGAAATTATTAAAATTATTTAAATCATCTAAAGAACACTTAAAGAGAACAATGCAATCATCGACATATCTAAACCAAAAACTAATCAAGTTAGAAAAAACAGAATTAGAAAGCATTTTATTTTCAATATTAATCATGAAGATTTCAGCAGCAAGAGCTGAAATATTAGATCGCATAGCTCACCCAGATGAACACTTGTTCTTCTTTTGCTAATCATATTTTATTTACCAGTCATTCTTTTTCTTCGGACCGTAATGTTAAATTTCTTAATTTGAAAATTGAAAATTCCGATATTTCTCTTAATTAAACTCTTGATTTAAATATTTCTCCTCTTCTTAATAATAAATTTTGAATTGCTTATTTTTTAGCTTTTCATTTTCCATTTTATATTACCTATAAGCTGTCTATTTAATGTCATTTTCAATTTAAATTTTTTTTGTCATTCACTTTTTATAATTGTATAATAACTTGTAAGCTCTTATAAATGTTTAATTATTTTTGTTAATTCACTTGCTTTTAGTTTAACTGACGATGACAATTTACATTTTACGGAGTTTAGAAAATAGATTTTCAGGTAGCGAATAGATCTAAACAAGATGGTAGTAAAAGAAATCATATACATACTTTTGTATGAGTGATATAACACGTTCACGACCTTGATGAATATCGTAAATGTGTTATTTTTGTCTATCGAGATATATAATCCGCACACGCAAAATAAGCAGATGCCTACAAACAATTTTGTGTATCATCAATATCAATATTTTTTTTCTACTGTTAGTCCGATGGATCCAACGTTGTCCTGCGAAAACAAAAATCACAGGCCAGACGGTTCTCCCTTCTTAGTGCCAACCGCCAAGCATGCGCGTATGCACCAACCATTCTCTATGTACCACACTAAACTATTATTTGTTGACAATTATCGTAGTGTGCAAGTACGCATTGTTATTTTGACCAGATTTGTTCGAAGAAACTCACATATTGAGAAATATTTGTCAATAGATTGAAGGTGTCGAGATTCTTATAAAGGTATGTAATATTACTGTCTGTAATAATTTGCTTGACGTTCTAGGGAACATAACCTATAATTTTTTTATTCTGACAGATGTCTTCAGATATCAAACGACCGCTAAAATCAAGCAAATTGCAAGATATAATAGACCATTATTGAGATGCATCTGGCGAAGAGAGCAAATGTGATGATTCCGTTGCTGATCCCTGTTTCTTGCCCAGTGATTCTGGCAGTTATTCAGATTTAGACAACGAACATTCTGTAAAGAAACGTAGAACTACTGAAGTGTCTCTAAATATGCCATATACTTTCCGACAATGTAATGCTGATAATATTCACAATAAATATTCTTCGTCTGAGGAAAGTGAAGATTTAGCTACAAAACCAGAGAAACTTTATCTAATCGAAATGAAATATCCCAACACCCAAGTTTATATTGATGGGGACCTCCTGTTAGAAATCAGCCAAAGATTTTACAGTTCCAAGGACCTAGTGGCGTGAAACCCAATGTGTCAGCATTACTTGCAAACTGTAAGCCGTTAGATGTCTATTCCGCAATTGTCGATGATCACGTTTTAGAAATAATTAAGAACAAAACTAACTTGTATGCTTTACAACTAATGTTAGATGCAAACGCTGATGTGGCTCCCGAATCACGAATGCACAATTGAACTCCCATTAAGGTCAATAACGTGAAAAAAATTCTTGGGCTTGTTTTATGAATGGGTTTGGTCAAGATGCCTTTTATAAGAGATTACTGGAGTAATTATCCGCTATACAATACCATTTGCAAAATCAAAAATGACAAGGAACAGGTTTGAGTTGATTTTGAAAACCTTACATTTCGCTGATAATTCAACATGTCCACCTGGTGACAGATTACATAAAATTTAAGATCAAGTAGATCTATTAGTAAAGAATTTTCAAAGTCTACATTCCAGGCAAACACATTTAAGTGGATAAGACAATGGTTCTCTTTCGTGGACGTTTGATTGCGAAGCAATATATGAAGCAAAAACGTCACAGTTATGGCATAGAAATATTCAAACTATGTATTGGTTATGGCTATACATATAACTGGCAAATAAATTGCGGAAAGAATTTAAACGTAGAGAAGAGTGGAAAGCAATACACATCTCGTTGGAACTATTTGATCGAATAAAAAAAGATTACCCACAAATGTAATAAAAACGAAACTGAAGAAAGGAGAAATTTGTGCAATGCAAAACAAAGAAAGTATCACTACATTGAAATGAAAAGATCAAAGAGATGTGCTCATGTTGTCAACGAAACATATAGATAATAAAGTTTATGTAAAATATAAAAACAGTTTCAGAAAAATACCAGCAGTGATAGCAGAGTACAAGACTGCTGTAGATTTGTCGAATCAAATGGGGGCTTATAATAACCCACTGCGAAAACAACTCAAGTGGTACCAAAAAATTGCTTCTAACAACTGCAGTAGTAAATGCCCACATGATATATATAAGGAGATATCTGGAGTAACAATATCCATAACCGATTTGAAAAAACAAATAGTCTGAGATCTGACAAATCCACAACCTGATAACGAAGAGACTGAAGACAAGAAAAAGAAAAGTAACACTCACTAAAAAGTATGTGTAAGAATTGCTAAAAAGAACTATCAGTAAGGGAAGGAAGAAAAGTGGCTCAAAATAACACAAAAAAAAACGTGACTTACTGCAATGAATGTGAGGAAAATTCTCATATGTGTTTCCAATGTTTCAGTAAATTACATTAGTGTTTTCTCTTTTGTATTTCTAATCTAAATAAACAAAAAATTTTGATGAAACTTTCATTTTATTCATTTTTTTTGTATCATCTTATTTCATGGACCACAGACGTACCTAAACAAAAAACTCAATGTCCCTCGCAGAAGTAGATGTCTACAGGACCGTGATGGTCCATCTGTATGGAATAATCCATTTAAAGTGGAACCTACAGACAACTTGACACCTTTTAAGCTAGTACTGACTGTTGGTCCCATAGGCCCAACAAGGTCTACTGGTAACAAATACATGTTCGTCCTATGGTACGGTGAAAGTCGATAACGTGTTAATGCGTAAGATGACCATAGGTCAAATGATAAATGCGTCATCATCTATCGAAACCAATTTAACGATGATTCTAGAGCGACCATTCAAAAGAATGCATTAAAATATTAGTCATAACAAGAATTAAAAAAAGGTATCAGAAACACGATCTAATTTTGCAGCAGTTTTAATTACTATTCATTAGATTGTGAGGGTCGCAAAACATTCGTTTTTTATATTTTTTTTTGCATTTTGGAGGTTGTGGAGCTAAATAGGTTGAGAATCGAGTCATCATTTGATTATTGATTTTGTGAATTTATACAGAGCTCGCCAAAAAGTCGGCACTAAATGGGATTTTTTTTGTTTTTGATTTTTAAAAAAACTTTTTACAGCAATAATTTGTGCTCGTCTGAAAACCTATTTAGCCCCTATCAAATATAGCTAGTGATTTTCACTTAGCTATAAAATGGCGTTTTTCGAAATTGTCTAAATTCAAAAATTGCTATTTCGTTTTAAGCAAGATTTCAATGAAATTTTTTCATCGTTTGTCAATTTAAGCTTAGCGTAGAATCTCAAGACCAAGAACCATTTTTTTCTTTGACTTCCGCTAAATCTAGTTTTAATTTTTTGGAATATTTTCAAATTTTCACATACCAAGACTTCATTTTAAAATTCAATTTAATTTCGTTAAAAACGTTAAAAATTTATAATTGTAAAAAACAATTGCTAATTATTTATTTAGGTTTGTTATTATTCACAGAAAAGTTATCTTGTTGCATAATCTTTACGTTTTTGGTGCAAGATACTTTATGGGAGAAATATTTTTCAATGGGAATTAATATCTATTTACGTAGCTTCTATAAGCTCTAATTTATTCTTGCTGATTAATTACTTTCACAAAAATCCTTTAAATATTCATTTACAGTTACCTAAACGAGTTGATTTTTCTTTATTCAATTTGTTACGCTGGATTTCCTACGACGGCAAACTAAGTTGTTCTAAATTATAAACTAAATCTAAAAAGGCGCCAAAACGATAAAAGACTAATTAGAAAGACACCGTTTAAATCTACCCGCAGCTGAACAATGACAAGACAAGTGACAACACAGCATATATATTAATTTTATTACAAACAGTAATCAAAGAGAACGAAGAAGGTACATAAGTATATAAAATATAAGTTATGCCTTCGACTAGACAACACGTCGTACAGTAAAGCGAGCTAGTCGGTCTAACTTTTACATTCAAAGAAGGAATGACTTTGCATGCGTAAATTAAAACATAAAAGTACGAAAACGAAGATTTAGAGATTCAAAGCGCACTGCATAAAACTTTGTGACACAACAAAATAATCTAATAATTAATTGTGTTAACAACCTAACATGTACGTAGGGTCATTCTTACAATCGACATGACCAACAAAATACTAATCATAAAAATTGTAATACTTACATGCCATGTTTTATCCAGTAGAGTACTGGCTAGTTCCGTACCTGTATTACTTAAAACGTAATATGAAATCTAACACAAAAACTTACATACGGCGTTATTACAAGTGAATTCCGTTTTTAAATCATACAATCATTGAAGATAGCTAATGCGCAGAGTTTCCTCTCGATCTAATATCATAAATGGTGGTAAAAGTTCCTTCCAAAAGAAAGTATCGTAAATACCTCCAACCCCTTGACTTTTAGTTGCAGCAACGTGAGGTCATGGTAACTTTCCCAAATATTCCATCTGCTTGTTATCTCCACCGACAAAACAAATGTGTGGAGGTATGGAAACCCGTTATAGACAGTTATGAAGAATCAAAACCCAAATACAAAAAAATAACGTCTTACCTCCAATTAAAGACTTTCGCTCAGATCGCCACAAAAACTCAATTGCATATTCACGTAGAATTGGGTGAAATAGCTTAATGATGTAAGCCTTGTTGGGCGTAGACACCGCTAAACGGAGGTCTGTGTTGCATAAACGTTACCGGAGGAAATGATATCGTGTTTTAAAATTTGACAGTCAAATACGAAAAGTGATCGCATGGTGTTACATCCGAAGAGCGCGGAGGTCAAGGAATTTCCGAAAATCTTTCAATCCATTTATAGAAAAAAAGAAAATTAAGAAAATTACGAACGTCAACTATACTGTGCGCTTGAGCAGCATCTTGCTGAAAATACATATGCAGGTACCTTTCAGAATTAATATTTTCTCAGAAGAAAATGCTCTAATGATTTGATTATTAAAGATTCCACACCAGAAATTCGTTTTGAATGAGTATTAGTCGACGAAAAAAAAACACGTATTTAATAAATGATCTGTCTTCTATTTGTGCTTGAATTCAAACGCGAAAATATAGCCGAGCATCTAAAGTTCGGCCTTGCAACGTGTGGTTAATTGTTGACTTGTAAGGTCTGACTTTATTTGTTTCAAAATTCTTCTGGTCGTTGTGCTGTATATTGGTTTCTCGAAGAGGCGTTCGTGGACATTAACCCAAGGATTATGAGAAACTTTACCTAACTAACTCTTAAATTTCTTTAAAATCCACAACAATCTCATATTCTGCCTACTTAATTTATTGCATCATGTAAACTGAATAAAGAAAACTCTCCTTACTTAGACAATTGTAAAAGAACATTTACAGCATTTTTGTGAAAGTAATTCATCAGCAAAGATAAAGTTTTTAGAAGAAATTAATTTTCATTAAAAAATATTTCTCCCATAAAGTATCTTGCACCAAAAACGTAAAGATTATGCAACAATATTACGTTTCTGTAAATAATAAGAAACCTAAAGGAATACTTATTTAAATTTTTTTCCAATTATAAATCTTTAACGTTTTTAACATAATCAAATTGAATTAACGTCTCATAGCACTTTTGATTGTTCTAAAGTTCCTGATAAAAATTGCAATAGTTCGATACTTTATGTTAGAAATCGAAATTGAAAAAATCGCGCTCTAATCCACCACGACATTCTTCTCTTTAAAGTAGGTTCTAAAACACGTTAAATATTACTATTTTTTAAATGAGTTGAGTTGTGAGTAGTTCTATTTAAGTTGAGCATATAGGTACGTGCAATTTCAGATCGATATTTTACCAATTAACAATTTTTAATTAATTTTTCAATATTCACGCTCAAAACAGTAAAAATGTGTAGTGCTGAGTTTTTTTCCAAATTGTAATAGTAGTTTTAAACTGTTCTACAAGAAAGAGATTCATGCTACCAAAAACTAAGAAACCGAAAGTAGACCTAAAGCAAATACATAAAACACAAAGAATATTTTTAAATAAAAGAAAGAGTTAACAATGTTTATTAGAACAATCAAATTCATTTAGGTTGAGAGTTTTTATTTATTACAAGCAAAACAATTTTAGAAGTATCAAATGTATATAAAAAATCAAATACTAAAGGATTTACATGTGTTTCTTTTATTTTGTCAAACTATAAATTCTAATAGTAGATGCGTGTTGCTTTTCTTTCCAATAAATCGATTACATGAGGTTACAATATAGTGTCCTTTATTTAGATACTTTCAAGTAAACTATAAATAAACCCCGCTTTCAACAAACCCACCAAACAGTGAGGAGAGTTAATTTACTTTAGTATTTGCGATGAGACCACCGACTTGAATATACGCGGTGAACGACTTTAATTATAATTGATTAGAAAAACAACCCCCCAAGATATTTCCTTACTTTCACTACTTTGATGTTTCGAAAGGTTCAAATATATGCAAGATGTTGCATCAATTTTCTAGAGTGATAAGAATTTAATAAAATTTATCAAACCGTAAACAATTACTTTATAATTCCCTCGAAATGAAAATCGGGGAATGCAGTTTGAAATTCGCTGCAGCAAGTGAAGAACCCCTAATCTGGGATTCAGGAACTCTGCATTACCCTAATTAGGGTGGATGATGTTGAAATGCAAGCGGTTGAAAGAGAATCAGACAATAAAGAGAAGTTAGTAGTTGCAGTAGCAGATTGCAGTATAATAACATAATTTAACCGAAAACTTTTACTTTTCCGAAAACCCAATAAAATTTTATTGCTGCGAAAAACCGAAACACAATTTAAAAGTCGACATTTATGAAAGTTACTTTTCGTTTTTATATGTGCGGAAAATAAAGAAAATCTAATCAAGTCCGGTATAAACAGAAATCGCTGCATTTGCAAAAAGGTATTCTTTTAAGGTAGTTGTAGCAGCCGAGGACGGTTGTAAAAATCGTATATCAGATCTACGAATCACGAAAAGGTTCCTTGCAATCACGCACTAGAATTGAGAAAAGAAAGGGTGGAGGTGCAGCAACAACAACAACAACGGTAACAGCAACGACCAACATGCACGACATGTTGCTCCACAAACCTGCAGAAGAATTATTTTCAAACACAGACAGACGTAATATTACTCCGTAAGGTCAAATATCCCATCTCCCGACATAAAATATTTAAAAGCTGCAGAGGAAATTCTCAAGAATCAATTGAAATGATATATTGACGATAAAATAGAGAGTTGGTTAGATATTGAATTTCTTTTGGGGTCTCGCTTAGTGACTACGAAACCTTTCACATACGGCGACTTTATATTTTAAATCATAATATTCGCTGTGAAAATTCTTCTTTCATTTTGAAGCTAACAATTTAGACGTGCTATAAATTTTAATACAAATGCAAGTAATAAAAGTTCGAGATTTAATTTAAATTTCTTAACGGCCATCTACGATGAAAATATAAGAAAAATGACCTGACGTATTCCATATATACCCACGTTAAGCTACACATATAAACACAGTCAGTATCTTATCATTTACATAGTCTCCACCATAAATCATCGCATTGTCTACGTTGCTCCAAAAAGTAAAACGCGTTGGCGGTGCCGACAACTCACAAAGAATGATTTGGAAAAATTCGTGATTTAAAAGCGTAATCTAAATACCACGTAGATATAATTTAAGTTGTTACTTAATTTTACAACCACAACTTTTGAATTTATGAATGTGAAATTTCAAAGAAAAATTCCAAAAAATCTGTTTGTTTTTACGATATCAAAACAGCCAATCAACATTCGTTTCGATGAACACACAAATAAGGAACCTAACAATTACAATTACATTCAGTTTACACAAATTTGCATTTTAAATGATGGAAAATTGTTAGTGTGCACTATCGTTGGACTAACCAAGCTCGGAATTTCCATATTTAGGAATTTCTAGTTATACATGCCTTTAGATAACGAGATCGAAAACTTTAAAAATACAGCTTTAGAAAAATGTTATTCCCACAACAGAAAGTTCATGTGACAGATAAATTGCTGAATAAAGACGATCTAATCTAAGCACACAATAAACTAAGAAAGTGTTTACATCGATTTGTCAGTTCTTTACTTAAAATGTGTTTTTATCTAATAATCTGAATCACAAGCAACGTAATACGAAAACGGTAAATTGAGAAAGATTGGAAATTAAAACTCAACCCAAATTTTAATGCCGTTGAACTTGAAACTATTTCGTTAAAAATTGGTGTTTGAGAGACACTGAACGCTCTTGGAATTTTAAGAGTCGAGCATAGTTTGTCTACGACTTAACCTTTGAGTGTAAGTAGTTATGATACACATCTAATATCTTCTACTAAACAATTCTTCAATGTTTGAAGATACCTCGTTGAATTTAAATTATAATGAAATCTTTTTGAGTGATCACGTAGTAGATACTAAAATAGGTTATACGAGTTACTTAACGTAAACATGAAATATTGCAGAACATTACGAGTAACGTTTAATGTCATCACTTAATCACAATACGTCAACTTACATTATATGATGGTAGAAGAAACAATAACGTTCTAGTCCATTACTCTTCAATTACAAGAAATAGATTTATAGGCGATACTTGACGGGTTTGTTGTCGAGACTTTTGATTATGCGTAGGTGAGATTTGAATAATTGTGATTTGGTCTTAACAAAATTAAAGTTAAATGATTATGTAATTGATCTGAACTCGGTTTTTTGTTTCCTTCAATTTCTAAATGGTATGCTTGTGTCGATTTCGCATTTTACGATAGCAACCATATTAATAGTATATTGATCTACAAGTTTAGAAAAGTGATAGTTTTCCAGTGAGTGTAAATGTTTACACGAGCATGTTAATTCACTTTTCTTACATGAAGATAACGATATTCTAATCGCGTACATTGTTAAAAAGGTTTATTAGCATTGATGTACAACATTCTTCGGTGAAAAATCTTAAGCTTCAACACTATGGCGTACTCGGTGCTGAAAAGTACTTTACCAATAAATAAAAATGTGGAATTTCCGCATATAAAAAACTTCTGGTTTACCTGAGACGTCAGAATGACAATTATGCGCTAAAAAAATCTTGAGCTCTATCGATGGATGAAGGAGTTTTTAGAAAAAGCTCTTGATGCCAGCTTTCTGGTAAGGTTAGTAACTACGTTGCATGGAGCATGTCGGGCGGAAAAATTATGTTGCATATTTTAGTCATAACCAGTGGCGGCTGGTGGTCAATCATACAAGAGGGTCATTTAAAAAAAAAACGCAATGATCGCAAAAAGGATAAAAACATTCTTACAGTAACGTGATTTATATTTAAGATATTCGTCTATAATTACAATTACCAAAATAATCAATAGTAAGCTCATTAAAATTTACAATGATTTTTCAATGCTTAGCATAGAAATGCACATCTTTCTTGTCTCATAGTATTGCCAATTGCGTAGAAATGTTTGAATTTTTAACACAGAGAAATATCGCTCTCTTTCCACTGTAGTCATATGTAAAGTCAATTAATTGTTTTATTTAATATACATACGTATCTATTTTTAGTTTTTACAAACTTTTTGATTATAGTCTTTAATTGACTTCACAATTGGTTTTTACTTTTTCTTTTAAATGCTATAAATCCGTAACATTATTTTTACAACATAATGATTAATTCATCATTTGAAAACGGTAAACATAAAACACTAAAATCTATTATTTATTTCAAATCCACAAATCCAATTTAACGAATCATACACAAATTCTTTAAAATTACTGTAAACTTCTTTATTTTTATGTTTACTGGTTGGTCGAATTTGAAGTAAAGGCCGAGGACAAGCATTAAATATAAATTCTAGATGTGTAAACAATTATTAGCTATTCATTTTTAACGTCTTGTACCACAGTTATCATGAAACAAAAACTACTGTCATATGTGATAAGAAATCTGTATTTAACACACACGTGCTGCGAAGATAACGATAGATGACGTAAGTCACGTAAGCAATGATAGCATTGCACTCAAAGATAATTGCACTGAGTATTATCTTTGGCGTAGGCGGCCGGCTGAGAACCCAGCGAACGAATTTTAACATTTACTTATCTTCTTTTCTAACTCGCATAAAATTGTATTATGTGTGTCTCACTCTTAATTAGGATAACTATCATCGTAATATAATAAGTGCGGGCAAAAGTTCGTGTCAGCCTCGGATAAATTCGCAAGCTTTCGTATCTGTTGCGTTTAAATTGACAATTATTTAAACGCAAGAAATTTAAACGCTGATAATTTGATTTAAACGCAAATTTTCTGTAATTTTAAAGCAAATAAAATACCTTTCTTATTCATTTTTGGAGGGTCATTGACCAAATGACCTAATAGAGAAGCCGCCACTGGTCATAACATAAAATTACATGACTAGAAAACAAAGAAATAACAAGCCTTTTTTGCTACATCGAAAGATAGAGTAAACGAAATTAAGTTTTACAAAAAGTATTTAAATTGGAATCCAAAAAATGTGGACCATCTCAGACTAGTACTAAGTAACCAATTAGTATAAATACCTTCTACAATTTACTAAAGAAAATTGCTGTGTAGATAAGACTATGGAAGCTTAACAGCTATTGTTTTCGCAGAGTATCGGCGACATGTTTGGCCAACAGTGTTGTTACAGAAGCCTATCTCAAAGATAGCATCGAATACAAAGTAAAAATTTCAAAAAAAAATCAATAGTTCGACTAAAGAGCAATCTTTGACCTCTGAAACGTCATCAACAGTACGAGCAAGCAAATAATGAATTCTAATTTATCAGTGTCTGCGCTGCGGTCATTCATTATTTAATAATTTCACAAATTATTCATTTTCCAATTTACGCTAATAAATACAACAAATAAAAAGTGTTGCTATTTGAAATACTGAAGAAAATTGTTGTTGACTCACATTTCTTTACGAAAAAAAAATGTTTACGTTTTTATGAGTAGATTCCGTTTATTAACACGTTGCATAATAGTAAGCGCATCATAAAGAAAGAACAATCAAAATCACCAAGTAAAGATTAATTTAAAAATTTTGATTACACAACGCCAGAACTTGCAGACTATCAGGATCCTTCAAAAAAGTTAGGTATAGAAATCTAGAAAAATATACTAGAAGAGATATTAAAGCATTTAAACCATCTGTGATTAATTAAAATGTAAAAACAGACGTTGTTAAAACCAACGGTAAGAGAGTAAGAGTGAAAAACGAATCCTCTGAGTGTATAAAGAGAGAATAAAAACTAAAGTTGTTTGCACTGTAAATATATCCTCTAAACCAATGTTTCTAAAACGGAGCTCTTACTGCTTCGAAAAGCAATTCCCAGTGCTCCATCCAAAAGTAGTACACAACTTCAGGCAACCAGACCAAAAATAAAATAAAATATTGTAACAATGGAAGCCAAAGGCAAAGGGGTCGCCCTCATATGAAATGGACGGATACCTTAAGAAAGGTAAGAGACCTGCATTGAAGAAGACAGGCACAGAACAGAAATAGATAGAAAGATTCAAGGGAAGCTCATGTGTAATATTGGATAAGTTGAAGAAGAATCAATAATATATTCGCATGCATTGTTTGTCATTTCCAATTTCCAATCTGAGTGACATGGATCATCACAAATTGAAGCATTTCATCGGTCTTCGTCAAAACCGAATGGTCCCCCCTATATCAAAATGTCTTTTTTTCAAATGAGAAAACCATATGACAATTTATATAACATTTAGCTGTTCTTTCTACTACTATGCATAAAAAATTTAAAAAATAACTCATTTTGACTGTAATCTACTACTGCGTAGTTTGAAGATTTTCAATTCTTTTGTTTTTAGTATTGTTCTCATTTGCAAGAAGACTGGCAAAAGCATTTGATCAATGTAGAGATAACGCTTCCGCATGTAGAGCATTGATCGATCCATTTTTAAACTGCCTGAAATAAAGATCTATGGTTCGATTTGCAATATATTCCTCTACCACTAACTTGATAAACCACAACGCTATCAAAATCATCAAAATTTCTACTATCCTTTTTATAGTGTTCAATATTGTTGGTTTGTAAACTACGCTATAATCAAAACGTGAAAGGTAATCTGGGTAATTTTAGATTGTATTGGGGTAATGATTTAAGGTGTGTGGTAAGATATGCATACAAATAATAGAAATATTTTTGTAGTGACTAAGGTTTCCTTTTCTATGAGAGTGTGTTTTTGTTCTGTGGTTGTTAATGTAAGACTATGAAGACCAATCGTACGTTTTTCATTGTAAGTTGATGTGATAAACCTGCACCTAAGTAAATGCTAATAAAAGTGGCATTTCGGATGGCGTTCTTTGTAGTCCAAGTCATAGGTTTAATTACCAATATTTTTAGAAGCCAATTTAACATAGTATTTATATGCAAATTATAAAGTATATATTTATGGTTCTAATTTCTTGATTTTAATAAGTTTACTAATTAAAATACTAATTATTTTTTACAATACTGTTTCAAACTTAGAAGTAATTCGAATAAGCATATTAGATTTACCGCCTTGATTAATCTTAGGATTAAATAGATGCTACTGCCGTGTCATTATGTAGATGAGATGAGAATATTATCATAAACTAATATGCATAATTAACTATAATTTTTTATGTTTGAACAAAATCGTTTCCCACAACTGTTACGACAAATACTTCAAATACTGATTTAGTATGAAGTAACAACAATGGACTGATAGCGCCGTAAAAAACTGTTAGAAAAAAAACAAAAACGAACCCCTAAAGTCAAAAAATATTTTTTAAATAAAAGCAACTATTCTTTTAAAATTACATTCGCTTTTATAAATAAGAAAATCTTGTAGTTTTGTATTAATAGATTACTATCTCGACTGAGCTGCCCCGATAGGTTTTCAGATATACCTATGTTCATATGAACCTTTTTATTCAGGATCGCGTTTTCCAATGCTTTAGGCATATAATTGAAATCACGTTTCCAAAGAACTGGAAAATTTTAAATTAACATATTGAATTCCTGTTTAATTAGTTTATTCAGCAACATATTAAGAAGCGAAATTTAAAGAAAAATTAAGTAAAAGTTCACAACAATCAATGCCAAGAAGTCACAATATCATGGTTTACCTTACAGTTCCCATAAAACCATTTATCTTCAAAAATAAATTTTCTATTTCAAAACGAACTCCACCAAAAAATGAAGCTAGTGAAAACGTTTAGCACTTCCTAGATCGTACTATGCAAAAGACCTCGATCCCTTCTAAAATTATCCTATTATAGAAAATCAACAAGACCTAAAACATCCCTTTTCGTTTATTAAAAATTGACCAACTATGTTAACTACCTTTTTAAAGTTTAGCGTATTGAAACAGAACTCAACCTGTTCCTTAAAACACAAGGTAAGCACACATCTTAATGATAACACTCATCTGTATAATGTAAAGCAATTAATTGCATTAGCAACAAGTTCGAAACTGTTTAGTTACCACAAGTAAATGGAATAACTAATGAATTTTTTTCGTTTAGGGTAAAAAAAGCAACAGTAAAAAGTGAAATGGATCCAAACTATAAATTTATTTACAATTTGCAATAGAAAATATACTCAGTAAATACTACTTAAAATCAGTGGCAGCTGGTCAATAAGGGCTTGAGGCCCAGACGTTTATTAAAACAAAAAAACGGTACAAATTATTAGAAATTAAAATATTTATACATATTTATAGGATATAAGCTTCATCTACTTTTTATTATTCTAAAACATTAATTTAATATGGTCATCGTTCAAAGCAACGTAAATTAAATAAGTAATTCTTTATGTTCGGACTGCAATTATTGGAGCCCATGCTTTATATGTAACAGAGCATTATAGCGTTACGTGGCAAGCACCAGTACAAGATTTTCATATGCAGATTTAACGCGCGAAAGGGCTCGCGCTGTTATAGCCCGCTTACTGATTGACGGTAGAACGTGTAGCACGTATTCTAAGTAAAACGGTATATTTGTCGTACGTAATTTTGTAAAGAACAACCATTTTTTTAAATGAATTCGTAGGACTGTCGTTAGAAGAAAAAGTTGAAAAAAATGGCGTCCTTAAATTTTTGATTCAACGTTTTGTCTACGAGAAGCCATCAATTTTATTTTTTTATATAACCAGAAAAAAACGACACTATTTTCCTTAAAAATTTAACAATATATGTATTTGAAACAAATTTAAAAAAACTTTTTTAATTATTTACATGCCTTTATATAGAGAAGCTTTGATATAATTAGTAGGCGTTGACAAAATGACAATAATTCCGTTGCTTCGCTTTTGACTGTTTAGCTTATTTTTTCGTTGTTCGTCTTTTATGTACAAATTATGCATTTGTTTTCTTTGTTTTTTACTTCTGCTTATGCTACTTTATAATAATAATATTATTCGCATTACATCCTTTCGTAAAATTTTAGTTAATCAAATACAAAAATATAAAAGAATAAATAAAAACGTTTTGGATTAATTTGCAAAATAACATAAGCAAATCCGTAGGAAGCTTTGTTTTCGCAACAAAAATAAGAAATTTATTTTAGTACGTTGCTTTTCAAATATACTGTTGGTATTTTTAAAACATCCACACTAACTATATTTCGCAGAACGAATGTAAAAAAATACAAAATTGGGCAAGTTTTAGAATTCGTAACAATGACCGTTGCATATTTTTACATAATATTTGGATGACGGTTTCCGACAACCATATGGTGTGTGTTCCATTTACGCTGGGTTATTTTCGCAAAATGTACTATGTTTCTAAATTAAACCTTTATCTTCATACATGAGATTAAAAAATTACTACGTTTACACATTTAATAAAAGGAAATTTATTAAACCTGGTTGAAATCGTACGTAAGGAAGGATTTCATATGACAGTGATAAATTTTACCGTTTTTCAAAACCGATTAAATTTTTAATGCTTGCATTATCGTTATTTACGAAAAGGCAGTAAGTTGTAGTACGTCCAAAATTTAATATTACTTAAAATTCAGATCTTGTCCAGTCCCACTTCAACATTCCAGTCTTCCTGTCATCTCGCTTATGTTATGTACGAATTCCGACTTCACTCGTTTTGTTAAAAGTCTAAAAAGAAATTTTTTGCACGGTACAAAAATTCGTTAAATTACGAATGAGTTTTTCGGGGGCTATCCTTTTACGGGATTATCGAATTTTTAACTCTTCAAAGTGCAGACTGCAGACATAACATAAATTTAATGCATACGTCGTACAATAAAGTTGAAAATAATAAAATCCTATGCAGTCCATTAAATATTAGTAAGAATTCAGCAGCGCGTGTAGAATTACCTCTATATTAAGCCAGTGAGGGTGTTTAATTAAATCCATTAAATAGGAATGTTGTGTGAGTATTGTCTGTCTCTCAGGTGAAACGGAATTATGTAACTTTGCCTTTACGACTAAGGGTTGTATTATACATTAACTTTTATTAGCCTCGACGATCGAATACAACACCCCGCAAAATTTTCGTATTATATTGCGTTTATTTACATAAATTTTCCTTGTGAAAGCTCGCTCTCGAAATTTAATTGACTATTTTAAGCCCTTCGACATAAAGGGAACAACGTAAATTTAATTTACACAAAATTTCAGAAATTACCCAAAGTTACCACTAAAAGTTGCTGTTAAAAGATTCCGCAGTTTATTTATACATTCCGAATAGGAGAAAAAACTACTAGACGATTTTTTTGACAAGGTGCCTTAGAAGCATTGTCTCGTCAAGATAATACATCAGTAGAGAAACTGATTTAATTTTACGAAATGGATCTTTCGATTACGAAATGAAATTATTTATAAATCTTTGTCAAGCGGACTTTTTATACCCTGGCGATTCAATGCCTAAAGTAAGGAATACAATTTTCAATCCTTAATTAATTGCTTTTCCCCGCCGCCCCTTTTGTCATTAACTAATAAATGATGAAAAGTTGGTATCAATCACATTATATTCTCGAATCTAAAATAAAAGAAAACATAAAATATACAAACCCTTGGTATCTGCTTACTAAATAAGATTTTATCATTTATTTTTCCTTAAGCAATTTCTTTTAATTTTTATGGTTTTGATAACGGTTTACACGAAAATCATATGTTAGGTTAAAAACTTTCTAGAAATATTTTTCAACACGACATTGAATTGGATGGACATAAACTGCACGAAATAAATTTTCATAGCTTAAATAAATTTGAATGGAAATCTACCGATATTATTCGCAATTCAGGAGAAAACACAAAAAGGATAAATTTCTAATCAATTATATTAAAATTTTGATTCTTTGTTCTAATTTAGAGATATATGCTCGTCGATTACTTTATCTTTCAGAAAACAATTATTTGTTTATCAATGAAAAAATTAGAATGAACATTCTATTACAAGACCTTCAATTTCTTATATTATTGCACAGAAATATTAATATACAAGGTGTTTGGGTATATTTATTATGTAAATCAATTAAGGTACAACAACAGAAAACAAGTTTTACATTCTAGTCTTTACACCACTGAATATTAAGACAAATATGTAATTCTAATTTACAAAAAGTATTATTAAAGCAAAATACAAAATAAATATGTGATAGCGAAGGCTTCCACGGCCGGAGTCTATACTAAGATGACAACTTCTATCGAGTTTAAATCGTGTCATTGTTGTAACCGAAGTTGCCAACGTTTCGCTCACTTTCGCAAGAAACTTCATCAAGGCACGAGAGAAATCGAAGAACTATCACATTTTTATAGATTCGTTTTTTTAAGGAGATTGAGAAGTACGCTGCGCATATTATTTGTTTTAGAAGGATTAGTTAAACCAGAATTCTTTTAATCTCGCTTTCACGTTTGACATCATAGGGTCCGGTCCGGTGAGAGTTTTAATAATTGCTAAGGCAAACGCGGTTAATCTTTTGAAGTGATTGCTGTCAGTCAATGATTTTTCTTTACGCACATATGTCAACTTAGGGTTATTTATTACCAAGTTTGCGATAAACGTTATCAATTTATGCTATAGAACTACTTATAATTTTTACGCAATTTACACGATATTCGGTGATATTGAATTAGAATAAAAGCTGATTGTAATGTTAATTTAATTTAGATGCTACTGTTTGTTATCACTGGCGTAGCTACTATGCGTGATGCATCTATTTATTAATAACTTAGGTGTTAACTCGTGTACCGACGACTAATACTTAGTCTGGAACTTCGCTGTGATATCTTTTTGTCACTTGTTTCTCTTCTCTGTCTATTAGCTGTAATGCAAATCGTAATTTGTTATAACCTTTGGTTGTTTTACTTCTCAACGCACAATTAAGATTGCGGGTTTTAAGCATTTCCCTGCTCTAGCGCAAACTTTTTGTTCCTTTTAGGATTTTTTCTTTACGCAAGAGAAGGTGGCGCAAGGCACCGACCTATCAAACGAAGTTGGGTACTAACAACTTGACCATCTTTGACTTAAGCTAGCCAAACTGGTAAATCGGCAATCTACTTTAGTTTACACCTTCACAATTAGCGTGTTACAGCATTGCCATTGACTCATTTTGTCAACCTTCCTCTTTAATTCTGTTGAATGGCTTGGTGTAGTTTTTCAAAAGTTTTTTTTCCTTATTTATGTAGGTGAAGAACCAATCAAACGTACCTTAGGAACCGAACATCCTCGCAAAAACTTTTTGCTTATTTATTATGTTTATAACATTGATTTGTTACAAAAATACGTATCAAATTCCTTAAAATCATCTTTTTCTAAAAACTGCAATGGTATATTGTTTTCTAATTCTGTCTCGTGTAGGGTAAACTGCATTAGTATCGTTTAAGCAGCGCTAGTGCAAGCTGTGTACTTTTTCTAGATAATTTTCTAATAAAGCACGTGCTACTATAAAGAAAGTGTTCTGTTCAAGGCTCCACATTTCAACAACGGTAAGTTGTATAAAAATGAACTATAATCTGTCATCTTTTACTCAGTTTATCTAAACTTAGGCAATTTTATAGTACATGTTGGGGTTTAGATTATTGTTTTAGGAGTAATTTCGGCCACCTTTGTGTGGGTAATACCGGCATGGTCGGCATTACCCTATTTAAATTTATTCCCATTGTTTTAAATTTTCATTTGTTTTCAAATGCCGCGGACATATAAGCGAAAAACTACGAGAGCTTGTTGTGATTTATGGCGTCCTGGGGTATCTCATCCAAGGCTATTTGAAGCTGTTGTCGCAATTGTATGGTATTTGGAGGGTGAGCTAGATGGCGCAGTCTTGTGTCCATCATGTCCCAGACATGTTCTATTGGCAATAAATCTGGCGATCTAACAGGCCACGGTAGCAAATTTACGTTATTCTCTTCAAAAACTCTCTGTGTAATTACTGCCACATGCGGTCGCGCATTATCTCTTGATGTAAGATAGCTTCTGGAGGTTCTTAAAGAAAATGTAGAAGAATTGGTTGAAGAAGAACGTTGTCGATGTAACGTCGAGCATTAAACGTGTCTTGAATAATTGTTAAAAGAGAGCGACTTCTCCAATAAATGCCACCCCAAACCATTACACCAGGTTTTAAGCCAGTATGTTTTTATTGTACAAACTGTAAATCGTAGCGTTGTCCTCTAGGTCTCCGCACACGTGTACGCCCGTCCGAGTGCCATAAACAGAACCTAGACTCATCAGAAAAAATAATTGTTCCATTCATGTAGCCAATGTCGTCTGGATTGGCACCATTGAAGTCTGAGTTCTTGGTGGTGAGATGTTAGAGGAATATGGTCGATATAATCGCAATCCAAAAGAGCGGATTCGACGATAAACAGTATTTATAGAAACTCTGCGACCAACTGCTCGTATCTATTTTATTCCAAGGGTTTTGAACGGCACTTCTTCTGAACAGACGATCTTCTCGTTCATTCGTGACTCTGGGTCGTCCAGTACCTCTATGTCGTGTTTTCAACTGTTCCTCCTGCCATCCTCGACAAGTTCTTAATATTTTTGAATGAGTACGTCCTAATCTTCTGGCGATTTCACGATATCCTAACCCAGCTTCCTGCATTCTAATAATTCGCCCACTCTCAAAAGGCGTTAATTGTTGAAAATTACCGCGTCTGCAAACTCGTGGAATTCTGACACTTACAAACAAAAACGACTGATAACTAGATCTGAAAAAATCTGAATAACTACAATGATAAGAGTTCAAAAATAAAAGTAAAAGAAACGTGGAGATGATAGCACCATGTATATTTTTTAAATACATCAACATTTTCATTCCAAATTTTAATCATTTATTTGTCCATATATAATAGTTTTACATACAAAATTTCAGTCCTCCACGTCTACTCCTTCTATCTGGTGCATTTTATTTTATATATCCCAGACAATTCTGTTACATATTTGATGTTTTTTGGTTTTGTCTACGTTATTCTAACAAGATAATTTGGGAAACATGACCAACTGTGTAAAAAGTCAGTAATTTATCATTGTATTCCATTATACTGTAAATTATATTAAGTTTCTTGATCTCTGGGACTTATATGTCCTACTGGGATTTTAATGTAACTCATTTGTGTCCCAGTATTGATTTATTGATTTTTTTACAATAGAAGAATGCTAACTGAAAACGATTTACACGCAGCATTGGATATAGAAGAACGATTCATTGAGAGCAGTTCGGAATATTTACCATCAATAGCCTCTTCTAGTGATAATAATGTGCAACTCTCTATAACTTCTAGCATAGAAACTAGATCAAAATCTAAAAAGAAGAGAATTACATTTATGGAAAATAAAAATAAGAAGAGAATAGCAGTAGAAGCACATAAAAGTTTCAGTAAGGAATCAGAATGTTCAGTAGGAAGTGAAGATGATGAAATTCCAACTTGAGTAACCCTTGATAGATGGAAACCTGTGGATAATGGTTTCGTTCCCAGGAAATGTTTTCCACAGAAAAATTAAGCACTATTCTTGTTAATATAAATCGTGCATCAACAGAACTAGATACTTTTTTTTTTCGTTTTCCCAAGAACCTGTTTTTCTATATCGCTAAAAAACCAACAAAAAGCTAAACATTTTCCAACAAAAAAAAGGGATGCTATTTTATTATGTCATATAACGGACTGCTTGCTCAACATCATTATTGATCCACGAACGCATCTCTGGCTAGGTCCCTCAACAGATCTCAGTTATTATCTAAACTGTATTTTAATCCCCAATAAAACCAGGAAATGCTCACATGTTATACTATAACGAAGATGTAGTGTGTTGTATGAAGCACACTTTTCTAAAGGCTAGAAGCGAAAGTATGGTTCAAAGTATTGCCGAGGTCATGGCTAAATTCAAGAGAAAAACTGCTCTCAAGCAGTATCTTCCGTTGAAACCTACTAAGAGAGGAATAACTGCAACAATATGTCTAGATTTGAGGTGAGGAAGAGGAAACCTGGTGAAGCAAAATTTTTATGCAATGCAAGTGGTGGAAACGAGTGCTTTTATCGACTACTCATGACATCTGCAGTAAACTCATGAATTATTTTTCGGGAGGTTAGGCATAGCAAAGATTACTTCTTAGATTTTCTCCTTTTAGCTGAGGCGTTAATTTGTTATGGTAGACAACACGTAAAAATTTCAAATCTTAAGCTTTCTCGGTTGTTATGTTTATGATTATAAGCGACTTCCGGCTGAGACCGCGTCGTAGTTAGACACCCATAGTTAGGCTTGGTCCTAGTCTTGACAGCCAAAACAAGAAGTAGAACTTGGCCTTTGAAGTATTGTCGTTCGTGAACCCAAACTGACGTTTCGCAAGACATTGCAGTTTGCACCTCCAGAGTGGTAAATGTTACTGACAGAAAAAGTGTAAATGACGAGATTTATACCAATAGCGATTAGCGTGATTAACGGACCTTATCTTTCCGTAACCACTTGACTGACTTCGTTATTACTCGGAGTAAGTGTGACCTTTCCAAGAAGGTTGATCTTTGTCTTAGAAGATATAATACTGGTAGCCAAGATTTGCTGAGTCTTAAACCGTCTTCTCGGTTCATATTACATGGATGTTTTTCTATTTCCACGTTTTAGTCTAGGAAAGTAGAAAGGAGTTCTAGCCAACATTTTAGTTTGGTTAAAGTTCAGCATGTGTCCTTAGTTCCACACGTGTTCTGCCACTGCTGCGGTGTTTGCAGTCAACCATATGTTCTTTTACTCTAACTTCAATAGACCGCAGAGTTACTAAATTAGCATTATTTAAAATAAACTTCTGTTTTTTTAATTTCTTCTCTACTTTTTAATAGTGGCCTGCGTTATTCGCTACAAAATTACTATGACTGACAAAGCATATTCGGAACCGCTATCTATAAATGACTTATATATGCCTGAGCCAGCACAGGAAAACAAAATATTTGAGAGTTATCCGACTAACAAAAACGTTTTTAGAAATATTTTTAGTGTTATACCAAAAATGAAAATAAAAAGCAAAATTGTACACAAATTTTAAGATAAAAAATTAGAATCGAACCCTCAACAAAAATATCTCAATCTTATAAGATTTCTAAAAATTTTCAAAATATTTCCCAAAATTGTATACTGTAGTATTTTTATAACGTAGTTCTACAAGTACTACATAATTTTGAATAAAAGTATGTAGTAAATAATGAATAAATATTAAATCAATGTAAATTACATTCTGGTTTTCAGATACTGATCGTAACGTTTTCTAACGTATGTTATTATTCAATATCATTTAAGCAGTGTGAATAACGATTGCCGTTAATTTACTTTGTGGTATTCTTCCGACTATGTCTAATTTATCTTTTGAATTTTATGTAGGTGACTAAATTCCAAAGAGAAGTTGAATTAATGTTACCGAAATTCCTATCAATTTGTCACATAAATTTACTAACATAAATCGGTTGGTGGTTAATTTAAATGAGTTTAACACCAAAAACGTTTCCTAATAAAGTCGTTAAAAATCTTGATAAAATACTGTGGAAATAAAACAAATTGGTCAACTGTAAACAACGTACGCTGCAGGTTAATTATGATGCAGTTGACCTTACGTGTGACATTTGCATATACTACACAAGACAAGAAACACCATAAACGAAATGTACGGGCGTCGTTTTATACTGCGGTAGCAAATTACTGCACAGCAGGTTTTTATGGCATTTTTATTGATACTTTTATTAAAGCGTAATTATTTTAATATTAGTGTGCTGCAGTTTGACGACTTAATTACTTCGTGACTGGCAGCGCTTATGCCTTTTTTTGGTGCTTTTTTATGTGTCTAGCAATATTGCACTACATTTTGACATGGTTGATTAAAATATAATTGTTTTATCGTAAAAATGACCGTTAATTTGCTAAAAACGGGTCACATTGTTGACGATCTTATTATTTAAATAATTATTCATTACAAAAAACGTCGATAATTAAATACATTTGTCCTCGTTTTTCCGTACATTCTATAATAAGTTCAGTTAAGTAAAATACAACATAAGTAATTAAAAATAAAGATTTGATCAAAAAGAAGTAAATATAAAAAAATTTGTTTTAAGAGTAATAAAGAAACAAGTATTCGATAAATAGACAAATTTTTCAATACAACAATGGTGCGATACAAGAAGAAACAAAGGACGCTATTTCAGATTCTTATTACTCGACAGAAAAGTTCCATATACAAAATTAGTTGATTATATTATGTAGATTCTCTAAAATATTTGATTTCTTTAACTGTTAAAGAATGTTTGAACTATTTTGCCAATCCCAGCACGGCCATAAGGGACAAAGAAGACGCGTCGTTCCTATATTTCTACAAAAAGAATTTTTTGTTTTTTTACTCCTAGTTGACCAAAAATGACACCATTGAACAAATTTACAATTACACGTATTAAAAATTGCTTTGTAATAACACAAAGAATTTAAAAACAAAAAAGGTAAAACATATGACATGATGGTTGCTCATTCTCGCGTGGTACAAAGTCATACTTATTATGCTTATTAAAAAGCAACGAGTTTAACTGACGTTTAAGCAACAAAAAATGACTTGATGAACACTATCGATTGTCTTTGAAGGAAATTTAATGAAACTGCTGAAACAAACCATCTCCAAAGGACACAGTTACACTGATTATGCAGTACCCATTTGTAATGTTCTCTTTAGATAATTACCTATAATTTTCTTTTGAACAGACCTATGACGGAGCTGGCACCATAAATAAGTTTTATAAAAGGATTTAATCAGTTATTGCGGTACTCATCGATGTAATATGTTTATGAAAAGTTGTGAAATTTCATAGAGTGGAAAAAACTTTATGAAATCGGCTTAAAATCAAAAATAAGACATTTTTCAACGAGCGTAGAATTATGGCTATTATTCACGTGAATGAAGTTGGAATCGTCTGAGTGAATAATAGCCATTCTACGCAAGTACTCTACGACTATGCCATTTATCCACAACATATTATATACCTAAATCATAGTTTTTAACACAAGTCGTTGATTAACACTTAAAATATTAAACTTAAAAATTTATTATTACTTATTAGATTAACTCCATTCCATAAAGGTTGTATAAATTTAAGTTTTTTTTGCAATATGCTTGTACAATTCTAATTTCTGGAGGTGTACTTGTTAAGTGATTATCACTATGGCTACTACGTCCATTGTGAATTTTAGAATTTTATGCGCGACAACAGCAATAAATAATTGGTGTATTTGTCACATTACTGTAAATTTTTAAAAATCTAAAGATGTGATTGGCCAATCTAGAGTAATTTCTTCGTAACAAATCAGGAAGTGAAGAATTTATGGTATTATTTAATTTATATTCAGTTGTTTGTCTAGGTTCTCTTTTTTTATACAATCTTCAGCCACAAGTTCTCTATTGAGTTAAAGTAAGATGATTGTGCTGGTTAGTCTATCCTGTCAACTTCGTTGACTTGTATGTACGATTTCACCAAATTTGTTCTATGAAAAAAAGCATTATTGTCAAATTTTTCTTTGCCAAATAAGTCCTTGTCACTAAGATATGAATATGGGAATACGCCAGTTATGATTTCAGAGACGACATGTAGGCAATCAATCAACACTAAACAGCACGTTTTTTCAATGTTCTGTGGTTTAATTTTTGTGTTCTTTTGCCAAAAGCAAACGATCCTGTTTTTGTTTCTTAGAAACCAGTAGCTTCCACCGTGCTTTACATCTTCTTAATTCATAACTAAGCAGTATTCTCCTCACAGTAGAAGTACACACGCTTACAGCTTCAGACTACAGTTTTGTTAATTCAATAGAGTTGAGCTGCTTATCTATCTCTTTTTAGAACTGCATCATCTCGAATTAAGGTTTATTTTGACCGTCCACTACTCGCCAATTTCTCCAGCTTTAGCGTACGTTCTAATAACCCTAGCCATTGAGGATTGATAAGTTTATTTTAACGGGTGTTTCACGCATGGAAGCGACCGACAATTTTAATCGATATTTCTGAGAAGGCATTTTATCGTTTTAACGAAATTCGAAAAGACTAAATGTTGTAAAATGATTGTTAGATTGATATACCCATTTTACATTTGTATTTTATTATTAGAATTAGTTGAGTCCTCTGGTGTTATCTTAACATTATCTATTTAAAAAAGTTTTTAATATGACCGTAAGGCATAATAATTCCAACTACTAACTAAAATTTAAATAAAAATGTGCAAATAATGTGTGCTAAAATCAACATGGATTGAGGTGATGCAAGATTTTTAACGCCAGTGTATATTTTGTTATGTCTGTCTATTTTACGTTTTAAATCGTACCTGATCATCATTTACTGTGTAAATTTATTTAGTGTATATGCACTTGAGTCATTTAAGTCGATTTTATTGTCATACGTTTTGAGTACATTTAATAACTTATTATTTCCGATAGTCATTATGTAGTTGGTTCATTTTGCTTTCTGAATAGTCTTTCTTGAAGATTTTACGTCACAGTTTTCAAATGAGGTAGAGGAAATCGAGGTTATTAAAGACATGTGTTTTTGAAGAAATGTCCAGACTTCTCTAGCAACTTGCAACTTTTTTTGATAATGTAGTTCTTGGTAGGTTTTGACCGTTAATAATCAGTGTTGGTGTCCGTAGAGATAATGAAAAGAGTTTAGTGAGAATTTAAGTTTCAGGGGGTCATCCAATTTTGTATATTTTACGGTCCCGACGTTGAACTTTATCCCGTGTTTAAGTTTCGTATCAAGAAATTGTGTAATCGTTGGTGTGTGCGTGTGTGCGCGCGGTACAATTCAATTTCGCCTTTTTGGCGATTTAATTACCTTCCGACGAACCCAGTGCAGCCGAATTTTTGATATCATCTTGGAGATTTTTGGAACAATCCCGATGCCCACTATCTGGAGATACGTAGACGAATTAAGGTATTTATGAATTTACTTTTCTCAAACTTATGTGCTTTAAAAGCTTCCGTTTATTTAACTTTAAAGACATTATAGTCTTAAGATTTTCGATTTTGTTATTTTAGATAACGAAATTTTTAAATTGTCTTTTTTTTCAAACAAAGTATTGCGAATTTTAAATTAAGTTTGATTTAAGGTACCTAACCCAATTTGTTGTATTGCGTTAATTCGTTTATAATTTACATATTTTATTTTGTTTTTTTTAATTACTTTTCTTTTAGTTTCATTTGGATGATGTGCTAACTGTCAAATTTTACTTTTTTTGTTATGCTTACTTATTTGAATTTTATTTAAATTATTTCCACTTTATTTTATTTGATTATTCAATTCAATTCGATAAATGCTAAATAGTTAAACTGTAACAAAACTTAATTCGTCAGCCTTCTCGTTTTGTGTGTATATTAAAGATTGCATTTTAGTGTAATACACTCTAATAAGGTAAGGTCCATTTGGAAATTGTTCAGCAAGATAGCGAGCTTTTTGATTGGCAAGTTCCATAAACCTAATTCAGCGATTAACCTTCCTAGCGCCATTCTGATTTTGATTTTTACTTTTACATTGCGAATTTTCCATAATAGTCACGGATTTTTGAACTTAACTCACGACCATCTTCACCAGGGGTGGGCAACTTTTTTCCTCATCGGGCCAAATAAAATTTTTCGTATCGTGACGCGGGCCGGATTAGATTAAAGAAAGTAATAAAAGAAAATAAATACTAAATAAATTAATTTATAGGTATACCAAATTCTTAATACATATGTTTAATACTAAAAATAAAATACATATCTAGTGCTATCGCTTATACATATGTTGTAGATTTCGGGTAAAAGAAGCACAATTTGGAACAAATGTTTTTATTTGTAACAACTTAAATATTATTAAAATATGTATGAATTTATTTCGCGGGCCGGACTCAATAACCTCGCGGGCCGGATGCGGCCCGCGGGCCGGCGGTTGCCCATGCCTGATCTTCACTGAGACCCAGCGAATACCTTATTTATGTTGCTTTTATTCAGGTATTCCTTTTACCAACATTTTTACATGTAACATTCTTTCAAAAGCACCACCACCATAAAACGTTAATTTTAACAGAAAATAACATCTCCTGGTAATGATATTTAAGCAAACTTGACGTCACACATTAAGGAAGTTGTTTCTTTACCTGACTAGAACTTAGCATTTCAATAATAATTGACCTTTCTATAAAAATTGTTATTACATGAAAATATTACTGTAATTTGATCGTTACTTTTTGTGATACTGACCTTTCAAGAACGTAATTTAAATCAATTAATGTTGTAGATTAAACCTCAATATTGTTGTTAAAGATATGAGCTCCAAGTCAAAAACAAATTTAGTACAACGCAGTTCGCAGTTTCAAAATTGGCAAAGAAAAATATTTAAGCACACTGAAATATTTTCTTAGCCATAATAAGCTTTATTATTGAATGTATTATGTTTTGCAAGTATTAATTCAATCTAACTTTTAGCAAATGTTCTGAGAGTTTTTTCACCAGAACTCATGCGTTGTGATTTCATATAATATTTAAAAAGAAGACTCTTAGTTCAAGTGCTAGACTAGTGACTTGGTGAACGACGCCTTAGTCGCTTCCTTCTGTTTTAGAATTAATCGTGTAGATTTACTGAAACATAAAGCTTTGAGGTACCTACATTTGTTTTGATAGAATCAGCTTCTGTTGATCTTAATGCATTGTTTAGATTTACATAATGTTGGTAAGAAAACCTTGTTATCATCGACTTCTCCTTCATTAGATAACATTTTTGTAAGCATTCTGTTAAACACTTTAGTATTTTCTGTGCTACTATGTACTTAAAAATTCATTACACTTTAGCGTAATGGTTCACAAAGTGGTCCCTACGGACCCCCAGTGGTCCCGGACGATCTTTCAGGAGTTCCGTAAAAAATTAAAAGTAATTTGGGGGTCCCTGAACAACGTCAGGCATTAGGTCTAACTATATAGATTTATATAGGAACGCAAAATAGTGGATACCTGCACCAACTAGCCAAGAATATGAACAATAAAAGAGTCGTGCATTTAATCAACAATTTAGTTCTGTGTTATGCGTGATGTAAAGTACATACAACAAATTTTCCTAGTCTTGGACAAAAAGAAGTATACTTTTTTGGATTATTACGCAGACATACTTAAGTATATTTGAATAATATTGACATATCTTTTTAATTTAAATTTATTTAAGCATAGTTATACTCTTGTTTAATTTGATTAAAACATTATATATCACAGTTATCATTACAGTAACCCTTAACATTCATTAAGGATTTCTTTTAAATTAAAAACTTAAGGGATTGTAAGTTTTTCTAATACAAATGTGTTTCTAAAGAATATATTGTTAATGATTCTGAAAAAAAGTTAGACATATTAGGTTTTATAATTTAATATAATGTACCCTAAAAGTTAAAGCTTACTATCTTATATTTTTGTTTATTTTGTTTACTTCCGCAAATAACCAAATCCGCGAATTACTGTATATTACTGTATTATTATTCTGTTGTTAATTAATTGTTGAATTATTTATTTTTCTTAAAAAATTAATTTGTACGCAATGACCTACACAATATGTAACATTTACATAAAAAACAGTGGTTAGAAATAGATTAATATAGAAAAGATAAATAATAGAGGGCAAGTATTCGTGAAAGCTAAAACAAGTTAAGAACGATGTAAAAATACAAAAAAAAATTACAGTAGAATCCCGCTATTCCGAACTAATTGAGACCAAACGCTGTTCGATTTAGCGGAAATTTAGAATAGACGGATTTCATTAATAATATCAACGTATTGATTCTTGTGGTTCACTCAAAGATAGAAACTCTTTTGGTAAAAGAAAAAACGTTTCAACTATATAAACTTATAGATGGTGACCCATCATTTTCTGATAAATGTGGTTTTTTGGATAGTTGGAAGAAAAGACACGGAATTAAACAGCTCACGGTTACTGGAGGAAAGCTGTCAGCTGACAATGAAGCAGGTGCTAATTACCTACAAGAATTTAAAGACCTTGTGTCTTTTCAAAAACTGCTAACTGCAGCAAGTTTACAACACGGATAAAACCGTACTGAGTTTTAATGTTTTGCTTACCAAAAACCAGAAAGTAAACCTGCTCTAAGGTTTAAAACGGACAAACAACGTCTGACTGTCTTAGCTTGTAGCAACATCTCGACAACAAACAAACTTCCGCTGATGGTAATAGGCAAATCAGCGAAACCACGAGCGTTCAAAAACACTAAGATCAACTTACTTCCTGTGTATAATAAGAATAAAAAAAGCTTGGATAAAAAGCGACTTGTTCACGGAATGGTTCGAGCTCCAATTTGTCTTTAAAGTGACTGCGTTCAATAGAGCCTAATCGTGGTCTGCTGTTTATAGACAATGCTTTTTAAAATAACCAGGCTCGGAATAGCGAGACTCTACTGTAGTATGATATAGTATCACATTATGCAGAAACAAACACCGAAAAAAGTTTTGCATTAACAACTCCTAGAAGACGTAAAAGAAATAAATCAAAAAACAGATACGAGGAAATCTTTTACGTACATGGAATATTCCTCCAAACATATAGAAAAATAGCTAGAGAAAGAAAACAGTGGTTTGTTGCAAATAAAAATTTTGATATATAGTATACATATATATACGAGGGCATATTGAAAACTAATTACTCCATGGCTATAACTTTATTAATAATAAATATACGGTTTACATATAAATGTGAAATAATAGTGAAAACTGTCCTCTACGCACTCATGTATTTACTTTTCCACATAATCGCCGTTAGCAGCAATACATTTATGCCAACGTACTACGAGTTTTGTAAGTCCGTCACGGAAAAAGTCTGAAGACTTCCCACGGCACCATTTCCGCATCTCCGCTATCACCTCTGCATCCGAAGAGAAACGCTTGCCTTTAAGATGTTCCTTAAGCTTCGGAAAGAGGAAAAAGTCACAAGGCGCAAGATCTGGGCTATAAGGTGGATGAGGTAGCACGTCATGAAACCGAAGCTTCTCCAGTGCTGTACGCGTTCTCTGACTTGTGTGAGGCCGAGCGTTATCATGTTGCAGAATAGGCACTTTGTCTGGACGAACCCTACGCAGCCGTTGCTGTAGATGTGTAAGGGTGTTAACATATCGTTCGGAGTTGACAGTACGACCACGTTCCAAAAATTCGATGTGAACGATGCCATCGCAATCCCAGAAAACGGTAATCATGACTTTCCCAGCTGATGGAACTGCTTTGAACTTTTTCGGGTTTGGCGAACCCTTATGTCTGTACTCCATGGACTGACGTTTCATTTCAGGGTCGTAATGATGCGCCCACGACTCGTCACCGGTCACAATGCTGTGGAGAAAAGCGTCACCTTCTGCTTCATATCGAGTCAAGAGTTGTTCGCAAATTTGTTTCCGATTGGCTTTCATTTCATCAGTAAGCATTCGGGGAACCCAACGCGCGCAAACTCTCCTGTACTTCAGCACATTGCAGATAATGTGATGTACTCTTTCTTGTGAAATACACACCCTGTTGGCAATGTCAGTTTGGTTACACCGTCGATTCTCACGAACAAGTTCATCCACGAGAGCGACCTGCCTTTCACCACACGCAGACACTGGTCGGCCACTGCGTACCCGATCATGGATATCCGTTTTAACAGGATTTGCGTCTTTCACAGTCCTTACCCACCTCCTAACAGTACTCACATCAACACACGCATCACGGTACACGGCACTCAACCTTCGATGAATGTCAATCGGCGCTACACCCTCTGCAGTAAGAAATTCAATGACAGCTCGTTGCTTTAACCGTACGTCCATGTTGGTCGCCATGTTTAGAGTTGTTGTGCGCAAGCGCGATGTTGCTGAGAATCTCCACTAGGAGGACTTATGTACTAATACTTAAGGTAAATGGCAAACCACTTTTGACACGGTCTGGCCCGTTATTATAAAAGTTATAGCCATGGAGGCATTAGTATTCAATATGCCCTCGTATTTTCCTATATTTTTTTGGATCCCTTTTTTTCAGATAACAGCATGAGTGAACCGAAAAAAATGCAGAGAATACAGTGTTGAATATATGAAATATGTTTTTATTCCGTCACCAGAAAATAGTACTTGACATATGTGCCTTCTATGTAATAAAACGATGTCAAACGATTTAATGAAACCTTCTAAGCTTAAATAACATTTAATAAAAATCCATACCGACAAAAAAAATAAGGATGTGAGGTTTTTTCAAACAATTAAAAAAATATATTTGAAAACACCCACATTCCAATTACTCATAAGGACAACATCTAAGAAAAATAACAATAGACTGCGTGCCTTAAATGAGATATTATTTGCTCAACTTTATTTGGAAAATGATGATGAATATAATCGTTTACTACTTAACACAGAATTACGTTGGTTACCTAAAATTTTATGTTTGGATCGCTTTTATTTGCGTTTTGATTCAGTGTTAGAATTCCTAGACAGCACAATTTAATTATCTCAAAAAATGACATCGCTTATATGACTGATTTATTTGCCAGATTTAACGAGACTAATTTGAAACTATAAGATGTAATATCTGCGTTTGTTACTTAAAGTTTGCTGTACAAACAAAACTAGGGAAGAGGAAAATGTTCTCAGTTTCCAAATCTCTCAAAATTGCAAAATAAAGATGAAGATTTGTTTGCTTATTGTCAACACTTAACGACGCTTCATATGGACCTTAACCAAAGAATTTGAAGTCATTCTTCACTTGAATATTCCCGACTGGTTGTTGAACCCTCATCACAAAAAAAGAGAAACCGACTAGAAACTAGTACTCGGGGAAATTTGCGGTTGCTACCCCTAAACATTATACCGAACCTAAATACATTCGTCTCAAGTCAATAAAAAATTTTTTTTTGTATTTTAAAACAAAAGTTTCAATAAATACTTTTTCAACAAAATGTTTTATTAGATTTTATTTTTACGTCACCATTTACCATTCAAGACATCAAAGTTAAATTTGTAATTTTTCTACTATGCATTGATGAAGTTTTTTCACTCAGGGCTCCGTAGGCTAAAAGAGTTTGAGAACCACTGCTTTAGCAGTAAAAAAATTTTCTTATCAAATCACTTATAAAGAAATATACAAATATACTCGCCGTCTGTGATTCGTTATTATCAAGTAATCGTTCAGGTTTTATGGCATCCTCCACAAAAAAAATTATATAAGATTTAATATTATAAGGTTCCGCGTTATAAACAAAAAACCTTGTGTTATAATAAAAAGTGGGACGTTAAATAAAGTACATTATTAAGTATTTAAATTTTACGCAATAAAAATAGTATAAGATTATGTTATATTCAATTATAAACAATCCCTGTTAACAAGAAGTAGAACGTAATTATACCATTTTAGCTGTACCTGAAAAGTCATCATCCAATTTTAAGTGCGTTTGATGGGATAATGCACACGATATTGTTACATTAATGTTAGACAAAGCTAACAATTAATTACGTCAGTGTAGCAAATTTGACGCCACCATCGCTCATTTGCTATAGCCCTCAATCAAAATGGCGCCCAATTGCTATTTGTACATTCGAGAGGATCATCAGTAAAAGTCTCTACATCCTCATTTAATCTAAATGAAGCAGAAGCACTCATTTATTCGCCGGTGCCTTCTAGATAAGCACATTGGAAGTAACGACCGTAATTAAAAACGATTGTCTTAAAAGTCGTAATAATTCCGAAAGAAAGAAATTCTTACAACTTTTAATTCTACATTTCAATTTGCCTTACAAATATATATATAGAGAAATCCAATCTCGTGGCCATTAATAAAGCAATCGACCTCGCTAAATCCATTTGAAAGCAAATTACTAAAATTAAATTAAAAACGATACTTGCTTTTTGCAATAAAGATAAAGAAATAAATTTACATTTTTTTTAAAGAATGAATTTTTAGTAGTATTACGCCCATATACAAATCAAATTAAAATTTAAAGTCGGGGTTAAGTATAAAATAGAGTAAGAACACAACGAGTGCAGTTAAATAACATTGAGCCTTTACAACCACTAAAAGCATAAAATTAATTAATTTACGACTCGTATCAACGTTTTTGTAGCGCTTACAACATTATAAACGTGTTATTTAATAACAACGGACTTGTTTAGTTTCTGCTTTACACATACTCTAATTGCTGCATTAATTGGTAACTGTTACAACTAAAGCATAAACGTCAATCCATCTTTAGTTTGAGAATGGGTCTTACCAAATTACGTCCCCATAAATTTTAGCAACATCTAAAGTGACGCTTTGGCAGCTTATCAAAGATCTTATAATAGTAATTGGCATGACTGCTGGACCAGATATGTCTAATAGTCGTAACACCAGTGTTACCAAGGGGTGGCCACCCATTTATTCTCAAATGGGAGAACTAATATTATCCCCTAGGATAAGAAAGCGTTTATCTAAATACACTGACACGCCACCATGTAATGCCATCAACTATTAGATTGCTATTTCATCCGCTTGGATCACCAAGGGGGTTAAAACTATAAAAGGGATTTAATACCCACTACGTTTTCGATTTAGAAACCAAACGATAAAGTGTTTGTGGGCGTTTTTTGTTTCAATTGAAATATGATAACGCACTTAACCGCACTAATATGAACTTTAGAAACGCGCGAACGCCACCCCTTTTCATTCAGTGTAAGTTACTAGGCCTGCTTATATAAGTGATATGGAAATATCTCTAACTACACACCATATAATAAGGATAACTACGCGGATAGTAATAAAACGAAAATTTCAAATGTGGGGGATCGCATCTTTTATTGACCTATTAAGAAAGACATGCATATTAAAATAGGGGATGGTTTACTTTTACTAGCTCACATTTTGTTCTAAAACATTTTCATTTCCAGAACCTCATAGCGGTAAGCCTTATCAAGATTATGACGCATAGATGGGGAAAAACCAAGAAGGGTGAATTATATATAATTTAATTCAACATTTTGTAGTTTAACCCACAAAATATACTTACACACCTATTTCCTTGATGTAGTCAAATCAATACGCAAAAACCTTAATATTAGTTTTATAGGCGACGTGAAAGGGCGCCTGTTATTAATATATCGGCATAAGCAGTTTTATAAGTTAATGTAAAATAAGACGATGGTCGAGGGACCCATTACGGGCTTTCTAGACTGATATCAGTAACCGACTGTAAATCCCACTGGAGATTGCATTTAAAGACACGTGGTTGACACGTGCAAGGGATGTTGTAACAACGCTATGTTGTACACAAATTGGCCATTTTGCTTGTACGAATGTGTCAATTTACTTGCAAATGTGTTTGGGATGCTATTGTTTGGGTAGAGGCGGTGGCAGCTAATTTAGCTTTCGTAGTTATTGACCTAATCAATTATTAATTACATTCTATGTATTAGATGATATAAAACGTTTGAAAATTAAGTTTAGTAAGTTTGTGCGACTACAGTATTATAATTAATCGTCAGAGTTTTACAATAACAAGTTCACAAAATATCTCGTGTTTAAAGCCAGAATGTCAACAAAAGTTTTAATATTAACGTGTTTTTCCTTACATTCAACTATGATAAATTTACAGCTAAAACAATAGTATAGATTACAAAAGCATAATTTCGTTTCAGTATACTATATATAAAGTATATTGTTTCTAAGCACGATAACAAATTACTCATTTTGACATTAAATAATTGAAATGAAATTAATTTGAACGTATGATCATTATTTAGTTCAGTGCGTGCAAAAATATTACAATAAATTATATAAAAACCTTCACGATATAAGTTTTGGCCAACAGACGGTTAGTAAACGTATTGCTTTAAATTAATTTAAAAATAGTGACAAAAACAAAAGCCTCAAAATGAGGAAAGGTGTATAGAGAGATTGTAGAAGAGCTCAAACATTTAATAGTTCGAAGTTTCAGTCTGGTATGGAAAATTAAGTTCCATCAACAAATTCACTAAACTAGAAACAATAAAACTTAAAGTAACTGAAAAAACTACGATATCAAAATCTCCTACCATCCAAGTACGTACCTACTACCAGAATAGATAAAAACACGTCAAACATTAAATTTATTAAAAAATAAGGAAACAAGATACAGAAATAAGATTCAAATCCAAAACATTGGAAAAGGTATTTCTGGAAGTGAATTATACATAAAATGCAAACGACACTGTAATAATAAAATAAAAATACTACAGATCCAGAAGGTATATCAGGAATGCTACTGAAAACTGTATCAATGAAACTACACAAAAGGATTACAAAAATGATAATCACTGCTATAAACTATGGCAATATATGAACTGAATGGCAAACCAGAAGAAACGAAAAACCACTGTAAAAAATATTGAATAACATATTTTGTAAAAATATAAAGTCAGGGCTCCTGTCTTGAAGCGAGCTCTTCGGTATATTTTCATATGTAGATACCCACAAAATCGCCTGCCTGTGATAGTTTTGGATGCGTCCCGACAGCTGTCTCCTCCGTTGATAGTTGACGGTCCAAACATATTCTTGGCGTTCTGGAAAACCTTTTCGTGCGTTCGTTTTTGTCTTTTTCTGGACGAAATTTGACAGGTAAGTAAATCAAATTAATCGTATTTTTGAATTACAGAAAATGATTGATCGGTTTATAATGTAGAAGGCTTGGTTGGTTGATCAAACAAAAAATATCATAACTCCAAGATAAACAAAAACAAATGCGCTTAAGTCGGGCCTCCTCAATGTGCCTAAAGCGGGCCCCTTATTTTTCTATTCCCTTATGTGGGCCCCTTTTTTATGCTCAATTCTTCTAAATAAAGAACTTGGTCATCAGATGAAATAACCAAAGCCATTGCAGCTCTTATAACAAAAAAGCTTGGCCTGAAAAAAGCAAGCAAGACATTTTATGTGCCCAGATCGATTCTTCAAAGACTGGCAAAGGCAAATACGACAGCCCTGAAAAAGACTCGCCCACAAAAATTAGAAGTCCCACTGTTTTAAATGAAAATTGAATGGACTAACGCGTGCAGTTCTGCAAAGAATGGTTTTATAGCTTGCCGTAAGAAACAATCTCAAGAGTAATTGGTCTCCGGAGCAATTTTTGCTACTCATCCCTCAAGCTAAATCCAAACCAACATATTCGCCCAGTGCTTTCAACACTTACAGTTTCTTAAGCCTACCGGAAATAACCCAGTGTTGCTACTTCTGGATAGTCATTACAGCCACATACAAAACATCGATTTGATCAATTTGACCAGAAAAAAACCATATCACCATCCTCTCGCTTCCACCATATTCTTCGCATAAGTTGCAGCCCTACGATCGAACATTTATGGGTCCACTAAAGATATATTACAGTGTATAGATCAGACAGTAGCTGCGTCATAACGGTCACGCCGTAAGTGCTTTTGATGTGATGGAATAGCTTAAAAAAGCATACATCAAGTGCCAGACTGCTAAGATCTCATCAACGACTCCCGAGTAACTGGTATCTATCCCTTAGATAGAAACAAATTTACCGACAATAAATTTATTGAAGAGGCCAGCAAAATGCAAAAAGGAACTGATGAAGATCTAATGGACACCAGCTTTTTAAACGAACGTAGCAATGATAACCAGCAAATCCATGAATCGCCTATTCCATCGACGTCTCCCTGTAGACAAAACCAGAAAAGGATTCCTCCTGTCACTCCAGAATCCACACAAATAGGCACATCAGAGTCTTGCCATGTGAGTCTATTTAAAATAGCGCCAATTCCACAAGTAAAAAAAATTGAACGAGAGGAAGAAAACCCTGCAAATCTCAAATCATAACTTCTTCGCCATATAAAGAAAAGACATCAAGCAGTGAAGAAGACAGTGGAAAAATTTCCTCAGGCGAATCATATGAATTGGTACTTCCTCCGGAGGAATCAACACCGGCCAGTAATGACGCGGAGTGCATTTTCTGCTGTGTTAAGTTAACAAGACACTTCCATCTGTGACTTCTGTAAATGAAAATGAATAAATAACATAAATAAAAATGAAAACAATGTTTCATTTCCGTTTACTTTTTGATTTTTCCGAGTATTTAGGTATAGGAGCCCCTTTTCGAAAATCCGAAAAATGCATGTTTTTTCCCAATTTCTAAAAAAACAAGTCTTGTCTCAAATTTGTGTCAAACGTATATTAGAATTAATTGTTTACAGTTTCCAATGCAGGTATTGTAACTTTCATATATTAAATCTTCAAATTTTTGAACGCCAAAAAGTAAATGAGGGCCCGACTTTGGGGACTTTCCTCTATGCATTTTTTTTATACGAGTATTTTTAATAATCCAAAAAAACAAAGTCGGCAGTTATTACACTTGTTGCATATTTAATTTAACGTTTTAGAAATAGATGAATAGAAAAAAGAGAAATAATAGAGGACGAGTATCCGTAAAAGCTAAAGCAAGCGAAAAACGGTGTAAAAATACAAAAAAAAATAAATACAGTAGAATCCGGCTATTCCAAACTAATTGAGACCAAACGCTGTTCGGTTTAGCGGAAATTTGGAATAGATTGATTTCAAGAATAATATCAACGTATTGACTTATTAAAAATTGTGTTAAAACTTGTTCTGTTTAAAGTGAAGAAACCGTTGAAAACCGATAAAAAACGACTGCGTCTTTATAGAAAAAATTGACGAAGCTTTATTGGTTCTTTTGGTAAACGAAAAGGCGTTTCAACTAAACAAACTTATGGATGGCGACCCATCATTTTCTGGTAGATGTGGTTTTTTTGATAGTTGGAAGAAAAGACACGAAATTAAACAGCTCGCGATTGCTGGGGAAAAGCTGTCAGCTGACAAGGAAGCAGGTGCCAATTACCTACAAGAATTTAAAGACCTTGTTTCTTTTCAAAAACTACTCACTGCAGCAAGTTTACAACGCAGATGAAACCGGACTGAATTTTAAGGTTTTGCCTACTAAAAACCAGAAAGAAATCTGCTCTAAGGTTTAAAACTGACAAACAACGACTAACTGTCTTAGCTTGCAGCAACATCTCGACAACAAACAAATTTCCGCTGATGACATTAAACAAATCGGCGTAACAACAAGCGTTCAAAAACATTAACATCAACTTACTTCCTGTGTATTATAAAAAAAAATTTGGATAGAAAGCGACTTGTTTAAGAAATGGTTCGAGCACCAATTTGTCTTTAAGTGACTACGTTCAATGGAGCCTAATCGTGCTCTACTCTACTCCGTCCCACCTAGAAGAAACGAAACTTATTTGTGGAGACATTAAAACAGTGTTTCTGCCACCGAATTCTTCAAGTTATAGATCAGGATGTGTTGCAGGCCATGAAACAAAAAATACAAAAAAATGCTGCTTCTGCTTTGAGTCGACACGTACTGTACATCATACTTTCTTTCTTTCTATAACAATAAATGTACGTTTTTTCACAATTGGCTTTTTAATTTCTTCTGTTTTTAAGTTAAAAAGATTGGTATTTTTCTGAATTCTGTTCGAAATAGACGGATTTTTAAAATAACCAAGCTCGGAATAGCGAGACACTACTGTAGTATGATATGGTATGGTAGAATGCAGAAACAAACACCGAAAAAAGTTTTGCATTGACAATTCCGAGAAAACGTAAAAGAGATAAATCACAAAACAGATACGAGGACATCTTTTACGTAAATGGAATATTCCTCCAAACGTATAGAAAGATAGCTAGAGATGAAAAAAATAGTTGGAGCCAAACGACCAAAAAAATGTTGAGCACATTGGACAAACGTCGAAACAGTTTCGTAAACTCGTAAACCGACCTTGTTTTAACTCTCTCATGATTGAATTGTAAATTTTCACTTTAAATTCTTTACAAACGTATTTCTCTTTTCTAATAAATGAGTCACTGTTGTCACTAATATCCGATTCTCGTGAACGCATTCAAATCAAAAATTAAAAAACATAATTCATAATTCGATACTTACAACCAAAACCATTGATACAGTCGTTTTGAAAAAAAATTGAGAAACAATTTTTGTGAACCGCCCGTATTCCTGTAAGTGTCTTATCCAACGCAGCAGGTGTCAATACCTGTAACCGAGACTATTGATATTAAAATACGAAAACTGGAAAACTAATTTCGGTTACAGGTATTAACACCTGCTGCGTTATTTCAACTTATGTAAAAAACTTTTTTTACTCATTACTCGGTATATAATTCGCATCGTTCAGTTTAAATTCGGTTTGCAGCGTTAGAGTGACGTTACAACTTTCTTTTCTTCAAGGTTTTCATGCTTTTGACACTTTAGACAAAAAGTCAATGCTCAGCGGAGCTTTCTGAGTCAATAGTTATGGAGTCGATTTATATTGGAATTCGAATGTAAAATTAACCGATGCTTATGGAAAGAGTCGTTGAGGTATGATGCACTTATACGTTTTGCGGTTGCTTTTAATTTTATTCCTTCGTTTCTAGCATTTATTACCACCAAGAAAGAAAGAAACATTTGATTCGGACAAATGAAAATATAAACGTATATAAAGGCGATATTAAAACACAGCTAGAAAATAAACCTGAAAAATATAGAAATAAATGAAATAAATACACTACTAACAACAATAATAATACAGTTACCACAATACATCTCCACTTTCTTACGGTTACTGTTAAACAAATGTTAAAGAGAAGAAGAGAGATGATCCAACAGGGTAAACAAAAAACTATTAAATATGTTGAACTGAACAAATTAATTAAAAAAACAAGTTAAGAAAACAAAATTAAATGATAGGAAAAACAGTACAGAAGAACAAAAACATGAAAAAAATTTGAGAAAACAAACATTTTAGCCTTAAAAGACAGAGAAGGAATAGAGTTAAGACATAATTAAATACTAAACAAATACTAAAGAATAAAATCTTAAATTTAACCTCAGGGGACACATCGGAGATTGAGAAGAAATAATAAAAGACGATCAAAAGAACTAAAAGTGCTTAATAGACGGGGGAGAAGAAATAATAAAAATATTATACAATAAATGTCTAGGGATAACAACAATACCAAAAAAATGGAAAGAAGCAAAAGACATAAAAAACTATAATAAAACAAATTAGCAGCAAAATTAAATCATTCCTTATACACGAACAAACCGGGTTCAAGAAAAAATTAGCACCACAGACCACTTAACTAACTGCCAATCTGATAGAGAAAGCAAATAAATACCATCTGCCTCTGTTTATAGAGCTTATAGATTATCATGACAGAATTACAGGATCAGAAAGTAGAAGATATTCCAATAAGTAGAGGAGTACGACAAGGAGACCTGCTTTCCACAAAACTATTCATAGCAGCATTGGAAGACTTCTTTAGAACATTTGACTGAGATACAGAAGACATTAACATCAATGTAAAATTTTTAAACAATATCAAATAAGCAGATGACATCATGCTCATAGCTAATGACAAAGAACAACTACAAACGATGATAAAAAAACTAAATGAACAATCCAAACAAATGGGCTTACAAATGAACACCACAAAACTAAAGTAATGACAAATACAGATAAACATAACTACTGATAACCAAGAAATGGAATAAGTCGACAAAAACATATACTTAGGTCAACGTATTAAACTGAACAAAGAAAATCAAGAAACAGAGATTACTAGAAAAAATTAGGATAGGCCTCATTCGGTAGATTAAGTCATAATTTAAATAACAGAAAAATCGCGCAACACTTCAAAATAAGCCTATGAAGCCCAGACGTAGACATCAACAAAGCGAAATATGGAAAGAATGACGGTAATAGAGAGAGAGCAATGGAAAGACAAATGTTGAACATAACTTTAAATTTATGGATAAGAAAGAACACAAGCATCTCAACTAAAATGGCAATTTGCGGGTAATAACGCTCGACACTAAGATGAGCGATGGAATATACAAATTACGAACTGACGCCCCTGGCGGGGAAAGAAAGAACGCCCACAGATTAGATAAAAAAACGACGTCAAAAACAGGCGGGCTTGATGTAGAAAAGAACAACCCAAGATAGAAGACAATGAAAGAAAATCGTGGAAACCTTCATCCACAAATAAATTTAATAAAGTTTGAAAAAAAAGAAGAATACGCCGTTCTTAAACTTGTGGGTATTGTCGTGTTTGTGACACCCAATATGTCAAGCGTATTACTACAGTGGAAAAGCAAATAAAGTCTCGTTTATATATTGTGGTGATGCACCTGTGCTTACACGACCTGGCTTAATTCAAACTTTACTTTAAATCTGGGGTATTGGAAGTCTAGCGCACGTCTTATTTCAGATATCAATTGTAAACTAATTATTTGTATTTGTGGTACCACTGCGATATACTTGTGCATTTGTTTCAGTTTTTAGGAATGTGGTTACATCTCTCTAATACTAGAAAGAGAGTCTTAAATCGTAAGTAACTCTTTGTTTTCTTGTCACATTTTGCTGTCCATCATATGACTTACGACCGAGTGCATTTATTTCACTATCACTAATATTTAGTGTCATTTAAACGTTCTTGTTATTAAAGCTCGGGTCTTGAGTTGCTGCGCGCCATTCTTATTTAATCACAAGTCATTTACATCAATTTCATACGTTAAATTTCAATGTAAAAATAAATAACTTATCCACTGTGTATATTTGTTTTGTAGTAGTGTGTTGGCTAACTCGAAATTCTCTGAAAATTACTTGTTACTCACTTCTACTGCGATGCATTTATAAATCTTATTGACCTTATACTTTACAGGCGTCGATTACAAAATAAATTTACTACTTGTCATCTTATATGTGTTCTATTTGTATTTCTTCAGTTGTGTATAGGTGTGAATGAGATCCTGTAAGAACTCTCCTTCTGGTGCCCTTTTTAATAAGTTGTAATCTGCACATTGAAGATTTATATTCATTACTTTACCCACGCCACTCTCCGATATCAGAGCTGCTGCTGCCTTTTCTTTTGAATTAAATATGATGGTAATTAAAGCACTTCAGCCAAGTGCATGTTAAAAAGTTTAGCATCAATATTACGCTTGTAATAGTTTCAGAATTCAGCATTTTTCAAAATTTTTCCTAAATTACATCATCATCAAACGCTTTTGCTTAAAAACAATTATTTCTCTAGGTGTTCAGATAATTTTTTTATAAACCATCTAATCAAAGTAATCGCGATTGGGTTGGTATGGGTAAAAATTGCCTATTCTGACAAGTGATCGACTAGTCAACTTTTTATGCGCCATTCAAAAGAGGAACATGTGGTCCACTAATCCTTCAATAATAGAAATGTTATTTTAGTATCTGCCATGTGATAATTGAACGTCGGTCATTGTGTAGATGGCAGTACAGACTACAAAAGTTTGCATTGACTTGTATAATTCATAGAACAAACTATGGATACAAAATTATTGGACCCAGCAAAATTTTTTTCATTCCTAATACTTAATATGAATAAATACATTTCGGCGTTTACAAAATTTTTTGACGTGCAAATTACTTGTCAAAAAATACTTCAAACTTTAACGATAAACTTAATCTATTCCATAAATACTTAAGGTGCGTCAATAATTAGAGTTGTCTGATTCGTGTTTCTTATAAATCTACACACTTCCACATCCCACTATTATAGGTGTTAACTGTTCATCGTTATCGTTGATCAAAACAAAAACACAATCGATTGTGTCATAAAACCTGTGCGTGACTTCATGGACTACATACTTTATCCTAATAAATTTCAAAGAATAAGAACTTCCTCCTACTATAAAGAAAACCAAAGTTTTTGTTTGTTTTTATTGTCTTTATTAAATCAGCGCTTAGATAATAATTCAAGTTAAAACCCACACTAAGTGTAATTTAGTTAATGGCGCCGAACATTTGGTACCGTTTTAGTGATGACTTCAGGATTTTTATAACCCTTTAAAACGGCCTTTCTTCCTGTTTCAAAAAAAAAATCGAAAACGTACTACAAAGTGACAATTAAACTTGTAACTCAACGTTCAATAACCTTTACGTAAAACAAACATTCACTTAGCGACATTCCAAGATTGTATAATATTGCGGGACAATTCAATTAGAAACAAGTGAAACTATTCGAAATCAGGTGTTAACACTGCTAAACATTAACAGGTATCATTTTTATACGAGAACAAACACAAAAAGATAAATCGTGGAATTTTACGTTTAATTCAACTTCTGCAAAGTTAAATTACGATTCTTTTAAGATAATAAATAGCGTAATTAATCAAATTAGAGCAAGGCGAATTTTATCTTTTAACTTTAAGTTTAACAGCAAGGGTGCAATCAAAAATACTTCTTCTTCGCGAAGGTGGTCTCGAAAATTAATGGAATTAATTTCGTTTGAAGCTTAAAACGATTTATGGAGTTTAAATAATCGTTTACTCGTAGGAGAAAGTGAAATTTAATATATCGTAGTTTTTTTCTCACAGATATTAACATAATCTGTGAATAAACGGTAAGTTATATTTGTCTGCGAAAGAGAACAAGACACAATTTACAATAGCTAAATTTACGACTGCTACGGATAATAAAGATAGAAGTTTATTGCCGAAATATGAACGTCTTTGTAACATTTCTTTAAATGCGAGAATGTTTAACACTAGCATAAAAGTAGTAGCAATAAAATAGTTAATGCCACTTTATCAAAAAAGACGTGAATACTAATCGAGCTCGAAATAGAGAAAAATCATCAATTCGAAATTTTTCTAATGCTTTTATGGTCTTTCTAAAAATCCCATTTTCTACTCGCGTGGGTCGTGAATGTTGTCTTTATACGTTTTATAAAGTATTTGATTATTATTTTATTTTCTTTATGTGCACTAAAAAAGATTTCATTATTTAAAACTTGGCATTGTTAAAGGCAAACTCAATTAAGTTAATGCGGCTGTAAATAAAATTTATTTTTTAAATCAAAATACATGCTACTTCGAAGTCAATATCTTTATGTGAAACTTTTGTTAACTTTAAACTGCAACTTAAATTTAATTTTATGAATTCCGTCAAGGGATAAAAAATCGTTTCATGACAAGGTTTTTACCAAAACAGTTTATTCCAACCTGTATTACCAATATCACTCAATATGAAGTCATTAACAGGTTTCAATTTCTTGTCACAGATCCTGATAATAGCAGACCTTCGCGTTTATGAATAGTAGCTATTTAGACAGGATTTTTGTGTCTTGAATAAATACTAATATTGCGGACATAATTACTATTAAAATTATTCAGAAAGATTTTAGTTTACAATTGATTCCTTGTTCATCAGAAAAAAATTTCTTATCTTTAAAAACAAGACAATGGCTAAAAATGATTTATTGTTTAGCGTCAGTAATTTATGTATGCTGGTATTAGAAGAAATTGGTATTACAATGTGGTATATTTTTGCCATTTCAATTAATTTCCAATTGTAGTTAGCCAAGTGTGACGCTATTATAAGCAATATCTGTACATTTATTATATTACTTATAGCCGTAACAGTAGCTATTTGTAACAAAAAGTGTTTCTTCGAACACATCTACTAACAATTGTCAGCCACGTCCGCTTTAATACAACAAAAAAATGGAATATGATTTAGCTTATTTCGTAATTGATGTCATGTCGCACAAACACAGATATTTTGAAGTGAACAAGAAAATTTCACGTTGATTTTTCCATACACATATTGACAAGAACAAAATATTCGAAAATATAATCAAATCGTGAACTAATGACCAAATAATGCACGGAAATTGCAAAAGAATGTTTTGTGTTCTATAATCTCAAACGATTAACATTCATTCGTTTTTTTTTAATTCCAAGTGAAAATGATCCATACTAGTGATGTGTCGTTCACGAACGATTCGTTCGAAAAGAACGATTCAGTCGAGTAAATTAAATGAATTGGTTCAGTATTTTCAAAAGAATCGATTCTTTACTGATTCACCGAACTAATTATTTAAAGTTGTTGCAACTCGAGTCGAGCTTCACCGAATTTCACCGAAATTCTGTTAGCATGCATACCTAAAGGTGCATTTTTTTTATTTAAGAAAATGTTTTTCTGCAAGCAAAATTTGGGTTCGCCTACTTCAAAAATTATGACCAAGGTGTCATTCGATGTGTAATTGCATCTAGAAACTACTAGAAAAAATTACAAAAGTTATCAACAAGTTAGTAACAAAAGGTGATTTAGAAATTACTAAATAGTTGTTTTTAAGTTTAATAATGTAATTTTTGCATTTTGATCATTATTTTCAGATAAGACGAACTTCAATTCCAAAAAATGGCACTAAATTTACAAATCTTTTTATTAAGATAAACTTTTACTTGTCAGCAAAGTACATATGAGGCTTTTAATAATTTTGTGACCCTTTGGTGATACGTAATAAACATTCTCTACTTCTCGAGTTCGAACTCAAACGGCACACCGCTCATGCTCAATAGATGAGTGAATCAGTTACGAACGAATCTTATTGAACGAATCTTTTTCTATAAGTGAATCAATCGAATCGATTCACTAAAAAGAATCGAACTTCTCATCTATAATCCATACAGATAAAAATGCTAAGTAATCTAATAAAATTCTAACTATTTTGAATATAGCATTTTTTAGTCTCAAATTTCCCACGGCGCTTAAAGTGATAAGTTTTAGTAAGTAAGTTTTTTGGATCCATCTTACAGTTACAATAATTACAACTGTGATAAGAGGAATTATTTCTGTGATAAGCTTAGTTAGATGATGTTTGTCTGTGTAGATGTCTTCTGTTTGTAATTTATTATATTTTTATCTCTACACTAACTGTTAATGTCATTGTTTGTTTATTTATTGAATTTTAATTTTGCTCATCGGAGCTCGTTTTTTATTGGCCATGATGAAATGCGCACAATACCGCCACGAGACGTCGTCTATAAAAAAATTTACCAAGTGTGAGTTTTTTGCCTTTCCTACCTGAAGGTGTAAATGTAATACAACTACTTAATAATCACAACCTCCAATTTTCATATCTCCAAAATTCTCGGTGATTGCAACGTCAGCAGCGAACTTTAATTATAAGGTCTAATTTGATCACAACGCCCAAACGCAAACGTGCAAAAATATTAAAACATTTTATTTTCCCATTTCGTAGTCGACCTCTCTTCTTGAAAGAATTAAGATATCGAGTTTTGGTTTATTTCTTCACTCGCTCATAACTTATAGCTTCTTCCTGGAAGTTTTGGGAAGCCCAGTATAGAATTTCTTTGTTCAGAATCAAAATTTAAATCAACAGAATCATTTTACATAATGAAAGTAAAATTGATCAATTGAAAGTAATATTAAATGTACATTTGATTTCCAATTCTAACCTAAATGTTTTTTGCAAATACCTAAATAAGTTAAACGGTTTAAACAAGACAGTACTCACCATATATAATTTAACTCAAACATTCAAAAAAAATGGAGTATTTAAACAAGATCTCTTCAGATATTTTCTAGATCTATAATTTTTTTTCTAAATTCGGCACGTCAAGAAATAAATCAAAATCAATTGACTAAAGATTTAACCACAGTTGTGGAATCAATTAGAATTTTTTTTGCAGTTTAAAAATTCTTCAAGTTTTGAATTTGGGACAGTATGGATAAGTAAAACGTTGTGATCAACTACAAAGTTTTGAGGCTGTTATTATATGATTATATTCAAGTTGTACGTTGTGATTAACCGTAAAATTTGAGCGTTGTGAAGGTTATGATTATTGTACGTAATAATCAGTTCCCCATGTGTTTAATACAATTTGTTATAATTTTGTTGCTTGATATTCAATAAAATTTGCTAAATCGACTTTTTGCGTGTTTATTGTTTATTGTCTTCAGAAATATTCTGGTTGCTCCATTTGAACCCATCTAGAGACTACATCATTTCCCGTTTGCTTGGTGCATAACGAAATACTATTCATTATTTTTATAATAACGCAATATTCAATACATTATTATTAAAAAATGTGATAAGACACCCCCTCCTTCCGAAATAAACTGCTGGAGCCGCGCCTGGTAGTAGGTTCAGTAAAACATAAATAAGCGCCAGACTCTATCACCAAAGAATCTTATTATTAAAACTGTAGAAACCCCACGATAAGAAAATATAAATGTTTAAAAAAGGTTCTACAAGAAGACAAGATTTCGGAAGACCAAAACCGATCATGGTGACTCAGAGTCGAGTAATTATAATATAAAACGAAAGTGTACAATCTTTTCTCTATTTCGACATCAGAATTAGCGATCTTACACTAAAATCCGTGTAAGAATAAGCCAATTCTTACACGAATTTTAGTAACGTTAGTTTTTTCAAAGTTGGTATCTCTACGTCGTAAGTTGACGTTACATAAAAAGAAATCAAAATTATTGTAAATTAACAATTGAAATTCAAATGCTGATGACAAGATAAAATAAAAACGTCCTATTAATTCAAAACTATTTACTTACAAAGTTGTAAAGTAATCATTTCGTATGACATTTTAGGTTAACACATAAACTTCAATATGTCAAAGTGTAAGTGTTGCCAATACAATAAAATATAAATTTCGCAATGTTGTTTTAAAAATTAAAATTATATGAAAAATATTAAATATTGTATCGAAATAGAGAAAATAGTATAAAGCACACGTCATAGAATACGTTTCAATCACTCGACCGCTTCATAAACTCACCGCTGCGCGGCTCGTGTATGAAACGCGGTCTCGTGATTGAAGTGCGTTCATTCTGTAACTTGTGTTTTAATATACTATTCCTGTCTTAAAAGTTGTTTGAGAAATAACGTTAAGTAAATCATAAACAAATTACATCGATGCTAAGTTTAGAACGTTTTCCGAGTTTGGACCGTGTTAATGTTGTGACCAAAGTTGCCAACGTTTCGTCTACTTTCGTAAGAGACTTCTTGAGAGCGCGAAAAAAAACATAAAATTAAAACATCTTCCCCGCCACATCTCAGATTGCTTTCGTATTCAAACTTTCACAATTATTCAATTATTTGAAGTTCCTAAATCCAAGTCGGAACAGTTAGCTTTGGAAAATCTTCGTAGAAACCGCGATATCATCGTTCTTCCAGGCGACAAAGACAATGCTATTTTCACTTTGAATCAAACGAATTACGTAGACAAAATACATTCTATTCTGTTAGACGATACATGTACTTCTTAACTAATAATCCCAGTTCGAAGATTGAACGCGAGGTCAGAGAAATCAAAAAATCTTCCTAATCTACTTCCTAAAACCAAACGTCACCTTACTGTTTCAGCTTCTAAACCATCTCGTCTATACGGACTTCCTAAAGTCCACAAACACGTCAAACCTTTTAGACCTATGTTCAGTACTATTCGATCTCCTACTTACAAGTTAGCCAAGTTTTTGTCCAACATTCTTTCCGAACTTACAAGTAAAACCTCTTCTTGCATCCTCAATTCTCACCATTTCAAGCTTCATCCCTGCGATCTTCTGGTGACCCGATGTCACTTCAATTTTTACCAAAGTTCCGATTAAAGATTCGCTTATTATGAACGAGCAAATTATGTGTAACCATGACATAACTCCTGTTGTAACTAACACTTTTATAGAATCCGTTAAAACGATTGTTTTGGAATCCTTGAAACGACTGCTAAAATCTGGTTTAGGTGCGTTGATGACACCTTTATTGTTTGGTCTCAAGGTCGTCTTAAATTGTTTAGGTTTCTTGATCATTAAAACAACTAACACCCTTATATCAAACTCACCATGGAAATCATAAATAATGGTTCTCTCCCATTTCTCGATGTTCTTTCCAACGAACTCTTAGGCCATTCTTCTTATTGCAAACCAACACATACAGACAGATACCTCAATGCTTTGTATCATCATTATCCAGTACAGAAACGTTCTGTTATTAAATCGTTCGTTCATCGCGCTTTTTCTATTTTCCAACTCCATCTTACTAGAAGCTCAGTAAACAATAATCAGATGAAGCTTGATATTTAGGAAGTTATAAGTAGTTGTCTACAGGCACAGATTTGTAAAAAAATTACGTCTTTCAAGTACTTTTAGCAAGTATGGCAACACGGCGAAACTAATCGAGGTTTGACAACAAAGCAAAGTAAACTGAAAAAGTTAATCAGCAAGTAGTGTTTTGACAGGTTATTTGCTATCAAAAGTTTACCATTTTTCTTTAAACCTGTTCTTGACGAGTCAGTGGAAATAGTAAACTTTAAAAAGTCTCAATTTTTATATATGCGGTTATTTAAGATATTGTGTGATGATATGGGTAGCCCGCATACATCTTTACTACTTCACACAGAAGTACGATGGTTATCTGGGGATAAAAGTTTGCTTAAGTTGTTCGAGTTGCCAGCTGAAGTGATAAAATGCGGTTATTCAGAATAACCTATTTAACGAAAATATTTTGTAAACTAAAGAAAGTTAATCTATCTCTACAAAGAAAAGACATCACATAATTTTGAGTTAGTAGCGTAAAAAGTGGAGACTTTGACTGCTTTCCAAGATTAAAGGAATTTAGTCAAGAGTTGGAAACAGTTGAGCTATCTAAAGAACGACCCAATGAGATTATTGAGCATCTTACACACCTATGTATTTCTGTGACCCAATACTTTCCAAATGAAAAGTTCGATAAAAAATTCTTCTGCTGCGAGAGAATATTTACATGGTTCTTCATGACAAGAGTATGAAACATTTATAGATTTGATTTCAGACTATACACTAAAAGCGAAATTTGAAAACAGACCACTGTCAGCATTTTAGTATAGCCTTAAACAAAAGTATCTACAGCTGTCAAGAAAAATTGTTTCTGTTCTTTTTTCATTCGCCAGTACATAACGAAACTGGGCTTTTTTCGTACGTGACCACTAAACCAAGTATCGAAATCGCTTGGATGCAGAACATAATATGAGGCTCCAACTCTCTTCTATAAAACTGAATATTTTGCGCATATACCAACATACATACCAACACTTATGATAACAATTAAAAATAAAGATCGTTTTTCAAAATTTGTTTTTATTAATTTTATCTAAAATTTATCTATGTATTTTCTTAAAATTAAAAATTTCGATAACGTTTATTTAGTTAATTAATTAGTTATAAAAGAATATACTAAGGTTCCGCCAAACTAACTTTAATTTGTAGAGACTCCACACCTAAAAAAGTTTGAGAAACGCTGGTCTAGAAGTTAGAAGGTCGCGAGTTTAAATAAAAGGTTTCGATAAGCACGTACAATGAAAAGTTCAAATACCGATACATAAACACATGCACGGACATCATCATATTAAACTAAAGAAGTTAGTTAATCAAAGGCTTGTCGGTAGTACTGAAGTCCTGGTTACGGATCCGAGATTCGCATTATTATCTTACATTTCCTACACATTCATTTTTACGTGAATACCAAATTCCTTGTTCATGTGGTTTGGTCTACATCGGTGAAACGGATCGTTCCGTCATCACACGTAGAGATTTCTAAATCTGCCGTTGCTAAAGATTATTTTACTACAGGCCACAATATATATTTTGATAACTTCTCGGTTATTGCAAAATCTCCATTTGTATTCAATGAAAAAGTCTGAAAGTCTTCTCTTTGGTTCCTGCTTGTTACTCGTTTATCGAAGCCACGTCCCATTTCGAAAGTAATCCAATGAGAGTCGGGCTCATCTCACCGCAACTTCTTAATTCACTTATATGGAGTTTAGAATCTGGCTTGATTCACAAGTTGATTACGTAGCTCTGTAGTGATTGTTTGTTAGACTACTGTTGGCAACTTCCGTTAGAACATCAACATGGTTTAAACCCGAAAGACGTTCTAATTTTAGCATAGACTCCTTTTATGGATGCCTTCGCAATTAAATTGCATTAATTTTACAAATAGAATTCTTTAAGGAACATTAAAATACTTGAATAGCAAAAACATCAACAAGGACACAGCCACATTTAGATTCGCACATCTAAAGCCATATTTTGCGAGTTTACATGGCATATACTGAACGAATTGGCACCAGCCTCTAAAGCCAAGTTGTTCAACAATTGTTACATTGGTATCTGGATTGATGCCCGTTTTGCGTGGAACAAACAGATCCCATATGTAACATGTCAATACTACTTTCTCGAGTTTTTTATCGTCAAATCTAATAAACTAATAAATCTTAGTATTTTTTCAAATCGAAATATAGACATCGTGGTTCGATATATGGGATTAAAAGATTCACCAGAACAGCCCAGCCTATGTCAACTCAAGCACAAATAAGTAATCCAGAAAATAGATAAAGTTCATCAGCAGTTACATCAGTTCACGTTTTTGTTTTCCCACGATCTTGCTTCTAAGTTAGCACAGTGAACAATTTCTTACATAATATCGACAGTTACAAATATCTGAAAAGCTTTTCTTGGTGTAGCAATGATATATTTTTGTGCCAAACCAGGTGCACGCTGAAAAATGGTGAAATTCTATTTTTACCTGGCGGTTTTATTCTCTACTTTAGTTCCCTTGAAGAATTATAAAACTTGCAGATCCATTTTCTGCATTAGTGTCATCAATATTGTCATTGCTACTAGATCTAGAAAACTCATCACAATTTGCTTCGAAATCGCTGTACACTTCAAAAGCTTCTGCTTCCAAATTTTCTCCAAAAGGTGGATCATCGCACCCAATTGCGTACGTTAATCAAATCAGTTTTTCGAATTCGAATTTAAGTATGCTTCAGGAGCATTGATACATCTCGTAATAATCCAGTTTCCAACTTGTACAAACGTGCAGGTTCGTTAACTAGAAATTATTAGACAGCACACCCCAGCGATCATGAGACACTGAAACTTGAATGCGGAAAATGTGTTCGTGAGCCATTGCAGGCCCGGTTTATATAAATGCAGAATAGTAATGAGTGTGATAAAAGTTATTTCCTAATAAAAAAATAAAATATTAAAGATTTAACTTGAGAAAAAGTTGAATCAATATTTGTTTAAGTAAAAAATACGTGTACGTATAATATTACTACAACATATAGTGCATTTATTGTTCACCAAATTTAGGTTAGTTTGTCAAGGAAATTGCATTGTAATAAATCAATTTAGGAGATTCAGTAATAAAATCAAATCCAATAAATGTGTGTGAACAAAAAAAATCAAACAAAGACATTATAAATAAAACTTGTACAACTGAATCTTTATCTTCTATAGCTATAAATATACTAACCTAGAAAAGTTCAATTGTTCATTGTAATTATCGTTAAAGTAACAGACAGGACAACGTGATAACATTACAAGTAAATAATGGATCCGCGTTTTTCGCATAAAACAGGTAAAATAATGAGATCATTATCAAATTAGGTCAATGAACCATATAATGATAAGAATCTTAATTTATTTAATGGTCATCCGTTGTATGTATGCATTAGGAAATGAAGAAAATTTTAACACTTAATTAAATACGCTTCGCAACGGAAGTTATAATTTGGTTAACTTTACAACCCCGTTTTTTAGGTTTTTTTTTCTGTACATGATCCAGATTTTTCGTCAGGTTCAACAACAACGTACTTTATTAAAATCACCGTTCTTTCTATTTACCTTCAAAATTAAATTACATACGCTGCTTTCTGTGTTATTTATCACAAATAAACAAAATTGCCAATATCAAAAGAAATAGGAAATTCCTACAGAATTGCCCGTCATATTTGCTCGAGAAAGCTGTTTATTATTAAATATAGCAACAAAAAAGTAAATCTAGATGTTAAGCTCTTGAAATTTGTATGTAGGAGAAGGTCTAGAAGGAAGTACCTGAAGCTCGTGCGTTTTATGTATTTTCACAACCCTAAGCAGTAAAAGTCACCCTTACTCGCTGTTGGTAATATCGACCAGTCGCTATGCAAGCCATTACAGCCAGACAACCAGAGGGGTTGTTATCGATGTTGAGGGACACATTTTATCCAACTCATTGCTCTTTACGCCGTCAAGTCGCACAACATATGTCAAATACCAAATGACAATAACGCACTTCATGTTCAACACTTAACTATATCTCAAGAATAGCTGGCATTTTTCAAAATTATATTGACAAATACTAAATTTTGCAAATTTTATGCTAGTCTAAACTTTGCGCGATCATTACCTGATTTTAACTTGCAATCGATCCTTTACTGCTATATAAAATGCAAGAGAACAATGGAATATTAAAAAATCTATCGGTTCAATAATACAAAACAAATATTAAAACGGCAATTTACTTAACTTTTATTTTTGAAAATATCGTTACTATAAATGTTTATCCTTGATGTACAATGTTTGTTGAACTAATTCTATCAATGATGCCATTCACAAACAAATATCTTCAAAGGATTTGCAATTATTATTATAATATAAACGGCATTATCAAAGATGTAGTGCCAAAAAAAATATTTTTTTAAATAAAATAAAATTCGAATATTGAACTATTAATTAAGAAATCTTCATAAACTAACACCTTTCAACTTGCCAAGGAAAAATGTCATTGCCTACAATCAGTGTACACGCCTTATCCACATTATTAACTATGTTTCTATAAGTGAGGTGTTTAGAATTATCAAGTAAGTAATATATAACATTGTTTTCTACAACAGTCATTTTTATGAGATTCAGTTGCATAATTATTACAAAAAATAAACAATGGGACTAATATGTCTCAACAGTGGTTATTATTGGGATTTATCTCCTATCAGTATTGAATAACTTACAATTTTAATTTTTACCCTAGAATGAATAAACCTTTGTCGAAGAAAGAGCTGTAAGATATTGTAAATAATATGAATTTTGAAGAAAAAGAAGAAGACGTAAACCCCTTGGACGACAGTTGCCAAGATAAAGACTATATACAACCATAAAATAAAAATAAAAACAAAAGTTCCGAATAATAATTTAGAAGTTGCTTTGATTGGAGTAGAAAAACTGAAAAGTTTATACCAAAAAGTAATATTCCACTAGAAAAACAAACAATTTATTGTGTAATATAACTAATACATCTTCAATAATGGATACTGTATTCAAACTATTTCCAAAAAGTTTATGGATTGCTCAATGTACCAATCAACGATTGAAAATACTAGAAAAAACTGCTAAAAACCGATTTTAAAAAAATGATTGTGCTCGGTTGTTCTCTCATTATGTGTTACAATCATTTACCAGCATATCACATGTATTGGTCTAATAGAAAATCTTTAGGTAATGATGAAATAAAAAATGCTATATCTAGAGATAAATGTCAGTTGGTTATTTTAAAACTGTACTTCAATAATCCCATGAAACCCAAAGATTTCTCCAAAGTGTATTATGTAGAAGTACTATCTTGCCTGAAAAAAACTTTTCCATCTTTTAGAAGTGATGGTACATATCAATCAATTGACAAGACGATGACCAAATTCAAAGAAAGATCGTCAAGGAACCAATATGTTCCGCTAAAACCAATCAAACGAGGTATAAAGTTGTGGACAAGGTGTGACGCTACAACTAGTTATATATACGGTATCAATATTTATTCTGGAAAAGAAAATTCAATACATGAAGAAACACTTGATGAAAGAGTTGTGAAGAAGTTAACTGAATCAATACAAAGTACCTAGGTAGTACGTAGTACTATGCTTTGATAGATTCTCTACCTCAATACGGCTCTTGTATTCGTTATCATATCTAGCCCTTGGGACGTGTATAAAAAATGTTCCAAACTTTGAACGTACACTGCAGAGAATATAGTAAAATGATGGTATGCAAAGAAGGCATAATTTGTACTCGTTGACAAGATACTAAAGATTTCTTGGTAGTAAGCAATTGTCATATCGGTACAATTGGTACAATAGGAAGAAAAATGAAAGATGGCAATAAAAAAAAGTACTTGTCCCGATTCAATTATGTTTTATAATTCATTTATGGGAGTCGTCGATCATGCCGATCAGTTGATATCACAGTATGATTTAGATTGAAAAAGTTCCAAATGGTGGAGAAAAGTTTTTTATAATCTATTTATGACTTCTATATATACCGCATATATAAGTTACAATGAAACGAAACGTTCAAAAATGCCATTTATAAACTTTTTAATCTCAGTGACGGAGAATATGATAACCATCGGAAAATCTCAGCTATGCAAAAAAAGTAATGAGAAGAGGCAGGCCTTCAACAAAAACCAAATTTATGAAAAATGTTGATCATTTCCCCTTTCCAGGAACTTCAAGAAAACGGTGTGTACAATGCGCCACATTCAAGAAAAAAAGAACGAATTACTTGCCAAATGTGCACAGTAGCGCTTTGCAATGATTGTTTTGCAAAATATCAATCATAAATACCGTATCCATTGTGTATCTACAATAATAAATAAACACATATTGAATTACAACTGTGCATGCTCTATTTTACTATTTAGTACAATATATGAGGTATATTCACAATGTAAGTTCCGTTTCTATTTCTATCCGCGGCAGCGCTGCGATCGCAGTTCCGAGCATGCGCGGCAGTTACTCTGACTCAAGCAGAAGATATGTATGCCATTTTCAGATCGCTGCTGCCGACGTCTTATTTGTAGTGCTTCTTTATGATGTCAGCCTTAATTAAAAATGCCGCCACTTTTAAATGCGAAGAAAGTTAAACGAAGTGAAATTTATCGACAAATCTGCGAGGTTTACCGACAAAATGCTATGAGTGATTCAATGGTTGATGTGGACGCCTGTCTTTGGTTACTGATGGAGTGGTTCACGCAATTGAAGAGAAGCTTAAGCAAAACCGTAAGTTTACAATTCGTGCTCTTGCTGTGGAATTTCCGCAAATTTCACGATCACTAATTCATGAAATTGTTACTAAAAAACTGAAACTTCGAAAACTTTGCTCACGTTGGGTACCTAAAATTCTTACTGCACAGCACAAAAAACAACGAATGGGCAATGCACTTCAGTTTTTGACACGCTACAATGAAGACGGTGATAATTTTTTTTCTCGGATAGTCGCGGGGAATGAAACTTGAGTATCTTACGACACCCCAGAAACTAAACGGCAATCAATGGAATGGAAGCACACTTCGTCCCCAACGACAGTTAAGCTTAAGCAAATCTTGACATCTCGAAAACTCATGTGCACCGTTTTTTGGGACAGAAAAGGCATTTGCTGATTAATTTCTTACCACGAGGCCAAACAATCAATGCACATGTTTACTGCAAGATCATTAAGAAATTGTGCCGCGCAATACAAAACAAACGCCGAAGATTACTGTCAAAAGGTGTTGTTTTTATCCACGATAATGCCCGACCTCACACTGCGAACGTGACAAAAAAACTCCTACAGGAATTTGACTGGGACGTGTTTGATCATCTTTTGTACAGCCCGGATCTCGCTCCTATAGATTTTTATCTCTTCTCACGCCTAAAATCTTTCCTTGGTGGTCAACACTTCAACGATGATGACGAGCTGAAAGAATATCTTACCACATGGCTAAAAACACAAGCGGCAACCTTATATGAAGAAGGCATATAAAAACTTGTGCTCAATTGACAATAAATCTTATGTACAGTACATTTTTCAAGAAATAAAAAAAAATCGTATTGATAGGGGACTGAATGTTTTATCGATAAAAAAACATACACATTACTAAAATAACCTTACTTTTTGCCTGGTCGAACCTATTTAGTCGATTGTTGATTAAACGACTCGACAAAGTTTCCAATTTGCTCCTTTCATGAACCTCTATTTTATAATATAATAGACGCTGTTTAGACAAGTCAAAATTTAACTAGACTTTAATTAAAACCATTTCAACCACCAACTGTACGAGTCATTCAGTCAGAAAAAAAAATCATGCCAAATCGTTCTACTAAAAGAGAAAGAAGAAATAACATAATTCGTCTCTTAACTACTTAAGTATAAAGGTACACACACACATATTTTATAGTTAGCTATATACAGTTATTTATTATATTATTTGTTACATTTCTTCAATTTTCTTTTACAATCTTTTTTATTACACATAGTGAACGAAGTATATTATAGTAGTTAAATTAGCATTCAAAATTTATTGTGGACATGTTTGTTTCGTAGTTAAGCAAAGCAGTATTTGTTGGTACTTAAACAGAGATAGAAATACAAATATAAATTGTTTTGTTGACAGATAGATTATACGGAAGTTCTCATCCTAAGATGTCAGGCCTAGACCCCAAGAGAGATAAAGTCATAGGGAGAAAATGGAATTTGGATCAGCAAAAAGAAAAAGAAAAGCCAGAAGAACTGTATTAAACTGGGTTTTAAGTTCAAGTATAATTAAGTTTCTCAATAAAACTGCATCGGGTAGTACAGAATCATCTGAATCGATGGCTTTGACTCCTAAAGAACACCATCATCTTGACCGACACTCCGTTGAAGTATTCCAGATGGACCAAATACCAATCGAACGCCAGTTGGAATAAGAGATAACAAACCCTAGCCTATCAGAATCTAACACTGAAATTCCCATGTTGCCGTTGAGCAATATAATTCACGATAATGAACAGATTCAGATAGATCCTCTGAGTTAGCAGCGACGCCAGAAATGTAGCTGAATTTGTTAATTGGATATGGAGGAACATGACATAGTTCAAAGCGGCCCCACACATCAGTTAAATAATAGTGATAAAGATACCTCAAAGATAATAGATACTTTTTTAATTTTCATTTCTAAAAAAAACTAAATATGTAATAGTGAAACTCAACATCGTTGCTAGTTAGTTGATTCAAATTCTCAAAATAAAATTTTGTGTTTTGCATGCAGACTATTTAGCAATTCATAAACTCAGATGGTACAGAGAAGGTGCTGTAAGTGAAAAGACTTTGGTTACATAGACATATGAGTACCAAAGAACATATGGCCTTTAGATGTTCTAATGGATAACATTAGAGAACGGAGAGCACGAAAAACAATAGACCAAGAAAAAGAAAGGTTAATTTGTGAATCTCAGAAAGATTGACTTAATTTGTTTGAGAGATTAATTAGTTTTTAGCCTCTGATATTGTGGTATTTAGAGCTCACAGAAAATATCTGAAAGCAGGCGACAACACTAGGAACTCTGGTAACTTCATCGACTTATTTAAACTGATATCAAAATTTGATTCTACGTTAAGAGACATGAGATGCATTAGTGACAAACAATTTGTACACCATTATATAAGTCACGACATTCAAAATGATGTCAAAAACACTTACCGATGACGTGATGCGTAAAGTAAAAGAGACAAAATATTATTCTTTTTTGTTTGACTGTACTAGAGACTGTAGTAGAGTTGAAGAAATGTCAGTTATCTTAAGATTTTGTAATGTCGGATTTCTTGCTGTCACTGAGACGACTGGAGAATATTTAACTAAAGCAATATTAAGAAATAGAAAAAAATGACTTAAATATTTAAAACTCTCTTAGTCAAATTTAAGACAATGGTGCAAATATGGTGAGCGTTAATAGCGGAGTTAAAACTCAAATATTAAATATTAATCCCAGAGCAGTTTTTTACACCTTACGGTTGTCATAACTAGAACCGCTGTTAGTATACGCAGTTAATTTCTGTGGCAGCAAAAAATTTTTTTGGTTTCGTTCAGAAAATTTATTTGCGATTTTGCTATTATAAAATGCATTGAAAGCTTAGAAAATCAAACAGCTAAACACATTCAGTGAACGTGATTTGATTTTATACGAAATGCACAGTTTAGAATTCATCATGTCACTACATGTATGGTACGAGATATTATTGTTTGTCAATATCATAAGCAAATAATGGCATACTGCACAAGTCGATTTAGGCATTGCTCTTAAACATTTGCGTACATTTTGCAACTAGATCAAAGAATATCGACAAAACTGAATTTAAACAATGCTTGTCTGACACTCGTCAATTTATTGAAAAAAGCAATTATGATCTACCAAAAGAGTTTAAAAATAAAAAGGCGCCCAAGAAGAAAAAAAATTGATTACGAAGGTAGCGATCAACGTGTCCAATTCCTCTAAAGCCGATATGAAACAAATTTTTTAACACCATGACTAATTCTATAATAAACAATATGGATTCGAGATGTCCTTAAATCTACATTTTGAAAATTAGTTTTCTCTATGATCTAAGCAACTTAAAAAGTAGTAAAAAGTCAGAAAGAAGAAATATTTAAAAAACTGTCAAGACACAGTACTGTGAGTAGGTGAGAGCAGTAACTTTGAACCTTACGAATTATATAAAGAATTACAAAGCTTGATCCCTGATTTACTAAAATTCATTAAATATGTGACACAACTGGTCGAATATATAACAGAAAATAACTTCAAAGAAATTTACTTAAATATTTAAATTGTCGTTTGAATTTTGTTAATACCTGTAAGTATAGCCTCCCCTGAAAGAAGCTTTTCAAAATTAAAACTAATAAAAAATCATTTAAAAAATACGGTGAGTCAGAAAAGACTTTCAGCTTTCGCAGTTTCATCTATTGTAGCAGATATAGCTTCTAAGCGAAATTACGATACTATTACTAACGAGTTCAGTAATGTTAAAAGCAGAAATTTTTCTGTTCCTTTAATCATTTTTTTAAATTTGTCTTTAATGGCCTCGCAAAGTATATCTTGCCCACATCAAATTTAAGTCTTGCCCCGCCACTGGTTCCATTCATTTAAATGAAGACACGACACTACCATTCGTTTAGTTCCAGGTAGTGTGCGTACTTCCATTGAAATTAATGGAAACAATATTTTCTTTCTGCTTCTGCGGCGCGTGCGATTCGTTCGGCTCCGGCTAGTGTGCGCCTACCTTTAGATAATTTTAACGTACTCTCTGATTTGTTTGATAACCAGAACTTGTTTTCATCCTAAAGTGAACGAAACATGTGCCCAATCAACTACACAAAATAAAAAAACAAAACTTTATGGTCAAGAGTAATAAATTAAAGAAGGAAAAATAAATAAAAAAAGTACAACTTAATTAAAAAAAACAAAGTGTTTCAAATTATATCAGAAAGTGTAAATAATTATAATTTTTATTGCAAAACGATAACTAAACTGAATAATGCAAGTACTGTTATATTTAAAAAAAATCCGTTGCACTCATAATAGCCATCTATTTATATATAAACATTACAAAACCTTACGTAATAGACAGTGCTCATGCTTAAAAATGATTTGTTTATTTCTATTCGTGATTAAAAAGTGGCCAGTCTTATCAATTGATATTAACTTCCGTTTTCGTTAAAGTAATCTTGTCGCTGAACATAAATAATTATTTCTTAAAAGACACTCTTCAGTTTCATTCCGAGAATTAATTTTTTACATGATTTGTTTTAAACAGCTTCCATTACTGTTTATGTTCTCATGACCTCTCAATGTATACGTACTTAATGCACATTAATGTTAAAAGCCTTCAAACTAATATACGAAAAGCTAAAATTACACGCCTCACTATGCATAATTACGTTAATGTTAATCATTTTGTTGCCATAATTACAAACCGAAATTGTGTTTATAATAGTAAACGCAAATTCATGTTGCAAGATATAAAAGTTGATTTTAGCAATTTTTAGATGAAAATATAAAAGAAAAACTTTACACACTTCTAAAATCAAACATACGAGGGCAAGCCATTAAGTACATGCACTCTACGAGGTAGATCGATAAACTGTTAATTGAGCTTGAGAAATCGTGAAAATTCTATTATATTTAGTATTATGACGCATAAAAAATTTTTTGGGGAAAAATTAAATGGAAAATAATTTAGTATTATCAAATTTTCTTGTCCAAATAACAATCTAAATGGTTTCTTACTTTTTAATAGATCATTGACAAAAAAGACAAATTGATGATTCTAAATCTATGTATCATCTAGTTTCTCTGAACTAATTCACAAATCAATAATTTTCAAAGTCAAAATACAGAAACAGTTATCAATTAGTTCCAAATACACTGTATATTCACTAATATTTTGTTTGTTTTAAAACACAGAGAAGGCTTGCTGAAATTATCTTTGCATCCAATTTTAAAACAATTAATAGAACTAATGAATAAATCGCATTGTTCTAGAAGAATAATTTTAGATTAATAATAATACCATACATGCTTTTTTGCATATTCAAACAATTTAAAGTTACTCAAAAGTATCGTTTTCTTAAATAAAGCAAACTGTAAATTTTAATATTGTTAAATGCTAATTGCAAGTAGAGTACCCTACCGATTGGTATCGAACTCGTGGGCGTGCTGTAAGGGAATTTGAGTTATTGCAAATTAAACTTCGGAAATGTACTTAAATTTGTAATCCCATAGTAACAACTTCTTTTTAAGCTTCCTTAATGGGCGTGTTTAAAAAGATTATTAACTCGAAAAAGCAGTTAATGCGTTAAATGATTTATGTTTTTTATGTAAACATCGTGATGCTATTAAATAGAAAACTATATGTATTATATTGCGTTTCATGGTTAAATTGTTTTATCATTTGAAGCTTTATTGATATTATTTTGAGATTTTCTATATTAAGTCTAAAAGAAAGCCAGATCAAAATTTATATCCGGACCGTCGGGGTGTCGTAAACAAACACACAAATGCGAGTACCCAACGGTGACTCAAAAAAATGGAATAGTCCCAAATAAACTTCGCCTAGAGTAATTATCACACTTGGATAAAAAAGAGTTGATTATGATGATACGACCCCAAAAGGAACAAGTACAAAATCTCTGAAATTGGACACATAAAATCTATTGTAATTGAAAAAAAATTCTGAAATGGAACAATTAGAGCAGAACAGATAGCAACTGTATAGACATTTAATTACGCAGATATTAGAAATCACATGTTAGTAAAACCACATCACAGGCCTACATGTTAATTGCTATTTCAAAGAACGAATAATCATATTTAAATGAGAAAAGAATGTATATTACTTTTTGAGAATTTTGGAATTAGCAGACTCGTTTTAAGATATTCTGCACCACACAGACAACGTCGATGCCAGACTGCAACTACTTTTTAGGTAACTAACAAGAAAAACAATCAAGGTAACTTCATTATGAAACATACCGTGTTGCTTCCATGCAGTAGATGACAGAAAAGAACAACTGGAAACCGCTAAGAAAAGCATTGCACTGACAGGTTTTTCATCAGAAACTTTTCAGAAAGGGAAAGATGTTAAAGTTTGTAAACAAGTCTTTCGTCGAATTTTAAGGGTCAGTAATTCAGATAATCTTTACATGTAGGAAACTATAAAGTAGTTAGTTAGATAATCACTCATTCGTCCTATTTGGACTCTTCAGAGCTGAAATACTGTAATGCAGTTTCTACAACTATATAATGATGGTTTCTGCAATTATATGAACAAGTTTTTGCACTTGCATAGTACAGAATATTATGCCGCATATAATTCAAATACATTTTTTGAAACTCGCAGTTGTAATATTTACTATTAGTGATGGCCAAACCGTAGACCAAGACAAGACCACAAAAGTCTTGGTCTTGCACCCGTTGGTCTTGCTCTTGGTCTTGTAATGATATCCTTAATCTCGGTCTTGCTCCTGGTCTTGAATATAGAGTTTTGGTCTTGCTCTTGGTCTTGCACGCAAAACTCTTGCAGTCTTGCATTTTTACACTGTAATATTAATGAAACTTCACAAGTCAATGTTGTTAAAATTTTTTTTTTAATGGACATTTGATTAATAACGAAAAATTAAGTTACTTTAATAAAAGTAAAAAAGTCTGTCTAACCCATATAAATTATAATACACAATGTTTCGGCTTTTTTAATACTTAAGTCATCTACAAGTACAACTGCATCTGTAAATGACTTAAGTACTAAAAAAATGTAGAAATATGTATTGCTTATCATTTTTATTATTAAAAATGAATGTGAATTAGACAGAATTTTTTAGTTTTCATTAATCTACTAAACCTGCAATAAGAACGATGATACAAAATATTAAGTTATTTAGTTTATATAATTTATTTTTAATTTTACATGTCAACGATCTAACAAGATTTAATTGAATTTTATACTCAATAAACCATCAAAATACAAATACATAAATACATACGCAAATGTTAATTAATTTCAATTCTTAATTTTGAAGAACCTTAAAATTGTATATACCAACATTTTTTATCGAATGGTTATATTTAAATTGTCATAAACTAATAATATATATTCCAATAATTTTTAAAATTTTAAACAATAAAAAGATGCATATAATAAAAAGGATCAACAATTCTTTTTTCCACAAATATTCAATAATAAGCACTATTGCAATGTGTCCGTTGTATTTTATAATAGATGTACTTTTAAATGCTGAGAATTCAGTTGTTTTGAAAAAAAATAACTCCTCGACATGTTTGAGAGATTTGCATGAGTATTATAGGCGCCGTGCCGGTTTAAAATCCATTGTAGGTGCTTTTTAGTACAAATTTCGAATTAACAATTTGGGAACATCATTTTACTTTCACGTATACATACAATAATTTTTTTTTAAAACAAATGTTTTTTTGTATGTGGGATAAATAAAAAATGATAAATAATCGTTCGTAATAAGAAAAAAACTGCAAGAGTCTTGCAGGATAGTCTTGTTCTTGCCGATATCTTGCAAAGCTAGTCTGGCATCCAGTATTGGTCTAGCAACCTTAAGTCTTGGTCTTGCTAATGGCGTTGTTATCTTGGTCTTGGTCTTGCAAATCTTACGAGACTAAGACAAGAATGCAAGACTTAAGACCGATTTTGGCCATCACTATTTGCTATATAACTAACAACTTCATAGTTTCCTACATGTAGATTAACTCGTACGTTGCTCCGTTTCTACGAGATGGCATGGGGTTTAGCCTTAGATTTATTAATAAATTTAACACCCGATTAGGATAAAACTATAGCAATTTATTTTGTGAAAACTCCATTAGAGTATTCCAGTGCTGAAAAGACCAAATAGAACGAAACAGCTGTCCACTTATCTATAATGGTGGTTTCTGCAATTATATAAACAAATTTTTGCACCTGCATAGTACAGTTGGGAATGTTATGCCGCGTATAATTCAAATACATTTTTTTAAATTCGCGGTGGTAATATCTAACTAACAATTTCGTAGTTTCCTACTTGTAGATTAACTCGTATGTAGCTCCGTTTCTACGAGATGGCGTTAGCCTCAGATTTATTAATAATTTTGGTACTTACGCAAGAGTTGGTAATATCATTCAGGAAAGAAAAGAAGGTAACCACATATCTGCTAAATTTGCTAAAAAAATAAGAAACTGTTATTAAGTATATTAGTTAAATGTTTAAAATGTTTAGAATCACATTGTTGTTGCAGTAATACTCGTCGAAGTTATTTTAGCTTTGATTCAGACCGAAAAGAACTTGAAAGTAAAAAATTCCGTTACATTTTTAATCATCATCATCATCTTTAATATGGGTTTTAGCTCACCTTGGTTCGATGTATGCAAACAGTTCTTATCCAAGGAGAAGAACATTGTTTCCACAGCCGTGAAAGTTATAAACCTCAAATTTTACGTAAACTTTTTCGCTTCTCAATGTCGTACAAATGACGATCTAAAAGTTCGACAAATAATGGATAATATGTTCGGTCCCACCATAGAAGCTGCTGGGTATATTACAGGTTAGCAAAAAAAGTAAATTTTACATAATATAAAAGTAATTATTCTGTCGCAAGATACAGACTTTTGAAAAACGCGGTTGATGTTGAAACTTCAACGTCTGCAAAACAGATAGATGTAGTAATCCTTTCTCCAGAATCTGGTGATCAAGACATTGACAGTGATGAAGATGCAATTTATGACGATGTACTGCATTTACATGAAACAGCCGCAAAAGTTTCTGGATAAGTAGAGCTACATTTTCAAGATTCTTCAGATAGTGAAGAGCGAGAGAAAGAAACACCAACAAAAAGAAGAGGAATGTGAAGAAAAGCGTAGGAAGTGTCAATTGATCCTGACGCTAAGGATCCTCCAAAAATAGGCAAAGAACACGTTAGAAAGTCGTAATATAAAATATTTTCTTTATTTCTTACAACCAAAATACTTTCTTTTATCAGAGAACAAAATCAGCTCTATGCTAAGAGGGACAAAAAGGTTCATAACTTTAGTGTATCTGACAAAGAGATTCGACAGTTTCTAGGATTACTTTTAATCAGTGGCTATCATAGCCTTCCAATTAAAAACGATTACTGGTCTACAGCTGAGGATATGCAAGCATCACTTTTTGCTAGAACAATGAGCTGGAAAAATTCCGAACCATAAAGCGCTTCCTTCATTTAGTTGACAATGGCAGCTTTTCGAATTCTTTGGCAAAAGTCTTGGTGTTTCATGAAAAACTAAAAGAACGGCTTCAACAGTTTGGAGTATTTCACAAACATTTTAGTATAGATAAATCAATGGTACCACATCCTAGACGTCGCTTGGCGAAAATGTTTATCAAAAATAAACCGATTAGTTTTGGATTCAAGATATGGATGCTTTGTGTGAACGATGGATATCCATACAACGTGCATGCGGGGTGTGTAAAATGGAACGACGATGCGGTAGTAACTGTAGCAACTAATCACTTTAAAGTTATACCTGTTCAAAGAACGACTAGAAGAGTGAAATCTGTAAATAAAAAGAAGTCACACCACGAAACCTAATCAGCATTTATGATTTGGGAACGGGTGGCGTTGACATTCTCCGCCGCTTATCAGTTAACTACAAACTCTTTTCAATTTTATCCACATATAAATCCCGGAACCTCTATAATCCACTTGCAGTTTAGACGAAACGTAGCACTCATAAACGTTGAAAAATGTTTGTTTTCATAATTTTCATTCCAACAAGTTAGTGTATATATAACGTATGGTTTATGTAATGTCTAATTCATGCACTAAGAAATAAATAGTGAAAATTTTACTTCTATTTTTTTCAGTGCTTCAGAGGTACATATAATATGTAACATTATATCGCAATGCTAGGAATCGCAACCAAAATAGAAGAGTACGAGAGAGATCACATAGTAGACACACGATGTGCAAAGAATAGTCGGAAAGTGTGTACAGAGCGTTCAATATAGAAACATTTAGAAAAATGAATAATTCATTATTAATCGGAAGTTTTTATTCAGCGTTTAACACAAGTTATTGATGGCGATGATGATTATACAGTGTGTCGATTTAAAAACTTTGATAATATATTTACAACAAAAACTAACATCAAAAATTACAAAAACCCGCTTCGACAATACGAAGAGGGAACCAAATGGAAGTCATCGTATTGTAGAAGATTATTACACCCAATATCCTCAAAAACAATTGCGCTGGATATTCTACGAGATACAACATGTGATAACTATCCCAAAACCAAAAATTTTATCATCGCAAATAGTGGATTTAACAGCATTTAAGGAAACTTCATTACATATTTGCTAATTATTCCAAAACTGTAAGTTGAATGTCACTTTGGTACTTTCGAATAACATTTTTAACCTTTTCAACGATGTATCATAAATAGGCAGTTGCAATTTATATTTTGAAGTTGAGTTGGCCGGGGTGAAAGGATAGATGGGGGTGTGCCGCTGCCCATCTCGATCTGGCTCCTCCTCCATATTGTCGAAATCGGTTTTTGTAATTTTTCATATTTTTTGTTGTAAATATATTCCTAATCCAAAATTTTCAAATTGGCACACTGTTGGTGTGTATCTTAAACAAATTTTTTATTTCTTTATGTAATATCTCTATATTCCTTATAGACATACTTTCATGTTACGCGCCTTTATCTAAGAATCCGTCCAATGCGTCTTGATTTGTATTAAAAAACAATTTTTAAATTTTATATTTTTAATTCAAGATTTTTTTTAAGTTGTTATGAACGTTTCCGGTTCGGCTCCAACATATTAACGTTACTTTCTTACCGCCAATGTACTATTCGATTTGATCTAATTATATACTCGATAAACGGCAGCTATAGTCGTAAATTTCCTAATTATTATAATTTTGGTATGAAGTGGCAGTTAAAAATAATTTGTTCTCTATAGCGACGCCTACTGTTAATTGGCTTCAAAAAATTAAGTACCAAATCATTGGTTACATTTATCTTTGATCCAAGTATCTGCGAACAATTTTTTTCTTTTCTGATTAATACTTTTTTTTGTTTTTAAAATAGCAGTGGTGACAAGTTTTATTAAATGTAACATTTTTCTTATACATTGACATTTTTAGTACTCCATTTACTATAAAAAAAACCTTGTTGTTACTTTCTCTTTACATCTTTTTAAAGTAATTCTGCGGTTTGTTTTGACTAGACTTTACGCCTTTTTTGTTTTTTTTTGTAGTTTTCTGTACTTTTTTGAGAGCAACGGACTAAAACACCTTATGCTATTGTAGCTGAGGATTATAAAACTATAAACCAAATCAGGTTCCAAGAATAATTGAGTACGCTTTTGGAATAATAGAAAACAGATTGTTTAATGTTACATTCACGTACTAAAGAGATTGGGGCGACATTCAAAACTGGCCAAAATTTTAAATATTTTTTTTTCTTATTAAACGAATTTCTTATCACTTCAATCATAAGCAAAAATTCGTAAACAATAAAATCAGTAAAACTAAATAATAGCAAAAAAGTTAATTGTGAAAAAAACTTGCAAAAACCGTAGTAGTAGTATAAAATTATATTTAATGTTTTGTAATAAACTCTGAAACTCTCTAAATCTGAGTAATTCAGTTTATACATGTAAAACAAAGAAATGACATGTATGAATTTCTTAACAAATAATAATAAAAAAAACAGTATTTGCCATTAAACATCTATAGAATTATGTAGAAAATTGATTGCTGTAATTTTCATAATTTTCTAACGAAATTTGTTGAAAATTAAATGTGTCTTAATTAGACTGAAATTAAACGGTAACAAATGTTTGTCTTTGATTTACTAAAAGCAACATTAGGAATGTAAAAAATTGAAACGAAACATGTGCTAGTTATATATTCATATCGTTTTCAGTGCAGTATGTGAATGTATTAAGTCCCCTTCATGAATATAGCTGACTAGTAGACAATTAGGAGCCTTAACTAAACTAGTAGTTGGTATACAGGGGCATCTTAAACACATGTGCCTTCACACGCGACCCATTCAACAATAGGGTTTACGTTAACAATAGAATAGAATTATGAATCTTCGCAGATTAAAAAAGCGATTATATTATAAAGTTTTACGAGTTTCTGTGATTAATTATAACGCCAGATAGAAACAAGAAGTGTTGGGGCCAATTTCCATATGTTTTGATTATAACAGTTTTGGATAATAAACTTATTGGGTTATCGCGACATGGATTAGCACTTACATTAATGGTACCTAAACTGTAATCTTGTTTTATGGATATAAATTGGTAGAATGTCTTAATTAATAAAACATCGATAAACAAATTTGTCGGTCAATGAATAATGAGGAAACGACCAACTTTGAGAATCGAAACAAAACAGACAGACAAGTCCTCGAGTAAGTATAGCATGCACAAACAACGTTAAAGTTTACATACCGGCAACTTGTAATGTAGCATTACGGCTCACCGCCGATCCAGCAATATTCTTAGCTACACACCAATACACTCCTCCATCTTGTTCCTTTTTGCTATTAACGGTTCGAAGGAAGAACAAAGAGCCTGCAGGTAATAGAACACGATGCGATTTGTTGTCCACAGGTGAAGTTCGGACCGGTTCGCCGTCTTTAAACCATTCTATCGAGGGTTCTGGACGACCTTCCGCTTTGCAATTTAGAGTAACGGGCTCATTTTTAGCGACGATTATATCCGATGGATGCTCAGTTATACGTGGTGAGCGATATTGGGCTGTAAAAGAAAACACTAATTAAATTTCGTTAAAAACAAGATGGATTTGCCGCCGAGTACAGATCATTTTTCAAAATAAATCCGGTACAAACGAGCACAAACAGTATAATGGTCCATTAGCAGACATCATTAGTAGAATGATATTATTTACGTTTGTACTTCAAAAGGATCAAAAATATCTTAAGAAGTAACTAGCAGCAGAGAACTTTGGCTATAAACCAGCCAGCGCTTATGTAAAATTAGATACATTGTGTTTACACAAATAGTAGACGCCCTTCCTTATTTGCTTATTTACTTAACCCTGTAACTCCGTATTTATTTTTAAAATAGGCTTATGTAAATAAGATGTGAGGCGTTAAATCATCTTTCCGACTCAAATAAACATTAAAAACAGTAAAAGTTTTAACGTAAACTAAAAACAAATCCTTTGGGTCGCATCTACTCAACTAAAGGCAATAATATCCTTAATGGAGTTGCTACTTCTTTATATTGCGCTTTACAGCTTCACAATTGGATTTGTACTACAATATAAAATATTAAAAAAAATTACACATTACAGAAATTCGAGTTTGACCGCCTCGATAATTTCCGAAATTAAATTTGTTCCGAACAGGAAGACATCTGATCGGATTATCGTAATCTTCTTAGGCGATTACCGCTATACGCATTTACATTTTTTGTATTGGAGAGAGTAATGGAAGAAAAACATCGGTTTAAATCGAAAATTAAATTTTTATTTTTCTAGAGTGCTCGTCGTTCTAAAGTTGATTGAAATTTACGACGATGCGTCATCTTATTTTCTTTAATCTTTTACAAAATTTAATAAAATAATTCATAAACTTTAATTTTAATATTTCACACATGGAAAGCATTGAATTTAAATGTATCGCACCAAAATAGATACATTTTTTTGTATAACACCAAACAGAAATAATAAATAAAATTTTAAATGACACGACACAGAGTTTTGAAATAACCTGAAATAACATGTTCGTATTTTTTAATGCCCAAATGCTCTTAATTCAACATATCGTGCCGATTTGAATGCATTGATTGATTTTTACATCGTTTCTTTTATTTTTGTAGTGATTGTTAAACTCCTTTTTTTTCAATAAAAACCTGTCTAGTTTTTCTACTTTCTCAAGATGCCTATGTCTTTTTTAACCCTTGACCCCCATCCCAATTCTATCGAGTTTTTATTCACCTATGACCGCTGATTCTTGTAACAGTCCATTCCAAAATGTTTTTTTTAAGCAGTTCACTTGTTTGGCTACTTACTACTCGAAATAAATGAATTTATCTAAAACTTCAATTAAGGTAGTTATCTTGGATAATGGTTCACCGAAAAAAAATGTTTTATCATTTCTGTGATTCTGCAGAACATACCATACAGCTTATTTAATTACTTCCTTATTTTTCTTTATTGATCTGAAGTTTACAAAGATTATACGCAAACTAAGTAATTCAATGCAGGTTTCAAAATTCTATATAGCTCAAGCATTTACTTCTTGCTAAAATTGTTAGTCATTTGCGGTCAATCGTGTAACTGATAATGTATTAATTTGCTTACTAAAAACAAAAACGATTTCTACAAATTCATAAAAATTTCCTTAACTCACAGATTTTTCAATTCCAAAAATTTAGGTGTATTCTCTTCAGCGTTGCAAAATATCATATTTTCCAAAGTATTGAAACGTTCGAGAAGTTATTTGCAAATTCAAGAGCCTTCTAGAAGTTGTTATCCATCTTCTAGAAGATATACCGAAAAATAGGGAACACTCGAGAAGGATTTCCAAATGTGTATAAATACCGAAGAAAGAAATCGTAGGTCAGTTATTGCCGTAATGCGAATACAGCAGTGTTAAGATTATTCAAGTTGAAATAAATAAGTCGTTAGCACGTGTGTGTACATAAATATACAGAGAACAATCTTGTACGTGATTTTAGTGTAAACAAGTGTGTGAAGCTATCCGCAGACTTTATCTTATCTTAATTAGTGTAAGTGTTTTTATTAAACATTATTAGATTTCATTAGTTCGGTTAATTTACACATTTGGAAATCCTTCTCGAGTGTTCCCTATCTTTCGGTATATCTTCTAGAAGATGGATAACAACTTCTAGAAGGCTCTTGAATTTGCAAATAACTTCTCGAATGTTTCAGTATCATATCAAACGATATATGTAACTTTAAAGGATTTATTATTTAACAAAAAAAGAACTGTTTCATGCACATAGTTAAAAACCAAATATGTTTGTAGAGTAACTTATTGAGTCCAAAAAACAAGCTAAACGAATGTGTAGTAAAAGAGATAAAACATAAAAATAAACCGTTTTCTGATTAACGTTAGAATGTCTTCCGGGTTTGGACCGTGTCATTGTTGTCGTAACCGAAGTTGCCAACGTTTCGCCAACTTTCTTCACGTTTTCTGATTTCCAATAGAAAAACAAAGGTAAACATAATATTATTAAAACAGAAGATTGTAGATTGTATTATCCATTAAATCATTTAAAATTATTATTAAAACAGACCTGTAATATTACTTAAAAATTCAAGCATATAATTGGATTGGATGAAATTGGATGAAACTAAAAGAAGAAAAATATCTTTCATTCCCTGCTGTTGAAGCAACTGCAGTGTAGCTATTCACGCAGTTCTTATCTGGCCATTGCGAGACTGGCACGGAACTGATTTCTAGCATGTCAGTGGTGGAATATTTCTAAAATGCTCTCAAAAAAAAGTATTTTGAAAATAATCTAATTTTAGAGAAAAGAGACATAACAAAAAGAACAAATAAAGTATTCATATTTGGGTAGTCGTTAAATGTACTTCCATGTAGTCTAAAATATTAGCAAGGAAATGAATCGGTATAACTGACATGTTGTTTCTTAAAAACTCGTTTTTATAGGGAGTGGTTGCCCAGACAAATCTCTTTGTAATCTATGCCACACCCGATATAGTCGTAAAGCCTTTCTGCCCTCTATCAAGACCTATAGCAATTGGGTCTAAACGAGTCATTAAATCTGTAACATTTGAGGCAGCTTCAGATATTTGTGTTCGAATTTTAGGTCACAGCATTATTGTTTTTCCATTCTTTATGGTATACATTCTATTTTCTTCGAGCATTTCCGGTATTTTTCAATACTATTGTTCCTTTTATTCATACACTCAAAATGCTTCTAAACAAAAGTTCAGGTTTTGGTATGATTATGTAAACAATAAAACGTCACACGCTTATAGTGTTTCTCACAGTCACCGTCAACAAAGCAAATAGCAAAAGACAGCTAACTGAAATGTACGGTCGACAGAGATTATCCCTTCGGCAGCTGGAATTAGGAGAGGATACCACAATATGCGTCAACTGATTTGTCGGATTTAATTTAGTACAAGGACGTATTAGGCGATTTGGCCATTGATATTTTCAGAATCATTTGTTTTTTTTTTTTAATAAAATTAATGATTGTATTGTGAGATATATCAAACTATAAATACCTTAATATATATCCTCTTCTAAACGCCGATTCTCTTTGAACGTTAACGCAATGTCACTTTAAGTAGTCCAGTAATATTTCGGTCAAGTTAATCATAAAAAGCAACAATGCAGAAATATATAAAGACAATCACAGTATATAATATTATTACACTTACGTACAAGAATATTAAACTTATGTATCTAGCCAAAAATCCCATACGGAGCTCAAACATAGACATTTACAACATCAAACATGGTTAATATAAAAAAGACACAAAAAACCATAGAAAAACAAAAAATATTAGGAATTTCGTTTAGAGATAGAAAAATGAATGATTGGATAAGAGATAAAACGAGAGCCATAGATTTCATTGAACAAGCAATTAGCCTGAAATGGAATTGTTCTGGATATAACGAACGCTCAACGCAGCCCAAAACAGAAAAAATTAGAGACAGATGAGGAAAGTCTACATCCCGAAACAGAAAAGATAAAAAATAGACTAAAAGAAGAAGATATAATATTCTTGTAAGTACTGAAGTCACAAATCCTTCTTGTCTTGCTATACCTACAATTATAACAGTTATTTGTATTTCCAAATTTTGCTTTCTACAATGCAACCATATCTGAAATCATTTTTCAACGACGAACATTAAAGTGATTTCCTTGGTAAAAAGCTTCGCTTAGAATTTTTTGAAACGATCGATAGCATTTTAGCCATTCCATTTTAAATCGACCAAAATCAATGGAATTGCGGAAGTTGGGTCTACAAATGTTGCTGAATATTGTCAAAATAATGAGTTCGAACAAAAAAATATTATTTGACCAATCATAGGTTGAACATTGATGGAAGTGAATTGTTTAATGAGAAATTTTAGTATAGTTTTGATTTCATTTTTCACACCTTAGCTGCTCAAATTTTTCGATGATTTTTTTCCTAGAACGAGCAGAACAATACCTTTAAAATAAACTCTATTCGAAGAAAAGATATAAACAAACACCAAAATTATAATAATGTAGAAGCTGAAAATGCAACTTTTGACAGCCGTTCTACGACGATGTGTTAATGTTGGTGTGGTAAGGCACTGAACTGAAAACGATTCAGGTGAAAGTTCTCATTGTTGTGTTCTGTCGGTAGAATTGTTGTTTGTATTTGTGGTGCCTGTGGTGAGTATGTTTGGTAGACACAATAGTGCATCGAATGCACTCACTGCTCGAAAAGGTCATTGCATAGACAGTACGCTGTAAAGTTGGCGGTGCTGCAGGGTCAAAGTAGCACATGACACTTTTAACACTCGCCCATTTCTCTGGCGACTGCGGAAGGTGAGACATCTCTACACCAAACGTTAATAAAACGCAACTACGTGGTAAGCAAAATAATGATGTACCGAATATTCGGTTAACTATTCGGCGAACGGAATATTCGGCCACTTTACCGAATATTCGGTATTCGGTTACCGAACAAAATCGTTATTCGGTACATCTCTACAATAAGCACTCCACTAGTTGCGCCGGTAATACGACACTACCGGGAGAATGTTTACAAATGATGAATAGATTAAGATTTTCTATGTGTGACTATTTTTAATTAATTTTTTTCAATAGCAAATTAATTAAGAATATGCCTAAAATAAATGCCTTACGCCAAGGACCAAATTTTTCAAAAAAAAGTGTAATAGATTCTGAATGTTTCGTAACAAAGGAATAGATTTTCTGTAATTGTAATAGATCTATATTCGCTTTAAGTTTGACGTGGTATTTATATTTATGGGACACGACGCGTATAGAAAAAGTAACCAAACATTTAGTTTCGAATGTAATTCATTATTCGGCCAAGTATTCGGCTAGGCCGAATAATCAGAACCGAATATTCGGTATTCGGTTACCGAACAAAATCGTTATTCGGTACATCTCTAAAGCAAAATATAATTTTGTGTTTTTAGTGCATGTACCGTAATTGTTGACCACCATTTCTGGTAATCAAAAAAATAATTAATTAGTAATTTGTGTATTACAAATTTCCTAATTAATTACAATAAAGTTAGATTTTGAAATTCGACTCAGTTTTGGTGCTTCTTCTGTTTTGAGTAACTTGAATTTCATTCGCAACGGTGAAACTGTGTTATAATCCATTTAGTACCAAGCACATAATGCATAAATAATACATAAAATTGAGACATGTGACAAAACCTCTAGCTGAGCGCGCATGCGCATGCGATATTTAGGAAACAAAACAGTATTTGCAAAATTTTTTTTGACCGATGACACCAGCCGAATTTGCGCAAAAGGGATTACGTCACCCTCGACAAGAATAATGTAAATGTGCAAAAGCAACATCGATCACTTCTGATGAATCACAACATAGGTACAGATGCCGCTTGCGTTTGCCAATATCATCAAACCAGTAGATTAATTTTTTAACCAATGAAGCAAATATTCAACATGGAATCATACGAAATCTTTTTAAAAAATTATGTGTAGTAAGCCAGCTAAACTGGAATGTTTTAAAATTGACGCATTAGAGCAATGTCTGGTTGAAGTAATAGCAAATAACAAAATCGACTATATATCTTACAAAAAATAGATACCTCAGAACGGTAAATATCTTAGAATCACAAAATTAACTGTTGCTTCTCTCTAAATATCTAAAAATGTTCTAAATTAAATATTCGTATTCTATATAAATTCAGGACGATCTACTTTATAAACCATAAAAAAATCTACAGACATTTTCATCTCACAATTCAGCGCGCAAATTGCTGATTTGATTCCTCACAATTTTTGTTTAAAAAAAAAACAAGCTAAACTTCGAAATAATTGAAAAGAAACACCGACGCAAAGCGAATACATAGTCATATCCTATATCTCTAAAAATTATTCGTTTGTGATTCAAGTACCTACGCATTCAATAATCTTAATGATTTATGTTATGTGAATTTCAAAAAACGAAACTTTCTATAGAATACCGTTCAAAAATTGCATTGGTATAATGCACTGTTTGCTGTTTACTTCAGAGATGCCAACAGAGATTTACAGCATCAAAGCCTCCTTATTATTGCCGAAAGTCGGAAGCATCATTACGATGCTGTATAACAATTCCACCAGAAGTTATTTGATTACTTCAGAGAACGATTCCAACGATCACACGAATGATTTTATTTTCCGATGGAGCAGGTTCTCAGTACAAAGCAACCCATGGTTTTGACGTTGAATGGCATCACAAGGAAAGAACCCTGCAATGAAATCGGATACGAGTTTAAAAGGAATGCAACGAAAGCGAGTTTACAACGATCGTCAATCAAATAACAAATGAATGGGATTTATTCACATGGGCTACTAAGACTAATTCAACGATTACCTTTCGTTTCTGCTCAGAAGAGTCTTATAACAAAATTGAACGCCGTTTAAAGAACAAATTCAATGGAAGCAACGTTATTTCAAGAACACAATCCTAACACAGTTTTCTGCCAAAAATTGAGAAAACCACCGATGTGCGGCGATTATCTGAGTGTGTACAATTTGAAATTATTCGGTTAACAAATTCATGAATCAAAATAAGTCTCGTATGTAATAATCCGATAATTTATCTTTTGTCATCGCATTGGTTATTCAAATAAAACTAACTTGAAAATTACCCTTACATAAATGATTATAACATCGGTGTTTGTTGAGATCCCAACTTCGAATAGCTTGTTTTAAATGTATTGTTCTGTCCGTTCTAGAACAAAAAATTTATCGAAAAATTCGGGCGGCTAAGATGTGAAAAATGAAATCAAAAGTATAATAAAATTTTCTCATTAAACAATTCACAACTTTTGTAAAAATTGCCCAAAGTATAAATATTTTTTTTAAATTGTAGTGCTTTCCATTACCTTTCTAATGATGCGTAAAAACACTAAAATCGGTTATTTTTGACGAAGGAATAGACATTTTCTGAAATGCAGGAGAAAAATATCTCTAAAAAACGAGCAAGTCAAAACTCCACTAATATTCAAGCTATCGAATTTTGATTTTTGGCTGATTTTTATTATAATCAAAACGTGTTATTTTAGTTTCATTAATACTAGAAATATATAATATAAATGATTTAAATTAGTTTCTTTTCTATAAGTAAGACCAAAAATGTAGGTATTACCCACACTATTAAGAAAACTATCGAAAACGTAACAAAAAAGAAGAAAAAACAGTAAGTCTGAAACTACATATTTGTATTATTTATAGAAGAATTAAGCAAACACCAGCAGACACTCACAAGCCCAGGTAGATAAAAAGAATCCTAAAGTAATATTAAAAAAAACAACTACAAATAAACACAGTGAAAACGAAACTAATGGTTTACAGAAAATAAAAAAATAAAAAAGGATAATAGACAATAACCAAGTCAATGCACATGTAAAGTGTTACTGAAGTAACCAAAGCAGTAAAAAGTAAGAAAAAAACCGTTTGAAAATCTTTGGAAGAATGCTGGGAAGACAGAAAAATTACAGTATGTACAATTTGTAAAAAAATGAGCAAATAAAGTATCATTTGAAGTTGAACAACAAACCCAATAATGCCACCAAAAAAGCTGTCTTTTTACGATTTTCAGTAATTTACAAACCAATAGATGCTAATAGACATATTTTAATGTCGTATCTCGTATTGTACGACAAACTGTAATTGTATCAGATCTCAATCGATGACATAATTTAACCTAATTGAATGCAAACGGTTTTGATATACAAACTTTATTTTCTAAGATCTGAAACTGAAAATTTAAACATGTGCTTATTTATTATCACTATTACAAAAAAAGTTTGTTATTAGAACAAAAATAAAAAAATATTAATGATGTTAAATTTATTAAAAACGTCCGAATATTGCAATTAAAATAAACAGAATAAAATAAGAATCGCCGTATGGAATTTTTTCAGTATAGTAGTTTTAAAATACGAATAAAATTTCTTTAGACACTAATAACCTTTTAACGTAATTGTCATTGTTCATCAGCAATTATATTACCTGTATAAAAAGTACAGAAAATATTTGTTACGCAAAAAATCAATACAATATGTGCCAAAATGTTTTCATGTTAATCTGCTTAAGAATTTAAAAAGAACAACACCTTAATATTAATCATTTTGGAACTTGTTGCGTTGAACAAACACACAAAAAAAAACAATAAGTTACACCAACCTTTTCTGTGTCGATGCAAATTATATTTTAATACACGCCAATTTTTCAAAAGCGTTTATACTTTTTTTCCTACATCGAAAACTCACAGTTGTATATCAAAATTCGCTTTTCTTTTATTAAAAACATATTCAAAAGCAAGCAGAGAGAATTATATTTCAAAAGAAACAAAATTCCTCGTGCGCTTAGATTAAAAAGCAACACATTTATCTTTTTGGCTCCTATTCATAATTTGACAACTATGTATATGTTTGTTGTTATTTAGTAAATATGGCGCTTCATTGTAAACTTTGCGAAGAAAATATTTGGTATTAAAATAGCAGTTGTGTTCTTGTTCGTTATAAACGAATCAAGCCGTTAGACTCATTAATCTTAATTCATCTTAGTGTCCAGACCAAGGGAAACCTATAATTAAATAAGTAACACAAACAGTGAGCCGTCGCAAGCTTCAACGAACTAAGAATGTCCAGACCAGAAGAAAAACTACTTATTGTAATTTGCGCAAAAGCGATTAAACCATCGCACGTGAACTACATCGGTCGAACTATTAATACCACAAAATTTGATTGTTTAATGAATTAACATGTCTTTATTTAATGAAACACCGGATATTGCAGTACGAATCATATTACACTAAATCGTATCTTGTTAACTCCGACATTATTTATGTCACGAGTCATGTCATCAACATTTGTCGCTTGCAGAATCGCAACTTTATGAGACAGAGCCGGTAAATGCATTGCAAATTAATATTGCAGTAGCTTTACTTTGAAAAAAACAACTCACGCGGAAATGAATCCATTTCTTTTTATTTTCACAAAAATTACGATTTCGAAATACGTTTTAATTGCGCTAATCCCAAAATTATTAACATAATTACGTTTTACGTTTGAAAATAAATTCGTGATAACAAAGTAAATCCCTTTTTCCAACTGATATTTCAATTAAAATCTGACCCTTCCTCGCGCACATAAATTTCACTAATTTCACACATACAGTACCACAACGAGCTACGAGAAGTGAAAACTAATGGGTCTACTTACGAAATTATTTTGCAAGTTTTACTTTTTGGTTTCAAAATTAATTAATATATGTGTAATTGCTACGTTACAATGTTAAATAAAAATTTAATATATTTTTTCTTTCATATAAAACCCAGATTTTACGTACTAGCATTAAATAAACGAACTGAAATTAGAAGCTTATTATTATCATTATATTCTACTGGCTTAATATATTACGTAATGGCAAATTGAATTACTAATAAACTACATTGTAAACGAAAACCATAAAGGACAGAAACCATTCCGCTAAACGTTTTTCTGTGTGTAACAAGATCGTTTACATAAACCTATTCGTTATATATTACTCATCGTCAATATTATAGAGAAAAAACACAACTTGTAAACAAAAATAATATTAAAACTGAAAGTATGATATTGAAACGTCGAGAATATTCGAGACGATTTAAAAAACAAAGACCATATTCTAGTCAAAGGAAAAACATAAAAAGTACAAAAGAAAATCTTAAAGAAGAGTTGTCGGTGTTAAATAAATAAGTGCAAATACAGTGGTTTTATGCGCGTGTATAAATAAAACTCATTGTAGAATATGTTATTGGCGAACGGTGTTTATAAATCTACAGTGACAGTGATATATTACTTTATTTAGTAGATTTTTTTAAATAAATTTAGTTATTTTTTTATTGTTCATTGTGTTGTGTTGTTTTAATTTTAGTAATTAGTTGTGTGAAAATCTGAAATTTTTTTAAATTGCGTATGACATTATCCGTAGGTCAAGTCGAAGAAGTAGAAAATTAGAAGCCAAAATCTTTCGTTTCGAAGTTACTTTTGAGCAACGAGATAATTGACGCCGTAAGTAAATAACCAATAAAAAAAAGTAGCCAAGAACTGCAGAACATCGTAATACGCAAAAATTACCGTTTCGAAGAAACACTGAAACGCCTTTTTTAAACTAACTCTTGCATCGTAAATATTGTTAGTGACAGTGTTCCAAGAAAAACATCGTAGCCACACATGTAGCCACACATGTCCTAAATTTGACGCTTACATTCATAGCACATGTCGTTTAGGATAATTTGCAGGATTTTTAATAAGTACTGTAAACTATTTGAAACCAAATCTACGCAATCATTAAAAAAAAATTAATTTTACTGAGGTACTCGTACTAATGCCAGAAAGACTGGCTCTTCTTAGTCATTACAAAAGTCGATGATACTAGAAGAAAAGTAGACATTAAAAACATTGACATACGCTATAAAAATGAATCAAACTGTACCAGTATCTCCTATAAACTATTATCTAAAAAAAACTGTGGAACAATTAGTACATAGTCTAAAATAACACTTTAGAGGAGAATAGAAAGTCTGTCCAATTACTTAGTAAAAAGTTATCAATAATACCTTCAGAGCACTGCAAGGACAATTCAATTAGAAAATACTTACTATCAAATATATGATTATTTAAATTATTAAACATTTGTAGAATTCGCGTAAATTGCAAAGAACCGGAGCTTTCATGTGCTACTTTCTAAAAACGATGGGGTAGCAAAACTCCGATTGTTGTATTACGACAAAAAACAGTGGCGTATGCAGCAAACTAAAAAAATACACTTTAGCACTAATCAAAATTTCAAAACTTAAGACTATTAAATTAAAACACTCCTCATTTAGTAGATTTGTGGTGTCAATTTCGTTTAATCTGCATATCACATAACAAATCTTTTACAAATTACGTGAACTTTTTTACAAAAAATTTAAAAAAATTATTAAATAAAAGAACGAACGATCTAAAACAATTATTTTCAAAATCTCAAATATACTATCATTATTATCAAACAAATAAAATAATCGATAAAAAATATATATTAACAAAAATACACTAATGAGATAACTATTCCAGAAATCATGATGTAGAGATATACAACATACTGGTAGACTTCAAACAAGCTTGCGATACAATAAATAGGAACACTCTTATACTTAGTAACATACAAATTGTGAAATTCTAAAAAAAGTAGTTTGTCGACTGACTGCTTTGGCTGCCTTCAATCGGAGGTGGTCGTAGGTCGAGATGTTAGTAAAAAAAAATCTGGGCTAAGGAAAGGGTGCCCAAACCCGCAACACTGTGCGTTGAGAATAAAACAACACGTTACGTTACACAACAATTTATTCAAGACTAGCACAGCATCACAAGACATCGAAAAGAGAAAAAAGTATCACAAAAAAATTAACAACTATACACCTAGTCGTCGGTACACATCTAATTATAATCACATAAATTATTCATATATAGTAGCTACGGAGTTGATAAAGACAATATATAACATAAGCTAAATTAACGTTACAGTTAGCTTTAAGTCAAAATCAGTTAAGGTTGATTGTAGAACTGGACGTAATTAAAACAATGCCCTAGATTGATATACGAAAAAAATTAAATCCGCAGGTTCCTAAGTAAATAGCTAAATATAAATTGTTTGAACGCGTTCGCGCTCTATCATTTTCCTTGTAGTAATCCCACCGGAACAAGTGACGTCAGCCGTGTAAGCGACATAAAATTTGGTTTGATGAACCACTGTATTAACGTAACGCAAGTAATGTACTTCCGAATCTCCTTACAAACAATGAATATAAAATTGCAATTGTATTTAAATGTGATAAAAAAATAAATTATAATATTTCGCAAAACCACGTTATCATGCGTTCGCTGATCTCGTAGCAAACGGTTATGAATTACATTGTTCGTGTAGCCAGTAATTTGGTAATTAATTATTTCTAGTGAAACCCCGACGAAATAATAGATTACGTCTCTGCACTGATGACCTTATTAGATCGCTTGACCCCGCATGTATCGACGTTTAAGCATTAATGCATAAATAAAAAAATAAAGATGTAATATAAAAAGAATAGTATACTCGATATAGAATGTTCAACCTCGCTCACAATCGACATGCCCCAAACGGTAGCATCTGTAAACCGATTAATAACCCCTTTTTCGAAAACTTTAGTAATAATCAAGCATGATTGTAACAAATAAGCAGCTTAAGTAGATCTTCGTTTCCAATGGCAGCACGAAAATTAACATCGAGCAGACTTTAGCCTGTCATAGAAAATTTATTAGCAATTGAAATTTCTAGCCAACATGCGACTGTGGTGAAAAGTTGCCTATCCTTCAGTCAGAATTGTTCTAAAATGTATTTTAAGTCGTTACAACTTAGATTACTATCTTTAGGAATACCAAAAAAACATGAAAGGAAATTAAATTTGCTAGAATAACGCTAACAAAATCAAAATCAGTCATCGCAAGAAAAACCACAGAAAGCATTAACGTAAATAAGAGGGTTTGTCAACAAGCCAGCAGAACAATAAAGCTCAACCTTTGAAACAACCTACTCAACACCAAATAGCAACAACTGTGTGAATATGCAAATAATACCACCATAGAGATCCAATCAACATAATCAACTAAAAAAATATAAAAAGCATAAACCAGATAAACAAAGGCAATAAAAATAGAAGAACAAACCTATAAAAAAGTAACTAATTATATTTAAGTGGGCTCTAAATTACATAATAAGAACGAAATAAGCGACGAGATTAGAACATGCATGGCGGGAACCAAAAGCTACATATGTAAGTGGTCTAAGAATAATTGTGGGTCTAAACCACAACGGCCACTTGCCATAGGAGCCACCCGGAAAAGTGGCCGTTGTAGTCACGACTACAACGGCGAGCGGGCCCATAACGGCCGCCCACAAACTTTAACCACAACGACTACCTATCTTAATGATTACAACGGTCACTGCAGCCACCAATGCCAGATTAAAATTGTCTGCCGGCGTGGTGCCGTTATGGTCATAAAAATAAGTGGCCGTTGTTGTCACGATGTCTGCTATGATCAAAAATAGAAGTGGTCGTTGTGGTCACGGTGGCCGTTGTGGTCACGGTGGCTGTTGTGATCGACAGATGGCCGTTGCAGTCACGGTGGTCGTTGTGGTCCTGACTACGACGGCCACACTTCCGCATAGCCGTTGTGGTCGTGTCCCGTGGTAATTCTTTTACAAGCTTTCACACAGAAAACATCGTGTCAACGCCTCACTGATTCTTCATAATTAATCCACTCTTTACATGGCGTGTTAAATTGTTGTGAAAATTAATTTAATTTCAGGAAATCTTGCCAAGGTAAAATCAGATTTTATTTGTGGTTATGAAAGTAATTCTTTTCGTAAGTACCTATCTTATTAATTTGAATATTACTCGACTTACTTGATGTCTGCTGCAATACTTATCACGTTATTCCTAAAGCCGGTATGAAGAAATCAATTAATGATCGCTAAATAGTTTCACATCTGTTTAAACGATTCATCAATTCATCACTGCTTAGAATAACTTTTGTCAAGTAATAGGCAAGTTAGCAGCCTTCTTTTGTTTTAACCCAGGAACACGTTGGTGTTTAAAATATTTATTTGTGAGATCCGTCCGTTACATTCTATTTCATCTTTAAGGGATGTATGATTACGACCCAATCTAGATCTAGACGATGTCGATTCGTTTCGACTAGTTTGAATCCTGGGTGTGACTAGATTTGACGTGCGTCGTACTTATGCATAACTTGGTACTTAAATTGGTTTAAATGTAAAAACTTTCTTAATTGCATTTTCTTTAAAGTTTGCATCGCAAAAACAGTGTCTTGCCTGTATTGCGTACTTATTGTAATATTTATAAAACTGAACTGTGATAACTTATTGGCGTATAAACAACATGACTAAAGCATTTTTTTCTCTTTTGTTGATTGGCTGACTTTAATTCGTACTTGTGTACCGTTATGAACCTTTTTATGTTGAAGGTTAAGGTTGCTATCTTTTTTAATCCGGCAAGATTTTACTATTGGAGTTTTAACGGATGTGGCGCCATGACTTACTTATATTTACCTATACCCAACTCTACAGCGAAGTGAGCTCGAGGTGATATGGTGTACAAGACGAGAAACTCAAAGCCACTTTATCATAAAAAATTGAATACTTAAGCATGAAGAATTCAAACAGTTACGTAAAATACTGTTTATCCTTACCAAACACAACAAATGCATTTTGATTTGAATTAAAAAGACTTTTGCTTAAAAACGATTTTGTTATTGGTGTTACCAACCTTTTTGTTACAACGGGCTGTTGTTAACAACCACGTCACCACGGCTAGCTACGTTGTCGGTGAGTAAGCGTGGTTAAGAATATCGCGATAGAAAAGAAAAAAATTGATGCCACTCCGTTGTACTGAAAATATGCGTGGGTTACCAAGTGTACATACGAAGAACCCGATGTCCAAGAAGTAGAAAAAAAAATCAACGAGAGAACGAACAACTTTAATGATACATATTTTCTCAATCAATAACAAGATAACACTTTGGTTTCATCAACAAAATTGTTGCTACCATAATGTCACTCTCGATACTTTCGAGGAGTGTAAGCTTACATTCGACGAATTAACCTTATGCACTAACGGTAGCTGAGGGCTTAATAAAAGTAGTGACGCATAACAAAATTAATAACGCTTCAAGCTTAGTAGATAAATTACGAAACACAGTTAAATAAAGTATAATACAAAACGGACGTTGCAGCGTAAGATAAGTAAGTCACATTGATAACGATGCTTTACAGGTATCCACAGTTGTTCGAAATGACCCCTGAGATCATTAATGCCACATTAATTATAACAGCTGAATAAATTAAGTGACACCATTTTAAGGAAATACTACTTCCACCCTTAGTAGCCGTGTTGAAAAGAAGACCTCGAGTCTTCGCCAAATTTACTATAAAGAATTTTAAGTTAACAAAAGCAAAATTGGGTCGGTCGCCATACCTGTGAGGATTAAATAGATCGAGAATCCAATATACGTTGAAAATCTTCATTTCAATAAAATCAATAAAATCGTTACAGCAATAACCACTATGAAAAATTGAATAAAACCTCCACTGTAGGTATCAAATAAAAACCGAGATATCCAACCAGCGGTGTCCGCATACCAGTGACGTAGCAAAAATTTTATTAAAATACAAAAATGTGAAACGTTATTACTAATGACACACATTTCGCTGAATCAGTTCTTAAACACCTACTTAGTATTTTTACAACTACTATAACTTACTTGCAAAGCGATCAACCAACATTAGAGAAAAATATGTTGAACGCATGTGTGATACGTCTAATAGGAAGTCCCAAAAATTTTATAACTGTGTTTTACAACTCAAAAATGTAAAAATACTAAGTCACATTAGACCAACAGAAAGAATTTTTTGAAAAATATCACTTAACGGCTTCAAAATATCCATAAACAGTTTAAATATTTTACGCGCAAAGTAAAACGTTTTTAATTGGCTTGACGTCAGTAGCTCGCTAAAATATTTAATTTGCGTACTTGCATTAAGGAAGGCTCGTAAATAGTGGCATATATTTCACTTACTTATTCTTTTTAGTATTGTTGCTAATCTGCAACATTGAAATGGTGTTTTCAAAAAGCTGACAGATACAATTTTAATACGTATATTGATATATAAATGTTATATAAAACTTATTCATTTTACGTCCAGTTTTTCTGGTATTTCAACAGTTCGGTAAACTTAAATTTATAAGATAAGTATAATATTTAGACAAACTTCTATTTTACAATCAACGCAAATTCTCTAAATATGCATTTATATTTATTGAAGGATACAAAGGTTCAAGCACCAAAAAATGTGCGAAGGTGTCATAAAAACAGTCCATTTTACACATTTTTCTCAGAAACAACTAAATATTTTCTCGCACTTTTATTATCTTGTGTAATACAATTAATTAAAAGAAAAACTGAATCATAAACTTTACATACATACAAGTGAAAACATTGAGAAAATTGTGTCTCAAAGATCAACTTCTATAGTCTACGTACCTACGGTTTACGATACGGGTTACAAATATTAATTTAATTGATTCGTGCAAAAAAGTCATTTTGACTATCCCCTCTTTATTGAAACACAAAATTGATACCATTGTTTATATGAACCGGGAACGACATTGAAGTCATGGGCATGTACTATATAATCTACACTATTTTTAAAATAAAAGAGAAAATTATGGAGATTTGTCCGTAGGATACGTCAGGTGAAAAAGGTATTATATGTATTATTTGTGGACGCGTTTGCCTGAATACAAAGTGCGACTAAAACCTATTCAGTCATAAGCAAAATTAATGAAAACAACAATACAATTAAAGATATTAAATGTCTCGGTCGGAGGAATCAGCTTCTACTTCAATCATTTGTTATTGAAAAAAAACCCTTTTAGCTCAAGTTGGGACAAATATAAAATTTATAAAAATTAGAAGACATACGAAGAAAGTGAAAAAACATCTTGTAGATGTTAGGAGGGTGAATGATTTCGCAGAAGAAGCGTTTAATCTAAGATAAACGTTCAGTTTCGAATGAAGCACAGACTAAAGTAGCACGCTACTGACGTCACATTGGTTGTCTCCTTATTAGGTACGTTTTCTAGCCTCGCATTAATAACAACATTGTTTTGCTTATAACTCTGTTAATAAAATTTTTAAAATTTTTCTGCAAATGACTTGTGTTCTGGGAAGATTAATCTTATCGAATTATGAACAAAATGAAAAGTTTGAGACTTGCGTATTGTAAAATGTTTTACCAACAAAAAAAAAGAATAGATTGGAAACGAGAAATCGTGATTAAGATAATGTAATTTTCCCAAATCTTTTTGGGCAGTAACAGTGAAAAAAAATGAAGACTCAACAATTAAAAAAACAAAGAAAAAAAAACGATAACCTTAAACTATGGTACTTTACTTTGTTGAATGTCTTTTTTTGGTTGCTCGTATGCTCTACATTTCGAGATTTGATTTAACTGTTGTATTCCTCATTAACAGATAATGCCAGGACAACCAGAACACATTATATTCTAATATTTTTGAATCTTTTTTAGATTAATCTTAAAATTATTAGATAATTAATCATTGCTTTAATCCCTCTATGATTATTAATCCAGCTCAGTCGCCTTAATTTTTTTTGGTTATAATTCATCATTGATATTAATCTTGTTGAAAAGGTTTTTTTCAGAAAACAGTGCTATTGAAAAAGAACATTATCATTTAATGAATAGAATTTACGTTTTACAATAATTTTCTAAGTTACACAAATAATAAACATTTAAAAAATTATATATCTCGGTGTAACGCCAAAAAAAATTAAATGAATTTTACGATACGTGTGGAATCTCAGTACAGTTTCGATTGCTTTCATTTGTGCATACACCATTATTAAAATAAATCAAAGAAAGTGGTCATTGTAATTTAAAACTTTCATCTCGGGTTCCTTGACTAATAAAATTCGTTTGCTGTAAAGATACACAAATATATAATGTTTTAGTATCAGCTTACATTCTTTTGACATTGTTTCTCTGAACAAACTTTTAATCTCATCGTTACACTGCAGCTTTTGATTAAAATAATTTTCATGCATCAAATACCCAAAAAAAAACTTTTATATTCCAACAGAAAAAAGTCTTTAATTTAAATTTTCATTACAAACTGATAATTCTTTGTTAAAAAAGATAAAAAGTTATAGAAATTGCAACGAAACTCCACAAAAGCAGTCTTGATTAAAAAACAACAACCAAACTTTTTTTCTCATTTTGATGCCGTATAAAACTGAATTTTAATTAAGATAAACTCATCGAACTTAACATTTATACAAAAAAAAAGAAACTGAAAAGAGAAGTTATTTTTATACCGCTAACACAAATCAAACGTAATTACTGCAGTGTAATGTGCTGGCATCTTATTTTTCTGCTCTGCAAATAGACCGAGGGTTGACAGGGGAAAAATTTACAATCGTCTGACTTTTAAGTGTTGAAACTACACATTTGTCCATTATTTATCACGTCCATTTTAAGCGGTTGAAAGCAGCGATCGCAATTCCACACAACGAATTCTTCAGTTTCATTGGGACGTTTAAATACGGGTAGCCTTACATGTAGGTGTAACCTAATTTAATTCTTTTTTAAACTAATGATACAGTACGATAATACGATAACTACATTAATTTATTTAATTATCGAGCAAGGCTCACGATAGAAACGAGTACCCCAATATAATGAGTGCTCTAAGACACAAGTCACGGATTCTTAGTTCATGTTTCACGATATAATTCTTAAATAAGCGTTTTATATGCATTAAGCTTACTGCAACAGTAAAAGTTAAAATATTCCCCCCTGAAAAACTAAACGACATCTTTAAATTTAACAGACGTGAGAAGTCCAATATAAAACTGTTGCGTTTCCGAAGAAAAAACGTCGCCTTTTTAAGAAGAAAATGCGAATATTAAAAATCATTTCTGATACGTTTTCGATTTAGCGTTTGTGATATAAAATATTGGAAAAAAACAATAGTGCTAGAAGGTTAGATTGAAAATAAATGAAATGGACCCTAACAAATCCCATAACGCATGAAAAAGAAATCGTAGGAAAGAAAAACTTGTTTTTACGCATTCTGATGGCAATTAAGTTCATCGATTTACCTTTCAACAAGAGACGAGAATTGAATTATACGAAAGATAAGGTCGTATGTTTAATAAATCAATAACATCTGTCAATGACTGGCTGCCACCACAGTTTGTTGCTAGCTTCATCTAAAGTTGATTTTAGAAAATATCTTGACAGTTAGACTGTCAGCTAAATTTGATTGGAATGTACGTGCCTGTTGAATATAATTAAACTATTCTCAACTGGCAATGTTATTTAATTGTATGAATACTATACTAACGAAATGAATAATTAATATTTACAATATCTAATCGAATACGCTTAATTCGTAGATTAGGCAGAAATAGTACAATGCGAGTGTTGTTTAAGTTCCAAAGATAATAAAGGTTACACAATGCTTGGATTTTTAGTAAATCATAAAATCTAATTCTCTAAACGTTTCACTTTCAGTTAAAGATTTGGTGGTTAAATTTTGATTGCAAATTAAATGAGATTGCGATTGCGATTGCTAATTATTTATTAATCGGCTTTACCACGTACCTCGTTTGATAATTATTAAATTTTATCCTAAGAAGAATATTTCAACACAAAAGTCTTTACCTTCTTCAAACGCACGTTGAAAGCTAGTAGAACATGTTCGATTCCGTTCTAGGTCCATAATCGTAATTATAGGTACTACTATATTGTAAAAATTACGAACAGAACAACGACTACCCTAATCAAGATTCTAAATAATTTTTAGAGTACCCATGGTATGAAACACTTCGCACTGCTTTAAATCAAAAATGTTGACCTTATTAAAATTTCCTTTAAGATAAGGTAAACTCCATTCTAGGGTATCAATCTACGACGTCCCGTCAAACCACAACCTCAAACAGGTAATGGATATATGAGTCAAAATTCCAAAATTTTTATAGCACTTCGGAAAAAACCAAAACTTGTACACAAAACAAAATAAAGTTAAACTTGATCCAAGAGAAAAATCTAATTTGTCACTGGATAGAAAAAAATCACACAAAAGCTGAAAAATTGCTATTAAAAGTCTACATTGCTTAGAATGTACATAAACCTAATGACCATATTCAAATCCCTAGATAAGGTAAGAATGCGATGATAATGACGGAGAGCAATTCCTCTCCTCCTAAAAACTTTTTGAGACCAAAAATAGTTTTTTAAAAAAATTTGTTTTTCACTCATTGTCCTCATCTGAGCTTTATAAAAAGTCTCGAGTCACCATCAATTACAAGTAGAATGTTAAGCCGACAGTGATCGCTTTAGCCATCGAAGCTTTTAATATAATTTCCAACCTCACAGAAATACAAAGTACAAAGATTCCCTGTTCGCCTTAATGAGAGTAATCTGCGTCAAAACTTCCACTTTATTTAATCGTAATGTAGTGTGCACTACAAAAATAAAATATCAACCGTATTAAAAGCAGTTAAAAGCTGTCTGACTGACCTTCCACAAAACTGAACTATACTGATGCACACTAGTGCTGAAGAAGGCAAAATTTGATCCATAAAAGATATTTGTTCAAAAGGCTCGGCAGCAATCCCTTAAGATCTTCTTCCAGAAATTATTTTGATCCAGTCGTGTTCCAATATCAACGGCGGTGGCAGTTACTATCTCCGGAACACATTTCAATCAAAATTTCCAGTAAGTAACTAGTTTTTGACGTTTTTCGTTTCACAGTTCTATAAGAGTTCTATGGTTTTAGAAACTACTATTAAACTTTGGTAAAAATCATCAGTGTTATGAAGCCTCCTGTATATAAAAAACTTGGCATACTAGGTAGATTACTAATAGTTCAGTTGAAAAAAGATTACTTCTGCATGTAAACAGTTATGTAGTTTTAGTGAAACTGATACTTATCTTTGTCTTAACGTATACTATTTTACTTATGATTATAATGACCGTCTGTCGATAATTATTTTTGGAGAGGCTGGAATTGCACTTCAAGGTATCGAAGGGAAGGGAAGCAGAGAAGTTTAGTCGATTATGTCTTTAACTCGGACAAAAAACTTTTACCCCAGTCATTAATTCAAAAAGTGTATTAATGTTTCTGCAAAAACCGGCACCATCATTAAGCGGTACAAGTTTTTTAGTCGAAAATCGGCTCCGGCTTGCTGATTTCACTGTTTCATTATATAGGGAAAATCTGTACAAAATGACATATACGGGTAAAACCTCACTGCATTTAAATTTTCGCGCAGCTAATACGTTTATAGTACTCACTCTTACCGTTGAAGGAGTGTTAGTTAACTCAAAATATGCTGCCGAATATTTAGTACTCTCCATTCATTGTTGCGAGCAGGCCGACTTAAAACGTGATTTTTGTTGCATTTGAATTTTTTGCGGGCTTTCGTATTGCGTCGTATGTATTTTTATTTTAAAATAAGTTTTGACAGTCGTTTTGTATTGCGTACATGTTCAATTCGATGCATATTAGTAAATCTTGAATATTTATAACTGTTTTATTTTTATTCGTTTTAGAGTTTGATCGATAGCAGAGGCACTTGGAGCTGTGAATAAAAAGAAATGGGATGGCCTCGGGCAGCTAAAACGTTTGGAATTCCTCAAGCAACTTTAAGAAGACGCGCTTAACCAAAACAAAATTCTCATAATTCACATAAAGGATTGGGAAGATATAAGACTACTTTCCCGTTGGAAGTGGAGAAACAGCTTGCAGATCATTTAAAGTTAATAGCAAGGAGATTTTTTGGTTTCGCCTGCCAGGAAGTACAAGAACTAAAATACCAACAAGCAGAAAAAAACCAGTTTAAAAAATTGCTTCAATAAGGAAAGAAAAAGAGCAGGTTAGGAGTGGTTATCTGGATTTCGACGAAGAAATAAAGACATTCGTTTATGAAAGGCAAATCCCACATCTGCAGCTAGGGCACAGCCCTTTAACAAGCCCCAAATCGAACGTTTTTTAAATCAATGCCAGACGTTTCAGAAAAGTATAACATTTCACCGTTTCGCATTTACAACGTAGATGAATCGGGTTGATCTACAGTTCAGAAACCCCAAAAGATATTTGCAACTGCTGATGCTGGGCGCAAGCAAGTTGGAGTAATCACAAGTGCAGAAAAGGGATCCAACGTAATTTCTGTTTGTTGCATGAGCGCAACAAATAATTTTGTACTCCCTTTTCTTATTTTTCCCCGGTAAAACATGAAGAACGAGTTGACTGATGGTGTAGTTCAAGAGTTAGACTGAATGACTTCGAACTTGTTTGATAAATGGCTTGTCCATTTTTAGTCACACGTAAAAGAGACTCCGGAAGATAACGTTCTGTTTATTTTAGACGGACATATCAGTCACAAGAATATTGACAGTTTGAATTTTGCGAAAGAAGACGGAATTATTCTTTTCTGTCTACCAGCCCACTGCACAAAACAAACTTTGGATGTGTGTTTTTTCGGACCACTAAAGAATTATTTCAATCACGAAATATGGCTTAAAAAACATCCTGGCATTTTTGGCAAACCATATAAAAACGCGCAACTGTACAAAATGCCTGTAATATTTTCAGAAAAACTGGTATATCGCCTCTAAATCCACGTATTCTACCAGATTATGTATTCGAACCAGCGGAGGTCACTAATATTCCTCAAGAATCCATTAAAGACGCTACACTTGGAAACATTAGTCAAACAGTTGCAACACCTAAACCTGAACCTGAATCTACTGCATCTGATTCTCAAATAGAAATCGCAAGCACTTCGCCAAAAAAAGTTTTGCAGTTTCTTTTTGGTGTAATGTCTACTGTGCCACATGGAGAATATAACTAACTGGACAAGACAAAAGAAACCTCCGTGCGAGACAGAACATCCATGAACTCACTTCCACTTTAAATATGGAAGAACTTAAAGCTAAAAAGACCTCAAAATCTGCAAAGCCCACACTAACAGTAAAGAAAAAAGTTACTAAGGTTGTATAACTTGGTATTAAAACTCCTTGCAAACCAGCACCATCTACATCGGAAAAAAATACAAATGATGCTTGGATCTAAAAGTAAAGTATCTGAACCTTTAGATCTGATTTTGGAATCTTATAAGGACCCTTTTGCCGATGTGGACTGATAAAAGATTGTCCATGCATTTATTGAAATAATTTGTTGGTGCGTTCTACACCAAAAAAAATAACTTTAATTAGGTGCCGTTAACATTCAGCATCGTGCTGCGCAAGCCCAACTTTGAATCGAATTATTTTTAATTATAGAAATAACTACATCCTAATTTTTTGATATGTTGTTTATTAATGCATTTTCTATACGTATGTGAATTTGCAGAAAAATCAGAATTGCACGTCATTGCGAAAGAACGACTTTAATTAGGTGCCGTTGGCATTCGGTATCGTGAGGTGCAACCTCAGTTTTGAATCGAATTATTTTTAATTATAGAAATAACTTTATCCTAATTTTTTATTATGTTCTTTATTAATGTTTATTCTATATGTATGCAAATTTGCAGAAAAATCAGAACTGCACGTCATTGCGAAAAAACGACTTTAATTAGGTGCCGTTAACGTTTAGCATCGTGCCGCGCAAGCCCAACTTTGAATCGAATTATTTTTAATTATAGAAATAACTACACCCTAATTTTTTGATATGTTGTTTATTTATTCATTTTCTATATGTATGTGAATTTGCAGAAAAATCAGAATTGCACGTCATTGTGAAAAATAAGCGTTAATGCAGAAAATGGTTTTATCTGTGAGAGTTGTTAAAAATGTTTTTAAATTTTAAATATTGATAAATATTGATTGTTTTATTATTTAGCAACAATATTGAAAGATATAAAACTTTGTAATAGTTCTAATTCGTTTTTAAGATGTGAAACTGGAAATTAATTTCTATGGCTGAAATCTATGGCTAACTTCACACCGGTAAAAAAATATGGCTGCATAAATCACAAAAATTGGTCAAATTCCTTATGCGCCGATGTCCAAAGATCTACAAAAAAATGTATTTGTGAATTGTGTACTTAATTTCTCGTGTTATTTTGAACGTATTATATCGGTTTAAGATATATCCTTTAAAAAAATTTTTTTTGTATAGTTCTAGTGTTGACCTTTTTTGTTTTTCAATCGTCAATATATCAATGGTTGTTTAGCTGTTACATTTTTTTTATATCTAAAAAATTAATTTAAAAAAATAAAAATTAAAAACACTATGCCATTTTGTACATCTTTCCCCTACAGTTTATCGAAAGTCTGTCAATCACCTGCAAATTTGACCCGGTATCCGCTAAGAGCGAATAAGTCGTCGGGTAAACGTTATTAGGGTACACTCGTTCGCAGAGTGCACACCGTCCCAAGTCAGACCAATCGTCCTTCGTCTTCGCTTCAAAGTCACGTCGCACTGTTTTACGAAGCATTAACTAGAAAATCATCCGGCAAAACACTGAAAAAAACGGTCAATTAATTATTAATATAATTAGTAACGTTATGTTTGATTTTTTTTCAGTTAGTTTATATGTAAACACACATGAGATAGAGAATCTTAGACAATTTTTTAGGTGTTTAATTCTTTCAGAAGACATACATTTAATTATCGTTTAAGATCTCTCGTGTCCTGCAATTTTAGGCAGAAGTTGGCTGAGTATTTTATATCCATCTTAGCGATCATCGATATTACGTCGAAATCAAATATTTGTAGTAGAGCCACATAATTTTCAAATAGTAGAAGAGTTGTCTGATAAATATCCTTGAGTATTCTTCAAAGTCCAACGAGCTGCCAATAGATAGTTTTTGGTTAACATTAGTCTAAAAGTCCCGTCTTTCATAAAGCGTATGTTCCTGACAGGTTTCGAATCAAAGTTGCTAACGAATTGGAAGCCATCGAATGTCAATGGTTCATCTCCAAAGTGAGACATTGCTTGTGGGCTAGTCCTTTTGTCTGTGCTCCAAAAAAACGGCAAACTATGTTTTTGTGTAAATTTTAGAACTACTGTAAATCCAAAAATAAGAGTATAACAATACCCTATTCCACGTCCTGCTGATGTTTTTAACAAATTTGTACGTTCTCAATTCTTTTGTAGGTTCTACTTAACTCGTGCTTACTTGTAAGTCAATGAGGCGAGTAAAGTACTGTTACGGTAAATACTCTTAACGGATTGTATGTTTATAATCGCTTGGTCTTTGGCTTTCCGTCCAGGAATATTTTAAATGCTTATTGATTCGATATTGAATTGAATTATAGACAAATGTAGTGCTTTCTTGGATGACATACTGATTTAATTTTAATGGTGGAGTTTTTAGAATTCGTATCAAGAAAAAGTGCTTCAAAAAATGACAATATAACGACAGCTCTAACTCCTGAAAATGTAACTCAACTACAGTCTTATCTGTCTACACCTAATTTTTAACAAATGTTATTCCAATGTGTGTAGAATAATTAGCACCACTCCTAGTCTTAAAAAAACGTTTTTGATCTTGATTTCCGGAGTGCAAAAATCATTTAGAACAAACAGATCAACTTTTTGTGAAAAAAACGTTGGTAGACTTATGTGGTCTGTTCAAACCAGTTTATATAACAGTAGGTCTTAGTGCCCACGGTGTAGGAGCAGCTTTAGTCCTAGTTTGAGATTTTGACCACTTCAAAATTGGTTTTTATTAATCCTATGATACCCCTACTGTCATTTTCTTGCCTTTTCCAGTTAACATTTCCTGATTCTGATTTCGTCCATAAATGTAATAAAAAAGCAGTGAGCTATGGTTTCCTCCTTGTCTAACGCCTTTTAATGTTCTAAAACATTTAGTCTCTCTGTTGTCTTTTCTGACTATATTTCCCTGTGTTTTTCATATAATGATTTAATAGCTTCTATCAAATTACTATAAATACTATTTCTCTCTAGCACTTTTTGCTCAATATATATGTATTTTGGTCGCACTACTTTATCAAATGCCTTTTCTAGGTCTAGGTCACTTTTTAGTAGTGTAGGGGGTGACGATTTCTCTATTATATTTCTAATTGTGAAAATGTGGTCATAAGTACAGTGTACTGGTCTGCAGATCCCACTTTTGTGCTTTTAGGTAGCTTATCTTCGACTTTTTTTCGAAGTCTTGCTTCTAAAATTATCTCATATTCCTTACTGGCTGGGCAAAGCAGTGAAACTCCACGGTAATTTGCACAATTCATCTTACTTCCCTTTATGAAAATTAGTATTATTACTACTGTTTTTCAGTCTTTATTATTAAAGTTATTATTATTGTTAAAGTTGCCCATGCTTCACTAACAATTTAATGAAAAAATTACTATTACCCATATTCTTCCATGCACATTTTAATAATTCTGTTTTTTAACCCACATCTGCTCCTAGTGCTTTTTCCCATTCTTTTAATTTTCCAATTGCCTTCTCTTTTGCTTTTTTTTAATGTGTATGCTATCTTTTGTTGTTGTTGTGTTTGTGGATGTTAATGCTGTCCTCTTTCTTTCATCTGGTTTTATTTTTTTAAATTTCCCTCTGTGCCTCTGCCGAGTTTCCTTCATCTTCGTTAATGTCAACTCCTAATATATTCTGAAAGTATGAAACTTTCACCTATCCATAACTTTATTATTTGTGGTAATCATTTTTCCCTCTCTGTTCATAACTTGCCTGTTCGTATCTTGTTTTTCTTTGTTTCTCATTCTTAAAAATTTTTATAAAATAGTTTCTGATTTGTTTTACTATCTTCTTTCCATCCCTAATCCCAAAATCTTTCCATTCCTTAGCTTGTGTATTTTAACTTTTTCTTTTGTGATTCGTCTTGCTGTTTTTTTAATTTTCATGTTTTGTACTTCTCTATTTATCTTCTCTTATCTTCTTACATCCCCTCCTGTTAATTATAATCCTCAGTGCTTAGTCTCCAGCATTGTAAACTAGTTTTTATTTATTTTTTCCATTTTTCCTCCATTGTCATTTTTTGCAAGTCGTCTGCTGTCCGGTGTACCCCTTTCGTAGTCCATTTTGCATATTTCTCTCTCTTATCTGTTTGTTTTACAAAACTATTTAAAATTTCTCGTCAAAATGGTAATATTTAACTCGTTTTTGCACTTTGGGAAAGAGAGTGTCGTCCTGGGATTTGGTAAAATTAGTACGCTATTTTTAATTTCTTTATTTTTCAACGTAAGGAATACTTTTTCAAATTGTTATGAGAAACTGTAGAACTATAAAAAGAACTTAGTATATATTTTTAAATTCGTGTTGTGCTAACTTCACAGACACAGCTTCAAATTCCAACGTTTAAAATCTTTCTCATAAAAACGCTGAAAAAGTTTTGGTTTCGCAATGATTACATCTTCTAAAAAACTTTTTGCAACCATTAAATCTCGTGTTCTAATCTCCTATTGATTCTCAAATACCAAAATATTAAATGATTGATCGATTTAAAATATCTGCCAATATAACGCTTGTTATTCCTATAATCCAAGGAGGAGATAAGATAAATAAAGAATTTTTATTAAATGATAATTCTGAAATAACCACCAGTAAACAAAAAACATAATATTTAAATTACAACATGTTTGAAGTTCATTTGTAAAGTTTCCTAGCTGCGGGTTCGACGTGATTGAAATATTTATTAACTATAACTGTACCTAGCCGCAACTATTTAAACAACGTACCGCAAAAACAAAAATTCCAAAGAAGCAAGTTTAAAAACAACCAAAAGAATTAGAATAATTAATAAATGTTACCTTATTTATTATGTTTCACTGTAAATGCCAGTGCAAATCCAATAAACAAAATGGTAAATTCAGTTCGTGTTAAGCAATTTTTACTGTCTTACTAAAAAATACGTGTGGAAAGGGTGTTCTGTGTCAACTGTTGCGCGTTACTTTCTACTGCAAAACCTGAGACTTCGCTATTTGTCTTATTCTCACGGTTTCACTGACAGTAATAATATATATCAAACTGAACGATACTTCACACGTATTGAAACGCAATAATTCATTAAAGAAACAAACAGAAAACAAAATTCAATCAGTACACAAAATTAAATATTTAATGTACACGTCAGGAAAGAAAATCGATTATTATGTTCGTTATTAGTACCAACCAATCGTAACAATTACTTTCCTGTCCGGTTATTTACCAAAATCATTAATTATACAAAACGATATTTGAATTTTATTTTACGATAAGCCTGAGCTTTTTTAGCTTAATTATAGTTTAATTGCATTTAGTCCATGATTAATTGAGCCGTAATTATGTTATTTCAATTCTCAATTATAGTTTAACACAATTACAAACTTTTACAATTAATCACTTTGTTAAATATAAACTTTAAGTAATAATTTAATTTCGACCTACAGCAACCTCGAAATTATGTTATTATCAAATTCTCTGGGGGCGGCAACGGTACTATAATCCCAAATCCCAATATGCAATTAAACGTCTGTTTTAGGAGGAATAATTCTGTATAAGTGTAAAATGTAATTATACGATTCCAAATTCCAACTGAAAAACGAAGATATTATCGTTAGTCAACTCTGAGAAAAAGCGTCTCTTATTTAATGACGATAATGCAGATGAAAAGGAAACCGCTAACAAATATTACAACATAATTATAATGAACGTATAAGCTTACAATAATTTTACAGCAACTTCAAGCAATTAGTTTTTAGAAGTTTATGATTTTCCCAGAAAATACATATTTAATAATCGTAGACTTAATTTACAGGGTAATAATGCATTGAATTTGTATGTGGAAATGATTGTAAGCTGATGGTGAGCATTATGTATGGTAATTTCCTATTACTCACACGTAATAAAATAAAAATATAGAAAGCCGTTTTTATTTCTGTTGTATTTAATATAAAAGGGATCATTAATCAAGATTCTGGTCCTATACATATAGAAACACGAAATCAAAAGGCCGAAACGCTAATTGGTTACTTATAAATTAAGTATTGTGCACAAATAATTAATTGAGTGTAGGACGATGGCTGGGATTAAAATCATAAATCGATAAGTAACATTATTTGGTAACTAAAGCACTGTATTTTTCTTTTCATCTTCAACGATAAATGAATTATTTTAAACCTCTGCGGTAAGATCTAATCATTAATTACACCTACGCCTCATATATATATATATTTTTAATTTTAAATATTTTGTTTTCATGATTAGTATCCCTACTTTAATCTTTATATTGAATTCATTTATCATAATATGACGTGCAATGAATGATACGACCTGGTACGATCAATAACGTTGACGTGGAAAACACATAAGGGTGGCTAATAAAGCCAATGGATGTTTTTGTTAAGGGTTTTGAAAATAGTAATGACACTTGAACAATAAATGGCGTATTACTATGTTACATATACTAAATGTATGTTCGATTGGTTTCTGTTGTATTAATAGACGATGCGGTGCCATTTTATTTTATTGGTTTCATTAATGTCGCTTAAATTAACTGTTGTTCGACATACAATAATGCACCACCTATAGGGTTTATAGTCAGACAGGTAATTATCTTTGATATGTATTCACGCCAATGCGGCGAATGTGAAACGCACTATAACAGAAAAATACCTACGAATTTTAAGTTAAACGGAAACGGAAATAGACTCTTTCTTTCTTTAATGGTGAAGAAAACATTATAAGTTATGAACTTTTCAAATTTTCAAGCTTAACAGATGATAGTTAAATTCTGCGTTTCTCACGCATTTATGAAGATTTTCCGAGATTCCATAATTGATACAAGTGTAAAAACGAAAATAAAACTAAAAGAGTAGATTCTACATTTCTTTTGTTTCTCATGATACAGAAATAAATTCCTATTACAGTTTTTGAAGGAGGAGTGTTAGCGTTCTTTGTTTTAAGCACTATGTCAATTTTATTTCTGAGCCTCTTTAGTAAAAATCGCTGTAATCGCAATTAAAAAATGCTGAAAATTTGAAAACATGTCAGAAACTGGTTCTCAACTCAAATCGTGAAGACAACTTTTCTGATCTCAAACAAAAAGGACTGTTACACACGTATGTATGAGGCACTGAAAAAATTCTATTTCGTACCAAAACAAAAAGATTCCAAAATTTCCAGTCTGAAGTAAACCAATTTCAGGATCCCAAGACACCTCGAGCAAAACTACGTTCTTTATAGTAATTTATATGCGCTGAGTACAGAACTGCAAGTAGATTTGCTTTGGCACGTTAGAAAAAAGCATGTAGCAAGTTGTCTGCTCTATGCCTCCTAAGGAAGTTGTTCACGACAAGCACAAATGCGCTCTAAATTGTTTACTTCGTTCCGTGATCTAAATCACAAATTTGTTCCCGGTCCAACGAAGACTCCTGCTTTCAATTCTTGCGTCAGTTCTCATCTTTCCAAACTTGCCTTTTAGATTTCAGCTACGATTTGTTTGATCCATCCCCGCAACAAAACTGCTTCATAAGACCCCGTTTGGTACATGGATTGAAGGTAGGTAAATATTATTATCCACAGGAGGTACATGTTGAACATTGAGCTGTCCGACCACAGATAAATTTCTAGGTGGTCAATTGACTGCCAAGTGTACCCAGTGTGCATTTCTAGCGGAAAGGATGCAACCATTAAATTACCGCAAGTATTTCGAATTATAGTCCAATTACTTAATCAGCTTCAAGAGCGTGTTCATTGTTTTGTAGGTTTACTTTATTTCCACGGCATGAGCACAGGGAATTGGGATGATTTCTGGTTGTCGTTGTTTAGCAGTGCCGCTTTGAGACTACTTGTTTTTGTGCTAATAAAAAGTCTCCACTCTTCTACTACGTAATTGTTATCTAGTTCCTTCATGAGTTCTGGTCACGATATGACAGAAACAGACATGCTGCAAATTTCATGTGACAAAGTTCCATTCCGTCAGTCTGGAACCGAACAGATCAGACTTTTCCTAGACGTGCTACGAAATTTCTTTTACAAAAATATAGGAACCAGTGCACCCCAATTACATAAATTCGCGCGTTACTTTCATCCAGTAGAAAATTTATTCTACTGCAGTCGAAATAATACTAAGTGCAATGAGTACCTAGTGGTATAACTAAATTTATACTTTCCAAAAAATAACTGGAAACAACCAAAATCGCGATCCCTGAATATTTCACCAAAGGTCACTTAAAGAGTCACCTTGGCAAAAAAATATTTTTTCTTTTAGAATTGAGTTGATGTTTTTGTAAAAACTAAAAACCAATGAGCTTCCATCGATTCTTTTTGTTCTCCTAATGTTAATTTGCTTAAAAAGTACTTTAGAAATGAGATCGTCTATTTACCTCTACTTTCGCAAAACTTAAAGGTTTCATAACTGCAGCCCATGTTCTCTCTCTCTTCTCTACTACTAGTACTCTGCCAATTTTTTCAAGCTCTTTAATTTCCAGATGCTCTCAGCATCTGCAATTTTCTAACACCTTTGAAAATCCTTTGTCATGTTTTATGTAGATGTATTCTTTTAAAACAGATTTTTTCGTAAGTAACTCCACACTTCACACTTCTTGACTTAAGCTTTTTATTTTGATTAAGCTCAATGATATCCTCGGTGTCATCCCTTTGGTTTTCATTTTAATTGTCAGTCTGTAATTTGGTCTCTTTTTTTGTTTCTCTGTTTATTTATATATGATAAGTTATACACTTTTACAAGTAATGCCAGCTCTATATGTCAAACCTAAGACTGGAATGCTTTATGAAGCTTTGTAAGATTTCCCCATGTAAATAACACCTTCGACTTGATGAGAGTGAAATTGTAGCATACAAAAAGATCTGTTTTATGAAAAACTTCTAAAATCCACAATTAAGTAGTTGTCTTGAATCGATAGATGTTTCACACATTGTTATAAAAATCCACCCAGAGCAATAACTAGAAAAGAATTGTCCATTATAAGCAAGTTGTATTCCGTTTATTTGATTTTTTGGGGCTCTTAAGAGCGAAATTGCATAAAACATTACAACAAAACTTAATTTTTTCTTTACTTCTTTCAAAAACAGGTTTGCGACCATTGCGTTGAAAATCTTGCACAATTTCTTTTTTGCTTTTGAGCGGCCGGGAAAAGTCGTTCGGTGATAACTCAACGTTTTTGTCGGCCAATTTTAAGCGTACATCGAAATTGATTGATTATAGATATTTGAGTTACTAACTGGTTAGTACCTTTTAAAGAAGTTTAAATATTCAATAAATTTATTGAAGAAAAGTAATCCAGTCACATTGTTTTGATTTTAGGTCACTGTCTTACATACCAAAAACAAAATAGAAAATGTTTTAAAAACTACAGCTACTAACGTTAGTCTAAGAAACGACCTTCCTAAAATGTGTTTTTATAGTTTGCAAAAAGTCGAATAACTAAATTTTCCTGCAGCAAATGTACTAAATTCCATTAACGAAGTTTGAAAGATAGATAAATTCTCTCTGCCCAAAACATCATCAGGTTAAATTAGTCACTGGATAGTGTTGATTCTTAACAAGATTCTTTCATAAAGATATTCTCATTATAATAACAAAGTAGCTTAAAAAGCATTATTTAATATAAATATTAGTTTAAGGTAATTAGATTGTTTGTTACATGTCGTTATTATGTATTTTTCAAAAATGTTTGCCTTATTCTTAAAAATTAGTGGCTGGGTAATTGTTTATACGCTACTACCGATACAGCAACCAAACAACCATTTAACTGACTCTTTATCTTTTCGAAAACCGCAGAACGTTCGTGAACTGGAGTGTTATTTTACGACATGTAAGTAGTTTTTTCTTTTCTGCGGAATTTTCCTTGTTAGTGATTTCCAATACGCTTTTTAGCGGATGTTAAGGAAAACGTATTAGTATTGGTTTGGATTCGACGACTCGGTTAATCACAGGACGCTCTATGTAGGGAATACAATTCTCAAAGATGGCGTTGTATGCGTAATACTTTTACCTTTTTCAACCAGTTTCGTGGTGTTGCCACGGTATCTTTGTACCCAGCTGTTTCCGGGATATGTAACTTTGTCGAGTCTACCATGTTTTATATAATCGGAACAAGCAAAGACTCACACCTGTTTCTGAAATATCATTATCGTATTAATTCGTTAATTTATGCACATTACTTAGTATAGCGTATGTTATTCTCGCATTTATATTTATTACTATTATATCAGCCTTGTACGTACTACTTTAGTATCGTAAGTAATTTTGCTTTTATATAATCGGTTTCCAATGGTATTCACTTAACCATCAGCATTCAGCCTATAACTTATTTAATGTAATTATAACGTATATCATACCGACTTGAATTTTCTTTCAGTCGCAAACTTTATGTCATCTGTAACCTTATGTGTATTGTCGTTGAGTACGTTGACGTGACATCCATTCTTCGATCATTTGAACGCAGTCATAGCTTAAGGCAAAGTAACAATAACTGACGTGCATAAGCTTATACACCACGCATATTTCCGTTTTTAAAAAAGATAAGAGTTAGTAGTGAAAGTCACTACTGTTGACGAAGAATTTTCGGTCAAAGTTTTTGTACTCCTATTTTACTTCTTTTTTGCGATTCATTATTATTATTATCATTGCTTACTTGTCGACTTATTTCGCGTGGTAGTTTGATTTAAGTAATATTTATATATAAATTAAAATCACACTTATAACGTTTGTTAGCATAATGGAATTTTTAGACTAGATGTATGGTGGGTTGCCTAAACGATAGGGCCTACATCGATATTATAGCTGTGATATTACTATATTAATGAACGAATCTATCATTGTTATTGGTCTACGTCTTTCACTGTTGATTTTAATCGTCTATTCTCCTCATGTTTCAAATAAATATGTTATAGTTAGAAGTTGTGTTTTGCCAATTTGTTTTTTTATGATCGATGATTTAAACAATTTCTGTGTCGGTGACATTTATTTGTTTTATGCCTTTATAATTTAGCGTAGGATTACCACACCGAGACGCTTGCCTTTAAGTTATGAGGGAAATTCTCGTAACGTATTTTATGACGTTTATTTAAGATGCGACTTTATTAATGCATAATTCTCACAAAAAAACAAAGATTTAACTAGAAGACAGTGACATACGGGTATATTGTCTGTCAGCAATTTTTGTTTGTGTTGTGTCCTGACCTCATGTAATATAAATTTAATGATAACCTCCTTGTCTGTCAATAGATGGCGTTTCTAGTAATCTTCGATTATGTTACATTACATTATTTGTGAGGTAGAAAACTGTAGTATTCATTTTTATTTGTGAATTGTTAAAAACTCAAAATAATTCTACTAGAATGTTAAAGTAAGTTTTCTTTCATATAGTTCATTCTGTAATTTGACATATCTTTAGGTAGATCAAGTTCCATATTCGAGATGAAGCATAGTTTTTATTTTTACGGAATGGCTTCATCACCAAAAGCATTAACAGATACTGAACTGGCCAAATCATAGATAATCCAGCATTTTTTGAATCTGATGAAGAAAAGAAACCTGGATGATGTAATAGTTATCCATGACACGACATCAGAAGCAGAAGTTGTAATAAATTTGTGACCACAGTGATGAAAATGACGATATTCCGCCTAATAATAGGCGCTTTTTTTTTTTGGAGAAACGTTATAAATGGATGAAGTGGCTCATACCTTTGTCTCAACTTCATCCATTTTGATGTTATCATGTTCATCATATCTTCCTTGTGCCAAAGCAGTTCCAAGTTGATAGGACGTCTAAAGACATTTCTTGCCTCGTTCTTAGTCTTGTTAATGTTGGAACGAAACGAGATATTTTTTCAAAGTGTGGCTATAAAAATTAAGTGATTTTTATTCATTCTGATGCTGCGACAAGAAACATGTAGAAACTAGATAATAAACTCGCAGCAATTAGATTTTACACCATACATCCACAATTGATAAAGCAAACTGCATGTATATGAAAATTTCCAGATACGGGAGTAAAAAATACAATGCTTGTGCGACTTTCTAGGGGCTTCCTAATTATGTGGTGCTTTCGTATATACAAGCAAAGAGACCACTTCTTACCTGCTCTAAATTTAAATTGCGCTACTCTGTACATATTTGGTTGACTTAAAGTTAGTCTTTCACTTCAACGCCATCTAACGAATAACGTTTGTCACTTCCGTTCAAGTCGTCATTTTACTCTTACACTTTGTCGTGCCACTTAATATGCCTGGTTGAATTCAAAGAATTATTTCTTAAAACATCCACGTGTTAGTTCAGTATTTTGAAAATGGCTTTATTTAGTTAATTTATTGAACGCAATCCATGTCGATTTCTTTAGCACCAATGTATTACTCTCCAAAATGTGAGTCACTATCATCTACCTATAAAAGTTAAGCAACTTTGGCAGGCCAGAAACATTGGGATCGATTGTAGAAAATTTCTAAAGTGAAGCATCGAGCCAATAATTAGCTCCAATAGAATGTGCATATGCGATTGATAATTTTACTACGAGGCATAGACGTTTAACGTAACCTTTGTAAAAAAAGTACACATGCAACCGTATACGATAATTAATTACAGGCGAGTAATTGGGAAAACGTTTTTTAAGATTAACACCGGAATTAAAAGGTAAGTCAAATATTGATTATCATAAGATGTCACTTACACGGTGCTTCTCAGCGAATCTCGTTTTGCTTATAATTCAATAATTTTTCTACAACAATTTGTAAAGTGCTAGTACTAGTAGTTTAACTTAAATTGTTATCGCATGCTGATATGTAAACAGTTAATTATCATTGTTAACTTATATAATCTTTACAAAGGAATTTATATTTCCTTGCCATTTCAAATTTACTATACAGATGTATCTTGAGTTGCCGATGCTTCCGGCGATCTTATAGCCAACGTTACACCTGGAATCAAACTAAACTACTTCTTGTGTGTGGCTACACCAACTTTGAAACTTATTTTTTATTTATTCTAATGTTATTTACCTATACGTTAATATTCTAACATAATTAAATCGAATTTGGAAGTTAACGATTTGGTTTATCTCTTTGTTTGCTTCAACTTCACAAACTTTAATGCAAGCTTTCTGAACCCTATGTACTGATCTAACAGAACAAGACGAAAACTGGCGCTCATTAAAAAAATTCTGATAATTTGGACCTTCCCTCTCTCCGATAAGAAATAGTTTCAATTCTATTGCGAGATGACCGTGCAAAGTTCATGAACTAGAAGAGAAATATTTCAATTCCCTAGACAAGAAGTTCCTAAAACTAATTTTAACCATTCAAGATTACAAATAGGAATATTACCATGGGCAGTTAGTTCATGTCTATTAAACTTTGTGATCAAATGAACATGGAAACAAAATAAACCATGAATTGTGTCGTTGGGCTTAATTTCTACCATGCACTAAAATCAAAAAATAAATAAACAAACCTGACACGATAACTGACAATTTTACGAAGGAAGGAGTAGATACTCATCATCAAATATGTACTAAGCACTCGTCGCACAGGTAGATGACCAATAGTCAATTTTTTGGTGAAGATTTTTTGCTACCAAAGTGTGCTTCTTTACGCAATAGAAAACAAAACGAAATTGATGAAAATAGCACGCATAAATTTGTTAACAGCACTCAGGTAAAGAGCTTTGATAAAATCATATATTCAACGTGGAGATGTGCGATCTCCATGTCCATGGAATTAAGAGATGTTTGTCAAAGTTGTTGTAGAGCTACTTCCAACACACATTATTTGGAAAACGGACGAACTAAGAAAACAAGATGTTTTTACTGTCTCCTTCAAAAAACACAAAAAAAAATTTGTATCTAAAAGTACGGTAAACGTGGGTTTGCCTAACTCACGGAATTGCAGTTTTATCATCCGTCACTCTATTTCACTAAACTGCTTAAGGGTTAAATCTATTCTGACTTTAATCGTAACTGCACTGCCGCCAAAGAAATTTTTATAGAGTAAATCTCTCCTGAAAACTCAATCCTGGCATTCTCCTGTATTTTTGTATTTTGCAAACTGAGCACGCTTTACAATTAGAAAGTATAAAATCAAAAAGTAGATGCGGCAGTCAGTGCAATTACATAGATCGTGACCAGAATGATCAAATTGAACTCTAGAACCTTAGCACAAACTCCAACACGCATGAGTAGTACTACCAAATAGAGCTCTATGACATAATTTACATCTTTGAAAAATATGTAAATGTGGGGTGAAAGAGTCCACCACTTTCATAGATAGTTATTATTGTAATTATTTTAATTTAAAAAGAATGTATGCAATTAAATTAACATTACTGAATTATTTGCATTCGAATCTAATTAAACATTGTGACCAAATAACTACACTAATGTAGGTAGTTGTAAGTTTTCAGCACATAAAAATGTCGTTCAAAATTTAGCGCTAGTTTCCGCTCGAGAGCACATGACACTTCTATTTTTCCAATGTCTCCATAGAACAAAAATAAACTTAAAAGTCTTAAAATAAAAAGAAACATTAAAAACAGGAAATTACGCCGATAAATTAAATTAATTTATTAAAATCTCTCACAACGTCTTATACGGTAAAAGATAAGAAAATTCTCTCTGAAATACAACCAGCGTAAGTTTCTTTTGCACTTACGTCCCAATAATAAAGATAAAAGTCTTTTTGAAACATTTATAAAGTCGTATAAAGATAAAATGTTCATCGAGATTACGAGCGCAAGTCTGACAAGAATGCAGACATTTCAAAAATTAAGCCGAAAACCTTCAAAATATAAATCAGATTGGATAAAGGAAGTTCATTAATTTCTCTTTTCGTACGATGACGGTGGTTGTTTCTAACCTATGGCTAACAAAATGAACCCGACTTCTCCACTTCGATTATTTAATTATTTAGAAATTGTGGAAATGGTATAAAAGGGAAAGTTGCGTGAGTGTATATATGCAGGTGCTATTAGTGACGAATAAAATCGATAAAATTTGCTGACGAACGCCTTTAGGGTTGGTAAAGCCAATAAAACCAATTATTATTAAAGTAATCTTCGGATTTATACCAGCTCATAAATTTCTGTGCGATTTTGATGTGTTTGGCACGCCAATAATAACATTCGTATATGTTATTATAATACTGAACCACGCACTCTCCTTAGTGCAAAATTTTTGCATATTAAATAAATTTTATTAAAAAAATCGTGATCTGGCTACTACAAATACATAATTCTATTATTTTCCAACATACGTGAGGCTTGCAGTCACGTAGAATAGATTGCAATCTTTTTTAGGTAGTAAGAATTCGAGCGTCTGCGAAATGAATTAAACCTTGTCGTCCTTTTAATCTTTTCATCTTAATTGTCCCGGAGAAACCAAATATATAACAAAAATCTGTCTTATTCCATCCGCGCGTCTTCATAAAACTACAAAAACGAAAAAAGCCGATATTATATTCGCTGTATTTTTAGTTGGCATGTGTAAAGTCAAGTTCCATGTATTTTTAGAAACTTGTCAACATCTGAAGTATCTTTTTAAATTTTCTTCATTGCCAGATCAACGCTCTGGCCATTAAATAAGTTAACTCAAAAAAATATAAACATTTACTTATTTATTTTTCTTTGAAGCATTTTCGTTTCATAGTTTAAACAATAGATTAATAGCTTTTCGAATAATAAATAAGCGCTTTTATTGAGACTCTTAAATAAATAAAAGAATCT